>OY998177.1:112118492-113318492 GCA_963921935.1 Galeruca laticollis | reverse complement strand
ACTGAGTATCGGAATATACGGACTCAGTTGTTTTGTGCAAGTGGAAGTTTAGAGTGGCTCCAAGAACGTCAGGAAACCCAGTGTATCACACACCGAAACGATCCCAAGCACGAAGAAGTCCATCAACGGGAATTGGAAAGACAATAGTCCAATTTTGCAGAGATATTCATCTGAGGAAGACAAAAATTGCCGAACCGGAGTACATCTCTATAGGAATGCTTGAAATATTTCTCCTATTATTATTGTAAGTACAATAAATTTATGTGTCTGAAGTTGACCAATTATCCAACATTCTTCAAAGTTTAAAATTAGATCCTTGAACTGACTCACTAATTTTAAATCAAAGTTCAATTAATAATAATTTAATCATGGCCGTAATTCAGACCAGAATATCTAAAATGTGTGCCAGATTTCGATGGCAATCCAAATGATTTGAACAGATATCTAAGTGTCTGTAAATTATTAATTGATTCATTTGACAGAATAGACACACCAAATTGTTTCCAAAATGTGTATTTATTGAATTGTCTAATATCTAAGTTAACTGGTAATGCTAAATTAGTCGTAAATATACAAAATGTATCTACTTGGAACGAGTTAAGAGATGTTTTAACGAGAAATTTCGCAGATCAGAGAGACGAAACTTGTCTAAATAGGGATTTAGTAATGATGAGACAACAATCAAATGAAAAACCACAGCAATTCTATGATAGAGTTTTAAACCTTCTCAATCTTTTGTGTAGTTATGTAGACGTTTATGAAATCGAAAATGACTCGAAAATCTTGAAAAGAAATTTATATAATAATGTAGCTTTAACATTTCATCAGGACTTAAAGAACCGTTAGGTACAACTATTAGATGCATGAAACCAAATAATTTAGCCGAAGCTTTACAATATGCTTTAAAAGAAGATAATGTACATTATTTCCAAAATTTTACTCATAAAACAAAAATAAAGCAACCGCAATACTCTGGTAAGCCTTTCGTACAACGACAGAATTTTAACAGTAATCCAACTCAATTTAATACTCATACACCTAATAACTTCTTTAGAGCACAGAGATCATTTCCATCTCAACCTATACCTGTTCGCCCTATAACTCCAAGACAACCCCAACGTTTTCCTACGAATTCTCAAGTCTTCAAACCTCAACAGAACCATAATGTTTTCAAAGCAAATCAAAATTTAAATTTACCAAAACCCACACTCATGAGTATTTTCACAAGAAATACAGTAAACAATCACCCAATGAGTTCACATATCGGAAACTTATACCCAGGTCCTTCAAATCAAAATCATTTCCGAAATTCTTGACCACAAAATAATTTTATAGCCGAGGAATTATTTAATGCTGATATTCAGGACGAGGAAACCGAACAATATTATTATCCTGATAACTCATATTCTGAAAACGAACAATATCAATTTGAAGAACAAAACAATAATTATTATTTCGATTCCTCAAATCAAGATTCTACAAATTTTCACGAAACGCCTCAGAATCTAGAGGAAACATAACCCCCGAATCAATTCCATTAAATTTAAGTAATAATAGTGAATTGCCTTATATAATATTCCCCGAGTATAATATCAAACTTTTAATAGATTCTGGATCATCAAAATCCTTCATAGATCCCGAAATTGCATTTGAATATTTTTCAGATAACCTAACTCATGACCCATTTACTGTGAAATCAGTTTTTCAAGAATCTTCCCATAAATATAGCACTCGTATCCCCTCTTCAAAAATTTTCAATTTATCTGATAATTTAAATCTCCAATTCTATGTATTCAAATTCCATAGTGTATTCCAAGGACTTATTGGCCTAGATAACTTGAAATTATTGAAAGCCAGCATAAACTTTTCTAGTGGATGGTTAATAACTCCACATAGTAAAATTAAATTAAATTTTCATAAAACTCAGAAAGACATAAACTCTATTACTATTGAACCTAGAACTGAAAAGGTTACCAAAATAAAAACAAGTATAAAAAATGGTGAAATCATCATTCCACACCAAAAATTTCACGGTTGTGAAATACCAGAATCGATATCAATTGCAAGAAATGGAGAAGCCATAACTACAATTCTAAATATCACCACAAATCCAATTCTATGTATTCAAATTCCATAGTGTATTCCAAGGACTTATTGACCTAGATAACTTGAAATTATTGAAAGCCAACATAAACTTTTCTAGTGGATGGTTAATAACTCCACATAGTAAAATTAAATTAAATTTTCATAAAACTCAGAAAGACATAAACTCTATTACTATTGAACCTAGAACTGAAAAGGTTATCAAAATAAAAACAAGTATAAAAAATGGTGAAATCATCATTCCACACCAAAAATTTGACGGTTGTGAAATACCAGAATCGCTATCAATTGCAAAAAATGGAGAAGCCATTACTACAATTCTAAATATTACCACAAATCCAGTTAAATTGAGTTTTTCAGAACCACTTCCTGTAGAAAAATTTGATAACAATGCTTTTAAAAATTCCGAATTGAATAACCTAGAAGATACTTCCACACAAACTTTAGATTTAAATAATATTATAACAGATCACTGGAACGACGAGGAAAAATCCAAAATACTTAAACTTTGTTCCGAATATTCTGACATATTTTATAACGAAAACACAACACTTACTTTTACGAACAAAATTGAACATGAAATACGAACCACCGACGAGATTCCTGATTTCGCTAAAACCTATCGATATCCTTTTGTGTACAAAAAAGAAGTAGATAAACAAATTCAGAAATTTCTTGAACATAAAATTATCCGACCAAGCTCAAGTGCCTGGAATTCACCAATTTGGGTCATACCCAAGAAACAAGATGCTTCTGGGAAAGCCAAATTTCGTGTAGTCATAGACTATAGACGTCTTAACGAAAAAACTATTGATGACAAGTACCCACTTCCTAATATAACGGACTTATTAGACAAGTTAGGTAGATGCCAATACTTTACAGCTTTGGATCTAGCTTCAGGTTTTCATAAGCTAGAAATGGCTGAAAAAGATATAGAGAAAACAGCTTTCAGCAGCGAATCCAGACACTGGGAGTTCCTCCGGATGCCATTCGGTTTGAAAAATGCCCCAGCTACCTTCCAGCGGGCAATGGACAATATACTACGAGGCATACAAAATGAAAAATGCCTTGTATACCTTGACGATATCGTTTTTTCCACTTCATTACAGGAGCATATAGAGAGAATAAAATATGTATTTGATCGACTTAGAGAATCTAATTTCAGGATTCAATTAGATAAATCGGAATTCCTGAGAAAAGAAGTAGCTTATCTCGGACATGTAGTCTGGGGTGAAATGCAACCCAGATAAAATTAAAGCCATCAAAGATTACCCTATACCCAAAACTACTAAACAAATCAAAGGATTTTTGGGACTGATTAGATATTATAGACGTTTTATAAAAAACTTCGCCCACTTGACGAAACCACTGACAAAATGCCTAGAAAAGGGCGCGACAATCGAACACAATGACGAATTCTTATCATGCTTCGAAACATGCAAAAATATTCTGACCAATGACCCAATTCTCCAGTATCCCGACTTCACGAAACCTTTCAACTTGACCACAGACGCCAGTAATGTAGCACTCGGTGCAGTGCTTTCTTGAGGTCCTATCGGAAAAGATCTTCCAATCGCTTACGCATCTCGAACCCTTAACGATTTTGAAGGCAATTATGATACCACAGAAAAAGAACTTTTGGCCATTGTATGGGCCACCAAATATTTCCGACCTTATTTATATGGCAAAAAATTTACCATTGTTTGTGACCACAAACCACTTCAATGGCTTTTTTCTCTAAAAGACCCAAATTCTAAACTCATTAGATGGCGAATTAAATTAGATGAATTTGATTATGAAATTGTATATAAACGTGGAAGCCCTAATACTAATGCGGATGCATTATCTAGAATAGAAATAAATACTAAAGAAACGAACGAAATTGTTAAAGATGAAAATTTTTGGAAAAATGTTGACGATGTTTTGAGGCGCGATATAAATTTTAGCAATGAATTAATTCCGTCTCAATCACAACGAAGTATTAATACACCTTTGCCATTTACAGTTGAAAATCAACTAAAGATTCCAACAACAGAAGTAACTCAAGACGTAACCCTGACCTAGATACTATATCCTTGATAGTAAATCCCGACGCTGAACTAGACAATGAAAATTTGTCGACAACAAACTCAAGTGACAACAATCCTGAATCTGCATTACAGCAGATAACCCCTGACCGTCAAAATGAACCCAACGACGATAGAATCAACGTAAACGAAAACGAGTCTCTTATTACGATTCATTCTAATGCTGAAGAAAATAGGTATCCCTATCGCAAAATGCGCAGTTAACGTCGGACAAAATCAAATTATATTTAGTTCCGTTTTACATTCTCCAGCGAAACCTAAAGTTAGAATATTATTTGAGAAAAAGAAACAAATAACTGTGCAAATATCAAAAAATAACCTAGAACAAGACATTATCAATTTTATTAAAGAATTTATTTCACCAAATATTCAATATCACGTTTATTTCGAAAGCCCCGAATTGTACGAACCATTTTCGACAATATTACAAAATATTTCAGATCAAATTCAATCTAATTAAAACGTTGTACCACAAAATTAATAGATGTAACAGATCAAGAAGAGATCAAAACTATCATACAAAGCTATCACGATGGAAAATCAAATCACCGAGGAATAGATGAAACTTATTTAAGATTAAAAGAAAAATATGATTGGCCTAACCTAAAAGAATCCGTACAAACATTTATAAACGAATGTCAAATTTGCCATCAAAGTAAATATGAACGAAATCCAGTACATATGCAATTAAATATCACCCCAACCGCCTCGAATCCATTCGAAATTATTCATTTAGATTCTTTCACGATCGAACAAACAAAATTTCCAACTATTATTGATAGCTTTTCTAAAAACGCTCATGCATATCACATAAATTCTGCCTCTGGTGCAGAAGTGGTAGACAATCTTATCAAATTATTCTCTCATCACGGCATACCGAAACAAATCATAGTTGACAATGGCACAGAATTCAAAAATTTCGTATTAACAGAACTACTGAGCCTTCATAAAATTCAAGTTCATTTTACCTCTCCCAATCATCCTCAATCCAACGGACAAATAGTGAGACTCCATTCAACTCTAATATAACATATACGACTCCTAAATACTAAAGGTTTCTCAAAAACCCCAGTTAAAATGTCAACGGACATATTAATAATAATGATGTTTATGACATTGACATACATAAAATACTCTTAAATGATTACATCAACAATCACAAAGAAAAAACAAAATTATTGTACTCAAAAATTGATTCCGACTTAATTAATCGAAAAGAAAAAATTACTTCTAAACTAAATACAAACCGAGAAAAACCGGAAATATTTTAACCTAATCAAAAAGTATATGGAAGAAAACACATACGACAAAAACACGCTAATAAGTACACTTTACCAATCAAATTAATAACCATTAACCTTGCAAATAAAACAGCTTCTACTGAAAATAGAGATAAGGTACATATGGACAACTTGAAACGTTCCCGATAAAAACGTGAAAATAGAAAATTATATACGATACTTTTACACAACTTTCACACGTAATATTAAGACAATCATCTAGAATAAAGAATTTTGCTTTATCTCAGATTTTCTGGAACTATGGAACTCCAAGATAAAATAACAATTAGAAATATAGTTAACAATCCCGGGTTGCTACCCTTTAAGTTAGGAACCGTAAAAATTGAAATGTACAAGTATGGACTTATACACTATTATGATTTGAACCCCATTATTTTAGAAATAAATAAATTACAAATTCAAGCCACAAAAATTAGGGCCTTTGCTGTTCAAAACATACAATACGCTAATGATCTCTCAAATTATTGTAAATTGCTTGACTTCACAGAAACCAAGATTAACGATAAGCTAGCAGAAATTATACCCCATCCTTCAAGAACTAAAAGAGGCCTTATGAACGGCATAGGATCAATCTTTAAATCTATCACTGGAAATTTAGATTCTAACGATGGAGAAAGATTTGAAACTCTTATCAAAAAATTACAAAATAACCAAAATAATTTAGCTAGTAGTATAAGAAATCAAAATTCATTATCAGTCTCGCTTATTGATAAATTTAATAGAACCATCGAACAAATAACCAATAACGAACAAATTTTGGAAACAAAAATTAAATTTATCCATAATTTAATCAACAGACAAGCAAATTACGAATATTATGCATATATTAAGATGACTATTAGCTTAATCATAGATCTGTATGAATTGATTAACTCGGTTCTAAACGATATTGAAAATTCAATTACATTTTCTAAACTCCAAGTGATGCATCCAAGCATAATTAAAACTTCTGATTAATTTAAACAATTGAAGAATTTGGAGAAAATATTTACAAAAAACGAATTGCCCCTAGAAATTGAATTCGATAAAATTTTACTCTATGAAAAATTAATTAAAATTGATTGCTACTCATATAATAATAAAATTACATATATTTTAAAAAATCCTATAACATATCCCAAAGTTTTTGATTACTACCATTAATTTTCGGCTCCAATACTAGAAGAGAGTCAGTTTAAGGTGATAATACCACAGAATAAATTTTTAATTACGAATGGTGTCAACTTCGCTTATTCAAGCAAACCTAGCAAAGAGATTCTCCCTCAGCAGTATGTTTGCCCGAGAATATACCTGCACGAAATTCAAGAATAAATAAACTTACTTGAAATGAAACGCACTTTCCCCTGCGAGAAAACCAAATTTCAATTGTCGAAGCCATTTCTGAAACAACTAAACAATTTCCACTGGTTGTACATCATTCCATTCCAGGATACAGCGAATTTCAAATGTCTAAATCAGGAGGAAACCAAGTATCTTACAGCGGGTACTTATCTCTTAGAAATTCCTTCGAGATGCCAAGTAGTAGCTCATCACACAGTCATAAATAACCAACAACTCTATAATAGCTTCAGCCAGCCGATACTACTATTAAATCTAGACAACAGTACCTTTCGCCCAACCACATCAAACCTCGACTTTCATTTGGAGGAAGCAGAACTAGACGATCTTCAACCACTAAAAAGTGAATTTGTAGAAAATCAACCTCAATTAACATGCAGTCTCAAAAACTCCCAGCTTATGGACCTTATTAATTTATTTATTGTTAATTTTTATTTTTGTATTCTGTATATATAAAAAATGGGCATCGAAGTACCGCACAGCTGCAAAGAAACCATCCCAGGTGGACCACTCAACCGTTCAACTTCCTCGCTAGCTGCGTAAGCTGAATTTACGAGGGGAGGAATTATATCAACGATTCCCATAGAAACCGATGAGTTGCTGTTCCACGGTATAAGATGAAGACCCCGTACTCAGCACAAATATTTTATATATAAAATTACTTGTTGTAAATAAAGTTAGTCAGTTACTAGATTTCATGTTGTTTGTAGTAGTTCGTAGATCTATCATTTTGTAAAATAAACGTTTTTAAAAAGAGTATTTCGAGTTAGTAATTTGAAAGTCCCTTCTCGTACCTGCGGCATCTGCGAGAAAAACACCTTAAAGTTTATATAAAGGCCGACAACAATATTCAAAATTTCAAATTCACACCGGTTTGATTCGATACAGCCATTAATGTGAAATAACAAAATACAGTAAGAAGGTTTACCAGTGATATAAACTTTCAAGTATAACTTATGAGAATTTTGGTTGAAAACCCTGTATCAAATTAAATGGTTTATATTTATCAATTATAATAATATATCCCATATGTTATGCCCCCATTCCACCTACGCCCCGTAAATTAATTAATTTATGTATGGCCAATCACTGTTTGAAACAATACTTTGAATAAACTTTAAATTGACAGTTATAGGCCACAAGGCCAATGACTAGTATTTTACAGAAATTGTGTATAGTGATTGGCATAGGACATTGAATAAACATAAACGTGTGATTTTTTTCTTAGCTGAAACCAGTTAAGTGAAAAGTTTTTCAGTATATAGATGCCTCTACAATCACAAAATGACTAAAATTTGTCTGCGGTAATGCATCATTTTCCCGACTTTAGAATAACTGAAACCAGTTACATGAAAACTTTTTTATACTTTATATTTCAAACACTTTGCTAAACATAACTACGCAAAAGAACTCTTGCGAAAATATGTGATTTTCCTACCAGGTGTTATTTGTACAGTGGTTGTGCCTTGCAGATAAATGAAAACTTGTTTTTGTTAAATATATATAAAATACGCGAAATGAGACAACATACTCAAAAAAAATATTTATTAAATAACATCTACAATGTCAAATTTCGTAGAAATTATCGGAAATAAAACTGGAATTCAACTGTAAACTGTTAAGAAAAAACTTATAAATCTATATGTACCAGTATCAAATAAAGGAACAAAATTTGCCTTGCGGAATAACTCTTTAAAGTCGCACTCTTAAAGCCACCGTACTTTATTCTAATTTATTTTAATAGTGCAACCATTGGATCTAACTTATGTTCCTTACAATATCGCCTCCAAAGGTATTCACAAAGTTTATCAGGAAATTCATCTTCAGGATTATGCTCACCTCTCAAATACCTTTTCGCTGCATTCCATTGAGATTCTATCCTCTGAGTATTTCTCCCATCATCCGCCACAAATTCCACGCTATGATTTACTGTGTGATGAATATAACCATAATTGGAAAATCCACTGTAAGCTTTCCAATCATCCGTATGAATAATAGACCCCACTGTTACATGATTTTTATTGATTTCTATAAGGGTAGCAGCATCTCTTTTATTTTGCGGACAAACAACTAGCCTCAGATCTTCTGAGTTTTGAGTGATCATTCCCAAAAGCCAATGACCCTCCATAACTCGTCCACGATTTTACTTCCTTTTCCCAAATTTCGATTCGTCCATCTAAAAATAAAAATTTCTTTTATTCAATTTGTTGATGTGTTATTAAAATAAAAAGCTTAAAATATTACGTTGAGTTTAATCCTCTTCGCGAACTTTAACATAGATCAATGAATAATTTATATTTCTATCAGCTTAATATCGCTTAAAATCTCAAGGCAAAAACCTGTACTATGATTCCTGGCCCTCCAATTTTCGGCAGAGATGCCTGCATTGAAGTAAAAGTACTGGTAACCATCTCCCGACAATACTTCATCCGAGCAGCTATTGTTGCCATTGATAAACTCCCTTCTGAACCACTTACACCAATACATATCCGTTCATATGATTCTCCGTGAGCGAATCCAAAAAGAATCCTGCATATAAATATTTAAGATAAAAAAATTTTCAAAAAGTCTTACCTACCTAAACTGTTTTTCTGGTGAAAGATGATTATTTTCAAACCAGGTTTCCTTTGCAACAGAAAACGAAGGTTTGCATTGTTGTCGTTTAGAACACCTATATATTCCCAAATCTGTTTCAGAAAAATAATAATGCGAAACTATATTCACTCGTATGTCCTTCACATTTTGTCTTACAGTGAAGTGCTCGAGGTATTAAGCCCTCATTTTTCGCCAATTCATAAGCTTCCTGCCTAGATTTAGGTAGACTTTGCTCAGTTATAACAAAATAAAACATCATTTAACCACTAGGTATCCGTATTTTTACTCCTATACCACAGAGTGTACTAACAATAATAAAATTAACTGTCTCGACCGTTACTTCGTGGAATCTGCTCATATTAGTGTTTTAAATGAAATTAACTAGGAACCGTGAGTTTCATTTAAAACACTAACGATAATGAAGCTCATATCTTAACGACATTTAAAAACCTATTGAAAGTTTTTGTACATGCCTTTTTACAGAGTCGCCGATTAAAGTTCGAATCTATCTAAATCTACATCTACAATATTTTATCAATTAACGAAAATGGTATATTTCCGGAAAAATTTTTTTGCGTGTTTATGTTTAGAAAATTGTCTAGAATGTAAAACAGAAACGTATTTTCTTGTAACTGGTTTCAGCTATTCTAAAGTCGGAAAAATGGAAATTATGCATTTCTCCAAAACAAAAATCGAATCTTTCTGTTTTAAAAATATTCCTAATGGTAAATAAACGAATATTTCTTACATAACTGGTTTCAGCTAAACGAAAGTTGATCCAAATAAACTGTAAAAAATGTCTACCACAGAGTTACGAACTTTAAACATAACAAAACACAAATAAATCGATATTATCTTGTAAAACAACATACGTTGTAATTAATACTTGACTATAGGAGGGTAGGTCTTAATGTAACTTGTTAAGATTTTACTAAACTTCCGTTGTAGATGGACACGACCTGACAACAACTTCTATGACTTCTTAAGGTTTTGTAATGGAACTGTGAAGTTTAAAATATGAATTGAGCATAGTTGCCACCACTACCTTGATAATACCACATGCATAGAACATTTTTGCAAGAATTAAAAATTATCGAAATAATACAACTACGCCAATAACTGTCGTTGAGCGATCACTGTATAGATTGCCCTATTTTTTGAAATGTTACATTCAAAGATTATCTTTCTAAATTTTCCATGAAAATGTTTGTCAGAATTTGTGATATACGGCTTCTCATTGGTAAATCTTCATTTTGAATATATACCTTATTGTCGAAAGTGGAATAATTCTGATTAATACACACATCAAATAAATTAAGTATATCTGTTACTATTCCTGGATTAATATTTTTATCTTCTTGTAATTTTCTCAGAAGTGTTAGACAATCTTTTGGAAGAATTTCTCATTGGTAACATCGGTAACATGAAATGAGTTTAGATTTAACTTGTATATTGAATGTTTTAAATTTGATAAGTTCTATTGAAGTTTTAATTGTCCTATATTACCAAAATTTATTCTTCCTCTCTATATATCTTCGTTCTATAAGAACCCATCTCCATGAACGTCACTGGATAAGCTCGTTAACTTCATTTGCAGACATACTAATAGTAAGGTCATTACATGAGGTAATTTTTCAACAATTTTTTGTCGATTAAGTAAATAGGAATATATTACGTTAACACGGTTTTCGTGGTTATATGGGGCCATTTTGTTAAATTAGGTGAAAAAACAGTGAACATATGGACGTATAGAGTTAAAAAGCAACACATATTGTACTCTAATGACAAATAGTTGTTCACACATTATATTGTTGATTGATGAAGGGTATTTTTTGGATACATTTGTACTATTCCACGTGGGATAATGGAATAGACCACTGGCGACGGTATTCGCTTCTATATAATAATAATTTATTCATCTTTTCTAATCATAGTACATGATTAGGACAGGTCCAACAGAAAAGGGGATTTTACATTAAATATTACCTACATATCAGACAGTTAAATCCTTGACACAAACATTTAAAGTAATAAAACAAAATTTGTCTATTTTTATGTAACATAAGTTATCAATTAAACCAATAATTACCATGAAAGTTCTCCTATTTATGTGTAAAAGGAAAGTCACAATACAATAATTTATTAGTAGATACATATATAACAATAATAATAATTTATTCATCCTCTTTGATCATAGTACATGATATAGGACAGATCAAACAGAAAAGAGGATTTTACATTCAATATTACTTACATATCAGACAGTTAAATAAAAATCGTTTGTTTGAGAAACCCGACACATCATAAAAACATTTAACAATTGAAAAATAAAGTTTTTGCTTAAAGACTTTGAATTGTTCTCCTATCTTATACAGCTAGGCAAATGATTCATTAATTAAATTCCTTTATAGACAGGACCTTTTTCAAACAATGATGTTTCATATTTTTGTGGCCGGATAAGCTTGCCATGCCAGACCTAGACGAGGAATCGTGGAAATCAGAATTAAGATTAAAATCATTGAAATTACAGTCTATATATAAAATGCACTTGTATACGTTAATAAAATAAAATGTAAGAATACCGAAATCTTTAAAGTGATTTCTGCATGTTTCTCCATAATCTAGATTAAAAATTAGACGGATAATCCTTTCTGAGAAATAAAAACCCTTGAGGCATTGACTGCATCCCCCCAGGGAATGAAATTGTAGGATATATGGGAGTATACTATCGCATAATAGACATTAGTCAATAGCCTAGTTGTAAACATATTTTTTAACTGCAGTATTGCAAAATAACTCCTACTTAATTTCTTACACATGTGGTTGATGTTGGTATTCCAATTTATATTCTTATCAAGGTAAGTTACCAAACCTTTTGTAGAACCCGAAAAAGAAACATCAGTATCCCTAACTGAGATACTACTATTTTCAGGAATATCGGGGTGTAATGCTATTGGGGTGTAATGCTAGTTCGCCTCCCGTGGTGCATCCTGGATAGCGTTGTTAACAACGTGAACTAAATGAGCTAGCACTAATTGGCAGCCAGATAATCATTTTGATCTCCTAGCTATCTGAAACACATCATATCTGATATCTCACAAAGAAATTTCAACGATCGTTCTCACGACCAATCGACAAGAAGTCTTGAACCTTGTGTCCGGATTTGCCAAATCAATATAGAGGGCATAAGCATGGCGAAGTGCGATGTCCTGCAGAAGATTTTGAAAGATAATGACATTGACGCCGTTGTCATTCAGGAAACTCATACGGAAAATGAGGAACAACTCATCAGAAGAGGTAGCATACCAGGAGAGTGATTCTATTTCAAGACAACTTTCGGTCGATCGACTCGATTCGAAACTCGACTCGAATACGATATTTATCGTAATGGCAATTCTGTTTGTCGATCGAATTCAAACTCGAAAGAGAAAGTTAGTTTTGATAAATAAACTACAGATTTTGACGTTTAACAAATAAGTGGTGTACATAGATAGATATATAGATAGATAGATAGAAAAATTTTTGTTCTTTCGTACAGAATACATGAACAAGGAGGTGACAATATTTCCAATATGAATGTAAAAAATAATAACTAAAAAAAAAAGAAATGAATTATAATTTTATAGATATGCTTAGACGATGCCTTGACCGAAGTGAGAGGACACTTACTACTCGTTTATAATGGATGATTTGATTTTCAAAATATTCTTTGTCACATTATATATTTGATATAATAATTGTGGTTCAGCTTCGTTAATTACTATTTCAAAGTCCGTTAGGGACTGATAGGTTTTAGACAAGAAATATCTAATTTGTTCATACATTGGACATACAAATAATAAATGTTGTAGGGATTCCGGAATTAGACAGTTGCAAATTGTGCATATTTCATTTGTTTTTATGGTATATGCATTGTTATTAACATACATATACAGTATTTTAGTGTTAGTAGTGCGTAGTTGTGAGATGAAGCGTTTAATATGCAAAGGGATTGAAATATCTAAGTGGTTTGTGCTTTGAAAGGGATGCTTGTCTTGTAGTATGTGTTTATACATTGGACAATATGTAATATTTTATTCCAATCCTCTATATGACTATATTGTTCGTATTTTTCTAAAATAATGTTGATATTATCCCCATCGAAACTATGCATATCAATCTCTGGAGCTCCAATTTCAGTTAAAATATTATGTATTTGACTTATCCAATTGTATTTTGATACAGTTTTATTTTGTTGGTAAGTTCTATCTAGCGCTATCTTAGGAAATCTTTTTGAGGACAATTTTTCAATCTTTAGTAAATATTCTAGAGCTTGTTTTATGATAAAAAATCCAATTTTCACTAGTGTTTTTAAATGAAACTCAAGGTCTCTAGTTAATTCCACAATATAATACAAGTTATTGAAAATTCTAAAAAATTGACAATTGTTTCGATAAATCAATATCATCGTCAGAATGACAGAAGTTACATTTCATTTTATGCCTACCTGATGTTTAGTAGTTATATTTGGCTAGACCAAGAAGTAACCTAACTTGTGATTGGCTTAATATATGTTTATAGAAAAAAGAAGAAGATGTGATATTACAAATATTGAAGCTTAGATATTATTAGCCCTATGGTGATATCCTGGATATCATTTTTTCAATTAAGATCAGTATAACTGTGCAATGATATAGAAAACCAGGAAAACTATATCTGCTGATCTTTACAATTATCACTTAAGAAGACAGTTTATTAGTGGAGAATTCCCTAGATTTAACTGTTCATTGACAACTTCATATTGTGGGTTCCTTAAATGTCTTCTTATTTATCATACATAAGAATCCTCATTGTCCACAATTATATGGAACAGTTAAATTACATAAAATAACGAAACCAATTAGACCTGTAGTCTCTTATGTTAATGCTCCTAATAATATATTGGCAAAGAAGCTCAACAATATACTCAATACTTACGGATATGAATCTCAGTACTCAATTAGAAATTCAATAGAACTAATCAAAAAGTTGTTAGCAATCCACTTACAAGATAACTATAAACTCATATCGTTCGATGTAACTAACATGTTTACTAAAATTCCTCCTAAAGAATGTCTAATACTTGTAAGAAAATTACTAGAAGATAAAAATAATAATCCAGGAATAATATCAGATATCTTTAATTTATTTGATGTATGCATTAATCAGAATTATTTCACTTTTGACAATAAGATATATATTCAAAATGAAGGTTTACCAATGGGAAGCCCTATATCACCTATTCTAGCAAACATTTTTATGGACAATTTAGAAAGAAAGATCTTTGAAAGTAATATTTCGAAAAATATTTTATTTTGGTATAGATATGTAGATGACAAATTAGCTTGTTTTATGGGTAGTGAACGACAATTAGATGTATTTTTCAACCACATCAATAATTTACACCCGAAAATTAAATTTACATTAGAAATTGAAGAACATAGCTCAATCAATTTTCTTGATTTAAAAATTCAAAGAGTTAATAATGTACTTGATTATTCAATTTACCGGAAACCAACACAAACTGATGTAACAATTCCATTCAATTCTAACCACCATGTGTCTCACAGACTAGCAGCATATAATTCAATGATACATAGAGCTTTTTCAGTTCCTATGAACAAATGTAATTTTGATAGAGAGATTAATACAATTAGACAAATAGCAACATCTAACGGTTATCCATTAGATATGATGAATAAGCTAATTAGTAAAAAAGAGGAAAAAGTGGCATTACAACTAATATATCCTAGACAAGCTGATGAAATTAAAACTTATAAAACCATCACATATGCAGGAAATATTTCTGAAAATATTTCAAAGATAATATCTTCAGCAACGAATACAACAATTTCTTTTAAAACAGAAAGTAACGTTAGTACAAAATTGTTAAATGTAAAAACGAAAATACCACTATTAAAGAAGTCAGGTATATATAAACTCAAATGTCCAGAATGTAATGCTGTCTATTTGGGTCAGACCCTTAGGAATTTTGAAATACGATACAGTGAGCACTTACGAGCATACAGATTAAAACAACCAGATAAATCCCACTACGCAAAACATCTACTTGACACCAATCATTCATTGACACCTAACACAGAACTAGAAGTACTGCATATTTGTGAAAAGAAACAAGAACTGGATTTCCTTGAAGAACTGGAAATAAGAAGACATTTAAGAAACCCACAATATGAAGTTGTCAATGAACAGTTAAATCTAGGGAATTCTCCACTAATAAACTGTCTTCTTAAGTGATAATTGTAAAGATCAGCAGATATAGTTTTCCTGGTTTTCTATATCATTGCACAGTTATACTGATCTTAATTGGAAAAATGATATCCAGGATATCACCATAGGGCTAATAATATCTAAGCTTCAATATTTGTAATATCACATCTTCTTCTTTTTTCTATAAACATATATTAAGCCAATCACAAGTTAGGTTACTTCTTGGTCTAGCCAAATATAACTACTCAACATCAGGTAGGCATAAAATGAAATGTAACTTCTGTCATTCTGACGATAATATTGAATTATCGAAACAATTGTCAATTTTTTAGAATTTTCAATAACTTGTATTATATTGTGGGATTAACTAGAGACCTTGAGTTTCATTTAAAAACACTAATATGAGCATATTCCACGAAGTAAGGGTCGAGACAGTCAATTTCCAATTTTCACTAGTCTTATTCCCGCTCTCAAAATGTAACTGGGAGTTGTTTTCTGTAAATAGAGAAAATTTTTCCAAAATTGATTTTGAACTATTTCTCCCTCATTTATGTACCGAAGTCCCCATATTCCACTGGCATATGTGTAGGTTGGAACTACAATGCTATAATGAAGCGATTTAACACTTTCCATATCGGTCATATGTGAGCATTTAATTGAATTTTGTGTTGCGTTTTGTGTTATTTTCGTTTTCTTTATACGTCATTCTAAATTTTCTGAGAATGTGCCGGTAAACGAGAATATCACTCCTAAGTAATTATAGCTGTTTACCTGTTCTATTAGTGCATTTTTATACCAAAATTTTGGTTTAAGTCCGATATTTGGGCTTTTTTTGAATATGACTACCTTTGTTTTATCTACATTAACTTGTAATTTAATAGTGTCGCAATAACTTTCTGATATTTTCATTGATCTATTCGTCTGAATTTCCGAGTCTTCTAATACTATGAAGTCATCAGCATAGCCCAGCAATGAAATGTCTTTGTTGTGATCTAGAGATAAACCTCTAACTCCTCGTTGTTCAAAGTAGTCTTCTATGTCTGACACATATAAAGCGAATAATAGTGGACTTAGCAAGTCGCCTTGGATGATGCCTTTGGTGATTTTAGTTTTTTTTGAGGTACAACCGTTCTGCTGAATTGTTATTGTCCCTAAGGAGTACATATTTTTCGAAATTCTTATTCTCTTGCCGCAGTTTCCATTAAAAAAAAGCTTTTGCCAAAGTATATCCAAATTGATATTATCAAAAGCTTTTTTGAAGTCGATAAAAAGTGCAAAAACGTTCCTCCCAGGCAGTCGCAGATTGTTAGTTATCACCGAGTAAAGAACAAAAATATTATCTTCCGTATTTCTTCGATTACGAAAGCCAGCCTGACATTCCGGTAGCAATTCAATTGATTCACTGAATATATGTAGTCTATGATTTATTAGTTGGGTGAATAGCTTAGTTTTGTGATTGAGTAACGCAATACCTCGGTAATTTAGAGGATCGTTTTCAGGGCATTTCTTTTGAAAGTGAATCATGTTAATATTTGTCCAATTGCATGGAAGGTGATCTTCCATGTATATTTTGTTGAATAATTCTTTTAGATGTATGATCCAGTTAGTAGGCAAGTTTTTATGAAATTCGTTTGGTATTTTATCATCCCCTACCGCCCTATTATTTTTTGCTAGTGTTATTACATTGTATATCTCTTGGATTGTTAAGGATGAATCTAGGTAGGGATGTGGTGTACATAACGATGTTTTGTGAGTGATGTCAATGTCAATTACGAAAATATGTTTATAACAAAGAATACACCAATTCTTTGTATATATTGTAGATAACCTTTATTCCTTTGTTTATTATCGTTGATTATATATTATCGTCATGCCTTTTAAAATTAGAGAAGCCCATTGGGAATTGATGATTTCATTCATGGAGGAAAATAAGGATTTCGCTGTTGGTAATCAGTTCTACAATCTATGGAGACATTTAAGAAAATGTGGCATAAATTAGCAACAGAGTTAAATTCTCTTGGGTTTGGTAAAAAGTCAGCTGAAAAGTGGATATATACACGTGCCTACATTATGTTAAGATATTACACAATATAACTTTATAGTTGCAACCGAATAAATATTTGTTTCTTGGGTTAATTCATTGTACCTCAACCTTCCAGTAACACCATATGGTATCAGACAATATTTCTGTTTCGAAACAATTTTTTTAATTATTTTTTATTGTTAATTCACTAATCTCAACTAATATAAGCCGGGTTAAGATGCACGAAAAGTATCTACATGATGTGAGAGCAATTCAAAATTCCTTTTAATATCTATACTTCAACATTTTCAATTAATTTATAGTAATGATAGTGAATATTGTCAACATCAATTGATTAAAGATTCAACCACTCCATGAAATTAGGATCTAACGAAGTAAAAGAAAATCAACTGCAAACGTATTAATATTTTACTAGTTATAAATGTAATGTTACCTCCCTGGAGGCACTGCATATTTATTCATGAAAAACAACTGCAAGTCCGCTTCGTTTTCTCTTATTACATAATAATATAATATGTATATTTTGACCGGAGATCAACCCGATCACAAAATAATACATCAAAACGATTATGTAAATTAGACTTATTTTGTATGCGGTTTTTAACATATATTTCGTGCAGTGATGAATCCAGTAGCAAGGGGAGCGGTATTATAAATAAACATCATTTTTCAAGTTGTGGTTGACATTTACGTATATAATAGAATATGCGAATCGAGAATACAGTGACGATCAACCAAAGGGAATAAATTCAGTTGCTCCATTAATATACTTTTTTATAGAAAATCCTGAAACATATCAACCTGTATTTCTAAAATGACATCCAGCTAAGTGAAATCGTCATCCCTAAATTTAACTGCTTTCAAGTGGCAGCTGCAACCCATAAATCTTCAAATTGGAAGTGAGGGCGCTCCATTTGGAAGGTGTCTTCAATATCTCATCAAAATAGGTCTGCGACTCGTGAGAGTCTATTGTGGCTCATACCTATTCATATTTCACCAATCAAATTCAGCTTCTTAACGATGCCGATTAATTTGTACGATGAATGATATTTCAGGTCCGAGGGCGAGAGAGAGAGAGAGCATCAGATACCTGATTCGAGCCGCGGCGGGAGAGGCATAAATTATATGCTTCGCTGTTCCATCATCTTCCAAACAAAGACGGCAAAAGGGATCCTCCGACAGTCCATGTTTCAGCATATGGTGATTCAAACGACAGTGGCCTGTTAAAAAACCTGTTAAGCACCATAGGTCATGTCTATTTTAGCCTAAAATTTGTTTGGATACATATTTCGAAGGATGTATGAAAGCCGTTGAATGAACCAATCCTGGTATATTATGCCAGAAGTTTAAAACTCTTCTTCCTGTCCAGATATCTAGTATTTGTTTGGTAATACTTGTTGCGATGCCAATTATAAGTTCTGGTCCGATGGAGGCACGAGCCACCAGAGTGGCCAGGGATCTAGACGAGCGATACCCTGTTGCGTTCTCCTATTGAGGAGAGTCTTTTCTAGCAGTCTAAAACCAATTTCGACGTTACACAGTAGAAGCTAAGTGCTTTCAAATCCGCTTGGCTGTCCGTGAAATTTTTTATTAACCTATGTGTGTGGTGGGATTGTCCCAAACTCTTCACACATGAAGCAATGGCGTAAATTTCCGCCTGCAATACGGTTACATAGGATTCTAGAGAGGTTGAAATTTCTGTCCTAGGTCTGCGGCCGTATACACCCGCACCAGAACCTGAGAGCGTATTTGAACCATCGGCGTACTAACAGATGTCTGCTCTTAAAAGTTCATCCTTACGGAGGACCCATTCATCCCTATTTGGAAATAGGACGGTATATGGCAGATTGTAGTTTACTGTTGGTGGAGGCATTATATCAGAGGTATGACTTTCAGTTTCCGCTAGCATTCTGCTGTATAAGCCGGTTTCGTCTATTTTGAAATATGCACAATTCTATATGCTGTCCATCTGGCCACCTTTTCCAGAAATATTTGGAGAGAAGGTAGGTTCAGAAGGATTGCCATGGCTGCTGACGGTGTAGTACTGATAGCACCAGTAATAACCATACAAGCCTGTCCCTGTATACCAGAGAGCTTTGCTTGGGCCGTTTTCTATAAAGCTTCTGACCACCAAGCATATGTGATCTTTGGTCTAACAATCATCACATATATCCAATGGATTTGTTTGGGATGCAAGCCCCAAATTTTCGACATATCCTGCGACATGCCCACAAGGATATTCTGGCCTTATGGATAACGTTTTCCGAGTGAGCTCTCCAAGTAAACTCTTTATCTGGGATAATCCCCAAATATTTTACTTCCGTTGCAAATGAAATAACCTCAACATAATAGGAGAGTGGTGGAAGATTTTCACCAATTTCCATCTACTAGTGAATGGAACTATTACAGTTTTACCAGGGTTGATAGACATCTGTTCCCTCTGGGACCAACTGTCAACAACGTCCAACGTCTTTTGGTGGATATTATATGCTACCCATCCTGACTTGGTCCTTGCCAGTATGACAAGGTCGTCTGCATACGCTTGCAGTTCTACCCCTCTTCCTTCGAGAGTACCAAGCAGGTCATTCATCAAGAGTGACCACAGTATGGCAGATAGCAGCACTCCACCCTGCGAGCTACCCCTAGAAACCTTAAAGCTAATGGCCTCATCTTGAAGAGATGTAGTGGCTGTTCTATTAGTGAGCATGGCATATATCTATCCAGTAATCGTTGGTTTAATGCCCTTTTCATCCAAAGCTGAGCCATTGGAGGCCGGTAGTGCATTGTCAAATGCTCCTACGATATCAAGAAAAATGGCCACCGCAATCTCCTTATTGTCAAGGGATTGTGTGATTCTCCCAACAAGGTTGTGTAACGCTGAATCTGTTGATTTGCCAGTTTGATAAGCGTACTGGTAGACGCTCTGAGGAAGTTGTATAATGCAACCCACCTGATGTAGCAATCCAGTACTCTTTCAAGTCCTTTAAGCAGAAAAGATGTTGGGCTAATTGGTCTGACCGATTTAGGATGTGGATCTGTGCGACCCAGTTCCGGTATATATACTACCCTAGCCGCTAACCAACTGGGTGGGATATAATTCCACGCCAGACTAGCTGTATACAGTTTAATGAGGATGGGTAAAAGTTATTCCAGTCTGTTTTGCTGCAGAGCTGGAGAAATGCCATTCTCACCGGCGGATTTGAAGATCTGAAATGATTTGATCGCCCATTCAATCGCCGGTGCTGTGGTAACTTCCTTGGCGACCTCCCAATAATTCTTTTCGGGCCGCCTTGCGCCCTCAAAGTTGGGAGGTCGATTGTTATCCAGAGTTAAACTTTCGGAAAAGTAGTTTTCAATCACAAGCTGTAACGTTTATTTTCTAGAGGTCGTGATGGTGCTATCTGGTCGCTTCATCGACCCTATCTCGGCAATCGACTCTTTAGAGAGAATCTTGTGTATTCTGGAACTGCGAGGTATATCAGATATAGTCTCACAGAACTTCTTCCAAGACTCCCGCTTCGCCTTTCTAATTTCTTTGTTGTTGATTGTTAGAGCAATTTCATAAGGCTCCCAGTTGCCTGACTCTTTAGCTAGACTGAATAGAAGTCGAACTTCTTTTTTGCATTTTTCTAGGCTTTTGTTCCACCAAGTAGAGATGCGATTAGCTTTTTTTTCGAGTGGACAGTTTTCACGACAGTAGAAGATCATTGCTTCCCTAAGCTCTTCCGCCGCAGAATCTACCCCATCACAACTGTTAATGGTAGTGAAGCCGTCCTCAATGTACCGTTGGGGGAATTTTTGTATTCATTCCAGTCAGTAGCTTTTGAGTCGCGATATTCCACTACTGGCCTTGAACCTATTTCAATGTTGAATCGAATATGTCTGTCATCTGAGCACGAAGGCTCAGTAGATACTGCCCAGTGCCGTATCTTATTGCTCAGAAAGTTTGAGCTGATAGTTAAATCTCTGATCTGTTTCTAGTTACAAAGGTTAGTTCAGAGCTCTTATTAATAACAAATTGCCGTTCCCCAAATATATAACAAAGAGGTGATTCACCTCTGCGATTTATGTTTGTGAGGCCAACAATGTATGATGTGAATTGTCGTCACAGCCCACGACTACCTGGAGTCTGTTCTTCTTGCTATAGTCGATTTTTCGCCGTATAGCGAGGGGAGGAACAGTATCCACGTCCCTTGGGAAGTATACAGAGCAGACGTTTATTTTAGTCATACTATTCTTCTCCGGTAGGGACTCTTGGATAAATACCACGTCAGAAGTGCAAAAGCCTGTAAGCAAAAGATAATTAATATTTTTCCTAACGAGGAGACATGTTCTGTGATGAATACAAACTTTTTATAAGTAATGTCAAAACTGCAAAACAGTAACGTGCAGTTCTTTTTTTAGTTGGAGACACAAGGGTGGTACCGTATTTTGAATGAGTAAGGTGGAATGAGTCAGCCGAACAGAGCAGGCGCGTGCGTGCGACACAAGACTGTAGTATTAGTAGGCATAGTATTTTGCACCGCTTCACTGCGCAACGCTTCAGCTGATTCAGTTCGTGCATCGCCAAGTCGTGCACCGTCTGCTTTGTCGTTCATTGTATTTGGCGCGTACAAGCTGCTCAGTAAATATCACCTTATTTCAAGTGTAGTAGGCTAGTGCTGTTGGAATTTGCGCGACGTAATTCAAACCGTGTGAATTATCTATTGTGAGACACACTGTACATATCTATTGGAACCGGCGTAGATGGCGCCTGGTACCTACCAGTAGCAAATCTCTGCACGCGCGAACTTATTTTTCAGAGAGTATTCAAACAGCCTTCGAAGAGTACTGGAGTAGCTTTCGCCCTAAGCACACCTACTGTGTGTGTGTCTGTAGACAAAAACTGACTCTATGTAAGATGCTGAGCGTTATTTTGAAGTTATTGCGTTGTTGGTTAATTGGTTAATATGTGTATGTTTTAGTTACGTGACCCAACGCGATTGTTAGGCGCCGTGGCCTTTCGTAAGAAAGCCGGTAGTATTATCTCTCCCCAACCCGTTAAACTCGCCGTGGTCTTTCGTAAGAAAGTCGGTAGTTCTTTACATCTCTAACTCGTTTTATCCGCCGCGGTCTTTCGTAAGAAAACCGGTAGTTATTTCTATCTCCAACCCGTTTTAATCCGCCGTGGCCTTTCATAAGCAAGCCGGAGTTCGTTCTTGATCTAACATGTTTGATTGCCGTGTTTTTTCCCAAGAAGCCGGTATATCTCTTTTTCTCTCTCTACATCTAATTACAATTTATTAATTGTCTCTTGTCTCTATTGTAAGATACTCAACATCTATTTATGTTATTACTCCCGTAAAGTGCATTACATTTACTAAGTTCTCTGTTACATTTTTTTCTATGTGATAATATTTCATATTAAGCGCGAAGCGCTAACAGTACAGTGTTGCCAAGTATTGGCATGAACAATTTTTAGTTATATCATTATTACATGTTAATTTTGTTTTTTGTTACGATCGTTTGAAGTTACTTTCATTAAAGATCAATTGAAATTAAACTGGCTATTTTATTGACATCGTAGTAGTTAGTTTACCCTTTCGTGGTCAGTGGAGACAGGGTAGATTGTGTTTAGATGTCATCAAACAACTTCCCAACAATTATACTGTCCGCTTATGTTACTGCCGGTCTTGCTCCCCGGCAAGTGCAGTTAGGTATAGGTCAGAGTGTTTCCGTATTTAACCAATTTTTCACACTGGTGTAGACGGCCGATAATGGCGGAAAAAACTGACTAAAATATTTTCCAAACAATGTGCAGTATGACCATAAGTTTATCAGTGTTAATCGGTTGATTGCCTTGACCTTGTACGTCAGTGTAAAAATCGGTCAAATACGGATACACTCTGACCGAAGCCTTAGGTATTGGTCAGAGTGTATCTGTATTTGACCGATTTCATACACTGGCGTAAACGGCCGATAATTTTAGAAAAAACAAATGCGGCAAACCTACTAGAAGATGGTCACAGTTGCGCCGTCCAGCACGGACGTGTATGTCAGATTGACGTTGGAAAACAAATGATTTTGTTTTTTTCGAATATGTTGCAGTTCCTTGTAGACATATGCAAATCTTTAATAAATACATTAAATAAGTTCCAGAACGTGTTAGGTTTCGTTCTGTAATGTTGAAAAAACTTGTTTTCTTGCTCCAGCAGCCGTTGAAACAATGTGTGAAACTCGCCATGGTTTTCTCTCTTTAAAAATATGATTCTATTCTTCCTTAAATATGTAACTGAAGATTGTGATGTTAAAGAAGATCTTTTGGGCACAGTTCCTATGAGTGGACAAATTCGAGGTGTTGATTATTAGGACGCAGTAGTTAAATTTTTTAATGAATGTAGCTTTGACTCAGTGTGCACAAATAGTTGCGAATCAATGACGGGGAGAAATATAAGGTTCATTAAATTGTTAAAGTACCACTTGGAAAATGAAAATTAGTCAGTTTTCATTGCATCATTCACCAAGGAAGTTTAGCAATATAGTTTTATGAAAACTTTAAATATGTAGGGGAAAGTCGGGTAGCATCTGTAATAAACACGGAATATGACAAAGGGAAATTTAAGGACACCCTATATAGATATATAATTTTCTTGACAATAAAATAAATCGAATCCAATTTAATATAAAAACAATTTTTGACCTACACTAGAAAAGAATTTAAACAAACAATTTTACACAACCGACAAGGTCGATGACAAAACACACGATGATATGTTTATCAAAATAAAAAGGAACCTTGCAACTTAGTATAAATAAATGGAAAATTGATGTTCAGTTACGGAAGTAAAAAATATGAGACAAGGGCAACACGAATAACATATCCCAAATCTTCTGAAATAAATAGCAGAAAATTTGGTAACGGAGGCAGTGAGGTAGTAACCCTCATAGAGTGCTCAGGTACTGTAGGGCCTGACACTTCGACTGCCGTAGGTAAACAGTGATATTGTGTTGTTGTGATTTTGTGATATTTCAAAATTGTAAGTTTTTCTATGTCATAATAATTATTTTTTCTGAACAAATATCGTATTGACATTTTTTTGATTCGACAGGGTGTCCAAAGACACATTTCCTGGTCATATTAAGTGCACTATTGACATTTGAGCCCCTCACCTAACATATTCAGGAAATAGTACGAGTTGCAATCGATTTAATATTCCGGGGGAATTTAAGGTTATACAGGGGTATTCATATGTAAGAATTATCTTGTTCATATCATAACAGTCCTTTATCAACAACCCCTACCCTCGGACCAGCAAGTTTGAATGGGTTGATGCGACCTGCCTTAGAACTCAGGCTTGGCACATTGTATAAGCCCAAGAGGCCCCACGGAGACCTTGTCCGCTCGTGCCAGGAAACCACCTCCACCGAGGTTACCCACAGGGGGATTCCTGGCTCTAAATTTGTGCCATAAGGCACTAGTGACAGCACGCTGCAAAATTTAAGGAAATAGAAATTCAAAGGTTGTCCTACACTGGTAAAGGAGGGCTGTAAACCCTAAACTACTACCCCACGTTATTACATCTGGTAACAGCGACTACCACACCGATTTATTACAGTGGGGACAGCTCACCTTTATTTCACTAGTGACAGAATACATAGACAGTTGATAAATAGTTTCTTACCCTGGTGATGGCGGCCACTGGATCATCACAACGGATGCCGAGCGCATTTCGTTACACTGGTGACAGCGGTGGGATAAGTCAGCAACATCGGCTGAGTTGATCACTGCTTCACCATAAGAATGTAATAATAAGAATCTAACCGTTTCGTTACACTGGTGACAGCGGTGGGATGAGTCAGTAACATCGGCTGAGTTGATCACTGCTTCACCATGAGAATGTAATAATAGGAATATAACTGTTTCGTCACACATCGGACAGCGGGTATCATCGGACGTTTACCGTTTTCTGTTACCTGTCGCTTTGCCGCTTCCATCGCATGGTTGCATGAACTACTTCAATGCGTGTAGCAACATATCTTTAGTTGACCTCGATACGTTGTGCGATTTAGACAATAAACATTTGTATGTGATTTTCTTTATTTCCACGTGGACACAATTAAAGTTGGTGTCCTGTTTCTCTTAATTGGTAAGTGTTTAGTGGGTGTCCTCTACATATTGCGTGCATATATGAGTAGTGAATATAAAAATGTGTTCATATTACTCTGTATTCCAAATACCTACCAGTAAATAGTTAATTGATTGCTAGCTGCATGTCGGGTGGTGTCACCAGACACAAACATTTCGGGTATGACCGGACGCAAAATAATTCCAATATTTTGTTACAGAACGTATGAAATGCCGAAGTTTATTAATAAAAACATACTAGGGTAATGGGACCAAGAGCATATGAGAACACCAGTTAGAAAAGTGCTTGATAACGAGATAGCAATAAGACATGCGGCAAAACGTTATGGTGTTCTTAAAAGTACTCTGATAAAGTGAAACACTTAAAAAATAACGAATAAACACAACTCATTCTAAGTCTTGGACGATATCGCTGCACATTTCCCGCCAACTATGAACAGGAGCTTGTGAACCATATGCGAGATTTGGATAGTCGCCTAATGCCTCTCACCAAAAAAGAATTCTTGAAACTTGCGTTTGATGTGACGGAGCGCTTAAAAATTCCACATAAATTCAACAGGGAGGGAAAGACTACTGGGAAAGACTTTTACTACCCTTTTCTCCAGCGCCATCCAGAGCTGTCTTTAAGAAATGCCGAGTCAATGATTTTGCAGAAAGCACTAGGTTTCAATCGACCACAAGCTGCATGATTTTTTAACAAACTTGAAGATCTAATGCAAAAATATAACTTCCGAGAAAATAAAATTTTCAACGCTGATGAAACCGGTGTGTCTACAGTCCACGACTGTCGGCAGAAAGTCGAAATAAAAGGCAAGAAACAAGTTGGCAAAATGACCTCTGGAGAAAGGGGCCGCACTATAACTGTCTTATTGTGTATCAATGCAGCAGGAGATCAAATCATATCTCCACTATCCATTTTTTCTAAGAAAAAAATTATTGACCTACTGAAAATTGGAGCTCCGGAGAATGCCATGTTCCATGCCCCATGACCCTGGCTGGATAAATGGTGAATTTTTTTTAAATGGATTCAGGAATTTGTAAAATTCACACGTCCATCTGAACAGGAGCCAGTTCTTCTAATTGTCGATGGGCATTGCAGCCATGAAGATGAACAACACATCAACTTTGCCCGGAAAAACCATGTCCATATGTTAAGCTGACCCCCTCATTGCATTGCTGCAACCTTTGGATGTGTGTGTAATGAACCCATTCAAGGATGCCTACAATGAAGCAGCGTTTCGATGGATGGGGCAAAATCCGTTTATGAGAATTAGTGATTATGAAATCGCAAGCCTGGTGAATGACGCCTTTACGAAAATTTGCAGGATGGACTTATCTAAGAAGGGTTTTGAGTGAAGCGGCATTCATCCACCGAATTCGCAGATTTTCACGGACTTGGATTTTATTGCATCGCAAGGATTGGACGTCTCAGAACCAAGGGAAATTCATGCATTTACATCCACTATTGTTAAGAGATGTAACGAGACAGAAAACGAGTTAATAGACTCTCTAGAATTTCCAAAAGTACCAACTTTGTCAAATACTCCACCAAAGCTCAACGAACAAGAACTTCCTGGTACATCTGAAAATAAGGCGGCCTCAAAAAAAGTCGTAAAACTGTGCACGTTAAATAAAACCTTGCCAACCTTCGACTTCCAAAACCAGCCCCCATTGTTCTGAACAAAGAAATCCCACCAAATACGAATTTTAAAAAAAGTATTAGTGATCTTCTTAAAGAAATTTCACCAATTTCTAATGCTGCTGAACGTAGAATGGTTTCAAGAAAAAGACGTGCTGAAAAAGTTAATTGCTCACTTCCACTCCATTTAAAAATGAGCTGGGAAATGAAAATAGAAATAAGGCTAAAGGGGTAAAGAAAAATTCAAGTAAAAATGTTATTCTAGTTGAGAAAAAAGTTGCTTAAGAACAGAAGAAAAAAAGCGCGACAAAAGAAACCCAAGAACAGGAAAATAGGGAAACTTATTGGGTCATTTGTCAAGAATGTTTCGGCGAACACTGGATCCAGTATTGTGAGTGTAAAAACTGGGTTCACGAAGCTGGTTCTGACGTGGGAAGAGGTCAAAAGTATTACAAGTGTGATAACTGTTAATATTTTTATTTCTTACGGCAGTATCCACAATTTTTTATAACCCGCCAATTTTTCATAATTTTAAAATGTTTAATTTCTCTTTTCAAAGGATTTTCCTTTATTCTATAAAGTTGATATTTGTTTCTTTCCAGACATGCAAGATACATCTAACATAATTATTTGACTATAAATTTGTTGAACAAATTTGTTAATAAAGATATCTTTTGCAATATTTTGTTATTATGTCCGATGCTACTCGACTTTCCCCTAATAAAAGTAGTTGTAAATAGATATAAATAAGGTCAAATGAATGGAACCACCGAATGTTTCAGGAGTATTTGAAAGAACTCACATCTCAATACGGAGATATACTTTACCATACAGAAGTAAGGTGGTTAAGCAAAGCAAAAGTTTTGGAACGATTCTTCACAATTCGTCATGAGATCATTTTATTTTTGACTACTAAGAAATAAGGGTACCCTAAAGTTTATGACTTTGGTTGGTGGTTGAAAGTAGCGATTTTCACTAACATAATGGCAATTGTCGATGAAACACCCGATTGCAAGGAGATCAGAACAAAATTGTTACGAAAATGATGGATATCGTGTTTTCTCAAGAAGAAAGATTCACTATGTATATTGAAGAAAACCCTGATGGGAAGAAATATTTTTCTGCTTCGAGGAAACTCCTTACCGATCTGAAAAACGAAATGGCTGAGATATTTAGTGACTTTAGGATGTATCAAGAACCATTTCGTTTAATAAAAATCCATGGGCATTAACAACTGCCAATGT
The DNA here is from genome assembly GCA_963921935.1 of Galeruca laticollis. NCBI lineage: Eukaryota > Metazoa > Arthropoda > Insecta > Coleoptera > Chrysomelidae > Galeruca > Galeruca laticollis. Next base: position 113,289,767 of record OY998177.1, on the reverse strand, counting down.
TGCAAAACTTGCTATTTTTGGATACGAAACCAGAGACTAGGAAAACGAACTAGTTGATCTTCAGCAAGATACAGAGCTGAAAACCATGTTTGAGGATAAGAAGAAGGTTACAAGTTATTTTGAGTTTGGGAAAAATTTCCTAACTTAGTTGACTGTGCACAAGAACTTCTGTGTATTTTTGCATAAACATTTGTGTGTGTGTGTGTGTGAATGTACGTTCAGCAAGTTGAAGTTTATAAAAAACAAGTATAGATCCAGGATAACCAATGAGAATATTGACAACATTTTAAGAATTTCGGCTGCCTCACAACCTGCTACCATGGATGTCATTTGTCGAGAGATTCCGGTCTTTCGCCTCAAAGACATGAATGTGTAAAATTGACAAATAAAAATTTTGCTGTCCACTTTCCTATTATGTGTATGTCTGAATTTTTGTTAAATGTAATGAACATTCATTCTTAATTTTTAATAAACGATGAAATAAAACAATATAGTTTGTTTAAATCTTCATTTATTTGAACTAATGTTCAATTTAACGTTTACGCTACTGTGTTAGTGAAACGCGTCAACAAGTTTAAATTGAACATTAGTTCAAATAAATGAAGATTTAAACAAACTATATTGTTTTATTTCATCGTTCAGTATGGATCTTCATCCAGTAAAAGCCTCATATATTCAATTTTTAATTTTCAATGTTTATAATTTTACCATAGTACCCACAGTAAAAAAATGTAAAAAACTTTTAGTTGAATTCTATAATAAAAATTCTTTAAATGAAAGAATAATACATTTTACTAATAAAAAAAATATATAAGTGGAAAAAAATCAGTTGTATCTTATATATTGCAAAGTTATAAAAACGTTTATGTTTAGTTTCAGATATTGCTATGACGACAACATTAATAATTAAAATTTAAGTCTTTCAGATTTTAATAAAATTAACTGTGTCGACCCTTACTTCGTGGAATCTACTCATTTCACTGTTTTAAATGAAACTTACTGTTTCTATGTAATTCCACAATATATCGATGACATTTATATCGAAACAATTGTCAATTTTCTTAGAGTTTTTAAAATATTTTCATTATATTGTGCAATTACCTAGAAACAGTAAAACATTCAGATTTTACCAAATGGCAAAAAAAAACATTTTAGAATTTAAGTTGAAGTTGCGGCCCTCAAAAAATTTACTATCAGCTTAGTGGCTCGCTAAAAACTCCTAGTGAGGAACCATGCCCTACACTGTCCAATCTCTCCAATAACAACTAACAGTAGCGATGTTCCTGTTCAAACGGCGAGCGATTTTCCTCAGATTGTTTTCGAACTCTGGGCATGTTAGATGGCTGTCAAACACTAACATCAAACAACCAAATGAAATGAATTTGAACTAATGGATTCCAACACAAATAGAGAATCCATTTTTTCAGAATATCGACAAAAACGATATTTAGGTCACCTTATTTTATTTCAAAATTTATTCGATGTCTTGTCCCAAACACGTAACTTGATGATGAAATAATTACAAGAAATTGATAAATACAGGGTATTGAATTTTCTAGTTAGTATAATAATATGTAATATTCATGAAACATCTTGAATATTATTAGCATAATATTTGTACCCAATACAAATTCCCCATGATGAATATCATAGAATAATCTATAATTATACCCATTTTTCGTGAATACCTACAGAATATTATTGAAATGATGATAAAACAATAAATATTTGATGAGCCGTCATCTAGTTAATCTTGAGTATTCCATAATGGATGTAATATTATGGAAAAAATTGGAATATAAATGTCTTCATGAAATATACCTACTTAAGGAATAATATTCCAATTATATACTTAATATCGTGTTCTTCAGCATCGCCGCAGTTGAAGTTATCTCCCTATATGTTCTTGTTTGTATCCATAATTCATAATCAATTTTGGTTTGCATGTCGGTAAAATAGATTCAATAAGTAAACACACAAATTACATCGAGTTGAAGATATTTAAGTTGGCGTTCAAAAGCAAACACAGTGAACATCGATGTAGGTATAAACAGATAATGATGGCTTAGTATCTCAGGATGATTTGCACTGGCAAACACACATGATGAATTTGTAATTTCATATGGTTCACTACAGTCGCTTATTGCTTGTTAATCTCTGAGGATTAATTTGGCCAAATATATTAACAAATACTTTTCTTTCATTCTATTCAATATAAAAATTGTTTCTCTTTGAATATTAGACGTCGAAACTATGAAACTACTTACCTATATAGAGTGTCCAGAAACCCTCCTGCCAAACGGAAACTAAAGTTACTAGAGGTAATTTTAAGTCGATTTAGCTCAAATTACCTCAATTCAAAAATGCTTCCAAAGGGAGCTACAGCCCTTTGAAGAAGACGTCCTCATATCAGTTTTCTTCAAATTACGAAAAAATACCGTTGCTTAAATTTGCAAACTTGGTATAATCAATAACCAGTTACAAACCAGTTGTTTATTGATATTGATTTATCGAAACAATTGTCAATTTTTTAGAATTTTCAATAACTTGTATTATATTGTGGAATTAACTAGAGACCTTGAGTTTCATTTAAAAATACAAACCAGTTGTTTGTTGTAAATAAAATTTTTCCAGATCCATCACAAGCGTGTCAGTTGGAGGGACCAACAGGTATTTTTATTAAAAAAAAATTAGTTTTTTATGTACCCGACACTGAACTTGGAAAATTCAAGATAATTTTCATGAAAAATGTTCTCTTCTGCTGGTATTAGCAAACAGGGTTAGTGCGTATGTAGGTAATTTATTCACAAATAGAAAAAAATTTATCCGCGACTATAATAACGGCACAGTCTTCAACGGTTTACCACAGGGATTCATATTATAGTATGTTTCTTATTGTCTGACAGCACGCGAGAAGGTTACAGATGCTAGTCAGGTAGTAAACCATAAGCGTCCCAGTTCATCTAAGAATTTTATTCACTATTTAATTTTATACCCGATCTGATATATAAAGGTAATATAAATGTAAATTCGGTTAATTGAAACAACTAACTGACCTTCATACATTTGTAGAGTACATACAGCTGAAACAATAAATTATTTTTAAAATAATCTTCTAACGCAACTATTCTGACTGAATATTTCATTAATTATCTTGAGAATGTGAAGCAGGTCAATTCTTGGGAGACATATTAACGAACCATTTATCAATTCATTCTCCAGATAGTTACTTACTGATTTTTGAAATGTTGATAATCACATTTCCAAGAGATATTACAATAGGGTCCTACTAGGGATTGTCCCAATGACTACTTAGAAATTTTGCAGGTATATACGGTGAAACTTGGTCTTGCCCAAATTTGTATAATTTGTTTTGCTTAGAGTCGCTTATGTTCCATAAGTGTTAACTGTGTTGTGAAAAATGTCTTCAAGTTTTACCCCAGTAAATAAGCTTACAAACGAAGACTGTAGTGTTAAATGTGCATGCTGCTGTTGTACATCAAATGCCGGCTACTATTGTTAGAAATATAGTTTCGACATGTTCCAATATGACAGGAGTTAGTGAATCTACTATTTACAGGTTTCTAAGAGAGAGGAAAAATGGAAATATATCTCCACCTAAAAAGTCAACTGGAAGAAAACCATATGACATTGATGAACATATGCAAAATACAATAAGACGAAAAGTACATGAATTATATTTTAAGAAGAGATCTCAATCCTTGACAGAATTCTTAGAATGGTGAAGGAGGACGAGAATTTGCCTGACATAGGGCGAAAAACTTTGTGGAAAATATTACACAAATTAAATTTTACTTGAGAGAAGCAAAGTCGCAAATCAGTGCTAATCGACAACGAAGAAATAATATGTTGGAGACGCCAGTATGTACGAGATATCCGAAAATACAGACAGGGGGGAAGACAAATATATTATTTAGATGAGACATGGCTCAATGAAGGACATTCAGTGAAAAAAATATGGCAGGACAAGAGTATTCAAACCAGTCGTCAAGCTTTCATAGAAGGTTTATCTACTGGAATGAAAACTCTTATCGGTAAAGGTGGCCGACTAATAATAACGCATATTGGATGCAATCAAGGGTTCGTTGAAGGTGGTTTACTGGAGTTTCAGTCAACATCAACCAAAGACTATCATGGAAAAATGACTGCAGATGTATTTTACACAAATGGTCGAATTAATTCCAAATAATGCTGTAATCGTTATGGACAATGCCACTTATCATTCGCGATTAACAGAAAATCTTCCATCTACCTCTTGGAGAAAAGCTGATATTAGAAACCGGTTAATCGTAAAAGATATACCATTTGAAGTAGATATGTAGATATGTTAAATGTTGCTTCAGATCACAAGCTACAATTTAAAAAGTTTGTTATTGATGAAATAGCCAAGAATCGTGGGATACAAGTGCTTCGTTTGCCGCCATACAATTGTGAATTAAATGCGATAGAGTTAACATGGGCACACATGAAAGGTTATGTAGCTAGACATAATAAAACATTCAAAATTAAAGATGTTCGTGAACTCATGAAGTACTCATTGACAACAATAACTGAAGAGATGCTGTGAATCATGTAATTAAAGAGGAAGAGAAAATGTGGGTTTCAGATAACCTCATAGAACAAACTATAGAACCGATAGTGATCTCTCTCGTTGAGTCTTCAGATGATTCTTGTATGGCCAGCGAAGGGGATGATACTATAGATTGAATTTTATATTTCCTATAAATGGTATGTTTATTTTACTCAATATACATTAATTCATTGTCAATAAATTTGAATTATGAGAATTAAACTATACTTTCTTTAATTAATTTAATAAAAATGAAATAGTAACTTGTTAATAGGCCTAAACGAATGAATTTTATTTCAACTGTAATGTTGACCGAATCTAATTAAATAAGCAAAATGAACTAATATCGTAATCTCCGCCACTGCCGCACTGTTTATCCTTTTGTAGGGATTGTTCAGTTCTATTACCATATTGTATTTTGAGCTGAAACAGGGATGTACAGATAACCAATACATACACCAACATGTTTTGCATTAGAATTTTAGTATTTACTTGTAAATTTCTTAGGATCACTCTGTACGAGATAATTTTCTATTTGAATATTTAATGAGGCTACTGTGCTGTCAGACATTAAAAAATCGACTATAAGTCCTTTGCTTTTTAACATCGATACTGCAGAGCTGCAAAGGTTAGACGGTGAAACAATTAACCGACTTCAATACGCTGATGATTTATGTTTCTATGTTACTCGTAATTCATATGAAGAATGTGTTGAAGACTTACGAGCATTCATTTAAGTAATCAAACCATGGTAAATATGGGCTTTAGTGTTTCTTTGGAGAAGTCTGCTTTGGCACGTTTTAGTCGTCATCGACTGGATATGTTCCGAGCTGTTTCTGTAGATGAGTTCACATTCCCATTTGTCGACGAATACAAATATCTAGGTATGGACAAAGAAATTATTATGGACTAGCCACATCAAATACACTGAACAAAAATGTGAAAAAGGTATGTATCTTCTCCGAGCAGTTTCCAAACAAAAATGGAGAGATGATTTAAACATTTCCTTTATTTTTTATAAGTCTTATATCCGTTCAATATTGGATTACGGGTGTACATTTTATGGTTCCTCATCAAAAACCAATTTATTAGCTGTTGACCGAATTCAATGGAAATCATTAAAAATGTGACTAGGAGTTTTGATGTCATCACCTAATCAAGCTGTCTTAGCAGAAATGCAAGAGCCCCCGTTGCATATTAGACGGCAATACCTAGCCGAAAAGCTTCTTATTGAATACCGAACATATAACACGTACATGGTTTGAAATATTTCAGCAATAAACACCAACAATCTCACTATGCCATACTGGAGAATAAAAACCACTCCTCCATTAGCAGACGCTTCTCTTAATACCAACAGCAAAGAAAATCATATCGTAAAGCAAGATAAGTTCCCTATTTTTTAATGCAATTATGAATCATTAGTGATTGTACCTAACATCATATACACCTTCTTTTACGAACTAGTATTAACCAAGTAATTTTGGGAACTGAACTTAACAATATAGGCGACAATGTTACTACAATATACACTGATAGATCGATGAAGGAACTGGGGCAGCATTTCTTGTTTCAAATACTAATTATGCGGACAGATTTAGAATTCCCAACTAGTGCTCTGTTTTTTCTGCAGAAGCTTTCGCCATATCAAAAGCGTTAACTTGGTGTACTTCAAAAACTATTCAAAGAGCTGATATTATGTGTGTTTCCAAGTCAGTTTCACAGGCTATAGAAGGCTCTTCATTCAAGTGTTACAGACAAAATATGATTTTAGAAATAAAAAAATTAATAAGCGAATTATAAACCTCGAACAAATGTATTGTATTTATCTGGGTGAAAGGGCACTGCGGTTTAGAAGGAAGTGAGTATGTGGACTTAGAAGCCAAGAGAACCAGCATAATAACTACTTATACCAAACATTATGTTTTCTCAGACCTCTTAAATTACTATAAGAAACATATTAGAAGTAATAGGGAGCGCATTTACGCCGACTTCGCTAAAATATCTGATAGTGAATATTTCCTTTTGCATCCTTCTCTACCACCAAAGATTTCCCATATTTCTAATTTTGATTATAGAAAACAATATACTTCCATCATATCACGTTTATCAGCTCATATATTTTTAAAATAGGTATTGTCAATTCTCCAGCTTGCTTCTGTAACAAGGCATTAGTAGGAGATCGGAATCATATTTTCTTTGAATGCATTGAAAACAAAAAAGCAACTACCGAAGTTACAATCTTCTGATTGATTCCAACGTTCCTCTTTTCACAAATATAACCACTCTTTTGGCAAATACTGTGAACTCTGTACTTGATTCCATAGTGGATTTCATAAATAAGTCTAAATTATCTATTTAGATATAGGTACGCTAAATCAGTAATCAGCAATTTTATATCACTATTCTGTTACAGTCATTTTAATATTTCAACTTTTTACTCACTTTTAATTTTCTGTGGCTAGTAGACTATGTCTGAGGCCATTCTCCCACACACACACTCACACACACACACACACACCCTCACACACACCCTCACACACACAAGTCTCTATACCAACTCCCTTTGTTTGTACGTTCATTCACTGGTTTCTTTAGCATTTCCTTTTTTGTGCCGTAAAGGTCATGGTGCATGTCACTTGTGAATTTAATCCAGTGTTCCTATTCAATTTCTTTGATTCTAAAGTTAATTATGTTTCTAATTTCTACGCATTTTCAGTGATTAGCATGTGATGGTGAGATTTTGTATCAAGGTAGCTTTGCATTATTTCTTGGAAGAGCTCTTAATTTTTGACAAAACCAAGTTTTTGTGTGTTTTACTGTATCGATATCTATTTTTTTTGCCAATGGATTTTTCGGCTGCCCTCAGTATATTTTCTCTAATTCTATTCGCAAACTGGCATAATTCACATTGTGACTTGTCTATTTCTTTTGACTTCTCCTCTAGTCAATTCTTAAATTTCTAGTTAAGTTGTCTGCTAGTGACTCAATATGTTATATTTTCTAATTGTATTTGGGGGTTCAGTTATTATACTCCGTTTTTAAAAGGCATGGAGTAATAAATCACTCATTTTGGCCGGAACCATAGGCGTACCACATTTAGTCATTTAAAAGAAGTTAAGGCTTCTAAAATTATCTCATTTCCGAAAATAACCGTTTTGTTATATTATTTAAAATGAAATTTCAAATTATCAATAATATAATAAACTGTGGATTAAATTACTGACATCAATTTTCCAGAAAATTTATTATTATGTATAAAAGGGCGTAGACGAGTCCCTCCACTAAGCTCCAGGTAGTTATAATCCTACATACAATAGATAATAAAATAAATGTTTATAACAATTTTATACAAATACATATATATATCCAAACCAACCCCATTTGCCGATAATTTCACCCAATTAGCAGGTAATTGAAGAAACGTGACAAACAGGTAGCTCAAAAATGGTTTTATTATTGTGAAATATAATTTTTTCTGTTCTAAGAAAATGCCTCCATGATACAATGTACTTACTAGAACCTTTCAACTATAAAAGTAGCGGAAAGGTTGAATATTTTCAATTTACAGTTCATCTGTTCTGGAGAAACTGCTGTGTTGATTGATTTTCCCATTATTACTGTTATTAGTTATTATTTTTTACCGTTATTGTTAACTGGTGTTTATTTTTGTTCATCTATACAAGTACTCTCCTCATCACACGGGATAAACACCTAACTACACCTTCCAACTATATAGTGTTCCAACCAAATTCGACCAGATATGGAGGATTTAGCACCATCTAAGCGACCTAAAGTTGGCCCATTGTCGCTGAACGAAAAAAATCTGATATTAAATTGCTATTCCTCGTTGAAGAACGAAGGAATTAGAAGAAAAATCATGAATTTGACAGGAAGTGTTGATGAAACTGTGGAGATTACTGCAACAATGATGGGTGTTTCAAAAACAACAATTTATAATTTAATGAAGGAGGAAAAAAATGGAAACATCACAGCCCTAGCAAAGTCCCCATAAGACTGTAATGTTATAAATGTGAAAATATTAAATTTATGCTGTCTTTAATTTGTAATTGAAGGATTTTAAGAAGTGAAAACTATGATAATGATGTTACTACAAGCTTTAGCTTGGGAGCTACCAATCCTACATGCTCCTTGATCGCGGATTTGAAAATTTTCAATCAACACGGACATCTTACACTTAAACGAATAAGATAAGGTACGGCGTGGATTTAATTGTTCAAAAATGTTTGAATATAATATGTTCCAATAAACGGCTGCAATGTTTCACTGTCATCTCGGATTTCTATCAATCATAGTTCATTTGAGGCGAAATTTCGTCCAGAAAAAATCGGACCGGTCAATCTTTTCAGCCGAAATTCAGTTGAAAATTCTCAAAGTTGCCTCGCCTATTTATCCTTACTATCCGATCAATTTTCTATTATTTATTTTGCCAACTTATATTATCGACCCTGTAGCTTTTAATGATAACTATTACCACTATATATTTAACTTTCTAATTCCTAGGTAGGGAACAGGTCCTTCAAAATGTAATTTTGCTAAATGGCCCTTACTTAAACCCACCATTCCTTTTCTAAATATCCCTTTTCATTATGCCGAAGAGCAAAACTGGCTTACATTAAAGCAACATTCTACCGAACCCCTGGCCCTAATAATGTGCATACAACGGCACCAAGGCCATCTACAAAAACGGTTTCAACGAAATCCGTGCTTAATTTCCTTTTTTCTTGTTGCAATAAACCCAAGAATTTGTATATGGATTAAAGACTGGATATCGAGATAAGAGGTAATTATTTATGAATGGGATTTGTTCAATTTACGAAACGTTTACATAAGAATTTAGAATCACGGAATTAATTTTCATTGTTGAAATCGGATTGTGATCAAAAACGTGTTTTAGAATTGGAAACGGGGTGCTATAATTGGAAAGAATTGTTAAAAAACATGAAGTTGGGTAAGGTAGATATAATACGAAATTAACAATCGCAAATAATTGATTAACAAGATTCAGATAATGAGTTCATGCAGCATGAACGAATATGATGTGTTTCATTTTTAAATCAAACTTTCATATTCTGTTCTCTTTTATAAAAGTGTAATTATTAAGCTCTTTACCGAATTCCATAGGCGTAGGAGGTGCTCACAGACTCAAACTTTTTTATTCATTGATTGTGAAGAGAGTAGAATTAAATTGATCATCGAAGGACAATTTACATTATTTGATATGAAGAGAGATTTATGATATATTTTTTCTACGTCCGTTATAATATTCACGTTTTTTTTTCATTCACTTGCATTCATAAAGGATGTAATCTCTAAATCGGTCAAAAAGTACCGTAGCGGTTCATTTTTTCACGCTTTTGCATTAAAAAAAGTGCCGTAACGTGTCATTTTTTCACGCAATTATGAAATTGTTTTATAGAAGTAGTGGATTGTGAACGCTTTCTTTCTCATGTCAATTCGTTTCTCCGATACACTATCACACTTTTATTTCTTGATATTCTAATTAAAAGGAGTGTAGTATTGTTATTAGTGATGGAGAGTAATAGTGAAAAAAGTTTAAACTGCACACCAGAAGATGTTGTTGAATCGGCAACTGCAGCAACTATGAATCTTCTTCCTGAGAAATCCAGGCAACAGTATTCAAAAGATATAATTCTTTTATGGATTGGCGTACAAGAAAAGGCATAAACAGCTTCACAGAAAGAGTGTTACTAGCTTATTTTGAAACTAAATCCAAAATGTGGAAGTCTTCAATACTTTGGTCGACTTATTCCAAATTGAAAGGCACACTAATGGTAAATAACGACATAGACATCAGTAAATACTCGAAACTCATTGCATATTCGAAAAATAAATCAGTTGACTATAGACCCAAAAAATCTAAAACATTTGCCTGTGAAGAAATTAATAAGTTTCTGTTGCAAGCTTCAGACGATAATCATCTCATGCATAAGGTATGACAGCAAAGAATTTCAATGTAAGCTTAGATATTATTTGTAACATCTTTCAGGTTGGGAATCGCAGAAGCTCTGCGGAGGGAGGAATTATATAAAACGAAGTATAACGATATTAATGATACCGGAAATGTTTTAATTATCACAGTACCTGATACAAAAACTCATGTTCAACGTCGATTTACTGTTATTGGTGAAATATCTGACAATAGTTTAAACTTGATAAACATTTATAAAAAATATTAAACCAACAACTCACATATGTCAAAACAGATCATTTCTTTCTGCAGTATAGAAATGGAAAATGCAAAACACAAGTTGTAGGTATATCCATACATCTTCAAAAATTCCCTCGCTTATCGCATATTTCAATTTACTTAATCCAAAAAACTACACTGGGCATACATTTCGACGATCTTTGGAGTCTCTATTAGTGGATTCCGGTGGTGATATAATTCAACCAAAGAAGCACGGTGGGTGGAAATCCAATACAGTTGCGGAGGGTTACGTAGACGACTGAATAAAAAACAAAATTAATTTCGCAGTGAAAATTTTAACTGGAACATCTAGTTAGACTTCAAGCAACATTGTAAATGTTCACGATCGTACCAAGAATCCAATACAACCATAGACGATGTTATTTCTTTGATTTCGTTAAATGTTGCCAATTCACGTACTAATAGTAATTAATGTAAGTTCTTCTTCACTTCAAATTAATAATGCTCACAGTTCTACTTTTAATATTACTATTACAAAATAAAAATTGATAAACGTTTTGTCGATTTTTTTAAGTCTACGGACGTAGAATAATTTTTGTATGAAACTCGTGAGTGAAGTAATTTTTTTACTCGTAGGAATTAGCGTCCTACTCGTGAAAAAAAGTATTACTTCACTCACTTGTTGCATAAATAACTATTTTCTACGCTCTATCTTTAAAGTACCTTGTATTTCATCGGTTTGTAGCGCTTAAAGTGGTTGTTATTGGTTAGAGATAAAAAAAAGTGAGAAAACGTTAAAAAAAGTGCCATAACGTTAACTTTATTCCACGCTTTCCATAAGCTAACACAATGAAACTTGGCTGGGCATCGAGGATGGACTTCTAAGATACTTGGCTGGGCATCGAAGATGAACTTACATGAAACTTTGAAAACGTATAATTGTAATTTACCGAAGGAGCTTAATTAAAATATCCCAAATTTGAATTTTATTTTTTTATATAGGGCTGTAGAAAAAATAATGTATGCAACATGCGCATAAACTGTCCTTTTTCACTCATGGCATTGCCGCCACTTTTTCCATTCGTGAAAAAAGTACCACTTGTTGCATAATAGTAATTTACTTAACAAGTGTGTAAAGTAGCCTTTTTTCGACGAATCTGAATATTGAGTTGTTATCATTATATTAATTATTAAAGTCGGGTTTTTACCAGTAAAAGTCGACTGGGAACTACATGCTCGTACGATGATTAAAGCTGAAAAAGGCAGATTTGCAGGTGTGATGGGTATTTATGGAGCGTGGAATGTTCCAGAAATTTTTGAAAGGAAGGGGGTATTTCTCCTGATTTTACTGGTCGCATTTAGTTGTAACGTTTTTATGATCTTTTGTAGTGCTCCCTGATGATGGAAATAAACGTTTCCGAAAGCTTAGAAATATTAGGTTCAAGCTTAGATTGAGTTATATTTTTTAATTTAATAAAATAAAAAACATTGATTGTGAATAATTTAATTTTTTCAGAAAAACTTTATTTCAAAATAGATAATTGATACGCCTATGGCATTATAAAACCACAGTCATCATTTATACAACCAAACATTCTATGCGCATGCTCAACTAAACGAAATAATGCGAACGAAAACCGAACGTTTCTGTAGACGCCTGCCAATTGGTATGAATATTATATACATAAAACTCGTTCCTTTGTAATAAGAAAAGTGATGGAAAATATTATAAAAGGATTTATGTGTGAAAATTATATATACATATTATTATATATTCAGAAGAAATTGAATAAAAACTACACATACCTTTGGAAATATTATATCTATACATAGAAACGCAAATTTATCATATGATTATTAATCACGTAAGTACCACCATTATTGCTTGATAAAATTAATAATGTTCATGAAAATTTCTTACTAATATCAAATTTAAATCTAATGAATAATCACACTAATGTCTTTTTCTTTGATCGATCAGATATACGCATAAAATACGTACAAATGGAAATAATCACTGAATTTATAACTAGTTTGTTATTATTGGCCAATAATATTAAAAACGCACTGACCTGGAGTCTGTAGTCTGGATTTTACCACATCTGGTAACAGGGAAAACGCCGACTGAAAACCACGCTGCACAATTTTTGGATAAATCTTGGGTATTCTCGGGATTAAATGGATATCAACATACGTAAGTGTTTGGTGTTTGATTTAAATTACGAATTTTTAACTTTCATATGTATTTATTTCAATTTTACTTAAAATGGTTCCAAAACTCACATCGTCTTCTTCTCCCCTTACGACGCCAAACTCTTCTACCCACGCTTCTCTCCCGATCGTCAATTTTTTCATCAACAAACTATTTATTTCCCAGCTCACTGCTCCAAACAAAGTTTTATTTCCTTTACAATATAACAAAACTGTTCTGTCATAACAACAATGCTTTCCTTTCCCGAGATATAAAGTTCTGTTCACTTTTATTGCACTTTGAAAGTTTTTGGAAAACATATGATTATGAATTTCACTTAAAGAAGTCTGCTTTTTTTTAATATATACAAATTTAAATAAAAAGTCTTTGACAATTGGTAAAATTCACGGTTAATACTTTGAAATTACACTATAAATTCTTGTTTTTTCTATCTGTGATAAATTTGAAATAATATCTAAGATTATAACATAAATCCTTTCATCTAATATATGTCTTGGTTTCTTCATTTGAAACTATCCAAATTTTATATTTCTGATATTGACATATATCTATCACCATCTTCTGATCCATTTTCCTTTTTTGGTTCATATATAAAATTGATACAAAATTTTGACATATCATTAGAGTTATGTCATCTTGGATTTATATTTTTAATTTGTGTAATTCTTTAGAACAAAAATTATTATTATTACTATGTAACTTATAGTTGTATTAAACTTGATTACTAAAGCTTTTTTTATTTTCAGATAAACAGCTGATTCCCTAGCGACAAACAAATATCCATTTTAGGCAGATCCAATGTTTTATTCCATACTTGTTATGCGTTATCATACTTTTAGAAAATTATTAAGGTAATTTCTCTATATTTGTTTGCTACTCTTTTTATTATATTAAACAAATGATTTTATAATATGATTTTAAATGAATTTTAATTCTGACTGTGGTTTTTTTATGTGTTCTTTCATTAGATTTTATAATATGATTTTGAATGAATTTTAATTCTGACTGTGGTTTTTTTATGTGTTCTTTTATTAATATAGTTTCAATTTATTTAAATGCTAAATTAAACATTCTCAATAAGCTAATATATATATATATATATATATATATATATATATATATATATATATATATATATATATATATATAGGGAGATCAGCTAAACCATTTGTCAAATAATTTGGGGAAAAAATTTATAATAGAATCGGTCCTAAACAACTGTATAGAAATATTTTTCGTATAAATTTCCGTTAGGTGGCGCATTCTATCACTTAAAACATATAATTGGACTTTTTACATAATATTTCCTAATTAAGGTTGATAAAAAATATTTGCATTAGATACTTCTGTCCATATTCCACAACTTTTGTCGAAGTCAAAAACAATATCACATTTTCACTTTCAATTAGCTAATACAGGGTGTTAAGTGACAACTACCTCTATTCATATTTTTTTCTGAGAAATTTCAAATGCAATGCTATAACTATAACTAACTCACCAAAAAACAAATAATATGACTTATCAACCTGTCAAAACCGCTAACTGATAACTCTTGTCAATCGAAATATTTTGGCATTTTTTAAAAAAATTTGAGGAGTTTTGACTGGTAAATGGTAAGAAAAACAACGTTGCTAGAATTGATTGCGGAATATAATAAAATCATTATGTCCTTACCAAAATGATATTACTTACGTTTGGTAGGCATACAGTCACGAAAAATAAATGTGAAAATCGGAGGTTGATATCATGTTTCATTTCAAAATAACATCAAATTAAAAGAAGCAATAGCATTTCAGGAAAGACAAATCTGAGGTGGGAAAATTACAGAGATTTTGAAGATATAGCGGAAACGCTATAGAGATGCAAGAGTAGAAAACTAGAAATTGTGGGCTAAGCTTCGATTTGATAATCATAATAGTAGCCTACACCAGGAGGTAGTAGATTGAAATATTGAAAAAGCCACTACAATACATTACATGGACGGTTACATAAAACATCAATAACCCCATACTTCATCTCGTACTACTTTCATGCTAAATAATAAATAGACGCTATTTAATGTCGGACTCTAAAGGATTTGAATTTAATTATGAGTGATTGGGTACGTGGTTTGGACTAATAGACCTATTTTATTATTCCACAATATTCCGTTTAATTTATGATCCACGGTTCCGGTAAATCCTATTTAACAAGTGATATTTGTATTTGGCATTTAATTCTAAAGTTATAGTAAACTGGAAGGTAATTAATATGAATCGTTATTTAGTTCCCTCGTCATTAGTTGGAATAATACCCAATAAAAATTATATATCGTACAGAGACTTCATCAAAAATAACGTTCAGTCAATATGTTGTTATATTTTATATTAAATGATTACATGCAACTTAATTCTTTTGAAAATTTGATATATCCTCCACAAAATAAAAGGAAAATAAAGCAAAAATGATGAATAGCAGAACTTTTCAAACTCGAATAACTTCACTAACTCCCAACAAAGATATATGGCCGTTCTATAGAAAACCTCCTATATTTCGCCATTATTTCTATGATAACCGACTAAACACAAGCATGAATGCGATTATCATTAATCATTCCGTCTTTCATACATAATTCAATACAATTTCCGAGCCTCGCAGACTCGACTGAACTGAAAAATTGAAGAGTTTCCTGAAAAAAACCCAAAGAAATTCTTGAAAAGAAAAACAGTACGGATTTGTACAGGAACGATTGGACTCTCAGATCGAGAACATCGACATATTTGAGCACGTCTTCGAAACTTCTTTGGAAAGGTGTATCACCATTTTTATTAATCATGGAGAGCATCAGTTATACGAGGAAACTCTCCGAAATTAACACACTAAAACAAAATAAATGGTAAAATATTCTTATCAATGTGATTCTTATAAATACCGATCAACAACAATACTAATAAATTTGATAGATAATATTATTTTAATTATTTTTCTCTATATTTCATTATTAAATAGGTACTATTCAGATGAACCCAACATACAACAGTGGATTGCAGTAAGATTTATAATTCGCAACCAGGGTCCACTAAACGGATTTTAAAAAAAATTAACACTAAATATTAAAATATCGACCATTTATTTTTGTTGATCAAAATTTTTCAATTATTTAAATGAATAATTATTATTTTTTCGGAGTTTCAATCAATTTTCTGTTCGAAACTTTAAATTTTTACGATGAGCGTTAGATTTTACATAGAATCTTGACGAAGTGAAAATAGGTGACACAAGTACTACATCTACTTATAATCTTTTTAAAATAAAAGTAAGCTATGGCAACATATTCACACTTTATTTCTCATAAATTAGAAAGTTTCAAATAATTGATGCACTTGTTGTGTTCCCTTGGCGTCAGTTCCTTATGGTTCTCAACAGACAAGAACTTGTGTGAAACACGGATTGAGAAAAGCTTATATTAACTTATTCGTTAATTGTTGTTTAGATTTGGTTTATTCCGGAAACTCGAATATTTACCTTTCGTGTACTTAAATTTAATCGTGTTACCATATTTCGAGTGATAAAATTTGATTGTGAACCGCTCTCGAGCAAAACACGGCACGACACTAGAACATTATTCACGTCAAAAAAATGAATAAGAGCAGTCGATAATAAAACAAAGGTACAATTTTGAACATCGTTTTGAACTGAAGCATTTTGATAGTTATCGTGAGTAGTATTATTTGTGTTATCGTTTATTGAAGAAGGTATCTGTGCAAATTTAACATTTCTTTGAGGATTCTGCTGTTTTGGGTAAGAACTATTATTGTTACATTTTTTTAAGAATCCGTCTCCGGTTGATGTAAAAGCTTTGAATGGCGTCCATTGCAAATCCTTTAACCAGATGACCTACAATCCGAATTCGTATGCCCCTGTCGATGACAATTTGTGAATAAAAATTAACGTTTTCCCTCATTAAAACGAGAGGGCACTGAAGATGATTCAAATTTTGGACAAACATAAATACAATGTTTATCATTACAAGAAGGACAAACGGGATCGGATTGTTTCAAAGACTGAAAACTTTGTTTTAGGCGGTTTACTGATGGTTTTATATCTAAGGCCTCTAAGTTTTGAGTTGAAAATTTGGACTTATCGTCAATTTCGGGTTTAATAAGGTCCTTGCTGAAGTTTTCTCACTCATGTTTTGTAGGAAAATCTAGCTTTGAACTTAAAATATATATTAAAATAGTACTAATACTTTCGATTGGTTCACCCAAGCTTTCCAAAGCGCGTAAAATTTTTAAAATTGTATCGAAGAAATGGCGTAAACTGACGTGTGATTCTCTGTGTAGAGATGGCATATCAAATATTTCGTTATTATGTGCAAACCTTTCAGTTGATAAATTAAAGGCGGTCGCGCCAGAAAGGGGCAAATATGTGATAACATGAGCGGCCTCACCTTTTAAGCATGATTGAATATGGTAAACTCTTTCAATATTTTGTAATGAGCCAATACTATGTACCAAGGCTGTGAAAGTATCTCAATTCAGCGTATTGTCCTGAAAAATCGGGAATTTTTATGGCTCGCAATTTGGTACTTGATTGCACCTGTTGTGGTACAAATGTTACGGGAGTAGCAATCTGCATAGGAGCTGGAGCACGTTTGGAAATTTAATCTTTAGGGGCAGAAATTGCTTTAAAATTTTTTTTAACTCTTCGCGTTCCGAACTAGCTTTTTCTTCATATAAGGTACCTGTAACGAGTAAAACATCTTCGAGCTCACCCTGTATAACATTAAATTCAGGTAAAATGTTTTTTGTGACATAATAGCGAGTTTCGATTTCTGTTAGCGAGTATTTTTCGAGATTATATTTATCTAAGTAAGTTAGAAAACGCGTAAGTCCAGCTTTAATTTATGCGCGAAGAGCTATTAACTTTATTTTTTCATTTGTATTTCCCATTTTATTGATATATTTTTCAATAAATTAAATTAGAGCTGGGAATTAAAAATAAAAACGAGTGTAGGAGGAACTTGGGTGATTTGACAAATTTTAACAAGATCCTAAGTCTAACATATCGTTACTTAGTTTGTATACGATTCAAGTGAATATTCATTAAATCGAAACATAAAGTGCCTTCCGATCTGAAACCACCGAAGTTCAAACATTCATAACTTTGTACCATTCTTGTAAATTTGTACTTAATAAGTTATTAATTTCGACATTAATTTTGTCAAATTAGGATAATTTATCTTGTTGAATGTCTACGCCAGTCGACGAAGTTCAACTTGAGATATAATCAAAATCACTAACCTCTTTTGATTTTCCTTTGTGCATATTTAATAAATGTGAATAATTAGTTGTTATTTAAAATGTCAGCAAATGTCAGTGGTGGAAGACACATGTACAAGTGAATTGAAGGTTAGTATTAATGGTAAACGTAGCGACGTCAAGTCGAGTGGGGCTTTGTCCGTTAGTTGAGTTAATTCTATGACGCAGCAGCTGGAATGTCAATCGGTCACAGGCCGAGTCATAGAATTTGTTAAGGATATTTTGTCTACGATCTTTCCAAGTTGACAGACTGTTGAAATCGTGCCCTGAAATCTTTTATAGCCACTGCTAAACTGCTTTTTTAACGCCATCTATTCGCTTGGAAGGTTACTAACGAACTTTATTTCACTGATTGCTGTTATACCATCAAAGTAATACATCAAAATGTCAGGAGTAAAACAATAACAAATAGATCAGTATATTAGAGACATTGACAGAGTTTTATTGTGTTTGTCATTTTTTAAAGAGAAATAATTTTTTAACTTGTAGATGACTTTACTATAGCACAAAGAAAAGCCAGAAAGGCTTTAATTACAACAGGCTTTTTGTCTAGTTGCGATATTTACAAAAGACGGGGATCAAGGATACGGAGAAAAAATACAAAGTATATGTCCCATCACTCTAGTTCTGATTCAGACGAGAGTCCCTCATTAAATCGTAACATTTATCCTGTTTTTAAACCTACAACACAAACAAATTGTAAGTATTTAAAGAAATTAATAAGAATGTTTTGTGCAAATAATATATTTTTCAGTATTGTATAAAAAGTCGGGGAATTATAAATCGGGTATTACTTCTCCAGAGATTCAAGTGAAATCTATTGCCGAAACTATGAGGTCTGAAGCTGAAAGAATTTCCCTTGTGAATAAAGAATCAAATGATATGGCGAGATCTGCTGTTCCTAGAGGTAATTTGTTTCTTAAGTTGAATCATAATTTATAATAACCTAAAGTTTGCATATTGAATTTGACTTTTAGTATAAAAATACTTAATTTTATAATGTACCTTTTTTTAATTTTTTTTAGAGTCAAAAGCTTGTGACAGTGGAATCAGATGAACACTTCACAAAAGAGATAAATCATCACCACAAATAGATACACTTGATGATCAAGGTGACTAAACTAAATAATTTTAATTAATTTTTATATTTAATCATATTTTAGAATTTAAATGGTTGATGATAGATGAAATATCTCAATTTAATTTAAAAATCAACACTTTATTCAAAAGCTTTGGCACTCTCTTGAAAACACAAAGAATTCCGAGTAACCTGCAAGTAACATCGTTTGAAAATAATGTGAAAACGTTATATGAAAAAACTCCAGTAATTCGACATATTATTAAAATCCAAATTCAACGTACTCGATCAACTACTGTCGCTAGTATTGTAAACCGACATTACAGATCATTTCTCAACAATACTACAAATAGTACTGGAAAAGACCAAATGCCCCAAGGAACGAGGAATAGTGAAATACATAGATGAAACAAAACTTAAAAATACAATCAGACAAAAATCTTGGGATTTCTTATACTTGAATCCAGATCCTATTTATGCAACAAATACTTTCATTGAAACACTTCAAAAATATATAGACGACTGTACATATACAAAAAAATGTGAAAGGAAAACCACGAAGATCGCCCCTTGGATGACAAATACTTTACTTACCTCAATTACCACAAAAAATAAAATGGCTCAACTTTTGAGAAAAAACCTGTACTATTTAATAAACAAAATTTTATATAAAATTTTTGAAATTTTTTGTCGACATTCGTCTTTTAATAAACTATCCTGGTTAATAAAAACGGATAAAAGCTTTAAACAGCTTTTTGAAACAACCTACTTTTAAGCCAAAAGAAAATAACAGGTTGGTTCAAAAACTGTTTAAACTTTGTGTGACTGTTTTTATTTGGAGAAAAAACAATATAGGCATGATTTAAAAAACCTTCATCATTTGCTTGGCTTGTCATCTTTATTTTTTCCCTGTTGGTGAATAGTAACCTTCCACCACAATAGATGGAGCAGCACTCGACAATACTTTGTGGCTTCGGACTTAATACAGGAGATTCCATTCTTCCCCGTATTAAAAGTATTTATCTATGGTTGAAATGACATCCAACTGGTTGACTTGAGTTTTTTTTGAAAAATGCTCTCTTCATATAAATCCGATGATGGAGAAAGAAAGGATTTGTGGATTTTGTGGTTGGGCTTAGTTGCCTTGTCTTTTTTAGTGCCCCCTTCGTTTCGACAGGGTAAGTTAGCCTAAGCATAATTAGTTTCGGTATTACGAGAGAAATTTCTTAATAGGGATCACCTCCACGGCGAATCCAGGTCTAGATCGTGGACAGGAGAATACAAAAGGAAATCCTTTCCACCAGGACGATATCCCTCCAGGAATGGATGTATGTGAATGTAGGAATACCCCCTCACAAAACTGTCAGACAAGACCACGTGTGTCCGTTTTAACTCCACACACACACCACTACTATATGGCCGTAAAGTCAGGTATGAAAAGATAGATTCCAACCACTAGGATACAGGTTTTAGTTTTTTCTGTGTAACATTTCTATATATGAAATTTCAGTTATTTTCAACTACAATTTAAATGTATTTTCTTTTGCAAATCGATGCAATAATGTATAAGTATATATAATTTATTAGTCTTGGAACATTGTTCCATGTAAATTTGATTTTTGATTATCAAATTCTATGAGTAGTTAACAGTATAAACACAATATAGCTATAATCTGTAGAAACTACATTTTAACATATCTTGATCAACTTTACTTGATTTCGAGTGTTCAAGTATAACATTTTTGTAGGTGAGTACTCCTATTTGGTGAACTCATATATTATCAACATACTACGTTTTGAGTGCGGTTATCAATAGTTTATTATTTTTGTTGAAGTTGCATATGATCTACATACTGTATGTTGGGTTGATTATCAACCAGTGCTTTTTTTATTGTTCAAATAAACGTAGTAGCAACAACTGATTTGTGTTTATTCTTATGGTCCACACTTTTAATATTCTCATGATCTTTTTAGTGAATTTCTAAGCTTATCTGCCAATATCATGTTTCTTTATTTTGGTGAGGTTTATAACTACTGGTAAAAATGAAGTGGAGCTTGCGGGTAGACTATTGTTCATTCAACATATTTTCAAGTAACAACATTCTAAGAGTAAGCAACAGTTCCCATGGCTTATGCTCGCCGACGAAAGGCTGCCGTTCGCCATACCAAACCTCTGAGTTGCTACATAACATCAATACACATATATAAAACATTGTTACACTATAGCATACCGAGAAATGCACAAAATTATATAAAAAATCCTAAAATAATAAGAAAACATTAGAAAATACATATTAAAACCAATGGAACGGTCCGTAACAGTTGTAGGTAACGGAAATCAGCAGCAATGCAAGGATAATTAGGAAATAATTTGTACCTGACCTAAAAAGTTTTGATTTCTGTTATTTAAAGAGCTTGTTTGGTGGATGTGGTATGCTTACGTGTCGTCCTACCACAATTGAGGAGCGATCTGACAAAACGTGATAAATCCATCTCCGACAAAAAAATAGTTAACTATGATTTCTATTACATTTGAGTGAGATAAATCCATTGCCATATTCCAATGTGTTCTAAACGCAATATATCCTATAGTAAAATGCATTTAAAAGTGACTGATTCAAACAAACCGACATAAATCCATGAATTGCTCTTAAACAGAACAAACTGCATTAAATCCATAATGTAATCGAAATTTCTAAATTTGCAGGTAACTGTATATTTCTTGCAGTTTAATTTCTTACCGCTAGATTGCACACTATGATTCCAATAATAGAAGTCTGTAACTTGGATAAACATTTGTCGAAGTTTTCTGCAATATAAATATGATAAATATGTCTTGCAGTTTTCTATATTAGTGCAATTTTCAGAGAAGTGGTTTGAATAGAGATATTACTCTCTTCTTTGTCTATGGTTGTTTATGGTTATACTATTTCTGTGGTGTTCGGACCGTCAATTTTGTCAATTTGGAATAAGCGGACTGCGGCTATTATTATTGTTTATATTTATTGTCCCAGTTGTGTTATAAAAGGCTACTTATAACGGAAATTAAAATGGATCTTGTGAGTGTGGGTGACAAAGGCAAAAAAATTAGAAAACAAACTAAGCGTAATGCGAAGGAATTGTTGAAGAATAAAAGGTAGTTATCCATAAAATTACTATAACTCAAACGTATAGGTTAGAGCATTGAAAACGGGTGTAAATTAATATATTATGATTTTCAGATATCAAGAGCCCGATGTTGATTTAAAAAATTTCCAACGACCATGCAACCATAATAATAAAAGCACATACAAGTGCAATAATATTACATTGACCGATATCAAACGCAATAAACGTAAGATATACAGTACGAGTAACAAAAGCGACCAAGAAATTCGGCTATGCCACTTAATGAGTTCTGTTACAGTCAGCAGACGAAGACCTGTCAAGGAAGCACCCAAAAAAAGTGAAGTTAACGTGAGTTATTTTTCAAAAAGTCTGCATCATAAGCATCCACTTAAAGTCTGCCACAGTTTTTTTGTAAAAGCTTTGGGTTTATCTCCGAGACGTGTTAATCGTGTTGCGAATTTAATAAACAATGGGGAAGTTCCTATCGAAAAAAGAGGAGGGGACAAGAGATCACAGAATTCGTCAGACCGAATACAAAGTGTAAAGCAATTTATCGGGAACCTTAAGGGCAAAGAAAGTCACTATAATCGCTCTAAATCCAAGAAAATATACCTGGATTCTAGTTTAAGTATCAGGAAGCTCCATAGCCTGTATAATACAAAAAATGATAGTATGAAAGTTTCACTTAGTATGTTTTCTAGAATTTTCAGAGGCGACTTTCATATAGGATTTTCCTCACCAGCTTCCGATGCTTGTGGTACATGCATGAAGTTGGAGTATAAGATTAAGATGGAAAAAAGTAATGAGAAGAAAAATGAATTTGTTTTGGAGAAAAAGATTCATTTAACCAGGGCGAAAGCTTTTTATGAACTGTCTAAAGAAAATCCACCTTCTTCGCTTACCTTTTGTTTTGATTTGCAACAGGTACAGCCGTTGCCTCGGACTCCAATATCAGACGCATTCTACGCACAGCAAGTTAGTTACTACGTTTTTTGTTGTGTAGATATGGGCTCGAGGCACCCTTCATTCTATACCTGGAGCGAAGACCAAGCTGGCAGAGGTTCTGTGCAAATCGGTTCAGCCCTTTTGCACCACTTAGACTCTCTCAATTTGGATGATATACACACTCTTAGACTATTTCGTGATGGCTGTGGCGGCCAGAATAAGAATGCTCACATAGTACATGCCCTCTACTACTGGCTCAAAGTTAAATCGCCGCAGAATTTGAAGGAAATAAGAATTACTTATCCAGTTCGTGGGCATAGTTTTCTGCCCGCTGACAGAGTTTTTGGAAGGGTGGAGAAGCTCTTAAGAAAAACTTCCGTCGTAAAAACTAAAGATGAGTATAAAAATATATATTCAAAATGTGGGGAAGTGAAGGAACTTGGTGTTGATTGGCACCTATATGATATCAAATCACTGCAAAACACTTTTAAAAAACTGGATGGTATCCTTGATCTTAAAAGAATTAATTTAAAAAAAGGAAGGAGAAATTCAATAGAAATTTTTTGCTACCAAAATTTCAGATTTGAAACTCTTTCCGAAACTCCAAAAAACCTATTGAAGAAGGGCAAGTCAGACAAGAATTTGCCTAGTCTGGGGACACTACCACTTAATAATTTTATCCCTGAAAAGAAGAAGAAAAGTCTGAAACATCTTTTGGAGCAGCAATTTGGAGAAGACTGGGCAAAAAATGAAACCCTAAGTTGGTACAAAGGATTTTTGTTAAACGAAAATGAAAACCAGGGTCTGAATCACCATGAAGGTGATGATGACGATGATCAAGAGGACGAGCACTGTGATTGCTTAGAGGAGGATGCCGGAGCACAGTATATATAAAAGAAAAAAATTATATATATCTGCGGAGTATTTTTTATTTTTGTTTGATTTTTATTAAAATTATTGTATTACCATTTTTATGTTCATTTATTTACTATGTACAAAACGCAACAAAATCCCAAAGTAAACCATACAAATCGGATTAAATCCGTATTGGACCAACAAAGCGCAATAAATCCATTTTGTTTTTCTTAATATTATTATTACTAATTGTTATTTTTTATTTAAACTTGTGGTTTACTTATGTACTTGACATTGGCTATTATTTAATATTTATATGTATATACTTTATCAACTGACACACGATGTAACAGTTTATTGCATTTATTTCATAACAATGAAAAGCGGATTTATCACGTTTTGTCAGATTGCTCCTCAATTGTACGATTAAACAGGTGCTAAACTGCAAAATACGTATCGTCTGTGTCGATTTAATCTGTTTTCCAGCTCGGGTTTCAATTATTGCATAGACGTGTGTGTGACTTCTGGTTTTAGATTTCAATTCCGATTCGGCAATTCTTGGTTTTCTGGTTAATTATAAGGCTGAGAAGGATCAATGTTGTGTTCTATTGCCGTCAGCTCCTTATGGTTCTGAACGGACAAGGACTTCGCTCGAAAATATGTACATTTTTAGGAAAAAACGCTGCTCTCATTTAATAATTTTTTCATATTTTTTATTACTCTTGACATGAAATGTCACATTCATTTTCAATACAATTGTTTTGTTTCCATGACAATAAAAAATTCCACCCAGTTGGCTGGACTTTCTTAAGGCACATAGGTTCAAAGGTACTACATATTGACTTTATTTTTCAAAAATAAAAAATAACGCGAAACTGAATAGTACTTGCATTCAGCCCTGTCTAAATATTGTTAGTGTTCGTTTGAAACTGACGTTTCATTCATTTTACCACAAATTATTAAAATGTCTGTATATATTTTAGGTAGACATGCGAATTAGGACCCATTCAGTTCATACTACCAAAAATATATATGATTACAAAGTATAGAAAATGCTTCACTCAATCAATACTTCCAAAGTAGAATAAAAATTAAGACTTCATTTGATTTAATGGTACTACCAATGCACATAACAAAGAAAGAACCCCATCCGAATTACACTTTCAAAGCACATAACAATGAAAGGGCTCCATTCGATTCATACTATTAAAACAAATTAGAAAGAAAGGGCCCCATCCAAATTATACTATCGAAACGCCTAACAAAGATAGTCACATCTATGTCGCTTGAGTTGTCAGAGCTACAAATCAAACAAAAAGCTTGTTTTATCTGTACTACGTGAAAATGAAACTGAGGATAACGCAAACAAACACTACCACACAGGGCGGAACACAAGTACATCAATTATTTCGTACTTTTAAATAATAAGGAATTAAGTGTGAGTATGTAGCCATAGCTTACATTTATTTGAAAAAATGTAAGTAGATATAGTACTTGAGTCACCCTATACATGGTGGTATGATTTAATATCACATCTTTTATAAGGGGTGTAGTTTTGTCACCTATTTCTACCTGGTCAAGAGGTTTTTGGACTGATATCAATATTTTTTGTACAGCTTTTAAATTTTATTCTCATATACTTAAGAAAAGGAAAACATATTTTTTTCAATAATTTGTTAGTGGAATGAAGTATTTAAGGAAATATTTTTTCGTAAAATTTTTTTGATCTGGGATCAAAAACTGTATAAATTGGGAGAAACTTGAAAAAATGTGAAAAATCAAAAGGGTTGACCACTTATTTTAGCTATAACTCCACAAGGGTATACCAAATATCTCAAATATTATATACCGTTGGAAAAGTATTGAATATAACTACAAAAAACATCTAGGGCGTGTTTTCTCTATCTGAAGTCAAAAACCATATAAATTGGAGATAACCTAAAATACTACTTTTTAAAATGGATTTGCTCTTAAATGGGTTATCAAAACAGAATCCTGTTCCGCAGTTGTCTTCCTTGGACGTCCTGAGCCTGTAGCTCCATGAATTATTCCCTCAGATCGCCATGTTCTTAAAATATTTGGAACTGAGTTCTTGCTTATATTGTAAAATGATGCAGTTTGCCTCACTGATCACCCATCGTCTGTTTTCGCGATTATTTCACCTTTCGTCACTGAATTTATATGCGCCATCATTACTTTCGAATTTTGAAATGTTTGACAGATGTCAAATATTCAAGGTAGACATATGACATATTCATTAGACCAATTCAAGCAGCTAGAATTTGACATAAATCTGCTATGAGAGTTGTCCCATACCTCATCATTTACAATTAATTTTCGGAATTCTATTTTAACTAATTCGCCTATTTCTTCTTTCCTTCCAGTACGGATCCTCGCGGCTCATGTCATCATTAAATATATCTTTGGTTCCTATGCTTTTTTTTGCTTTTCATTATCTGTTGAGGTCGCGGAAATTATTATAAAAAAAATTATGGAATTGTGTCTTTGGTAGTTTTAACGTTGAATTTTCACGGAGGTTTCACGGATATCAGAAGAAATATATTACATTCATTAATAAACTCAAATAAGAAATTTACACACTTTATTGTGAAGAGAATTATAAAATTTTCATTGGGTTCTGTATGCCATTCCACCCTCGTATCTACATTCATATAATACACGACCTGCTGTTTATGTCGAAGAAATGGTCACGTGGCTGACCGTATACGAGCATAAAACGGTTTAATATCAAGGGGAGGCGGCACATAGGGTTATAAAAAAGCCGCGAAATGAAAGACGTTTTGACCCTTCAGAAGGGGGATTGCGTATCCCTTACCCTTGGAAGGTTCAATTTGGCGTAGTTAACCTTGCCAAAGCCCTTGATTTCACCTCTCAATAGACTTTTGTGTGAGAATTGTAAGGGGGGAGTGGGGCTAGATGATGTGGATGAACAGATGTCTCCGGGATTTTGTGCAGTGGAACGAAAAGCGGGATATTAGGATAACATAGATGTTGTTTTAAAGGAACGTGATCAGAATATTGGTTTTTTCTGTTTGAGTATTGGTTATAAAAAGTAAGGATTGCTAAAAGTTCAATTCCGTAGTTTACTATTTTGACAGTTAACAAATACTTCAGTGGGAAATTGCGGTAGGTTTCTTGTATTGATGTTGTGTTTAATGAGGAATGAATTTACGATCCATTTCTCACCGCCAACAGTGGTTTGATAGAAACTTTTGTTGGAACTTGACAAAAGA
The DNA here is from genome assembly GCA_963921935.1 of Galeruca laticollis. Taxonomy (NCBI): domain Eukaryota; kingdom Metazoa; phylum Arthropoda; class Insecta; order Coleoptera; family Chrysomelidae; genus Galeruca; species Galeruca laticollis. The sequence continues at coordinate 113,262,231 of OY998177.1, read as the reverse complement.
ATAAATTACTTCGAGTATGTATAATTTACAAATAGTTTCGTTTCAGAAACATCAGCATTATCTGAATTCTATTCCTTAGATTTTGTTGAGTATACAGTGTTTTCACAAAGTAACGCAAAATTTCATTATTAGCCAAATAAACAGTAAAATGAGAGAATCTTGTAACAGGTTGTGTAGAAAATTGGAAAAATAAGTACTACTGAATAGAATTAAGGAGTTGGTTGCAAACACTTCTTTATATTAAAAAACAACTTAACACAGTTTGAATGAAAATGAATGTTACAAACACTTCTGCTCTCGCTGAATGATGGTGAGAGAGTCTCTTGCCTTCGACGAAGTCTGGTCGCGCACACGTGCACTTTGTACACATAAAAAAACAGGGAGGGCTTCGCTGAGGCCGGAACATGCTCCCCGCCTTGAAAGACCAGTGTTTCAACTCATTAGATGTGGAAAGCTGTCCATCTGGGCCTGGCAATGGACATAAATTATTAAAACACAAATATACTTCTTGACAATTTCAAGTCTGACATCATTCTGAATAAAATATGTACAAAATCTAAAAGGAAACACTTGCTGACGTTAAATATTTATATTACAGATTATTGTTATTGAATTTTTTATTGACTCATCAAATACACGTTCCATAACTCCTCCATTCCCCTATGACTCGTAAAGTCAAACCACAAATGCTAGACAGAGATCTCGACTACTTCCAGCGTGAAACGACAAACGTACGCAGCTATCTGTCATCGAACAAATTGTAAATTTCATAACCAGACTTCTCAACAAACAACATCACAACGATTCTTATAAGTATTAAAAAGGATTTAAATGATTTTAAACAATAATAGTACCATAGTACCCCCGCATATGTTAATTTGCAAAGCAAAAATAAGCGGAATTATCATACAAATCAGATGTAATCACACAGTTAACGTCTTATAGGTAAATGTTTACAATATATTCTAATGATAACCGAGTCTTAAACAGAAATTTCCGAATGATATGGAAATACTTACTGAAGCCATGACATGGTATATAAATGATCATCAAATATACAACTATCTCGAGAGACAAGTATGTATAAACTAATCAGCAAATATGTTTTAACCTAATACTAGAAAAATGTTTTAGACAAAGTCAAGGAATCGACTACAATCGAACCCTGATAAGTTATAGCATTTATCAGCTAAAGCGGGCAGTTTTTCGGACTACTGAGGCTAACACCCCAATATGATGTAACCAAAGGAAAAATCAGTAGTCCCACGGTCACTTATATCTACAATGGAATCCACAAGAGAGAGACCTTAACACCCATGAAATGTTAAACAAAAAAACTAACAAGAAAACTAATTACAGGACTTTTCAAAAGGTAGGCGCACGTTTCGTATCATACAATAATAAAAAAACGTTTCATTCAAACCGTACCCAGCGGCAATAGTGATAAATATAAAATCGCCGTCAAGATGTAACGCCATATTGGTTACAGCCTGCATCAATTCGCCGGTGAGATGATGACAGCGTGCTCAGTAAAACTCTGGGCTGACAGAAATGATTCCGAACGATTACAAATATGATGATATGAAGCAGGGTCGAACACACATTATATTCCGCGTATCATTACGAAACAGTAGGAAGCTGTAAAAAACTTCACAGAACATTGAACGAGTCTCGAGTCTGTGAGAAATTTTCTAAATGAAGCAAGGGATGATTGGTGCACATATGCGAAGATGTTTGCTTATTGTCACAACACCGAACACATACCACGGTTACACACCATTTGAGTTCAATACGCACACGAGCAAGCTGAGGAGTTTTTGTTAAAACACAAAGTAGCTGTGAGAAATTAGAGTGATCGAGATTCATCTCCTGCAAAGCATAAGGGAAAGGAATTGAACTTATTAAAAAGAGAGAAAGAACAAAATTTGATTGTCAAAATTTAGGCCCACTTCAAATTACAAAAAAACAAGGCGTCAATTGCGAAATCGAAGTAAGCCAAGACAAAAGTTAGATTGTTGATAATAACAGACAGGAAATATAACCAGTAAGCAATAATTGTAAAAGCTGAACGTCACGAACGCGAAAAAGTGTAACATAAATAAACATTGATGGACAATAAACGATATAAACTAAATAAACTAAACATATCGAACTTTTCGAAAAATTCCGAATGCAATTTACCTCCACCAAGAGAGGGTGATGTGATGGTTATTAACCCCGAATGTCAGAAATTGTTCTCACAAAATGATATGAACTCAGACTTTGGCAGTGTTGATACACCTCGAACATTGTTTAACTTTTATAATATAATTCATAAACATTACTCATTTAGTAATGTATAATTCAACTACTTGTGGAACGTATTAAAAACAATATATAAATGATATTTACTATTAATTGGAAGTATTGTAAGCATCTACACAATTCTATTCTGATCAGTTTTATTGTAACGGATCAATCATAATGTATATAATTGGTACGATTGAACTTGACAGTTACTAGTAATTTACAGGTCATGTATTTAGTATATTTTGAGTGTTATCTAGTGTGTAAATAAAATCCAATGATATTTGATGAGATGGTTTATTTTCAATCCCTAGTCCAGATTGGGGTTAGTCCACATATACATTAATGCATGGAATCATCGTGCAATGCATAGTCGTTATCCATTCACAACAACTATGGATACCCCATACGACACATGGCGATCCTGCCATGCTCTACCCTACAACACAGTCTAATGACAATCCAAATTGGGTGCAAGAATGCCATACGCAAAGACTACAAAAAATGTGCTGGTATTGTTAGGAATACATTGATGGGCCACATTTTTTTCATCCAAATTTAACAGGGGATGATGTCTTTAATTCAATATTTTTCAAGGGATTTATTGAATAGTTATTCTTATAGTTTTATTAATTGTGCTTCTGCTAGACATTTAAATACTTCAATTTAGGAGAAACGATTACTTGTTGAAACCGAAAAAACTAAATATTACAAATTCACAACATTATTAACAAAGATATATTTTTTATACTATTATAATTTTTTTTGTCGCGAATTTAAATTATATGGATTAATACTGCTTATGGACTATCCTTTCATCCCCCTCAACAACTTGATCATTCCAAAAAAAACTGAGTTTTCAGAAAATTCAGTTTGATGTATGAAGAATGCGTATCATCTTTGTTGCCAACACACGCCCAACATATGCTTTCAACGGCCAACGCTAGGATGGCACTATGCAATGCCACCTGATATCCGCCAACGATGATATTGCCGAGACAGAGGCGTTCATATGGGTAATACAATAACATACTTGGGAAAGAATGATTTTTTGAGAAAAATTTCTGATTAGATTTTTTTTTTATTGAATTTGGTATTGGGAGAATGTTTAGTCTCATGAATGTAAGAATAATATATATTTGTAATGCGTATTGCCCAGGTAAGCCCAAAGGAGACAGAGTTCAATTAAATTAACTGATTTATTGCTATGGAAAATATTATTTACAATGATAAAAATAAACTAAAATACAATATTCTATATATATATATATATATATATATATATATATATATATATATATATATATTACTCTGGTGCGTAAATATTTTTGGAAATCACGCTTCGAAGGTCCGTACTCTTCCGTTGATCGATACGTACTGGTGGTCTGAAAGTAGGTAGGTGTAGTTGTAACGATATGTACTTCAAATCCGGTGACGGCGTACGGGATTCTCCGTGTCATATAAAATGTTCAGACAGCCAAGGGTATGAGCAACCGACAGATCAATACTCTCTCGGTTTTAGTCTCAAGATGTGAGAGTATCGTTTGTAGCTAGTCAGTACCCAACTTAACGAATATCTCGGTTTGTAGGGACTGTAGTTATTATGGCGCGTCAATAACACACCAGAATTATACAAACATTTAGAGCGATCGTTTACAACCAGTCAATACACGGCTCAACGTGCAACGCTACGAAGATACTGTAGAGATTTCGGTGTGTCAATACCACACCGAAATTCTTCCAACAGTTTGAACAATCGTTCTCGTTTCCGTCAATACCAGAAACCAACGGCCGTTCAAGTGAATGATGTATAAAAGTCGAATCAATACTCCGACTTAGTACAACACTCGACGGTGAATAGTGTAAAGCGTTTAAAGTTAAAGTCAGTACCTTCGACCTACCCTTCGCACTGGAAGCGGCTGAACTTGTAGGAGCTGGAGTCCGTGAACCAAGTTGTCCTATCGTCTGTGGCTTTGCATTTTTATATACATCTTAGCGGTGGTGGTGGAAGTCTGCTTCCCTTCTACTGTCGACTTTTCGTGCGCATCTTGGCGTGGGGGACTTTGCTATTCTGGTGGGGTACCGCGTCATCACGGTGTTAACTGGTTTCTTGAATCGATATTTATAGTAATGAATACATATCATTACATATTATTCACTAGTAGAACAATGGCTCATTATTCACTGCATATCGTCACACTCAGAATGTGTGTGCCATTATACTATCATTCAATATAACGTTAAAGTTACTGAACGTTTAATGTAATAAGAAAAAAAAATTATTTAGTCATAGGTAATACCAATATTTCGATAAACTAATTTATTTTCAGAATTTCTAGTTGAATTATGGTATACTATATATTATAATTTCTCATTGGAATCCTATTGTCCATGAGTTCAAATAAGCGTCAGTTTTATTATTCATATTAATATTCGACAGATTATTTTCTAACCATCGTGGAGGTCGTCCAGGAATTGTTGAAACCTTCGACGATGCAACAAAAAATATAATTCGACGCATTGTTCATACTTTCTTTTTTAAAAATAAATACTTTGAATAAAATTCTAACTGAAATAAGAAATTGCCTAGATTTACCACAAATTTCTCGTCCATCATTACATGAAGTTACGAAACAAATAACTTTTAAATAAGCCAAAACTTATTACTAACTTTTATATGAATTGAGAGCGAAATTTTTTTTGTTTTTGATTTGATGCCAGAATGTTACTTTGGTTTTTTGTACATCTCAAAACATTCTATTACTTTTGTATCTAATTTTCTATTTTGGGTTTTATGCAAACATGTTACTGAAATAAGCCTGTCCAATTGGCCCTGTGCCATTGAAATTTTTTTATCTTATGGCGTGTAGGTACCAAGGAAATTAAATTTTTTTAGATACTTCAAAAGTTCAGAAGAAATAGAAAGAGTACTTTAATAGAACGCAATGGTATTGTTAAATGGAGAAAAAATTACCTAACATCCATCAAACAATATGGGCGAGAAGAGAGACCCATTTATTACCTTGATGAAACCTGGCTAAATGAAGGTCATACAAATTCCCGAATATGGAAAGATAAAAGAGATGATTTTCTTAACGGATTGTCTACAGGTTTAAAAATCTATCTGGAAAAGGCAAACGTTTAATAATCCTTCATACGGGGTCTAAGTATGGATTTGTTAAAGATGCATTGCTAATATTTGAAATTAAAAAAGCTGGAGATTAGCATGAGGATATGAATGGATTGGTATTTGAAAACTGGTTTTTTGAACTTCTAGAAAATTGCCAGACGGTGCTGTTATTGTAATGGACAATGCATCTTACCACAGACGTGGGGTAGAAAAAGTTCCAACAACATCTTCATTAAAAAGAAGATATGTTAAAATGGTTACAATCCAAGAATATATAATTTGATATGAATATATATATATATATATATTATTGTGAAAAAATAATGCTACACCCTGTATATCAAATAATGAAGAATTAAGATTATGTATTGTAATCTAAAAGAATTTTTTTAAGTCAAAAATTTTTTTTAAACATTTGAATGGAGACAATCTGTACGATCCACTATTCGATAGAGAAGACATACAGAAAGGACAGACTGTATAATGTAGGGATAATTGCGAATAGGTGTGATAAACAATTTATATGAAATAAATTACCTAACGAAACTTTTATCAAAGAGATCAAGTATCAAAATTTGTTCATAATAAGAAACTAATAATGCTTTATTCTGTAAAGTCAAGCTAATCTCGTAATATTTGTTGATTAAGACATTAAAATGAGATAGTGTAGATGTTTAGACATAACAGAGCAGGAAAATATAAAATAATGTGAATTTCAGAGAACATGACTTATAAAGAAAACGAATTTTCATTTTGCATACATATTTAAAGGTAACAGCTGTCATCTATTAAAACATTATGAATATTCATTTGACATACATACTTAGAGGTTAGGAAATGTCATTTTAACAATACTAAGAGATATTATTGAATGAAAATAATATAGGAAGTCTAAGCAATTAAAAACCTTAGAATATAATATCTTGATATAATGGATGAACATTTCACTGGTTGAAATGAAGAATTTGAGTTATAAAATAAATAGTCAAATTTGATTGGTTAATAAACATTTAAAAAAGATCACATCGGCGACAACTGTGTTGCTAACGAAAAAAAAATCAGAATGTGAAAAAGTTGTTGATTATGGGGGCTATTGACTAGTAGGTTTTCTTTTTGGGAAGAGATTTTTGGAGCAGCAAAATTTTTTTTGGTAAAGTAAATCAATTGAAATCATTTGGAAGACAAAATTTGACTATAGAATTTAAAACAAATACATTATACTTACAAGAGATATATCAGTGTAAGTACTCGTAGTTTAGTTTATATTAATAATTAAAAAAGGAATTGTTGAATGTTGTAAAACACTAATCATGAATTTTATTTTATAATATGGTGTCTTGTGTCTGGTGGAAGTAAAATAGCCAAAATAGTTTTCGAAAAACATTGAATAGTGGAATTTGTGTGAGCTGTTTGGACTTTGAAAGAAATACAGCATCGATTCCTGTTCTGGTAGAAGCAGAATGCCAACAGGGAGGTTTCCTAGGAGGAGAATCTGGAACAAATAAAAGAAACAGATCATTAAAGGTGAACAAACAGAAACTGTGAAAGGTAGTACAAGTTAATTTATTAATATATTAAAAAGTCAAGCGTACTTACCAATTAAAAAAAAAAAACTAAAATTTTGTGACGCATAGACGCTTTTAAGAGTGTATTTCGCCATTTTCTAAAAATCATATGTTTATCTAGTTGTATAATTGTATTTTACTATTATAATAATATCTCACCAGAGTGCGTGTAAGTTGTATGAAAGAGTCATACTTTTAGATAGTTGAATTCCTTCAAAAAACACTTGTAAAAGTGTAGTGTATTTATTTTCATTAAATTAAATATTGTTTTTCCTTTTGAAAAACGCTTTAAATTACTTGAGTTAATCATTTCATCTGGTGACTTGTGCACCATCTACTTACCACAGGCAGAAGCTCTGAATGAAATCGATTGAACTATGCAGATATTTTTTAAGTAGGACAGGACCGTATTTAATTTGAAATCATTAAAAAAGTAACATATTCTGATTAACAAATTTATTTTTAAAAATATAAAGCATTTATTAACTTTGGCGCTAACATATATAAAATTATAAAATCATTTTATTTAAAATACTTGAACTCTACCCTGAGATGAGAAGTTTTCATGTTGGTTAAATAAACTGTTTATCATACATATTAAATCCTCAACATACCGGGCAAATTAAACTATTTTCTCACCCAATTCTATTCATAATAATATGTCGGCCCAACGTAGGGCAAATTAAATTCCCATATAAAATAAACTATAATAATATATATATATATATATATATATATATATATATATACATATATATATATATATATACATATATATATATATATATACATATATATATATACATATATATATATATATATATATATATATATATATATATATAATAAAACTGGTGAATATTGGGGTATGCAGCAAGAGAAACGGAAAAAAGTGTACTCTTAACGGAAAATTTTCGAGCTTTCGAGGCTGATTGTCCTCATCATCAGGAATACTGGAATGGAAAAACAGCATTAAGATACTGTAGTTAATAAGTAAGATACAATATAGAAGAAACCGCAACAGGTGGGAAACTTACCTCCGAATTGAAGTTAGAATCCATTATGTTGTGTAGAATTAAACTACGGATATTCAAAATATGAAACAGTTAACTACAAAGGATTAAAATAACACAATCACATTAAGATGACTAAAAAAAACCAACATCTAACACCATTTTGCAGACAAACGAACACGAGTGCTTTTTCATTGTCAAAGCCGGCCAGGAAATGATATCGTTATTCTTCTAATTTGGAGGGATTAAATTGACAGGCAATAATGCCAACCAATAGTTAAGTAGATGGACGTGACAACAAGTACCCATCAGAGAGTGGCCTCCGTTGTGAAAGTTCATATTTAAGATGGAAAAGAAGAATGCAGAAGGGTTGAAAAATTTGCATTCATAAGAAAGAAAAAGAGGAAATAAAATATCACCAATGGTAAGAGGTTTGTATAACAACAAAACGTATACGGTGGAAGATAAATTCAAAATCACCACAAGCCGAGAAGACAAAGAACAAAAGCAATTAAGTAATAATATTAATAATATTGTAACATAGTAATTATTAAAGTAAAAATAATAATTATGTAATATATATATATATATATATATATGTATAATAATAAAGTGATGATGGGTGCATCTACCAACACCAATGCACCCAATATAAGAGGTGGAGATATGTTAGCTGTCCGCAAAAGGGGTAGTGTCAATAGAGGGAAGGTGATTGTCACTAGTGGAAGAAAGGTTATAGTTGTAATCTAAGGATAACAAAAAGGAATAAATCTCACTCAAGTGGTCTGTGTCAGTTTTTTTGTTAATGACATTGTTAAATTATCTTAATCTTGTTAGACTCTGTCGCCAACACCCTTACAGCTTCAAAATTCATACGATGGTCAAGAGAATGAACATGATTTGCTAAAGCGCAACGCTCCAGATGCAATCTACAATCACTCTTATGTGAAACAATACGGTTAGAAAGTGATCTTAAAGTCTGGCCAATATATTGTTTATCACAGTCCCCACATGGAACGCTGTACACAACATTAGTAAGAGAGGTCAACGGACATTTATCTTTAATTCTAGTGAAAATTGATCTAATTGTTAGAGCAGTTTTGTTAGCAGTTTTGAAATTGCCATATGCCTGGAACAATCTGGCAAGTATCGGAGTAATGTCTTTAATGTATGGAAAGGAAGCGAAAATTGGAGGAGCAGGGGTCGTAACAGCGCCAACATCCATTTGGGCCAAGTTAGGATGGCTATCATTAGCCAGCAGTTCCATGGTATTAGATGTGCTGAACAATAATTTATTAAGTAAAGTTCTTGGATAAGAGTTATCCAAGAGAAGGTTGAATAAAATGTTAAGATTTTTATTGTGGAAGACACCATTTGAAATTTTAAGGACTCTCTGTTTCATTTGTTTTACCAATTTCATAGAATGTTTGTGGCAAGAATGGTAATTTAAATATCTACCAGAACTGCAAGGTTTCCTGTACCAATCTATATTATTAGTATTATTTTTACGAATGAACTTAGTATCTAAGAAAGGTACGGAATTTTCGTTGTCTTCTTTTTCTAATGTGAACTGTAAATGAGGATCGTAACTGTTAAAAGTCTCAAGAATCTCATCTAGGCCCTCTCCAGGAAGTGCCACGATAATATCGTCCACATACTTCTTAATGAACAAAGGAGTGGAAGAAAGTACTGGTATGACAGTATCCAGCAAATCGTCCATGGATACTATTATTATTAATATTATTTATTATTATTATTAATATTGTTATGAATCTCCTCTTGAAAGGAACAACCACCAATTATGTTATCCCAAGTAGGAAACTAGTGAGAATTATTATTATTATCATTATTATTATTATTATTATCATTATTATAATTATTATTATTATTATGAAGACAATTGTGCTTATCAAGCGTTAGAAGGAGGGAGTAGAGATTGCTCAAATTCTGAATGTCAGTATTTTCATTCATACAACAATCTTCTTGGAAGATGAACGCCATTTCCAAAAACAATATTTGTTATAACTTCTCTCCCGAGAAAGGATTTAACCACCTTCAAAATCAATGACATGATCCAACATGATTCGCCAGAGAACATCTTTCAGGATGTAATCTTATATCACTTTTATGGAGGGATACACGGCTGGAAATTTTCTGAGAGGTTTGGCCAATATATGAGAGGCCACAACTGTTACAACACAGCATATAAACAACATTACTACAATCCACGACAGGTATCTTGTCTTTTAAAGGACTATAAATTGAAGGAGGCGTTCCAGAGGCCGAGAGAGGATCCAACTCAGCTGCACCTGCTGCGTGAATTGATTGTATTGGAGTATGTGACAAAACAGAAGACGTGTTGAAGATTATCTTTCTTAGTAACTGTTTTGGGTAGGAATTGTTCAGGAACAAATTGAAAAGAATCTCACGATTCTTGTTTCTAAATATAGGGTCAGAGAGGTTCATTACTCTAGCTGTCATTTGTTTAACCAAGTTCACCTTTATGCTAAATTTATGGTTAGAATTGTAGTTGAGTTATCTCCCAGAGCTACGTTGTTTTCTATACCAATCAATTATAATCACATTTTCAGGAGACTTAGTCCATAAAGTATCTAAAAAGGGGGCAGCCATGTTAGATTTTTCTGCTTCGAGAGTAAATTGAATATAAGGATCATAACTATTAAAAGTGAAAAGGAGATCTTGGGTGGAGTTTGCAGGGCAAGCCAAGATTATATCATCTACATATTTCTTGATGAAAGGTATATTAAAAGGAAGTACTGGAAGGACCACGTCCAATAGATCATCCATTACATAGCAAGCTAATATAGGAGAAATACCCATAGGTGTACCAAAATCTGTTATTAAAATTGTACTTGGACTGCCACCATACCATTGTGAATTGAACCCTATAGAATTGATTTGGGCTGAAGTAAAAAATGAAGTGGCAGTAAAAAATACTACTTTCAGACTAAAAGGTGTAAAGGGTCTTTTATTGCAAGCCTTGAAAAATGTGACAAACATTCACTGGCAAAATTGTGTTGCACATGTCATAAAAGAAGAATCACTGTTATAAATGTAACTTACTGTTTCTAAATAATTTCACAATATATTGGAAAAATGTTAAAAATTATAAAAAATTTGACAATTGTTTCGATATTAAATATCGTCGCCCGACACATGAATTTATTGCAGGTGAATCTGGTTCTTCCATTCTTTTTGTAACTACGATAATGATACCTACCTAGTTTCACATTTTCTTGGGCGTCCGTCATACTGGGACATGTATGTATTGTGGTCGCATTTTGATACCTATAGGTAGATTAGTCAGACTTGCACGTTGCATTATGTAAGGTTCAGTAAGATCACTTGACAACTGCCTCAAAAAATTACTTCTCAGTAGCTTAGGCTTACTAGTATGAAAAGTATCTGCATCATAAATAATCTGTGAATTAATACCAGCTGTGTTCAAGAAGTGGCAAAAATGACTCCTTTGAAGAAACACGATAATTGATAAATTGATCCGCAGGTGAATTATACTGATATTTTCTGCATACATTATTTTTATTTCCGAGAGTCAAAATTTTAAAATTTGGAACGTTATTTCACGACCTAAGTAGGTACAGCGTAGCGAGTACTACAAAATTTCATATAGCTACTCGTGGGAAATGTATGTATTTTCATGCTCATTGTACAATATACTATAATACCATACTTGGTGAGCTTTGACTGTATATATTGTCTAAAACTACGTTTTCCTTTGAAAGTTGGGAGTTGCTGGGAAGTATCCTGCTTTGCAATTATTCACAAAAATTTCAAAAACATCTCGAATAATAATCAATTTATCAAGACGTTCTATTCGTGTAGCTTTATCATCAAATCTAAGTAATACAACGCAGTAAAAATTTGAATATTCCTTCAGACATCTCGTCTCCAAAGATCTTCACGATTTATACGATTCCCATGGCAAATTCCAGCTAGGAGTCCAAATAGTTTCTGTCTCGACCGTCGTTTTTTTTAAAATAGTCTATATTTATAAAATTATTTATCCCTTATACAATATATAGAAAATTACAATACATAGTGCCGGTGTTCTGGCCAACTTTCCCTATATTGTGTGTGTCTGACTGGTGAATATGGCTCCTTACTCTATGGCAATATCCATTTGTTTTCACTTTCTGCAACAACTTTGTCCTTTGAATAGTTTGTGACTCCCAGAATATTTCGGCTAGGCTATCCCTGAAAAGTAGCTAAAAAACAGGGTTCTCGACCGTCGTATGTGCATCGCGCTCTTTACTGAAATTGTTTGCGACTGACGTGATATATTTGTTAGTAGAGGTAACTATGATAGTAATAATTTTTTTATTGACAAAGTATGACCAAACATCGACTGACGACTTCAAATCCTCTGTTTTTGGTGATGTCAGCTTTCTAATGAGATTATTTTGCCTAGTGCGGACTGCTTTTGTGGCGGGTGGATGTTTTTTTCAATAGATTTTGTCATTTTTTCCTATGGAGAAGTTTATTTTTAAAGTGACCAATATTTTATACTAATAATTACTCACATTGACCTTCATAGCACAATCGGATGCAGATAGTCTGTTCCTCTTTATTTTGACAGGCTTCATTTTCGCCCCGAGAAATATCTTGCTCGCTGTCTGTGTCATGAAATTCTACATCGTCCATTTGTATGTCATCAATCTCTTCATTATCCGATTTCATCGTCATAATAACGTGGGCTTTCACTCTGTATATTGTCCGGAGACGTAGTTACTCCCGTTCATAGCTATACATGACTGAAAATACTCATTCAAATAACGATTTTTGTTTGTAAGATATTTTTACCTGTCCGAAAAAAATACCAATTAGTCGCGCAGTGGGGAATCGCACAAACCGAAACTTCTAAGGTGAAAGTTTCATTTCATTTTATTTTTATTACAGTATTTATAATTATTGTATATCACGAGTAATGTTACACAAGGCAATTGTTTTGCCATGGAACTGACCCAGACGTATTAAAAAATTTGCAGAAGTCATCCCTTATTCTTTTTGCCTCTACTGTAGAATTGCCTTCGGTTCTTTGAAGTTGAGCTATCTCTTGAATGTCTTGCCTCCATGACCCAGGATCCACGGCACCAGTCACAATATCGTCTCTGTCAATATCCTGAGGTTGCAAATACTTGGCTCTGTTCTTTGAGCACAAGTAGTTGTGCAAATAGCAACATGCCATTACAATTTTCACAGCTTTCGGTGGTTCAAATTTAATGGCATTTTGAATTATTTTGAATCTCTTCGTTAATATATCAAATGCATTTTCAACAACTCTTCTGGTTCGGGAGAATCTATAGTTGAAAATCCTTTTCTGGTCCGTCAAAACAGCTCTGTTGTAGGGCTTCATGAATTGAGGGAGACGTTGGAATGCTTCATCTCCAATGAAGAGGTACGGACATTTTTCCTTAGAAGTGTCTGATAACTCACGAGTATCAGGCATGTCAAGCTGGTTCTTAGACAACTTGAGCCAAAATAATGTGTTCTTCAACACACCACCATCTGACACTCGGCCATTTGCTCCCACATCAACTATCAGAAATTTATAATTTGCATCAACGATTGTCTTAAGCACAATGCGGAAAGAACATTTTTAATTTTTAAAGTAGGACCTAGAATGGCAATGTTTTTGGATTGATACGTGTTTGCCATCAACGCTCCTCGCGCAGTTGGGGAAATTCCACTGTTCTTCGAATTCCTGAGCAACCTGTTTCCATCCATCCTGAGACTTTGGAACCTAGGAGAGAAACAAAAAACGAAACTTGCATTATTACACTGCTGTTGTGCCTAAATTACACCATGCCGGGGAGCCGCACAGTTTTCTTAAACCCTCGGCTATCGTCCGACAGAAAAACCGACCGAGAAAGTTCCGTGCGGCTGTGTAACGAATGGTCTAATTTACATAGGCTTGCAGTAACTCAAGTTTGTAAGCTTTCATTCACTGTATTTTATTTTTTGACACAGCAACCGACTCCGGATGAAGACTCGCAATCACAACTCAGTTTCGAAAGTCTAGGGTCTCCTTCTGACGCAGTTACACCCCCAACTACCAAACCAGGCATCCCTGTAAAGACAGACTAATCAATTATTAAGACTAGCGACAGAATATTTCGAGCGACCTGCGACTGAAGAAGATATTCTAGCTAAGGGATGGGCTATGAAATGAAAAAAATTAACTCCAGACTAAGTAATTAATGAGTTAAAAGAAACAAAACTAGAAAACGAGAAGTTGAAAGAAAAAGTTGAAAAACAAGGCGTCATAATTGCGTCTCTGGAACGTGAAACTAGAAGAAAAAACCTAATAATGAAAGGAATAGAGGAGAGAATGAAAGAAATGAAGAAACAATAGAGAAAATAGGACAGGTAATAAATGCATTAGAAATAAAGTTTAATACAGAAGATGATATTGATGATGTCATAAGAATTGGGAAACCAATAAATGGAGTCAATAGACCGATATTATTAAGATTAGTGAGAAGCAATAAGAAAATGGAGATACTTAGACAAAGTAAAAAACTCAAAGGACCAAATATATGGATTGACGAAGACTATCCAAAGGAAATATTCGAAGAAGGAAAATTGCTGTATCCACAATTAAAGATAGCTAGAGAAAATGGTCAGAAAGCATATATTAGATACAATAAATTAATTATAAATAATGAAGTATATGAAGGATTTAATAGAGACTTGCAACAAGGCCGAAAACAAGAAAAAGAAGAAGACAGGAAAAGAAAAGTACAGGAAATATCTCCAGAAGCTAACACACTGGATGAACAATTAAGAAAAATTACGCGGACAGCAAAAAACTAATAACCCAAACAGTAAATCGAGAGGAAAACTATAAAAATGGCTATGGAAACGAATGTGACAGTGGAAACGGATATGACAATGGAAATGAATTAGAATGTATAAAAACTTATAAAAAAAGATGAATGTTACTGAAAACAGATACAAAAGAAAAAACAAAGGAAAATGTATTACAAATATAAAGAAAGAAAACGAGAGGATGTGGAAGATAGCTACATGGAATGTAAGAGGACTATTAGGAAAGGAAGACGAATTAATGCAAGAATTTGAAAAGGAAAATTTGGATATATTAGGAATTACAGAGACCAAAAAGAAAGGTCAAGGCGAAATTGAATTAGAAAAGGGGCATTTATTAATATATAATGGGGTAGACGCAAAAAGTAAAGCAAAAGAAGGAATCGGATGAATAATAAAGAAAGAACATAAGAAATATATCGAAAACTGGACAGGAATTACAGAAAGAATACTAAAAATTGAACTGAATTTAAGAGAAAGCACAACGATAATTATAGTGTACGGACCAAATGAAGATGCACGAGTGAGCGGAAAAGAGGAATTCTGGGAAACATTGGGTGAAACAATAAAGGATGCTAAAGACAGACTAATAATAATGGGAGATTTTAATGGAAGAGTTGGAAAGAAAGACGAACAAATCAATGAAGTAATTGGCATATATGGAGGGAACGAGAGAAATAACAATGGAGTAAGGTTAATACATTTTTGTATATTAAACCAACTAATAGTAACTAATACGTTTTATCAACATAAAGAGTCACATAAATACACGAGAGAGGTTAGCAGCAGAAATGAAAAGTCTATCATTGATTATGTTCTCATAAACAAAGGAAACAGAAAAGATATCAAGGTCATGCAAAGTGCAGAAATATACAGCGAACATTACTTATCAAGAGCAAAATTGAAGATGGCAACTGAGAACCAGAAAGGAGGTTCAATCAATGGGAAAAATGGACAAAAATTAAAACAACAAATAAAATCATATAAGTTAAGAGAAATAGAGGTATCCAAAAAATTTACAGAATATACTGAAAATTAAATGGAAATATGTCAAGATAAAATAAAAAGTATATCAATAGAGGAAATGTGGGACAAATTCAAATATATAATATTAGAGACAGCAACAGAGCTGTGTGGAATTACTAGAACCGGTAGCAACAAAAAACAAACGAGATTATGGGATAAAGATATACCAGAACATACCAAACTAAAAAAGCCAAAGTGGAAAGAATATCTACGAAATAAAACGACTGAAAACTACGAAAATTATAAAATTCAAAGAAAAAGAGTTACAGACATGGTAATAACAGATAAGAAAGAGACGTGGGAAGAATTTGGCAAAAAGATGGAAGAAGACAGTAAAGGAAATCAGAAACTCTTCTTCAATGTACTAAAAATACTAAGAAAGGGAAAGTCGAGCAATGTAAAACAGATAAAAAATAAAAAAGGAGTTATGATACGACAAGATAAGGAAATTATAGAGAGAATACTATGAGGAATTACTTAATGTAGAGAAAGAAGAACAGATGAAACTACAAGACGAAAGACATCAGGAACTGGAAAATGAGGAAAATGAACCACTGATACAAATAGAAGAAGTGAAACAAGCAATACAAAAGTTGAAAAGAGATAAAGCAGCGGTAACGGCAGTATTACCGCAGAAATGTTACAAAGTCTAGGAGAAAGAGGGATATGAATGCTAACTAAATTGTTTCAAAGAATATGGAACGAAGAAAAATTCCGAAAGATTGGGAAGTAGGTATCATATTGCCAATTTTCAAAAAAGAAGACAAAACTAATTGTAACAATTATAGAGGTATAACATTGCTGAGCGCGGCATTGAAAGTTTACGAATGTATCTTAGAGACTGGACTTAGGAAAATAATAGAAAAACAGTTGGAAGAATCCCAAAGCGGCTTTAGGAAAGGAAGAAGTATGCAAGACCATGTATTTACATTGAAAAAACTGAGAACAAATCAAAAAGTGTACCTCGGTTTTATAGATATATATATATATATATATATATATATATATATATATATAAATAAATATATATATATATATATATATAAATATATATATATATATATATATATATATATATATTTGTAGTATTTCTTAAACCATTATATATTTATCTTTTTTGGATAGTTCTTGGGTATAGGTTTCTGTACCTATACCCAAGAACTATCCAAAAAAGATATATATATATATATATATATATATATATATATACCCACGACGCTTTTTGAAACAGAAATGGGCAACGTGACAAGGGAAGGAGTGCGTTTTCAAACCCACCCTCCTCGTTGGTCACTCTCGCCACCTTCATCGTTATCTTCTTCAATGAACAGTTGGCAAAGGTACTCCAGCCCAAGGCAGACGCTGTACATTTCGCATCCAAGTGAAAGCCCTTCATTTACAAAGCAACACCACGAAATGTCTGATGAAGATAATGCTGCTACGTTTCTCTCCTCATTTACCTCAATATGAACTAATGTCCTAATTTATTCAGCTCAGCAATAATGTGCATTACCTGTGCGATATCTGTATTATTTGTAAAGTGTAATTATTTGTAAATTTTTGCCTTTCTTAAAATATAAAGAGATTTATTCCGGCAATAATTTCTTACCTGCCTTACCTTCCTTCAATGCCTTGATAATTGCAGAGCAAGTTTCCATTATTATGAGTTTCAGAGTCTGCGGAGCTATAGCACACGTGAATTTCAGGTCTTCTAAATCCATGTCAGTTGCTAGGTACCTCAACGTGACAGACAATCTCTGACTTGCAGGAATAGCCTCATGCATTTTCGTGTCTTTCTTCTCGATATCGTGGTGGACTAAATCGAGTAGATTATCGAAACTTTCTTGGTCCATGCGTAGAAAGTTCCTATAATCCTCTGGTTCCGAACCACTCAGAAAGTTAAGGAGATGTTGATGAGTGAAGCGGTTTCTCATTTTATACCTTAGACCACCGTATTTTTTTCTTTTTGTGGTTTCTCCCTTTCACAGCAACCAATGTTAAGTCCAGGAAGCCCAAATCTACATTTGACACCATTATACGCTCCACACTCCTCTACTTCTCAGCTTCGACTGAGATTTTTGATCAAAAGTTTGAAGTACGCTTGAAGCGCCTATGAATCGGAGCCTCTAGCATTTGATCAAGCTGCTCGATAGTGTAGGGCATTCTTAACACCGCAATACAAAATAACTCATTAATACCCCACTTGGCTGTGGTCCACAGAATACTGTGATTTCAGGTACATATTAGGGGAGGGTACATCGAAGAGCTTCGTAATCGGCGCGATCCGAGGAATAACGATGAAACACTGATTATACAACAAGATTCTCATTGATAAAATGTACTAGGTACATATTGTCTCGGCGTTAGTGGCATGGTGTGGTATTAATATATATATATATATATATATATATATATATATATAAATATATATATATATATATATATATATATATATAAATATATATATATATATATATATAAATATATATATATATATATATATATATATATATATATATATATATATATATATCATATATCAGTTCATAACGTTCTTCGCCGTTTTCTGATTTCCAGCTTCCATCTATCTCGATCGGTACATAGATTCTCCTCTATTTCTCTTGCTTGTATGTCCTTTTCTACTCCTTCTCTCCAACTCAACCTAGGTCTCCCTCTCTTCCTTCTGCCGTATGGCGTCCAATCCAGCACTTTTCTTGGTATTCTAGATTGTTCCATCCTCTGTACGTGCCCATACCACCTAAGTTGATTAACTCGGATGTCTTCTGTTAAATTGTGTTTAGTCCCCATTATTTCTCGGATTTTCTCATTTCTGACTTTATCCAGCTTCGATTTTCCAGCAGCGCGCCTCCAGTAATCCATTTCGGTGGCTTCTATCATTTTAAGTGCTTTTTCTTTTAACGGCCATACCTCACTTCCATAGGAGACGATACTTTTAACTATACTGTTATAAATTTTATGTTTGTTATCCTTTGATATCGTTTTATCCCACAGTATATTGTTAAGTTTTCTAATCGCCTGTCTTCCCAGATTATTCCGGTATCTAATTTCTTCGTCCATGCTACCTTCGCAGGTGATGTGAACTCCTAGGTATTTGTATTTTCTTGTGTGTTTAATCTGTTCTTGTTGTTCTAGAAGTAAATTCCTTTGTTCTCCCCCAACGCACATATACTCGGTTTTTTTGACGTTCACCTGCAGTCCCCACTTGTCATATTCCTCCGTTAATTTTCGTGTCATATATTCTAGGTCTTCATAATCTTGTGCTAGGACAACTTGATCATCTGCAAAGCACAACGTGGTATTAATGCGAGGCTATTATATTGTTTAAAGGAGTGGAATAAACGTGGTGTTGAGTTTATCTATGTCTATTTTGCCATTTATACAATACGACGATTTTTGAATTGTACCATCTCATAGAACTAATTCTTCTTTTAAAATTATTCTCTGTTTTTAAAACTTTTGTCTCTGGATAATTAAACTGATGTTTTCTTTTCCTCTCATGATTATTCAGGGCTGTAGCATGTTTTTTGTCACATTAATAGGTGTTTAACCGATTATCAAGATATTCACTCGTTTGGCCGATATAAGTAGCTTCTCAGTTATTGCAGGGAACTTCATAAACAACGTTACTTTTTTTTTAATTTTGTTATTGATTTAGCTACAATCCCAATTCCACACAATTCTTCCGAACTTTTCTCCTTCTTTTCAATTCTATACTAATTATTATTGACAGATATGTACCAGGTTTCTGAATTCGTAGTCCTGAGTGCTACAAGTCTCTTAATATATACAGTAATTGTACAGGTTAATTGATTGTTTTGATTATGGTCATTTTATTGTAACAGAAATTGAAATGAAATGTGATGAGTGCTAAATAGTATTCTATTTTGATATTGTCTCCTTGTAGAACTTCTTTCATGATTTTTATCCTCTCTCAAACGTTACTTTGTTGTTCGATAAACAGAGAAGCTGAACTATAGCGAACATTCTCATATTGATGATATCTATGGCAAAAATTAGACTGATCTTGAATAATCCTTGAAAATTGGTAGAAAAAATTAAGCCTGCGTCTATGGAGCGTGGTTGTTTTATCACACTTATAACATCTTCTGTTCGAGAAAAGAACCTTTTCCATATTTATGGTTATAGGGAGGAACAGAATAGGTTCATTTTTATAGGCCTGCACGATGAAAAAAATGTTGCACAAATGTCATTTTGAAACCTTTCAACAAGGGCGATGAACCCTGTTATCTACAAGCTAAACAATACGCTTATAAGAATAAATATTCAGATATGTTTTACATTGAGGTATATAGAAACAAGTTACTACATCTACCTTATGGAATTTTCTGGATTTGGAATAATTAAATAAGAGTATGGGTGAATCAACTGATAAGAATATGGTTTTTCCTAATAAATAGATTAGTTTTAAAAAAATATGTACGTATTTCGATATGTATTATTGCAATCCGTTATTGATTTTCTTCCCTGTAACGTAGATTTTCATCAACTCTTCTTCTTGGTAACATAAGTATTTCTGGAAAGTGTACCATCTTCTGTAAGTTATAATGATGGACAAACTTGATAGATGCGCTAGATATAATGCTCATTTCAGATTGAAATAGAGCTATTGTAGAGAGTAGCATGACGCGAAAAATGTCAATGCGGTTTTTCGTTTTGGTGTTCCTAGATGCCAAAATCATCCCCCGTTCCAAAGGTTATATATATATATATATATATATATATATTAAACTATATATTTGGTATATAATACTTACTTTTTTTTATAGTAGATGATTTATTTAAATGTATATGTTTATTATTTTAGAATTTTTGTTTTAGTTTGGCTAGCTCAGTTTGTTTTTAATATTTGTTTAATAATTTATTATAATTAGATTATTCGGGAGCATGAAATCCTTTTTCCCTTTGAGTCCTGGCAATTTATACTGTTGAAAAAGTTGAAATAAAAAGAAAACACATTATTTGAAATCAATTTAATTATCAATGCAATATTTATTTGATAAAATAATATGCGACGCCAATGGTTATATGTACCTATTTATTGATTTTAATAATATCATAATTGCGCATGCGTGAAAAAAATTAGTCATGCGCTTTAGCATGAAACAAATAATTATGATACGTAAGAAGCATCTATATTATACAACACAATTTGTTGACGATAAAAACAATTGAATGGTTAAAACACATAAGAGAATTTATCTATAAATCATAGTTATATATGATACAAGTAGCTGTGGGAAGAAATTAGTTATATACATGGATAGAGAAATAGAAATTATATACAGAAGGACATAGTTATTACATTATGAAATTTCAATCACCATATTTATGCAATTACAAGATGGCGTGATTAGCGTAAGTACATATTTTAATTTATATAAAGTTCGGCCTTTTATTAAATTTAATGATTTATGTAATGAATACACTATATGAAGTCTGTTTCTTTCTTTTTTAGATCGATCATGTTTGAAAAAGTTTATCAATTTATGAAATTAAGTACTTAATTGGGATTTTGAGTTTTTACACTATTTATTGGCCAATAAATGATTTAAATACACTGACCTGTTGATCTTGAATTTGGAAGAAAGTCTCTGGATCCCAGGAAAACTCCACGGAATCTCCAAAAAAAACCAAAGTTGTTGAAAATTTCACTGATTCTTGTCGGAAAACTTGTTATAATTAACTGTAAGTATTTCTAATGTTGTATTTAACAGTACTTTAGGAGTTTAAATGTCTTATACCGGGAATATCTTTAAATTTTTAGCAACACTATCACATACACTCCTCGCTTCTTAACACCAGCTTCTGTTCTCCCAAGCGTCCCCTCGATTCTCAACTTTTTTAAACAAAACAGTCTTTTGTTCTTTTCCAGATCACTATTCAAAAGTTTATTTATTGATTCACAGTTTGTTATGTCATCTTTTACAACCAATAAGATATTGTCTTTTGTAATCAGATAATTGAAACTTCAATCACTTATCAAAACAATTTCATACATACAAATACATTAAAATTGGTTATACTTAGATACACTTACATAGTACAACATTCAATATTATTATTGATAGTATATTCTTGTTACATTCATATCAATTATAAATATAAATTCTCTTATGTTATTTGTCTATATGTCATTATTTGTTTATCTATGAAATCTATTGGATTATATTCTATTCAATATTTATATAGATAAACAGCTGTTATGATATGGAAATTATTCTTTGTCTTAGGCAACTTTATTTACACCATTACATTGGTTAGGCAATATCTATATTTTATGTTATCATTTAGGTAATTCCTTTTTTATTATATTGTTATTGGCTGTTATTTAATATATCTTTATTTGATATGTTGTTTAAATTAAGAAAAGTGTTTCCTTTTTACTTGTTTTCTTAAATTATGTTATTTTCATATATATTTCATACTAGCAAACTTAATTTTATAATACTACTTCTCTTATTATCTAAGATATCTGGTTCAATTCCCCTCAAATTTAAATTTAAATGATATCCATACCCTGGATATTTATTTAAATTTCAATTCTCTTATTATAAATGATTGATTTTATTTTATTCAAAAAAAAATTAACAATTTTATGACATAATCTTACTTTCTTTAACTATGTTTCTCAAATATTTGTTCACATATTTCCTACTACAAAATCTATTTCTGTCAATAACTGTCTCCTAATTCTTTCCTTAAAATACACTTGATTAAGATCAATGTCAATTTATATTTTTAATATTACTTCATATAATACTTCTCTATTATCATTTCTTCCTAACATCCACTTATATATCAACTTATTTCTTTGTAATTACATTATACTTCTATATACTCCTCATATCATATTTCTTTTCAATATTCATTATTCAATATAATTAATTATTTCTTAAATTCATATATATATATATCAATATCAACTTCCTTATTCCTTCCTGTATTTTCAAGTAATCTATAAGATTCTAATTGACATTAAACATTACCTCCTATATTTTTAATCAATATCATTCATTATTATCCTTTCCTATCCTTTATTACTTACATCTTATTTCCTTATTTAAAAATTGTGAACTTCTATTTGATACTTGAGTTATTCTTATTTTATCCCCTCTATCCTATATTCTTTAATAGTTTCATTCTATGTAAACCAGTATCTCTCATAAATTGTTTCCTTTATTTGCTATATATATTGATTTGCCATACTCACAAAATTTTAAAATGTTTTAATTATGAGTTTTACCTAATAAATTTTTCTTTATATTATATTATATTTATTTTTTTAGGTTCTGACGAAACAAACGAGATGAATTTAATTTGATCACCAGCTGCCAAATGGAAAACAAAACTCTGTCTACTATCTACTTTAACTTTGTACACTACTTAATATTAAATTTTAAATCTATCCTTATGACTATCATTTCCTCTTTTCAAATAATATTCGTAACATAACATATATACATTCTTCAGAATTGGGTTACTCATTAATAATAAATTCTATGTACATTATTTATACTTGTGTTACTCATTAATAATAAATTTTAATTTCAACTTCATTTCTGTATCCTTTCCCTTTTCCATTGAATTGCATTTTCGTCCCCAAAACTCATTCCTATTCTCATGTACTATCATTTAATTTGCTTTTCTTTTTCTAACCTTTTTCTTGCTTTCTTCTCTTGTTGTTTGATGCTCGTTAAATTTCTGAAGCGTCTGTCTATTCTCTACTGTATCCTTTTTAACTCTGTTGTCCCATATCTCATAAATTTCTTCCCATGAATCCATTAAAATCTTCGTTTCCAATTCTTCCATATTATGCATTTTACTATGTATTATTTTAACGAAAGCTTTTGTATGAATCATAGTCATCATGTTGTCCCATTTTATTCCTGTTACTATATTATTATAAAAATTTCCTGAACATCCTATACCTCCTTCATTTCTTCTTATACTATCTTCTATTTCTTCTACTGTGTCCTTTAATCTCCGGTTCATTTCTTCTATTTCTCTGTTAATTTGTCTATCCATTTTTCCACTTCTTCTAGTACATATGCCTGTTGATCTTTCTATTATACCATTTAAATTTGTGATTTCTTTATTTACTTTTTCTTGGAAATGTTGATTTACCTGTTTACTTACTTGTCCTTGTAATTTACTGTATCCTACTTCTCCAGTTTCCTTCTTAATTTCTTCTGTCCCATCTGTGATATTTGTTAATTCCTGATTATTCTTCTCAATATTCTTAATTTCCATGAAACTTTCCATTTTTACTTCATCTATGTTCTTTGTTAACTTATTTGCTTGTTTTGAAACTTCCGTTTGGATAGTTTTTGTTGAATTTTTTTCCATTTTGATTCCGCTTTCTTTTGGTTCTATCTTCAAGTTTTTATTTTGATCCTCCATATCTAAGTTAACTTCATCTATTTGCCTTCTAAATTGTTCATTCTCAAATTCTTCCTGGTTCTCCTTGAGTTCCCTAATATTTTCTGGTTTCATATCATCAATTTTATTTTCCAAATTATTACTTGTTTTCGGTTCCATCATATCAGTATTTTTATATATAGTCGCTTTCAAATCTCCCCTCATATTGTTCATATTTTCATTAATCTTGTCCTCCTTACCAATCGTTTCCACATTTATGTTATCCTTGTTACTATCCATCTTACCATCAATGTTCCCCTCTACTCGGTTAAAATCTTTTACCATAGTTTTCCTATCTTTTCTTCTTTTATCATCCCGCTTACTACTATTTTCCAAAATTCTATTCATAATCTCCTTTTGTTCGTTCAATTCTTTATTTAAATCTACATTCATACTATTCCTACCTTCCCGTATATTTTTACTTATCTCATTCTCAATATCCCATTTTCTATTCATACTGTTCATAAATTGCATTAATTGTTGCATCATGTTTTCATTTATGCTCTTCAACATTTGCTGCATCCGTTGTTCGCTGATATTCATTCCTCCTTGTGGTTCCCTTCTCTCTTGTTGTTCTACTTGTTCTATAGTTTCCTCGTCTCCTGTCAAACCTTCTTCCTGTGCATCACCTTCCGCTTGTTGTCCTTGCTCCAAATATACTGCTTGGTAATCTCCCATACCATGACTTCTTTCTTCTCTTTCCTCTTCCGAACCACTGTCTGCTCCTACCTGCCTTCCATCTCTCAACATCATTCGTTTTGCCATTTTAATTAAGTATTAATTTTTACAAATATAACCAAAATTTTTACAACGCCCCACGTTGGGCGCCAATTAAACTATATATTTGGTATATAATACTTACTTTTTTTTATAGTAGATGATTTATTTAAATGTATATGTTTATTATTTTAGAATTTTTGTTTTAGTTTGGCTAGCTCAGTTTGTTTTTAATATTTGTTTAATAATTTATTATAATTAGATTATTCGGGAGCATGAAATCCTTTTTCCCTTTGAGTCCTGGCAATTTATACTGTTGAAAAAGTTGAAATAAAAAGAAAACACATTATTTGAAATCAATTTAATTATCAATGCAATATTTATTTGATAAAATAATATGCGACGCCAATGGTTATATGTACCTATTTATTGATTTTAATAATATCATGAATGCGCATGCGTGAAAAAAATTAGTCATGCGCTTTAGCATGAAACAAATAATTATGATACGTAAGAAGCATCTATATTATACAACACAATTTGTTGACGATGAAAACAATTGAATGGTTAAAACACATAAGAGAATTTATCTATAAATCATAGTTATATATGATACAAGTAGCTGTGGGAAGAAATTAGTTATATACATGGATAGAGAAATAGAAATTATATACAGAAGGACATAGTTATTACATTATGAAATTTCAATCACCATATTTATGCAATTACAAGATGGCGTGATTAGCGTAAGTACATATTTTAATTTATATAAAGTTCGGCCTTTTATTAAATTTAATGATTTATGTAATGAATACACTATATGAAGTCTGTTTCTTTCTTTTTCAGATCGATCATGTTTGAAAAAGTTTATCAATTTATGAAATTAAGTACTTAATTGGGATTTTGAGTTTTTACACTATTTATTGGCCAATAAATGATTTAAATACACTGACCTGTTGATCTTGAATTTGGAAGAAAGTCTCTGGATCCCAGGAAAACTCCACGGAATCTCCAAAAAAAACCAAAGTTGTTGAAAATTTCACTGATTCTTGTCGGAAAACTTGTTATAATTAACTGTAAGTATTTCTAATGTTGTATTTAACAGTACTTTAGGAGTTTAAATGTCTTATACCGGGAATATCTTTAAATTTTTAGCAACACTATCACATACACTCCTCGCTTCTTAACACCAGCTTCTGTTCTCCCAAGCGTCCCCTCGATTCTCAACTTTTTTAAACAAAACAGTCTTTTGTTCTTTTCCAGATCACTATTCAAAAGTTTATTTATTGATTCACAGTTTGTTATGTCATCTTTTACAACCAATAAGATATTTTCTTTTGTAATCAGATAATTGAAACTTCAATCACTTATCAAAACAATTTCATACATACAAATACATTAAAATTGGTTATACTTAGATACACTTACATAGTACAACATTCAATATTATTATTGATAGTATATTCTTGTTACATTCATATCAATTTTAAATATAAATTCTCTTATGTTATTTGTCTATATGTCATTATTTGTTTATCTATGAAATCTATTGGATTATATTCTATTCAATATTTATATTTGTTCTTATTCTTAAATTAATGATTATAATGAATTAACTATAGTAATATTTGTTTTCATTTCAGATAAACAGCTGTTATGATATGGAAATTATTCTTCGTCTTAGGCAACTTTATTTACACCATTACATTGGTTAGGCAATATCTATATTTTATGTTATCATTTAGGTAATTCCTTTTTTATTATATTGTTATTGGCTGTTATTTAATATATCTTTATTTGATATGTTGTTTAAATTAAGAAAAGTGTTTCCTTTTTACTTGTTTTCTTAAATTATGTTATTTTCATATATATTTCATACTAGCAAACTTAATTTTATAATACTACTTCTCTTATTATCTAAGATATCTGGTTCAATATATATATATATATATATATATATATATATATATATATATATATATATATATATATATATATGTATAAAAAATACGCCCTCTATCGTGCTTACAAATTCCGTTATAACACACACACATACATACATATATATATATATATATATATATATATATATATATATATATATATATATATATATATATAACAACAAAGAGATTCATGGGTAATTCACGCAAAATGAAGGGCTACTGAAACAGAGTGGTAACCGCGGACATGCATGTTTCTAGCTCATTTGCCTTCGTCAGTACGGTATAACCAAATAAGGATGTGAAATTTGGGAGCAAAGATGTTAATCGAAACATGGGAAAACACAAAACAACGGATTTCAGCAGGGAAACCAAACGCACATTTGTGCCTTCAATTGGAAGATCCCGAGTTTTCAGGACAACAACCAAGATCGACACGGAGGCGCATATAGCCCCCCCGCCATGAACCTTCCGACCCATAGGAAATAACAAAAAAGATGTAGGAATATCGCGTGATATGTTAACAACAACAACAAAGAGATTCATGGGTAATTAACGCAAAATGGAGGGTTACTGAAACAGAGTGGTAACCGCGAACATGCATGTTTCTAGCTCATTTGCCTTCGTCAGTACGGTATAACCAAATAAGGATGTGAAATTTGGGAGCAAAGATGTTAATTGAAACATGGGAAAACACAAAACAACGGATTTCAGCAGGGAAACCAAACGCTCATTTGTGCCTTCAATTGGAGGATCCCGAGTTTTCAGGACAACAACCAAGATCGACACGGAGGCGCATATTGCCCCCCCGCCATGAACCTTCCGACCCATAGTAAATAACAAAAAAGATGTAGGAATATCGCGTGATATGTTAACAACAACAACAAAGAGATTCATGGGTAATTCACGCAAAATGAAGGGTTAATGAAACAGGGTGGTAACCGCGGACATGCATGTTTCTAGCCCATTTGCCTTCGTCAGTACGGTATAACCATATAAGGATGTGAAATTTGGGAGCAAAGATGTTAATCGAATCATGGGAAAACACAAAACAACGGATTTCAGCAGGGAAACCAAACGCTCATTTGTGCCTTCAATTGGAAGATCCCGAGTTTTCAGGACAACAACCAAGATCGACACGGAGGCGCATATAGCCCCCCCCCGCCATGAACCTTCCGACACATAGTGAATAACAAAAAAGATGTAGGAATATCGCGTGATATGTTAACAACATTAACAAAGAGATTCATGGGTAATTCACGCAAAATGAAGGGTTACTGAAACAGAGTGGTAACCGCGGACATGCATGTTTCTAGCTCATTTGCATTCGTCAGTACGGTATAACCAAATAAGGATGTGAAATTTAGGAGCAAAGATGTTAATCCTCCGTGTCGATCTTGGTTGTCCTGAAAACTTGGGATCTTCCAATTGGAGGCACAAATGAGCGTTTGGTTTCCCTGCTGAAATCCGTTGTTTTGTGTTTTCCCATGTTTCGATTAACATCTTTGCTCCCAAATTTCACATCCTAATTTGGTTATACCGTACTGACGAAGGCAAATGAGCTAGAAACATGCATGTCCGCGGTTACCACTCTGTTTCAGTAACCCTTCATTTTGCGTGTATTACCCATGAATCTCTTTGTTGTTGTTGTTAACATATCACGCGATATTCCTACATCTTTTTTGTTATTTACTATGGGTCGGAAGGTTCATGGCGGGGGGGGGGGGCTATATGCGCCTCCGTGTCGATCTTGGTTGTTGTCCTGAAAACTCGGGATCTTCCAATTGAAGGCACAAATGAGCGTTTGGTTTCCCTGCTGAAATCCGTTGTTTTGTGTTTTCCCATGTTTCGATTAACATCTTTGCTCCCAAATTTCATATCCTTATTTGGTTATACCGTACTGACGAAGGCAAATGAGCTAGAAACATGCATGTCCGCGGTTACCACTCTGTTTCAGTAACCCTTCATTTTGCGTGTATTACCCATGAATCTCTTTGTTGTTGTTGTTAACATATCACGCGATATTCCTACATCTTTTTTGCTGTTTACTATGGGTCGGAAGGTTCATGGCGGGGGGGGGGGGGCTATATGCGCCTTCGTGTCGATCTTGGTTGTTGTCCTGAACACTCGGGATCCTCCAATTGAAGGCACAAATGAGCGTTTGGTTTCCCTGCTGACATCCGTTGTTTTGTGTTTTCCCATGTTTCGATTAACATCTTTGTTCCCAAATTTCACATCCTTATTTGGTTATACCGTACTGACGAAGGAAAATGAGCTAGGAACATGCATGTCCGCGGTTACCACTCTGTTTCAGTAACCCTTCATTTAGCGTGAATTACCCATGAATCTCTTTGTTGTTGTTGTTAACATATCACACGATATTCCTACATCTTTTTTGTTATTTACTATGGGTCGGAAGGTTCATGGCGGGGAGCTATATGCACCTCCGTGTCGATCTTGGTTGTTGTCCTGAAAACTCGGGATCTTCCAATTGAAGGCACAAATGAGCGTTTGGTTTCCCTGCTGAAATCCGTTGTTTTGTGTTTTCCCATGTTTCGATTAACATCTTTGCACCCAAATTTCACATCCTTATTTGGTTATACCGTACTGACGAAGGCAAATGAGCTAGAAACATGCATGTCCGCGGTTACCACTCTGTTTCAGTAATCCTTCATTTTGCATGAATTACCCATGAATCTCTTTGTTGTTGTTGTTGTTGATATATATATATATATATATATATATATATATATATATATATACTTATATATATACATATATATATATATATATATATATATATATATATATATATATTAATACATATCCTCTATCTACATTCTAAAGAAAACATTGAAATAAAGAAAATGTGCTTATTTGGTAGTAATACTAGTAATACACACTTTATTATCAATAATTTGGAAGGTTCAATATACCAATAAAATTCGACATTCCATTTTCTTATGACATCAATGCAGAATGGACTTAATGATAGATAGATTTGAAAACGATTTGAAAACAAGAGTACAGATGTCTCTGTTAGCAAAATGGCATTTATAATAAAACTATGAAAATCTCTCTTTGTATATGAAAATGTAAATTTGTATTTTATTTAAAAAAAAGAATTTTTGGTAACCAAAGGAGAGGAGAATTATTTATTGAAACAGTTTAGTTAGTTGATTTCGATATTCCCGAGAGACAACATCAAATAAGAGTTGTCTCAAATATATTTAAAATAGAGTTGATTTTGAGATTCCCTCGAGACAACATCGAATAAGAGTTGTCACAAATTTAATTCAGAATATCAGAGTAATTTGTATGATTATTATCAGTTCAACATATCTTGCCTTTGTAAAGCCAGTGCGTGTATTATCCGCAAAGAATTACAGCGTTAAAGTGCGAGTGGTTTTTCCGGTTGTTCCTGAAATTCTAAAAAGCGTTTTAGAATACGAACGAGTCTACCATAACCTAGTTGGTGAGTCCAGTCCATAGTATCTATATTATTTGTCGAGAATTAATAGGCCTTTAGTAAAATATTTCGAAAATAGATGCATCTTACGATTAAATACATACATTTAAATTATAGTAACGTTACTTATATAAAAAATTCAACGTCAAGTGAAGACTATTTTGGAACAGACAATTTACAAGGAAATTTGCGCATTTTACATTGACATATATCAATTATAAAAGTAGACATTTTGAAGTTTTGGTTAAATTATTTAGATAGGAAATTTCTAATTAGAGGTTGTTTAATATTAAGGTTTGATAGAAAGTTCTATCTTTGGTTCATGCGTTTATATTTTTCAAAAAGTTTTAATTTTGTAATTGTTATTTGATAATAGATTATATAAATTTGAATTCTAAATCTCTTTGGTTCTTTTTTCATATTAATACTCATTATATTTGATAATTTTATGATAGAGAAAATTTAGTATAATAAGTGAATTTGGTTAATTTCCTGACAGTAAATTTCATATATGTCATAAGAATTTAATTGTCTTATAGTGTATTGGACAAACAGTTATTTTAGGTTTGGAATAGTGCAATACGTAATTTGGGAAATTATTTCGAAATTTATAAATTTGAATTCTTTTTGGAAATCTTTGATCCCTTCCTAAGTTAAGAGTGAGTTAATTGATTGTGTATTGATTTATCTTTCATAATATAACATTTAATATTTATAGAGCCAGGCATATTAATTTGACAACTGCTGTCATAGAATTTAATAGGTTATATTTAGCGGTAAAGATGTTTTCACATTAGTGCAGTTGCTATTACAAATTGTGACGGCAGCAACAAATAAAATTCACATTATATAAATTCATATTCATATATAAATCATAATAAAATTAGTAAAACACATTAGATATATTATAATTGTCAACCGAAAGTGGGACAAATAATAATATAAATATATATATTATAATATATTTAATGTTCTACTGTTTTTATAATTATGTATTATATGATTTTATTTGAAATTTGATTATTAGATGCTGTTGTTACAATCGTGGTAGTAACTACACTAATGTGAAAACACCTTTATCACTGAATATAACCTATTTGAAATTTTGACAGGAATTGTCAAATTATTATGCCCGGCTCAGATGAATATGAAATTTTATATTCTGAAAGATAAATTACTACAAAATCGACTTACTCGCTCTTACCTCAGGGAGGGTTCAAAGATTAAAAAAAATTGATAATTTAAATTTTAAATTTATAAATTTCCAAAGAATATTCCAAAATTGTCAATTATACTATTGCAAATCTATAGTGACTGCTTGTTCAATATATTCTAAGACCATTAAATTATCTAATGACATCTACAATTTTTCTGTCACTGAAAATTAACTAAATGTCACTGAATATATCAAAAGTTTTATAGGATCCAAAATTTTTCAAATTCAATGAAATAGGAGTTGAATTAATACCAAAGTGAGTTGGAATCAAAAATTATATATTATATACCATCAGATAACAAGTGAAAATGAATTATTATTCCCAAAATATAATAAAGAACAATAATCGTACTTTCTACGAACCTTAAAATTAAAAAAAACAACCTATATACTAGAAGAACAACCTAATTAACTACTTATTCTAAACGTTCAAATCGTCGAAAATTACACTTGACGTGTATAAATGTCAAATAACTATATGCGATAAAATTGTCTATTCAAAAATATTTTCTCTTCTCTTCAGGTGAAATTTTATATATCTTTAACGTTAATTTTGTCAGTATTCAAAAATGTGATATAGATGCATCTATTTTAATTTTATTTAAAGGCCTGTTAATTCTTGAAAAATAATTTATAAAATCTGGACTGGACTCACCAACTAGGTATCAGGATCACTCGTTCTGATTCTAAGCACGTCTTTCAGAATCGCCGGAACCACTTTTCTAAATTTATAATTTAGAACCCGGAAAAATCACTAACACTATTTCAATATAATTATTTAAGGAATTATTCACGCACTGATCTTATCATGCTAATTATTATAATCTGATGCTATTTTAATGTATCAATTACTATTATATTATTCAGCAAATTTGAGAGAACTCATATTAGATGTTCTCTCGAGAGGGGTTCAAAATCAACTAACTAAACTTTTTCCATAAATAATTCTCTTCTCCTTTGGTTACCAAAAAATTCCTTTTTTAAAAAAAAAATACAAATTTATGTTTTCATATAACAAAGAGAGATTTTCATTCTTTAATTCTAATTGTAATTTTGCTACCAGCGACATCTGTATTCTTTTTTTAAAATCTATGTATCATTAAGTATCTTCTGCATTATTGTCATTCGAAATTGTAATGTCAAATTTTATTTGCATATTGAATCTTTTAAATTATTTATAATACATTGTATATCACTAGTATTACATCCAAATATGTACATTTTTCTTTATTTCAATGTTTTCTTTAGAATTTAGATAGAGTATATGTATTAAAATATATATATATATATATATATATATATGTTTATATATATATATATATATATATTTATATATATTTATAAGGCTAAGGAGCTAGAAACATGTATGTTTACGGCTACCACTCCTTTTCAGTAACCTCTTTATTTTTGCGTGCTTTCCCATGATAACACTTGTTGTTTGCTCTTTGTTATATATATATATATATATATATATATATATATATATATATATATATATATATACCCCCAGATGGCGGAGTGCGTTAGAGCGCCGGAAATTGGGTTTTCTTGACCTGAAGGACGGCGGCTCGAATCTCACTCTAGTAAGGGCTTTTTCATAAATAAAAAGTTCCACTAAAAATCTGGGGGTACAGGGTCCGTCAGTAAATGGCGAAAGCTGGCGGACGACATCCCTCGCCCCTTGCCAACCCGCATTGAGGCAGCGTGGTAAGGTACGCCTCACAACCCCAGCATGACAGACAAGGACAAGTTACGGCCCTCATTCTCCGTAAGCCCGAAGGGCCCTAGGAGGGGTAGATCCTGGGAACCAGCCACGAGGGCAGAGGGTGCTAAGAATCTGCGGAGTCTAAACCACTACCCATTGCCTACATTACACCTAGCAACTTATAACTGCCGTACACTCTCTAATCAAGCTAGGATTATGGAACTGGAAACAGAGGCAGCAAAAATAAAGTGGGATATCATGGGCATTAGCGAAGTAAGACGAAAAAAGGAAGAACTCATAGAACTTGAATCAGGGAATCTTCTATACCACCAAGGAACACCAACAGGAAGAACAAGCGGAGTAGGATTCCTAATTAAGAAAACCTGGAAAAATAGAATCATAGGGATAACAAGCACCTCAGATAGAGTAGCCAGCATAACACTAAGACTCTCCAAAAGATATACTATCCAGATTATTCAGGTATACGCCCCAACAATCAGCCATAGTGACGACGAAATAGAAGAATTCTATAATGAAATAACCCAAGCGCTCAGCAACGACAATAGTCACTTCAAATACATAATGGGAGACTTTAATGCCAAAGTAGGACACAGGAAAGACCAAGAAAAAGGAATGGGGAAATATGGATTTGGAGAAAGGAATGAAAGAGGAGAGAGATTAATACAGTTCGCACACTTTCAGAACATGTATGTGGCAAACTCCTTCTTCAAGAAGAACCCTAACAGGAAATGGACGTGTGAAGGCCCCGGTGCAACTATCAGAAACGAAATAGACTTTATCCTCACCAATAAAATTAACACAGTAAAAGATCTAAGCACGCTCAACAAGTTCACTACAGGAAGCGACCATCGACTAATTAGAGCTCGACTGGTCTTAGATATAAAACTAGAAAGGTCAAGACTAATCAAAACCAACACAACGAAAAACATAAACAACTAAAGGCTGAGAGAGAACTCTCACCAATATGAAGCACTACTAGAAGAAAGACTACAAAAAGTGGAATATAACAGCCCTGAACTGACAGACACAATTCGAAACTGCGCCGTAGAAGTGGGAGGTCTGCAACAACGAGGTGAACACAAAAAAATAACTCCGGAAACAAAAGCACTATTACAAAAACGAAGAGAAATGAAAAAGACAACAAACATTCAAAGCATTGAATACACCGAACTGTGCAAGACGATACGAAAGAAAATCGCAGAAGATATCAGGAATTACAACGAGAAACTGGTACAAACAACAATAGAAAACCGTAAAAGCTACAAAAATGCAAAAAGGGCACTATGAAAGGGAAGAGACAGATAGTTGCATTAACTGATGGAAACACAAGAACCACAGACAGGAATGAAATAATAGACCTAGTAGCCAAATTCTATGGAGACCTATACAAGACCCCTGAAAATTTGGAAGAAATAATAGAACACTCAGAAGATGCCATACCAGCAGTTTTGGTGGAGGAAGTAGAAATGGCACTGAAAAGTATGAAAAATGGCAAAGCAGCGGGAAATGACGGCATCACGACCGAAATACTCAAATATGCAGAAGCTAAAACATGGAAGTACCTTGCCAAACTATACACGAACTGTCTGATGTCCAGGAGCATACCTAAAGAGTGGAACAGCGCCCTCATAGTGTTGATCCACAAGAAAGGCAGCAAAGAAGACATTAAGAACTACAGACCAATAAGTCTACTACCAGTGACGTACAAGGTATTCACAAAGATCATTCACAACAGAATACAAAATACACTAGACTCGGCCCAACCACGAGAACAGGCTGGATTCCGCAAAGGCTTCAGTACAATAGATCACATCCATACCCTCAAAGAGGTTATCAGTCGAACCAAAGAATACAACCAACCACTAGCACTAGCCTTCATCGACTTTGAGAAAGCATTCGACTCTATATATCCCAGAGCAGTCATAAATGCCCTAACAGACAAGCCATATATTGAGACCCTAGCAAATATATATAGGGAAGCCAAAGCGAGAGTTAGGATATATGAGGGCACACCAGAATTCCCCACCAGCAGAGGAGTTAGACAAGGAGACGCAATATCACCAAAGTTATTTACAGCAACACTAGAAAGCATCTTCAGAAAACTGGGCTGGAACAACACAGGTCTGAATATAGATGGAGAATACTTGGACCATCTAAGATTCGCTGATGACATCATCCTGATAGCGAGTAACCCTGGCGAAATGCAACAACAAATAAATGAATTAAATGCAGCAAGCAACGAAGTAGGCCTTAAAATAAATCTGAGTAAGACCAAGATAATGTATAACGAACTGATAAACGCACAAGAAATAACAATTAATGACACTGCCCTGGAAATAGTAGAGGAATACATATACCTGGGTCAACTAATACACATATCAGGCTCTCTACTTTCAGAAATAAACAGAAGAATCAAATTAGCATGGAGAACATTTGGACAGAACTCTATCATCTTCAAGTCTAGAATGTCACTCCGTTTGAAAAAGAAAGCGTTTGATCAGTGCGTACTACCAGTATTAACATACGGCTGTGAAACCTGGACCCTGAAAACTGATATCATTAGAAAACTCCAGGTAACGCAGAGATCTATGGAACGATGCATGCTTGGAATAACAAGGAGAGATAGAAAAAGGCTTGATTGGATCAGACAAAAGACCCAAGTGATAGATGTCATAAATAGAATCAGATCCCTAAAGTGGCAATGGGCGAGGCATCTCGCTAGAAGGACAGACGATAGATGGACCACAAAGATAACGCAATGGTATCCCCGAGGCGTGAAAAGACCAAGAAGACGCCCCAACTTAAGATGGGACTACGACATAAAGAAACTCGCAGGATCAACTTGGGGCCGCATAGCTAGCAATAGACAACAATGGGCCCACATGGAAGTGGAATATATAAATATGTAAAGGGAGGCTACACCATAACAAAATGGTTGAATAAGCTGCATATGATGATGATGATGATGATGATGATGATATATATATATATATATATATATATATATATATATGTATGCACAGACTTCAGTTTGAGGACGAGTATATCTTATACTGAGTATAACTTATACTGTATAAGTTGTCCTCGAAGTGTACTCTCGGATCTAGCATACTAACATATTTGATAAAAAAATTTTTCACGGGAATGTATTGATGAATGATTATTTTTCATTTAACCCTAAATAGGTCATCCCTTACACCCACCCCCTAAAGGCGGGGGTGGGGGTGACTTTGTAAAATAGTCGTAAAAATAAATGTTTTAATTTAGAATCAAATTACACGTAATTTTTTACATATACTACTAAAATTTCATTTTCATAATTTTTTTTATAAAGTTATGCAAAAAAAATGTTATCAAAAAATTGATTATTCAATGGTGTGGGACTCCCGGATCTAGCATACTTCCAAATTTGATAGAAAAAAATTTTCACGGGAATGTATTGATGAATGATTATTTCTCATATTAACCTAATTCAATCATCCCTCACCCACACCGTAAAGGTGGGGGTGGGGGTTACTTTGTAAAATTGTCGTAAAAATACATGTTTTAATTTAGAATCAAATTACACGTAATTGTTTACGTATACTACTGAAATTTCATTTTGATAACTTTTTATTATAAAGTTATGCAAAAAAAATGTTATCAAAAAATTGATTATTCAATGGTGTGGGACTCTCGGATCTAGCATACTTCCATATCTGATAGAAAAAAAATTTCACGGGAATGTATTGATGAATGATTATTTTTCATATTAACCTAATTCATTCATCCCTCACCCACCCCGTAAAGGTGGGAGTGGGGGTGACTTTGTGAAATAGTCGTAAAAATAAATGTTTTGATTTAGAATCAAATTACACGTAATTTTTTACGTATACTACTGAAATTTCATTTTGATAACTTTTTTTTATAAAGTTATGCAAAAAAAATGTTATCAAAAAATTGATTATTCAATGGTGTGGGACTCTCGGATCTAGCATACTTCCATATTTGATAGAAAAAAATTTTTCACGGGAATGTATTGATGAATGATTATTTTTCATATTAACCTAATTCAGTCATCCCTCACCCACCCCGTAAAGGTGGGGGTGGGGGTGACTTTGTAAAATAGTCGTAAAAATAAATGTTTTAATTTAGAATCAAATTACACGTAATTTTTTACGTATACTACTGAAATTTCATTTTGATAACTTTTTTTTATAAAGTAATGCAAAAAAAATGTTATCAAAAAATTGATTATTCAATGGTGTAGGACTCTCGGGTCTAGCATAGTTCCATATTTGATAGAAAAATTTTTTTCACGGGAAAGTATTGATGGATGATTATTTCTCATTTTAACCTAAATCAGTCGGAGCTCACCCATCCCCTAAAGGCGGGGGTGGGGGTGACTTGGTAAAATTGTCGTAAAAATAAATGTTTTAATTTAGAATCAAATTACACGTAATTTTTTAAGTATACTACTAAAATTTCATTTTGATAACTTTTTTTATAAAGTTATGCAAAAAAATGTTATAAAAAAATTGATTATTCAATGGTGTAGGACTCCCGGGACTAGCATAGTTCCATATTTGATAGAAAAAAATTTTTCACGGGAAAGTATTGATGGATGATTATTTCTCATTTTAACCTAAATCAGTCAGAGCTCACCCATCCCCTAAAGGCGGGGGTGGGGGTGACTTTGTGAAATAGTCGTAAAAATAAATGTCTTAATTTGGAATCAAATTACACGTAATTGTTTACTTATACACCTAAAATTTCATATTGATAACTTTTTTTTATAAATTTATACACAAAAAATGTTATCAAAAAATTGATTATTCAATGGTGTAAGAGTCTCGGGTATAGCATACTTCCATATTTGGTAAAAAAAAATTTAACGGGAATGTATTGATGAATGATTATTTTTCATTTCAACCTTAATCAGTCATCTCCCACCCACCCCCATAAGGCGGGGTTGGGGGTGACTTTGTAAAATAGTCGTAAAAATGAATTGTTTTAATTTGGAATCAAATTTCACGTAATTTTTTACGTATACTCCTAAAATTTCATTTTTGTAACTATTTTTTTTATAAAGTTATGCAAGAAAAATGGGGTCTAGCATACTTCCATATTTGATAAAAAAAATTCACGGGAATGTTTTGATGAATGAATTACCTCCATTTTAACCTAACTCAGTCATCCCCCGCCCACCCGCAAAGGGCGGGGGTGTAAAATAGTCGTAAAAATTACTTTGTAAATTTGGAATCAAATTATACGTAATGTTTCACGTATACAGCTAAAATATCATTTTTATAACTTTTCTTTATAAAGTTATGCAAATAATATGTTATTAAAAAATTGATTATTCAATGGTGCACCACTATCGGGTCTAGCATACTTCCATATTTACTAAACAAAATTTTTCACGGGAATGTGTTAATGAATGATTATTTTTCATTTTATCCCAAATCAGTCATCCCCCACCCATCCCCTAAGGGCGGGGGCGAGGGTGACTTTGTTAAATGGTGGTAAAAATAAATTTTTGAATTTGGAATCAAATTTCACGTAATATTTTATGTATACACTTAAAATTTCATTTCGATTACTTTTTTTTATGAAGTTATGCAAAAAAAATGTAATAAAAAAATTGATTTTTTAATGAAAATAAAAATCGCTATTGCGGCTTTACGAATAAGAATTAAAATTTACTATTTGGCATATGTATATTTAATAAAATAAAATTCAAATTAAAAAATGATTACACGCTTATTTCATACCATAAGGGTAGAGGGGGCGGGTGTTTGGGAAATATTAGGGTTGGGGTGATTTTGAGTGTGTCATCGAATCATAAACCCTTTTTTGAGTATGTATACCAATTTTCATATTTTTTCTTCATTATTGCCAAAGATATTCAATAAAACGTGTCACCATCCCAGGCCCTTAGGGGTTGGGGGGGGGGGGGTATGACTGATTTACGTTAAAATGAAGGATAATCATTCATCAATACATTTCCGTGAAACATTTTGACTGATTTGGGATAAAATGAAAAATAATCATTCATCAATACATTCCCGTGAAAAAAATGTTTTTATCAAATATATACTTCCCGAGAGTCCTGCACCATTGAATAATCAATTTTTTGATAACATTTTATTTGCATAACTTAATAAAAAATAGTTACCAATATGAAATTTTAGGTGTATACGTAATATATTACGTGGAATTTGATTCCAATTCTAATTTATTTTTACAACTATTTTACAAAGTCACCCCCAACCCCACCTTTAGGGGGTTGGGTGGGGGATAACTGATTTAAGTTAAAATAAAGGATAATCATTCATCAATACATTCCCGTGAAAAATTGTTTTCTATCAAATATGGAAGTATGCTAGACCCGAGAGTCCTACACCATTGTATAATCAATTTTTTGCATAACATTATAAAAAAAAGATTTCAAAGTGAAATTTTAGGTGTATACGTAAAAAATTACGTAGAATTTGATTCCAAATTTAAAAATTTTTTTTTACGATTATTTTACAAAGTCACTCCCACCCCCGCCCTTAAGGGGTAGGTGGGGGATGACTGATTTAGATTAAAATGAAAAATAATCATTCATCAATACATTCCCGTGAAAAATTCTTTTTCATCAAATATGGAAGTATGTTAGTTTGATGTTAATAAAATAAAAATGCATCCATGTGTAGAATATGAAAAAAGTGGGAACAATGTAATACTTAATTTAAAAAAGTATAATACTTAACATCAATCATAATCATATTCTAAAACTAATTTTAAAAACCATAGACAGTTTTTATTACTAACAGGTTCACAGTTTGAATAAGAAAAGCATGTGCAAGTTTATTAAAAAAAGATCATACAATTTCATTTTTCCGTGATTCAAAATCGTCCTTTGTCGCAAAAACAAAGTTTTCAGTAGACGTTTCAATGTCGTGGTTCTCCTTAAAGTGACTGTGTAATTGTATTTTAGCCGAATTTTTGAAACTACAGAGAGGGCACTTCTTTGCATTTTTTGGAGATGATTCTGAGGAATCTACTGATAAAATGCCATGAGTCTTTTTATGGAGATGATTCTTGTGGTTGAAATTTTTCTTGTAGATATCACAACTGAAGTTGTAAGTCTTCATACACTTTTTAAGTGGAGCTAGATCATCAAGTCTTCCCTCATGAAATATTTTTACTTGTTTCCGCAACCCATATATTCGCTTGAAAGATGACTTGCACTCAGTACACACTGATTTCTCATTCATTTTGAAAAAAACTTTTAAACTTAACGTTATTTTGTTTGATTTTGATATAAACACAGCTGTTTGAAGCAAAGAAATTATTCCATGGTATAAAGTTTGACGTACCGAATGCAAGACCATTAGACCAAGTATGCAACCCAAATAATATAAGTTTGGGGATTGACTATCTCGTAATATCCGATGCACAAACGACGAAAATGAAAACGAACCGCCTCTTATAACAGGGCCATCGTCCATAAATTCCAATTGGAATTTATGGACGAT
Organism: Galeruca laticollis; assembly: GCA_963921935.1. Lineage (NCBI taxonomy): Eukaryota > Metazoa > Arthropoda > Insecta > Coleoptera > Chrysomelidae > Galeruca > Galeruca laticollis. The sequence continues at coordinate 113,221,311 of OY998177.1, read as the reverse complement.
GACAGGGCTGACGGCATTGAACAACAACAAAACATCGTTTTTCGTATATTGTTATATTTTTGTAGTTGCTTTTATGCTGTATTTCTGAACATTATCGTAAAAATGTCTTTTTAAAGGCTCTGATAGCAAGTTCTAGCTGTAATGTGAGTAGAATATAGAATCTCGAGAAAAATAAATTGATTAAACAATATTGTCAATTTCAGGTTAGCAATATTGTAATTTTTTTTGAAATTGTATTCACAAATCAGACACAAGAACTGGATTTCCATGAAGAATTGGAAATTAGAAGACACTTAAGAAACCCATAATATCAAGTTGTCAATGAACAGATAAATCTAGGGAGTTCTCCACTTTTAAACTGTCTTCTTAAGTGATAATTTTGAAAATCAGCAGATATAGTTTTCCTGGTTTTCTATATCATTGCACAGTTATACTTATCTTAATTGGGAAAAAAGATATCCAGGATATCCCCATAGGGCTAATAATATCTACGCTTTAATAATTGTAATATCATATATTCTTCTTTTTTCTATTAACATATATTAAGTCTAGCCAAAAATAATTATTAATCATCAGGTAGGCATCAAATGGAATGTATATTCTGTCATTCTGACGATGACATTTAATATCGAAACAATTGTCAAATTTCTTAAAATTTCTAACATTTTTTCAATATATTGTGGAATTATCTAGAAACAGTAAGCTTCATTTAAAACAGTAATATGGGTAGATTCCACGAAGTATGGGTCGAGATAGTAAATACTTTGTAATAGTTATTAATAATGAATCATTAACGATCTGTGGAACGTAACCCAACGTCTACTTGGAAAAAGGCAGATATGCAAATATGGTTACGGGAAAGAAGTATTCATTTTGATTATACTGATATTAAGCCGGAACTTTACAGGAAAATACAGCTAAATAAACCAATATTTAAAAATTATGTTGTTTATAAGTTGTTAGCTGAACACGGTCCTTCCGTGTTACGTTTGCCACCACCTGATCCAAAATTGAATCCAATAGAAAAGATGTGGGCTATTATAAAATGAAGTTGGAGTGCGTAATACAACTTTTAAGGTAGGTGACGTGTTAAAGTTGACAGATGACACATTTGCTAGAGTCACACCAGAAACATGGAAGAATGTTTGCATTCATGTAATCAGAATGGCTTTAATGGTATGTTATTGTAATAAATTTTCTAATTAACCCATTAGTCCCCAACGTTGCGTAAACGAAACATTTTGGAATTTTTTTTAAATATATCATTGAATGTCATTGACTTTTATGTCGCTACAATTTATTCCAAATATAATAACAATTATGTTTCTATGTAATACTGCGATATAATCAAAAAATTCATTTTTTGCAAATTTATGAAATATGCGGAAATTGGGGATTTCATTTATCATATTTTCGTCGATCGTCGTTTTTTGGATCTATTATCAAACGATGGGAGCTTTCGTCTTCTTTTACTGGGGAATCAGAAACTACTTAACCCTACATGTTGGTCAGGAAGTATTCAATCAATTATGGCAATAAAAATTCGATTGTTCGATATTCTAAAAGCTCTTCAGATATTGAATCGAAATCGCAGAAAAAGGAAGCAACCATGGAAGCTAAAAATCTGAAAAAGAAAATGGCCAACTTTGAATTTGTTTTTATTAATATTTTTATCTTCAAAACTTTATCTCAAGTAAACCACGTATCAAGATTTTTACAAAGAATTGATATTTATATCGGCGGCGCAACAGTCTTAAGAAATACATTGACCTACATTTCTGCTTTAAGAGCTCAAGAAGCGTATAATGATTGAATATCTGAACCAATAACTCTTGCAATTAAATGCAATATAGAGCTAGTATTTCAATTTAAAAGGCAACGAAAAGTACCAAAACAAATTGTTGAGCTTGCTTTGGAATAGCAGTTTGATAATAGAGAAGATTACTTCAAAGTCCGGGTATATTACTATTCAATTGATACCAATACCAATCAAATTGAATAGAGGTTTTCTGCTATGCAATCAATCAAATGAATATTATTTGTTGCAACAATACTAATTTCGAAAACATCGGGAAATTTTTACTAACGGTGTTGTCAATCAATATTGATATGTTACTTGAACTAGTTAAAGAGATGACTTCAAAAAAGATATGAAGAGGAAACTTTTCCAAATAGTATTCGTATATGAAACTTGATTTTCCTGAAGTTTATGTTATGTTTCTTCTATTTTTTACCCTACCTGTGCGTAACTGTTGCGCAATTGGAAAGATCCTTTAGTAAATTGAAAATGTTAAGAAATTGCATTAGGTCAACAATGATCGTGATCAATCTATTTTAAATGTAGAATATAATATCGCAGCGAAGTTAGATTTAAAAGATCTCATAGATTACTTTGCCAATACTAAAGTCAGAAAAAGAACGTAGTTCTAGATTTTAGTTTATTATTAGTTTTTATATTTTATATAAAGTATTTCATTTATTTCCTTTCAATGTAATACGGAAAATACCAATCTAGATATTGGTTTGGAATTAAGTAGCTGAATAAAACATATTTTTGTTTTGACACTTTATGATACAAAAAAATTTAAGTTTTCGTTTTGTATTAGTTTTTGTCCTGAATGGAAAACGTTTTAATTTTCTTACTTTTTACGTGTTACTCAGTGTACCTGTAAGAAATGTCCTGAGGCCCACTCGCCCCTAGATCCGCCACTGAGCCAGGCCCGTCGCTAAGACAACTGATTCTAAATAGTGCATAGGTATTAGATAATATTAATATTGCTCCTGTACAAACATAGGTACAGCAAATATGACACATCTTTCTCAGTCCAGAATACATTTCTGATGATTTCTGTAATCTATCAGAGTGTGCTCTGAAAATTCGGTAGTGAAATGGCAAAGTGTACACTATCTGCTATTTTTTTAAAATACGTTTTATTGCATTAAATGATTATAAATAACGTATCTATATAATTCAATATTCCAAGAGAAAAATGTAAAAAACAAGAATTTTTTACATTTTGCTCCACCATCACAATTCAATTCAATATATTATTTTCAAGGTATATTGCATTTATGTGGTTTCTATAGAAAATAATCTATATGTATAAATATTTTTAACCCAACAACTGCATGTTGGAAATAATAAAAAAAACTATAAGAACGCCGCTATTAGCAAAAACATTAAGGCGGCGATTCCACAGCAGACATTATAAAAACATACTTAGATAACATATTTTAGTCTTTCATAAAATCTGAAATAGAAACGGTCTTACATGGTTGCCGGTTTTACTATATTTTCAGGAGATCTACTGATTTGCATATTGATGAAAAAAATTATGACACTTTTTATTATTATTATTAATTTTTAATTAATCATATCTCGCATGATATTTCCAAACGCTCTGTTTAAATTAATTTAAGAGATTTCTCTTATTACCTACCTATCTAATGAAAACTAACGAAAGAAACAAACTAGCCACAACTAGTATGTGAGACATCTACACACACAAAATTATGTATTTGCAGTCGAGAAAAGCAAATTGTACTAATGCTAACTTTACAAAAGAAGTAATACATTTACATACTAATGATATGTATATACCAAAAAAGGATAATACTTTATCAGATTCAGATTTAAAACGATTTTTTATATACCTATAACAGTTATTTTCTTACATTTGTTTTTTTATTTGTTTTGTATTTTTGTTGTTCATTACTATTCGTTCTATTTTTTTATATACTCGTACCTGATGAGTATCTACGTAACTTTATTTTGTGATTACTATTTTTAAAATGAAGCAGTAGGTAGGTATAATATATCGTATCCCCCTTAATGTTCGCTACATATGGCAAACATTTTTAGTTGTAGGATATAGGAAAATTTAATGTATGCCATCGATCCTGCATGGTCGCTAATCTGAAAAGACATTCTGACGTCACTCACGATGCCACTGTGATGGAGGCAAAATATCGAAAAAGTTGTTTGGAAAAAGTGATTAGAATGATATTTTAGGGCCATTTATGAAATTTCGAGCAAAAAAAACAAAAAAATAAAAAAATCCGTACTTTTCGCCATGTTTAATGTGTGAGGGTGAAACAATTCAGAAATATTGATTGAGGTCATTCATATATAATAAAATGAAAATATTCGTTGAACGCGTGAAATTTTTTTGTATCTTGTCAGTTTGTGCAGTTTCAAACAATTTAATTGTGATATTACAATTGAAAAGGGCCGATATTAATTTTTTTTATGTAATATTTCATCAAAGTTCCAGAACATGACAACTTACATTAATAATTATTATTTAATAAGCGTAATGATTCATGTTTGGACAATATTTATAAAAAAACAATGCGATAATATGAATACAAGATAATTTATTATCTTTGAAAGGTCTGCATACATTTCACAACGATTCCTAGTATTATACTTTCATCATCCTAGAACCCATTTTTCTCAAATACTTTGCCGCAATACAAAGTTTTAAATTTACTAAGTGGGCTTTAAAATCATAAACGAATACTCGTTTAACATCATTGTTGCATTTGATCCGTAATTCTCCGTTTTCGTTAAGTTTACTTCTATTTACACATTCTGCAAAGATATTTTCATATCTATCTATCTATCTATAACTAAAAATGCCTTCTATACTGTCACGTGAAGAAAAAATAGAGTTGGTTCTAATTTGCGGAGAAAATTATCAATGTTCAAGAGAAGCTGCTAATATTTTTAACCAAAAATATCCTGGCAAAAACGTCCATTTTAGAAATGTAGCAAAATTATTAAAGAAGTTTAAGGTAACTACAAGTAGAAACGCTAAGTCTTTTCCATCACATGACTGATACGACATTAACTATATGCATCTTAATCAAAACAATGCGACAAACAAACTTCACCCGTGCAAGCCTAAATTTATTCAAGTTCTGAAGAAAAATATTTTGACGTCCGGTTTGGTTTTTGAATTATAGAAGATAATCCAAATTTCACAGAAAATGTTTTATTTTCCGACGAATCTACTTTCACATCAAATGGAACAGTAAGCTCACAAAACTGTCGTTGATGGGCAGACACAAACTCCCACTCAAGGTTAATGTATGGTGCGGAATTTGGAATTGTCAAATTATTGGTTCATTTTTCTTTAGAGAAAACCTGAATGCCAGGCGTTATTCAACTTTGTTGGAAAATGAATTAACCAAATTTTTGGATGGTATCCCACTGGCTAAGCGAGCCAATCTTCATTTCCAACAAGACGGTCCCCGGACCTATGCCCTCTGGACATTTTATTATGGGGCTATTCAAATAACAAAATTTATCGAGTAACACCCTTCAGAGACGTCGCACATTTAGAACAATGCATATGGGATTGCGTATATGCTATTAACCAAGGTACGCTCCGAAATATTCAAAGAGAAACGAATTCCGGGACGGTGAAATGTATGGAACGAGATGGAGGACATTTTGAATTTGTGTTTTGAAATATTAACTTATTTATTAGTAATGAGTTAGTGGGTAATCTGTTGAATATTGTTCCAAAAAATAGTAATAACTTAATGAAATTAACTGTCTCGACCCTTACTTCGCGGAATCTACTCATATTAGTGTTTTAAATGAAACTCACGGTTGACAATTGTTGACAATTGACAATTTTTTAGAATTTTCAACAATTTTTATTATATTGTGGTATTAACTAGAAACCGTGAGTTTCATTTAAAACACTAATAGTAATACGTTGGTAAACTAATTCAATTTATTATTATGACTAGTTAATGAGTTTTAATAATTTAATGAAATATTTATTGAAAATATCAAAAACGTTTCTTTTCAATTGTGGTATCAGTACTAAATTATTTTAAACTTCACAAACTGACAACATTGGACAAGGTATTGTTACAGGAAAGTTTCAAATGCTCAACTAATATTTCCATTTAATTCTCTAGGAATGATTTTAATGACCAATTTTGAATAGTTTTACGTTTATAAATTACATACGGTGCTAATGGAACTCTTTCAAAAAAGAAATTGAGGCAATATCATTTCAGAAGACCGTAATGGAGAAAAATAAGAAAATTCTTGTTTTTTGTTGTTTTTGCTTCAAATTATGTACGTACTCCTAAAATATCATTTTAATCACTTTTTCTAAATAACAATTTTCGGTATTTTGGCATCTAACCTCACTTTTCGCATTTCCACGTCGAATTTTTCCAATTTGTGGCCATGAAGTGTTCATGTAACTGATGTCAAGATGTAATTTTGGATTATCGACCATGCAGAATCGATCGTATATATTAAATTTTCCTATATACAACAACTAAAAATTGTTCCCATATGTAGCGAACATGGTGGACACTGTATGTTTACTTTATTTGTTTTTAAATGAAAAGTTTGTTTTCAAATAATACATATTTTTTCGAGGTCATAAGTTTAGTTCATTATACTTTTTTGAAATTTCTATAGCATAAAATAAATCTATTGAAATTACTCAATTTTTGACAAGATTTTTACTGATGAAATGAAAATCTAACTGGCAGCCCTGCGGTCTAATCCAAATAAACTTTTCATGAGGATATAAATTTTAATCAACCAACATCATAACCCTTAATTCATTTAAAAAAAATAACAGATAGCTCTCCCTTTGACCTTTTGCCATTCATTCCACTACCTACCGAATTGTTAAAGTTTGATTGATTTCAGAAATCGTTAATAGTACAACTGCGGGAAAAAATATAACAAAAGTTTCGGTATACCGCGAGAGGGCGTAATTGGATAAAAACATTAAAAAGCCAACTTTCATAAAATTAACTCAATTAAAGGGCATAACAAAAACAATCATCGCATTCTTCAAAAAATTCTGCGTATATTTGATATTAAACTTTCAGTCTATGTACTCAAATAATGTGTACGGGGAGATTGATATGAGAAAACGCCCTTAACTCGGGTTCAACTTAACCGATTGTTGCAAATTTAGTCTTCTTGAAAACATCTGTTTTCCATCAACATAAGTTTAATAATTTCGACATAACCTAATGAGTAGCATGCACACTAGAGGGCGCTATTGACTTTGTTTTTTAAATCTAGTTATCTTTGGAAAATATTAAATAGGAGTATACAATTTTAATCGAGAATTGTAAAAGTAGACTTAATTAGTAACAGAATACCGATTACCGCATGTCGATATCTTTTTCCTATCCCGACATATCGTAAAAAACGTATACATTTTGATTATTTTCCTTTAAATATAGATTACCTACTGTGGCTATAGGTTCCGAACATATTTTAATAATTTGGAACGAATTAAAGTTGATTAATGGTAATTTCAATTAATATTTCGATGTTATTGGGAAACGGCGATCAGGAAGTTAAAGTGGAAATATATAAAAAGAAGTAGTGGGCCATGGAAAAAAACATACATATATTTCTACTTTAACTTCCTTAACGCCGTTTCACAGTCAGATTAAAAGTAATATTGAAATTATTATTATTAGGGCAAGGAATGTCAATTGTAATTATTTCAAAATTGTTAAAATCCTTTCCGTACTACCCCATAGTAGGTAATCTATATTCATAGGTGAATGCTTAAAATTTACGCTTTATGAAGTGAAACAATTTATGGGACACTACAGGATTTTTGGCGTAAAAGTAAACTCGTAAAACTAACAAATTTGTTAAACTCCTTGTCCTTATCTAATTATTATTTAATTAAGCTCAGTGAGAGAGACGCAATGCTGTTCTCCCCTTCTGTTACATCAGTAGACTCCATGATATTACTAAGCGAAATAGACTCGTCGGCAGAGCGTTAGACTGAAAACCTAAAGGTCGTTGGTTGGATACCTGGTTTCGTCAGTAAACTATTTAATTTTTCTTTCATCTATAAATCCATTCTGCTAATGTATTCAACAATGTCGGTAATGTTGAACAGAAGTATATCTGATTATTTCTAAAATATTCATGCATTTACTCGAAGCAATGGAATTAAAATAAAGTTTGGATCAAGATTGTGGTTTGTTTGAACATTTAATAAAATAATTTCTTAAAAAGAATATTTACTTTTGTTTGTCTTTTATTGTAAATAGTTTTTGTACACTCATTCACAGTTTTTGCGTAACATAATAAGTTTCACTTCTAAAGCTGTTAGTTTTCAACTGACTCATAAATTTTTAAGATATGTCGGGACCGGAAAAGATATCAGCATGCGGTATTCGCCATTATGTTACAAATTAAGCCTACTTTTATAATCCCGAGTAAAATTGCATGCTCCTATTTAATAATTTCCAAAGATAACTTGATTTTAAAAAAATTAGCGCCCCTCGCTTGAAAGTTACTCATTAGGTTATGTCCAAATTTTCACTCTTATGTTAGTCGAAAAGAGCTGTTTTCAAGATGACTAAGTTTCCAATAATCGGTTAAGAACCGGAGTTATGGGTGTTTTTTTCATAACAGTTCCCATTCTCCCCCACATCTTATTTAAGTAGATAGACTGAAACTTTAAATATCAAGTACATATATGCAGAATTTTTTGAAGAATGCAATGATTGCTTTTGTTATGCCGCCTTTTGAAAAATTTGGCTTCTCAAGTTTTTTATCTCTTTTGTTACATTTTTTGTACTCGCAGCTGTACCATGAACGGTTTCTGATATATGGCCAAAAGCCATTCTTATTGGGGCACCCGTTACATATTTCATATTTAATTAGTCATTGATAATTAAGAATACGGACGCCTTTTTGAAGACCTTTCAAAGTAATACTAATAAACTACCAACGATAAACATGAAACAGAGTATAGGTATCAATAAGCGATTACATCAAGCCGTTATAATGTGGCATCTGTGTATTGTATCTTTTTTGGTACGGCTTTTGTTCATTGCACTATATGAAGCTATTACAAAAAAAATTATCAATTCTTAGAAAATTAGGGCATAATTTGAGATCCCTTTTGGTGAAGTACCTATGTAAGGTCCGTGGAAAATAATATTTACAAAATCGTTTAGATATGGTATAAGTTACAGGAATAAAAGAACATTACTAGGTATCAGTAATAATGTTTCCAGGATTATTCAGTCCTAACAACTTGTTCAGAGTAATAATTTATTATTCTTTAAAGTACTGTTTGTTGTATTTTCAGTAAACTGTGCCATTATTATTAAAAGTGGAAACTCAATAATATTTTAAAATCAGAATGCTGAAGACTAGAACAAACTGACAAATAACAATTTAACGCGAGTCTAGTTTCGAGAAGACACACAAAAACACGTCCATCAAATTTCAAACTGTATATTATATTATCATCTTCGGTCATATAGATTTGTACTCTTGTTTTTCTGAAACGTAAATTAAATATAAATCTTCTTAATTGTCGTGAGTAAATACTGTTACCTCTATCAATAAACATTACTAACCATAAATTTTAAGGGCATTCCCAAGAGTGCTTAACCTATTAAAAGTGTATCTTAATATAAATAACAATAACTGAATAAGGTTGAGATTCACTGAAAAATAAAAACTTCTTCGAAATTGGATTACTGATGACCTACATTTTTTTCAAAGAATATAATGTACGACGTTTCTTATATTTATTAAGATTAAATATTAATTAATTAATATTTAACACGTTGAGTGCTACCGTGGAAGCGGAAAATTCATTCCGTTTTTCATGTGTATGGCCCACTAACCCACTAACTGAAAAAATGGTGTCCTGAAAAAACTAAGGATAAAATATACAGGCCAAATAAGGTTTTGGGTATGCCAGGCCGTAGTGCGATAGTCCCCATAGAGATATATGCAAGGCATGCAGCCAACGTGGATACATGCGGCTGAAATAACAGAAATAGTTGTGTATCAGCCGCGGATACATACGGCGATGGAAGCACCGTATCTCGTGTATCCGTGTTGGATACATACGGCACTCAACGTGTTAATTTATTAAAAAAAGAACTTTTTACGTTTTTAATTTTTTTAATTAAACAAATACCGCTTGTCATAGTTTTTTTATATACGGGTGTCCCACGAGGTTCTGGCGAGTATATATCTCGAAAACTGTTTGAACTACAATATTGAAATTTGGCAGTTATAAACTGTGGGTAGTATTACACATTTTAAGCAATCAGCTACTTTGCTACAATGTCACGTTTCGGGTCACGTGGTATAATTTTTAGAAAAGTTAATGACACACCCTGTATATTGTTCCACTGCTGTATAGGTCTCTCTTATACTAATTCGGCGACACCTATTTTTTGTGTGTTAGGTATATACAAACGACAAACAAATGTTCATAAAGTTTTTTATTTGAAAAACAAAAAGAATTGGAAAACAATAACACTTTTACTACAGTTTATGCTCAAATTTATGTCCACCTTCATTAATGCAGCATTCAAATCTAAGTAAATTTCTTGTGCATGCTGCTTCAATACTTTCTGGTGTAAGAGATTGGCAAGCTGCTCTGATTCTGTTTTTTAAATTATCTACATCGGTAGGAGCTGTAACAGAAATGAATCCTTTTAAATATCCCCAAAGAAAAAAATCTAACAGGGTTATATGTGGTGAACGAGCCGGCCAATGTATTGTATCATTTCTCCCAATCAAGCTGTCTTGGAAATACACATTCAGATGTGACGTTACTCGCTGAGCAAAATGAGGAGTTGCACCATCCTGTTGCCACCACATAGTCGCTCTCTCTTTTAGTGGATTGTTCTCAAGCAAATGTTGAAGAATATTCTGGAGAAAATCTAAATATCTTTCGCCTGTCAAATTCTCCTCATAAAAATACGGCCCAATCAAGCGTCCATTAAACAAACCGCACCAAACATTTATTCCCAAAATAGTTTGGAAATACGTTTCTCGCGTCCAGCTGGGATTTTCAGCCGACCAGTAGTGACAATGATATCTATTAACGATACCTACACCGTTATTGTGAAAACGGCTTTCGTCGCTCCACAATATTTTATTTAAGAAAAAAGGGTCCTCTACTATTTTAATTGACACTTCTTTCTGGATCTGCAGGAGTTAGACCTTGCGTTAAATGTATTTTTAAAAGATGATATTTGTATTGCTTGAACACCCTCTGAATAGTAGATTTACTTATTCCTAATTCTTATTGCAGACATCGAGTTGAAATTTGGGGATTGACTTGGATATAAGCAAGAATGTTAATAATATTATCTTCCGTAAGAATAGGCTAACGTGGAGAATTTTGATGTTTTCCGGTTGGAAATGAACCGTGTCTTAATTTTTGTTCTACATAAGTAAAATTATTTTTTCCTGGAGTTGTTCGGTCGGGGAAACGATTTCTATATAAATCTCTAGCTCGTCTGGTATTTTTTCCACATTCTTCATAGATCATCAGCATATCGACATACTCGTCATAAGTGAAACGTAAAGGCATGGTAAGTTTCAAGTCACAAAACTTTTAACAACAATAATACAGTGACCGATTGTTCACTGACACTAACAGCTTTTGACAACTAGAATAGCTGTTACTAGAATATGTTTTTTGTTTCTCAGCTCTCTTTGTTTTTCAAATAAAAAACCTTATAAAAATTTGTTTTTCGTTTCTAAGTACCTGACACACAAAAATAGGTATCGCCGAATTAGTATGAGAGATACCTTTACAGCAGTGGAACAATATTCAGGTTGTCTCATTAAGTTTTTTAAAAATGATACCACGTGACCCGAAACATGACGTTGCAGCAAAGTAACTGCTTGCTTGAAATGTGTAATACTACGGTTTATAACTGCCTAATTTTAATTTTCTACTTCAAATAGTTTTCGAGTTATATACTGACCAAAACCTCGCGGGAATTGTTATACTCTTCATTAATGATTTCCAGTTTTTTAAGACAATTTTAAGAAAATTGCTGCTGTTATCTAATAAGAAACGATCGCTTCAATGTTGGCCACAATAGGATCACATGTTATATACAATCTTTAACAGTCTATTTAGTGCTGCAAGAAATGAAAAAAATCTACATTTAGAGGACACTTTTAAGTAACTATGTGTAGTTAAACTTTCTGAGAGAGTCTAAGAAAACTTATTTTTTCTTCAAACGTCAGTAAATCTGTCAGTTTTCGACTGTGTAGGCGTTTCATTTTTCCTCGGCCGGAGCTTTAGTTTTCACTTTCCCGCCAGCGGAGGGAAAAGTGTTATCATAGCAACATAGATAGAAAAGCAGCCGTAGACGCAATAATTGTAAAAAATAAATTAATATTGTTGACAGTGTCCACTGACAGCTTTATGTTACATCACTATAGCAACAACCTGTTCCTACTCACCGACACCGGTCTAAACCGCCTTGCGAACCCAATTATGTTGAAAAATTATTACTATCAAAAAGAGACGTTTTTGCATTAATTTGTCGACATTTGAAGAAAAAAGAGCATATTTTATTTGGGGGAAAAGCTACTTTTCATGAGTTGCTCTCTATTACCAGCCTCACTCCGTTCGACTGTTGAACACGAGCGCGTCATGAAAAGTATCACTTTTCCTCCATATAAAATAATATACTATTATTGGGATCGTCCAGTTATCTCACAGATATAATTATTACAAACCGATACTGATCTGCTGGTTTCCTTAGCGGAATATTTAAAATAATCCTAGCATTATCTATAAGAACAAGAGTACTTTCACAGGAGCTTCAACAGTCGATTGATAATTTTAGAATAGAGCGATTCCAATCTAATCATTTATAACTTTTAACATTCTACACCCAAGTCATATTATTATTGTATATAGCTGAAGATTCGTAATTCTAAGAAATTTGACAATTGTTAGAATTTTTAACATTTTTTCAATATATTGTGGAATTATCTAGAAACAGAAGTTTCATTTAAAACAGTAATATGAGTAGATTCCACGAAGTAAGAGTCAAGACAGTTAATTGAATTTAATTATTAATTTCAATAGTATTCAAAATTCTAAGTTAGTTAACGTAAATAGTAAACAAACACGATTTTAAACTTTGGCAAGGCCCTCTTCATCTATAGTAAATGCATACCTACATACTAGGAACTTTTTTATAATAGATAAGCACAGTATTCAGTAAAGTCAACATTCTCAAATGTGAGATCGAATTTTCTATAAAATAAACAGTTGTTCAGCAATTTTTAATCGAAATCCATAAATAGTGTTATTTCAAAACAGCTTGAATAGATTCCAGAAAGTATGGGTTGAAACTGTTGGAACAGTGCTCGATTATAAAATATCACCTATTTCAAAACTCCTTATCATGCTATGTAGCTTTATTATAGGTACACTGTTTTTGTATAACAGTTCCAGCTGATTCTTATACATCCCAAATAGTTTGGAGACTAATTTTTAGCATTTATATAACGCAACGTCGGGCACTAACTACTGTTTGATTTAATATAGGAAAAATACTGAATTAATAAACTAAAAACTACAGTGTATTTGTGTACACAAACGAATTATACATTAATAACTAGAAACATCTTCATGCTTGAAAACTAAACTTTTTTTCTCTAACAAAAAGCACCCTTTTTTGCGAGACTTTAGAAGGTCGAGAATCGTACAGATAAGAGAATTTTAGTAACATACCGAGCAGGTCCGTCCTCATTCATAGCGACCCGTTGTTTTAAAAGAAATATCGAGTAATAATTGGGATAAACCAGATGTAAAAGTATAGGTCGGAATCTGAACTGATTATTTTAGCAAAGAAAATTTCTCAAACATTAAGTTTTAATTTGAGAAAATGAAATTCGAATTGTGTGGTACAAAATTTGGAGGGTAGTTCTTCTATCAATCTGGGATCGTTTTTATTGAAAATGATAGTTCTAAAACATTGAGAATATTCTGGAATACAATAGGAGAAGACCTTGAGTATGTAGTTACCCGTGATAAACATAATTAAGTTATTTTCACTAAAACACAAATATTAGGTTTGATTTCTAAAATTTTTGACTCGCTTGGCATTGTTATAACTCGACCAAAAATCATAATCTATCGATGATGGCAAGAAATAATTGGGTGGGATGATCTGTACCTTCAGAAATAATGTTTATGTGGCGTGGATTTGAACAACAAATTTTAATTGACTTTTTTAGAAAAATACTTATACCTCTTCCAAAGTCAGTATAAAAAATATCATTTTACCAGGGCACTGCGATATTTCGTTAATAAGCGCTTTAAGTAGATACTAAGTAATACCGATAAATTTATCAATACATATCGGTGGTCAGTTTTTACAAGCTACGGAAAGCTCATCTTACTTTTGAATATCAACGTAGCTAAAAAGCATTCTTCAAATCGCCGGTCGTCGGCAGAGGTGTTGGAGTATAGGTCGTAATTACTTTATGAAAAAGAAGATAACATTTTTTTTAAAGAGCAACAGCGCGCGCCGTTTTCAGATTAATATCTCAATATTCTTCAGGAGATTTTTATTGAATGCGGTTTAATTATTTTATATACAGTTGTCTTTGATTTGTTTTGTGCAATGGTTTTCTGGAGACCTTCTGGGGTAATTCACATTAACAATGAAATTCCTGCTAATAATGTAATTCAAAGTTATGATATTATCCAAGTTAATGATGAAATACATCTTAGTAATGCAATTCTAATTAATAACAATGAGACACAATTTCGGGAATTTGAAAATCGAGATTTGCATATTCATTTTCAACAAGTAATTTTAAATATGTAATCAAGCTTAAAAGCTAAGTATGTCAATTCAACTCAAGATGAAATAATTAAAAGAATAAGCAAGTTAACGAAAATTACTTATTCCACAATTTATTTAGTAATTAAACGAGGTGTTGTGACTGAACACGATATAAAACGAAAGCTTATCGTCAGTCGTCGGGTAGACAGTTCATCTAAAGATGTGATTCAACGAACGGTTTACAATACGTACAAAGAAAATCAAGTCTCAACATTAAAAATTATTTTTAATAAAATGCAAGAGTTTTGAATATTTTAAATATACATCATTAGAAACACTTCGACCAATTTTAATAGAGCGTGGTTTTACGATAAGTATAAAAAATTAGATAGTCGAATGCGTGTTATGGAATCGCCCCGTATTGTGGTACTTCGTCATGTCATAATTGTTTCAGTCAGATTTTAAATTATAGGGAAAGTAATAGAAATATGTTTATTTAGATGAACCGTGGTCCGACACTCACGATGTCGTTTAATGCGGTTAGGCCGACAATTAACTGAATTGTGTCTTATAAATGCGCTGTGCTCGAGAGGAAAACAAGTAATTATTTTGCTTACTGGGAATTAAAACGGCTTTGTATAAAATGCCTTATTTCCTTTAGCAAAAAATATTAACAAAGCTCTGCTTGATACATAAATAATTTGTGAAAATATATCTGATTTAACACGTTGAGTACCACCAATGCTTAAGCCAGTTCCTTACTGATGTACCGCAATTGGGCTTATACTGGATTAAATAAACAAAAGGGGTTACACTAAATATATTTGAAGAACTTAAAACAAATAAATGGTAGACATTAGAAATGTTTTATTTCTTACACATGTTTATCTTTCAAATATCGTCGGTCCAATGCCAAAACCATGAATGTGCAAAATTGGCCGTTTTGACCTAAGTGCACCATAAGTCTTAAAATGAACCATATTATCCATGACAAACTCACAATTTTGCGTTATTGGCTTTGCGAACAATTATTCAAAATATCTGAATGTACCACTTTCGCGTGTCTGACGTTGCAAACAATTATTTAGATGCTTGCGAATTTGTCGGTATCGCGATTATCTTTTTCGATGAACTTTATAAATAATCGTGAATGTAACATTTTCGCGCTTTTGTAACTGCAAATTATTTCATAAATGCCAGAAAACATTGCACTGTCCTGTATTCCACGTTGCAAGATCAGTGTTGTCTTGTGATTAGAGCAAAAAACAATGATAGAAATTGAAATAATAAAAGGAGAAAAAAAAATGTCGAGAATATTTAGAAAGAAAACCATTAGCTCGAAAGTCCAGGATGACGACAAAAAAATTGTAAAGGAAAATACGGAAGTTTTATCTTCAAATTTCGATCTACAGGCAGTTGTTACAACACCCAAAGATCCAGCAGGTTAAAACCTTTATTTGAGCATATGAACCATCTACAATTTTTCAGTTTACAGCTTTGCAAACCAAGATATTCTCTGTTGTTTGCGAGGAAACTCAAGGAAAAAGAGGATCAGTTGAAATATCTTCCTATATTCACGGTTACATTCTAGCACATCAAAATATTAAAGAGGTTCGAATGATGTCCGATGGGCGAGGTGGCCAACAAAAAATTCCATTTTCGCTGCTATGTGCCTTCAAATTGTCTCAAGTTATCCTACTCTAAGCCAAATAGATCATAAGTTTTATAAAACTGGTCTAACGGAAATGGAGTGCGACTCAATGCATTCGAAAATCGAAGTAAAAGCGAAATGCGCTTCCGTGTATTCTGCAGAAGGTTGGACGCAAGAACAAGGCCACGACTTTTTGTAGTCCAAAATTTAACATGACAAGTGGCCGTTTTTTATTTGGTTAATCAGTCCCTTATAAGCCAATTTAAGTATAAAATGTTTAATAAAGTGTGTGTAATGTCAGGAAATAAATGAGTATGCAGAGTGTGGAAATTCGAGAAATATCATAGCAAATCTGGTACTTCACCGATTTCTTTCTTAAAATTTTGGTAGTCGTACAAAAATAAAGTCAGGGACAAAAAATTGTGGTAATATTTTTTAATTTATCCCACGATTTATTCTAATTTGTAGTTGGTTTATACCTACTATGAATATAATATCTTAATGTACCTATATAATTTCGTATATAATTTAACTTTGAATTGAAGCGAAGATTATGCAATTTTACGATTATTGTTTTCTGTGAGAAGGGTTTACATTATTGATTGATATACAAAACAATTTGACTTGGCTGTATTGTATACAATAATTATATAGTATTCCATTTTTTCTTTAGTTTATCCTGTTGATATTTTAAATGTTACATCATAATATTAAATCTATATTGTTTCTTAATTTTATTTTTATTTACAAGCATTACAATTAAGAAGTTAAATGACACATTTTGTTTAATTTCACTATTTTTGAAGTTAGCGATTTTTTGATTTTTGTAATAGTGTTTCTAGAAAATCTTATTCAGGGACATTTGAAAAATTTATTCTTAGCACTCTAAACAGCAATTTCCCATAAAGCATTTAGATAAACTCTTATATATACAACTTTGCAGGTTGGAGTAGGGCTCTTGGGTCTAGCATACTTCCATATTTGATAAAAAAAGTCACGGCAATGTATTGATGGATGATTATCTTCCATTTTAACCTAAATCAGTCATCCCCCACCCAATCCCTAAGGGCGGGGGTGGGGGTGAATATGTAAAATAGTCGTAAAAATTTTTTACGTATAGACCTAAAATTTCATCTTGTTATGCAAAGTTATGCAAAAAAATTTTATCAAAAAATTGAATATTCAATGGTGTAGAGCTCTCGGGTCTAGCAAACTTCCTAAATGAGTTATCCTCGACCCACCCCCTAAGGGCGAGGGTGGGGGTGACTTTGTAAAATAGTCGTAAAAATTGATTATCTTTCGAAAAAATGAAATTCCAACGACGCCATCGTTTTCATAGAATTTTTTTATGTACGGTCCTGAAATTTCATAATCTTATCTTGAATTTGAAATTTTTCTACATAAAATAATTCAAGGAAAACGATGACGTCGTTGGAATTTCATTTTGCCAAAAATACCCAAAAAGACCACCCCTGAGGGAGAATTTTTTTTTGAATGTGTTTTTTTGAGATTTCACGCATCCCGAAAATGATGTCTTCATGTCTTCCCGTTTCTTATATCACAGAGTGTCCTCATATCCAGAATCATCGCATTTTCTCTGAAATTTTGTCAATACCTGAGAAAAAATTCAAGTTCAAGATCAAATTATGAAAATTTAGGACCGTATATAAAAAAATTCTATGAAAACGATGACGTTGTTGGGATTTCATTTTTTTTAAAAATAATCGATTTTTACGACTAATTTACAAAGTCACCCCCACCGCCGCCCTTAGGGGGTGGGTGGAGGATGACTGATTTAGGTTAAAATGGAAGATAATCATCCAACAATACATTTCCGTGAAATTTTTTTTATCAAATATGGACGTATGCTAGACCCGAGAGCTCTACACCATTGAATAATCAATTTTTTGATAACATTTTTCTTGCATATCTTTATAAACAAAAGTTGTCAAAATGAAATTTTAGGTGTATACGTAAAAGATTACGTAGAATTTAATTCCAAATTCAAAAAAGCATTTTTACGATTATTTTACAAAATCACCTCCACCCCCGCCCTTAGGGGGTGGGTGGGGGATGATTGATTTAGGTTAAAATGAAAGATAATCATCCATCAATACATTCCCGTAAAACATTTTCTTTTATCAAATATGGAAGTATGCTAGACCCGAGAGCCCTACACCATTGAATAATCAATTTTTTGGTAACATTTTTCTTGCATATCTTTATAAACAAAAGTTGTCGAAATTAAATTTTAGGTGTATACGTAAAAGATTACGTAGAATTTAATTCCAAATTCAAAAAAGCATTTTTACGATTATTTTACAAAATCACCTCCACCCCCGCCCTTAGGGGGTGGGTGGGGGATGACTGATTTAGGTTAAAATGAAAGATAATCATCCATCAATACATTCCCGTAAAACATTTTCTTTTATCAAATATGGAAGTATGCTAGACCCGAGAGCTCTACACCATTGAATAATCAATTTTTTGGTAACATTTTTTTTGAATACCTTTATAAAAAAAATTTATCAAGATGAAATTTTAGGCGTATACGTAAAAGGTTACGTAGAATTTGATACCAAATTCAAAAAAGCATTTTTACGATTATTTTACAAAATCACCTCCACCCCCGCCCTTAGGGGGTGGGTGGGGATGACTGATTTAGGTTAAAATGAAAGATAATCATCCATCAATACATTCCCGTAAAACATTTTCTTTTATCAAATATGGAAGTATGCTAGACCCGAGAGCCCTACACCATTGAATAATCAATTTTTTGGTAACATTTTTTTTGAATACCTTTATAAAAAAAATTTATCAAGATGAAATTTTAGGCGTATACGTAAAAGGTTACGTAGAATTTGATACCAAATTCAAAAAAGCATTTTTACGATTATTTTACAAAATCACCTCCACCCCCGCCCTTAGGGGGTGGGTGGGGATGACTGATTTAGGTTAAAATGAAAGATAATCATCCATCAATACATTCCCGTAAAACATTTTCTTTTATCAAATATGGAAGTATGCTAGACCCGAGAGCCCTACACCATTGAATAATCAATTTTTTGATAACAATTTTTTTGAATACCTTTATAAAAAAAATTTATCAAGATGAAATTTTAGGCGTATACGTAAAAGGTTACGTAGAATTTGATTCCAAATTCAAAAATTATTTTTACGACTATTTTACAAAATCACCCCCACCCCCGTCCTTAGGGGGTGGGTGGGGGATGACTGATTCAGTTTAAAATGGAAGATAATCATCCATCAATACATTGCTGTGAAATTGGAAATGGAAGTATGCTAGACCCGAGAGCTCTACACCATTGAATAATCAATTTTTTGATAACATTTTTTTTGCATAACTTTATAAAAAAAAGCCATCAAAATGAAATTCCAGGTGTATACGTAAAAAACTACGTACAATTTGATTCCAAATTCAATAATTTATTTTTATTACTATTTTACAAAGTCATCCCCACCCCCGCCCTTAGTGGTTGGGTGGGGGATGACTGATTTAGGATAAAATGAAAGATAATCATCCATCAATACATTCCCGTGAAAAAATATCAAATCAAAGTATTTCACAAAGTCACCCCCACTCCCGCCCTTAAATTTTTTTTATCAAATATGGAAGTATGCTAGACCCAAGAGCCCTACTCCAACTATAACATTATATTTTTTATGATATATTTGATGGGAACCAACATCCAGTGGTTCATATATATTTTCTTAAAATTCACTGTTACATTTGGGCTGAAAATGTACGATAACTAATCTCTAAATTATCCACACTGTAATTTGGGGACATTGTACCCAAACTGTATGGAAGATGAACGGTAGAAGTTTCGGGACCGTCCCGAAACTGACCACTTGTCCTCAAACTGTCGTGTGGGTTGATGTTTTCGTACCCAAACTGTAGTCTGTGCATATATATATATATATATATATATATATATATATATATATAAATATATATATATATATATATATATATATATATATAAATATATATATATATATATATATATATATATATATATATATGTGTGTGTGTGTGTGTGTGTGTGTGTGTGTGTTATAACGGAATTTGTAAGCACGATAGAGGTCGTAATTCTGATGGATCAGATCCAAACTCGCTACAAAAATCGGTTAGCCCAAAGTATTGGACGAGTTCGTTAATGAGCCAAATCGGCCCAGTAGAAACAAAATGGAGGCTTGTTAAAGTTGAAAAAAAATCGTATTTCCTTTGTTTTCCATTTGACGACAAAAAGTTACTGAGCTTTTTCGTAGACCTTAAGACGTTCTACAACTTTTGTTTTCAACATTTTTCTCTAAATCGTACATTAAAACATTTATTTAAGAAAATTCAAAAATTTGCCAGAAATTTTGATTTTTTTGATTTGATGTCAAAATGTTGTTTTGGTTTTTTGTACATCTTAAAACATTCTATTAATTTTGTATCTAGTTTTTTATTTTGGGGTTCATGCAAAAATGTTACTGAAATAAGCCTGTCCAATTGGTTCTGTGCCATTGGGATTTTATATATTTGTTCTTCTTTCATTTTTACGAGTGTGATATTTCCAAATGTTTATTACATACTATGTTCACTGTATACAAAATTATTTTCTGTTGATGGAAACGAGGGTTTGGAACAAATATTTTTTAACAATTTTTTTTTCTTCCCCAAAATTAGGTTCTGTTACATTATCTAATAATTCTATTCTAGTGGTTATAAAAAAGTAAGAAAAATTCATTGAGGAAATCCAAGAAAAGTATTATTGGTTATTAATAAAAAATCCCTATGGCACAAGACCAAATGAACGGCTTATTTCAGACAAGTTTTTGCATCAGATTCAAAACATGA
Source organism: Galeruca laticollis (assembly GCA_963921935.1). Lineage (NCBI taxonomy): Eukaryota > Metazoa > Arthropoda > Insecta > Coleoptera > Chrysomelidae > Galeruca > Galeruca laticollis. The sequence continues at coordinate 113,200,186 of OY998177.1, read as the reverse complement.
AAAAACAAAATTAAAATTTTCCTTAATAATTGATTTCATGTACGTTAAAAAAAATGTGTCATACAAAAGTTGTAGAACGTTCTGAGAAAAATCTCAGTAACTTTTTGCGTCAGATCATAAACAATAGAAAAACGATTTTTTTTAAATTTTGACAAGCCGCCATTTTGTTTCAACTGCGCTGATTTGGCCCGTTAATGAATTCGTCCAAGATATTGGCCGAACCAATTTTTGTAGCGAGTTTGGTTTCGATCCGTCAAAAAATTAGCCCTCCATCGTGCTTACAAAATCCGTTATAATATATATATATATATATATATATATATATATATATATATATATATATATATTTTGGTTACTTTCTTGGATTAAAGGTCAAATATACTTAAAAAACATTTAATAACGACGTACGTTTCGACTTATGAAGTCATCTTCTGGTTAATAAAATAATCTAAAATTATTACATGTATAAATTAAAATTCTGTCAATATTTATAAAATCAAATTACACGAAAACAATATAAATTATTACCTTTCTTTCATTATTTCAGATATCACATGAAAGACAAAACAATTTCTGAACAGGTACATATTTATCACGCATTGCTTGGACATTGAACTGAATACAAATTGGTCTCTCTATAGATTAGTTGTAATTTTTTTATCATAATTAATATTTTTCCTTTTTATACTTTATCGTTAGTACGGACAAATTATGATTTTAATGCTGTTAAATTTTATAGCAAAGTGCAAGAGATCAGAGCTAATATCATTCTCTCAAAATACCATCATAGATGATGTTTAAATTGCTAATATCGCTTCTATTATTTATGCTATTAGGATCTTTTTTAATGTTAATCATTTCTAAAAACGTTCTAACTTTTTCATTTTTTTCCCTGGCCAATATTTTCACATCGTTAAAGTTAAAACTATGTCCAGTATTTTTGCAATGATTTGATAATGCTGTGACATCGGTTTTTGCATATTTGTGTGCTTGAATTCTTTTTTGAAGGTATTGTTTACTTTGACCAACATAGGTGCAATTGCAGTCATTGCATGGAATTTGATAGACTGTGTGCGTTTGCTTGTTTATTGGAATTATTGGTTTCATTTTTGAAAAGAATTGCTGGTTTGTGTTTTTTAGTTTATGAGACACTGATAATTTTTGTTTTTTTACACATTTAGTAATTTTTTCTGATAGTCCATGAACATATGGTAATGACATGTATATCTCTTGTTGATTTATTTGTTGACTAGAATTGAAAATAGCATGAACTCTCTTCTTAATGTGTTTATTAATAAAAGTTAACGGATAATTATTTTCTAACAATATTTTGCGAATTTTGTTTAAATTTTCTTTTCTAAATTTAGGATGCGACAACTTAACTTAGTTTTCAACCAGTATTTTTTAAAAGATATGTAGATGACATAATAACTTGTGTACCGAAGGACAAAGTTAATGAAATATTAGATAAATTTAATACCTATAATTCGAGATTAAAATTTACCGCTGAAATGGAAACAGAAAATACAATAAATTTTTTAGATGTGTCTGTCTCATATGACAATAAAGGTAGCATTTTTACAAATTGGTATTCAAAACCACTTGCTTCACACAGGTACACAAGTTATTACTCTAATGCTCCACTAAGCTATAAAAAAAATGTTATTAAAAATTTAACTGACAGAGCAGTTAAGTTGTCGCATCCTAAATTTAGAAAAGAAAATTTAAACAAAATTCGCAAAATATTGTTAGAAAATAATTATCCGTTAACTTTTATTAATAAACACATTAAGAAGAGAGTTCATGCTATTTTCAATTCTAGTCAACAAATAAATCAACAAGAGATATACATGTCATTACCATATGTTCATGGACTATCAGAAAAAATTACTAAATGTGTAAAAAAACAAAAATTATCAGTGTCTCATAAACTAAAAAACACAAACCAGCAATTCTTTTCAAAAATGAAACCAATAATTCCAATAAACAAGCAAACGCACACAGTCTATCAAATTCCATGCAATGACTGCAATTGCACCTATGTTGGTCAAAGTAAACAATACCTTCAAAAAAGAATTCAAGCACACAAATATGCAAAAACCGATGTCACAGCATTATCAAATCATTGCAAAAATACTGGACATAGTTTTAACTTTAACGATGTGAAAATATTGGCCAGGGAAAAAAATGAAAAAGTTAGAACGTTTTTAGAAATGATTAACATTAAAAAAGATCCTAATAGCATAAATAATAGAAGCGATATTAGCAATTTAAACATCATCTATGATGGTATTTTGAGAGAATGATATTAGCTCTGATCTCTTGCACTTTGCTATAAAATTTAACAGCATTAAAATCATAATTTGTCCGTACTAACGATAAAGTATAAAAAGGAAAAATATTAATTATGATAAAAAAATTACAACTAATCTATAGAGAGACCAATTTGTATTCAGTTCAATGTCCAAGCAATGCGTGATAAATATGTACCTGTTCAGAAATTGTTTTGTCTTTCATGTGATATCTGAAATAATGAAAGAAAGGTAATAATTTATATTGTTTTCGTGTAATTTGATTTTATAAATATTGACAGAATTTTAATTTATACATGTAATAATTTTAGATTATTTTATTAACCAGAAGATGACTTCATAAGTCGAAACGTACGTCGTTATTAAATGTTTTTTAAGTATATTTGACCTTTAATCCAAGAAAGTAACCAAAATATATCTTAAGTGGTCAAGAAAGTAAATAATTTAATTATATATATATATATATATATATATATATATATATATATATATATATATGTATATATATCGCGATAGCGGTTGAAGTAGCGCTGTGGCATCCCCCGATATACACAATATGTATATAGAGCATCCCCAATGCATCGAGATCACGAGCAGTGTGGCTTCCTATTATTTGGCAACACTGGGACCTTGATGGATTATTAGGAGGTAGATTTGAATTTGTTTAAGAATTGGTGCGTTCTGTATATTGTGTATAGATCGCGTACGAAGTGACTTCCAGTAATTTTAATTATGAATTTGTCTTTCTCTTGAGATATGAGAATAAAACACATATTCTAGTAATTGGGACATTGACGGTTGTTACAAATCCATGTGAAGCTACATTTTACACATAAAAGACAGCTTTTAGAAACCTAAAATAACATTTTTAAAACCTTTTTACTCGTCTTAAATTGAATAAAATGATTTAACTTGCGTTATTTATAACCCATCATCACGTGAATACGAACACCAATCAGAGCGCGATGACGTCACTGCACGAACAAGTGGACTTATTTCTGATAACGCAGTTACAAGTATGAACTATTCTTCTTGTTAATTTGCTAGAACAACGATAATATTTTACGATTTTCATCACAACGGAGACTGGATTCATAAAAAGAAATAGTTGTAACTTACCGAAAATTGATTCAATAATGGTGCGAGTTTCTTTGCTAGAAACATAGTTTTTGTGCAGTGGAGAAAAACATGAAAATGTCTTTGTAAGTACCTATAATTGTTCATTGACATACTCTATTATAAATGATAGAGACACCTTACTCATTTTATATACTCTTTTATTAAAGCTATATCAACGAAATAAAACTTGAAATCAGCTCTGTAAACAAACAAACTACTAATAAACTAATGGATAATTGACTTTTCATTTTTACCACAACCAAAAAAATCAAACATGATTTTCAATTTATATTTGTAGTTGATCAGAGATTATAACTTACATGAAAGTAAATGAAAAAGACTCTCCATCTCAAATGGAAAATAGCAGTAGGTAAAACGCAAACTCCGTACTACAGCATATATTATTCCAAGTTGAAGGGGCGAATAGTTTAGGCACTCTGAGCTATCATCAGGCCTTAAATGTATATATAATTCATATGAAAAGTAATATGAAAGGAAAGCTGTCATATGCCCGTGGCATCCAGCAGAATCCAAGATGTGTCAGTAGCTAATATGGGAAATATACTGTAGTCAAATGTTATTAAAAATAGTTAGGAAAATTTACATAATTATGCAAACGTCAAACAAAATTAAAATTGGACAACATTAAGAGAAGTCAATAAAATTAAATTAATGGATGATTATTATAAAAAGAAAGAAAATATGGACTTCGTTGTACGATAGAATCCGTATGAAGCAAGAAGTCCAGTATTTGATTAGTCGTAATAGGAGCAAGGGCAATGGAGAGTACCGAATGCGGACTAATGAAAAACAACTCTTGTTTCATGTTAGTTCGCATGATAATAATTATATACTCAGAATTCATATTTTAATACTCATAATTCACACAATTTGTATATTCATGGTCGTAGGAAAAAAAAGTACATAACTCGTTAGAAATTGTATTTCCTGCACTCGTACGGAATATATCACTTTCCACACTTATACAATGCTATTCAAATTCGAGTCTATGCATTGGAATCATGGTAACGGTAAGAGATATAGGGATGGTTAAATGGGGGCATAGTTGTGTATTTCAGAGGTCATTTATTTGATTCAAGACAATCTAGCTTCTTTGGTTCTGGAGTTATACCGTAAAAATTGAAAATTATGAAATTCTTCTTTTGCCTACATCTTTTTATTTGAGAGGATTTTCCAACATTTTGCCATAGCAACTTTTTGTAGACTCTCCAAACATGTGAATAAAAATTGTATAGAAAGTATGGTACACATTGGGCCACCCACAACATTTTATTTTCAAATACGGACCTGTATTTTTCACTGCAATTTTTTTAAGACCAAGAGGTTTCATATTTTCATCTGAACTACAGTGTTTTGGAAATTTTGAACTATTACGAGAACAATTTTAACCTCTTTTAATATTCCATAACAGCTGTACTTGAAAAATATCAGTGAGTAGGAAGTGAAGCAATGCTAAGTTGATCATACAACAAGATTTGAAATTTAACCGGTATAGTTAAATATTTCCAAAACACTCTGTAGTTCAGATGTAAATGATTCGCCGATATGAAACATGACTCTTGGCATTAGAAACAATGCAATTAAAAATAAACGGTTTTAAGGATTAAAACTAACTTTTCCGCATCTGTGGCCCTTAACAATATTCTATCATAAAATTGTCACTTGTAGACACTTCGGGAGATGTATCGTGATAACAAGCCAAAATTTCTCCAAAAATATAGTATATCTGGATTTATTGGACCCGCTGTACTGGCTCTAGTCAACTGTAAATCAATAGGGTACATCTATGAGACACCTTGAACAATACTTATTCATAAAGTTGATCAATCGTATACTCTCTGGAGGCTGTATCGTGCTAACAAACTGAAAATTCTTCAAAAATGACAAAAATTTGGTACTTCAAGTAACACATCACCCGTTGTACTGGCTTTAGTGAGCTCAATATCAATAGGGTTCATCTTTAAAACTCTCTGCATAATATCCAATAATAAAATTCATCACTTGTATATACTCCGGAGGCTGTATCCTGCTAACAAACTGAAACTTCTCCAAAAATGACAAAAACATCGTACTTAAAGTACTGTAGCACCGGTTGTATTGGCTCTGGTGAGCTGAAAATCAATAGGCTTCATTAGTGAGGTACCCTGAATAATATTCAATCATAAAATTGGTGACTTGTTGACCTCCGGAGGCTGTATCGTGCTAAAAAACTGAAATTTCTCGAAAAACGACAAAATGTCGTACTTCAAGTACCATAGCACCCGCTGTACTGGCTCTGGTGAGCTGAAAATCGATAGGGTTCATCTGTGAAATGTCCTTAACAATATTCCATCATAAAATTGGTGACTTATTGCACTCCGGAGGCTGTATCGTGCTAACAAGACTTGCAAGGAAAAGTGGCCGACGACAACGACGACGACGCCGACATACACACAGGATTTTTTTTCTAAAAACCGTTTTTTCGTGTTGTTGTTGATGGATAACGTGAAAATAACTCAAAAAAATATTTCAAATTTCCAACTTTTTTGTGTGTAAACCAATACTTTTCTCGGATATTAGATAGGTTGGCGGAAAAGTCATGAGCCTAAAAACAATATTGCAGACATCATAAAAACATTGAATATCTTGAAAATTACAAGATTTTCGGAATGTAAACCTTCTATGTTTTTTACGTGAAGCATTACAAATAAAATGAAGTTCGCTTCAAATACCATGGGCGTAGAAAATGGTTGGGAAAAAGGGACATACTCTTCTAACTGTACACCGTCGGATCTAGAATGAAACATGGTTTTCTAATAAAATATGTCTTTTAACATTTAAAAACGGCATGCTAAACTTGAATTTAATATATTAATCAGTTGTAGAGTTATTAAATGATAATTTCTTTTAATTCCATCCCCCTGTATATCGAAAAGTAATTATGTTCGGCCTCTCATTCCTCATATCAATTTGTCCCATTTTGCGAGAGGTATCTACAGACAGACGTTGTAAGTGTCATTTGGAAGCACCCTGTATATAGGTTTTTAATAACGTTTAAGTTGTGCAATATTCGTGAAATTTGTGTCGTCATAATGTTCAATATCCATTTAAACCAGTCCTTTATGGTTCCTTATATCACATGATGTAAACAATCCTACATGTGCATCATGTTTTGTCTCAGCTTGTTAGAAGTAAACGATTGTTCGAAGCATTTCCTTTCAGTTTTTTGCAGTTTTTCCAAATATCTTTTTTAATCAATGTTGTTAGAAACTTTACAACTATTGATTTATTCGACTGTGATTTTCGAATTGTATATATATATATATATATATATATATATATATATATATATATATACATATATCGTTTATTTGAGTGTTTTTGGGACTCAAGTTTCGAATTCAACAAATTCATTGCAAAGTTTACTAGATCACCTGTCTGGTGTTAAAAATAATAATGTTATTTGAACAAATTTTCTTTCCTAGATATTTGATTTTGTTTTCCATTTCTTCTACTTCCTCTTCTAATTTTGTAATTCCAATTTGTTCCTAGTTTATTTATATTTTGAATTTCTCCGTTTAATTTGTTTGTTATTATTTCAGTTTGTTTTCGATTCTGCTGTTCAATTGTACTGGTTAACTGTTGAATGGTACTTCTGATGAAGATATTATAAATGTAAATTTTTAATCATCACCCGGAATAAAATGGTTTTTCCTTTCACGTTTTTTCAAGTTGTCTTTTCAAGAATTAAGTAGCTTTTATATAGCAATTTAATAGCTTACTGTCAAATTAATATATTATCCAATTTTCAAAAATGTTCGGTCACTTTATACCACTCTGTCAATAACTTTTATATAGGTCATTTTAGAAAGGTGCTCTCTTCTCAAGAGTACACAACAATGAAACATATGTTCTCTTGCTATCGGTTGTTATAAATACGTAAATAGGAAAATCATACCCTGTTTTGTTTATTTTTACAGAGTAATGTGATAATGACAAATATGTGGCACGAATTCCACAGATCTATTTGTTTATGAATCCAGAAATATGAAGATCCACGTATAGGAGAATACCTAACTTATTAACTCAAATAGGTACAAAGTCCTTGAGTCGAAATCTGTGAGCACTTTGTTCTAAGTTTTTGGTTTGTTTGAAGAAAATAAATGAACCGTTACGAGTTCGAAACATAATAATAATTCACATTTTTTAGAAGTATTATTAATGTAAATATCAACAATGTTCTTATTTTTGGTGAATTTTGCATAAAACTATATAAATGTAAGTGAATTCATAAGTAGTAACTGAAGTATCTACTCGGTGGTGAAAAGGTCTTACTAATTCAATACATATAACGTTAATAAAAGTTCAAATCAAAATCGTGTGTAATCTTTGGAACCTCCCAAGTCACGTTATATGCAGTATTAATATTTCAAAGGAGCCAAAAGAGAGTTTCCCACCCCTACTGGTAAAGCCGCCATCTGTAATTAGTATCCGTCCCTTTGGCATTCGTACGCCCTTTTCTCGCTTTGCCACGGCCTGACTTGATCATCATGATGAACTACCTTCAAATTATCCAATTTCGTTAATTAAACTATTCAGGTATTGCCTGTGCGAGAGTGAAGTTGGAGTGAGGGAGATTGTCACGGACGTTCTTTACATCTCAACTTGAGACATTAACGTATGTCTCTGTGAAATTCTGATAAATTGTATTCTACACGATCAAAAGAATTAAGAATTAGGTGTTAGATAGCGCTGAAACTTTTGAAAATAAATATACGAATTGTTATTTAGAATCCTAAGCAAATGCGAAAGGATCGTCTCGAAAAAAAAATTCCATTTGCACTGCACCTAGAGAAAATAATAATGATATTGTATTGATACCTACTTGAAAAATTAAATATTTATGCATGGTCCTAAAAAGTCTATATATAGAGATATAAACTCTTCTGATATAAGTGCATCATATTTTGTGTGTACAATGGATAATTACGTTTCTCAAGACAATTGAAACTACCTGTTCTAATTAACCCTTTTTTCACTTGGGATAATAGATGGAATGGAAAGTTCTTATTGTTAACTGTTTTTCTCGAAGGACCGTATATTGTATTCACTATATGTTGTAGGATGTATGATTATGATGCATGAAGAAATTAAACAATTATTTCACTTTCATGTTACTATATTGTGGGAATTTATAACGTTTTCTTTTGCATAAACAGTTAAGAATCTCAATGGATCATACGCGTGTTGCACTTTGATTATTTAGCACATAATCTGCTGGAGTAATAAATGATTAATTACACATGTGGTTTACCGGGACCAACGCCGGGTGCTCTTATAACATGAGTACTATTATGTACGACGGTTAAATGATGAAGAGGAGAGGACGAAGGATGAATGAGAAGTGTATGAATGCCGGCTGGGAAGTTTGTATGAACGCTGACAGAGAAGTTTACGAGTGACGACTGGGAAGTGTACGAGTGACGACTGGGAAGTGTACGAGTGACGACTGGGAGGTGTACGAGTCAAGACTGGGAAGTGTACGAGTGACGACTGGGAAGTGACTAAAATTGAGGTTTTAAGCGTATTTATATGTTGGTTAACGTGGGTGCGGGGAAGGAGAAAAATATTAGGATCTGCCCAATGGGATAAAAGAATTTGAAACGTAACGGTCAGATACAGCGAGTGAAAATTTGCAGTTAGGATGATTTTTTGTGGCCTGAAAAGGTTTCGTAGATACAGATAACAGAGTTTTTTATGAAGCGATAAGGTGTCGGGTACTTTGAAATATTCATTGGAATTTCAGAAAACGATATTTATCTGTATTTCTTATGTGGTACACAGAGACAAAAATTCGCTAGCCATTAGCGAATATTCACTTGCAGTAGCAAAAAAAATCGTTTAAATAGGGGACAAATGACTTATTCATTTACCACAGAAAAAACCTTATTGCTAAAATTGAACATTTACAGTTAATATAGACACTTATCATAAATATATTTCAAATAGTCTATTTTATTTACTGTAAATTATTTCGTCACTTACAGTTATCGAGCTAGATAACTTGCTACTAGGTATTTATTATAATATCGTTTATTAAATCCGACATATTGTATACTCACCCTTAGTGATTTATTTATTTATCTCTAATAGTTTTTTAACCTATAATAGATAAAATGTATATTTACCTTAGTAATACAGGTTATCAGGACTAATTGAAAAGTTTTTTACAGTAATCGATTTATTTATTAACCTTAATCTTGGCATTAATGCTTATACAGGGTGTCCACTTATATTTCCCCTATTTTAACTGTCTATAAATTCTAAACGGTTCAGGAGGGAAATATGCGGTCTTCACGAAATTGTTTCATTTTAGTGGCTACGAGTTTTGTTCGAATAGATTGATTTTCTTCTATCGTTTCCGTTTACGAAACAACATAAATGGAGAATTTTTGACAATTTTTTTATTGACTTTGTTAGTGGAACGACCAGTATATTTTTTGTAGTTTGATATAGCGATGGAGAAACTTTTCAAAATCGGTTAGTAACTGACAGAAATTGTAAAAATCCGCCATTTTTGTTTTGACGTAATCGGAAGCGATGAGAAAATTCCAGTTTATTCGACCAAAACTTGTACTAAAATGAAACATTTCAGTAAAAATCGCATATTTCTATTCTGCACCGTTTAGAATTTATAAGGGGAAAATATAAGTGGGCAGCCAGTACTGAAAACTAATCCAAAGTTGAAATTTCATATACCAGGTATGTCAAATGTATTTATACAATATAATTATAAATTAACAGATTTGGAATACATACTTCAAATTTCATATTTTTTCCATCATTAGTTTTCTATATTTGCTAAACACGCTAAGCAAATTCATGAAAAACATTTATATTAAACTTGTAAAGAATTACCATATGTATTTTTTCAAGTAATTGATAAATGAATTTTCAAAATATACATTTTTCTCCAAGTAACCAAAAATAAAAGTAAGTTAAAAATAATAAGGAACGTTTTCAGTCTAAGTACAATAATACAAATCATACATCAACATTTAAGTTTTAAAATGATTAATTTTCAGTCTAAGTAGCGACAATACAAGAACATGTAAATTTTAAACTTATTAATTTTTTTAAATTAACCAAAAAGACGAAAATAAAAGTTAAAGATAGTATAAGGAACGTTTTCAGCCTAAGTACAGTACAGATCATATAGGAGCACGTAAGTTGTAAAATTAATAACTTTTTTCAAATTATACAAAACAAAAAATGATAAGGAACATTTTCATACAAAAAAATCCTATACAGGGTGCGGCTGATAAAACCGTCGGTTAGAGAAATCTTGAAATCCAAAAGGATTTCAAATCTGAAAATTGGTTTTAGAGATCTCTCTAATCGACGGCTGCAAACTGTAAGACAATTTAAAATTTTCAATTTTCCTAAACCAAATGGAAGGTGATCAACCTAATATAACGGACATGGTAATTACACGATTTAGACGAGCAGTATCTCGGAACTGGACAGTAGTACAGAATTGTAATTTTGGTGGTATAAGACAAATACTGCAGCTTTTTTTAGTTATTGTGTTACCCAATGACATTTTTGTTATGGCTTACGTGACACCAGATTCATCAGATCAGATCACCTGTATATTTCTACATTTTTAAGTTTTTCTCGATAACACGATTCCAACAAACTAGCACACTTGTGGTATAAAACTATTAATTACAGGTAGAGCTGATTGTCCTTCGACTAATAAGACAAGCAATTTCTCAGAACTAGACAGTTCATTTTGAATTTGTAATTAAAATACAATCCTGCGACATTATAAATGTATTTAATTATAATTTCAAAATAAACTGTCCATTTCCGAGTTATTGCTTGTTTTAACCATCATGGAACAAACATTTTTAATTAGCTGTTTGTTGGAATCGTAACAGAGAAATGTAAAAATTCACAAGTTGTCCCATTAATAAATTCGAATGTGATATAGGTACAAAAAGGTAACTGGTAACATAATAACAAAAAAAAGCTGCAGAATATGTTCCAATATACAGCCCCGAAATTACAATTCTGTACTACTGTTCATTTCCGAGATATTGCTTGTCCAAATCGTCTTGGAACACCCTGTATAAAGATTTGTTTTAACTTACATAAAAAATAAGAAGATATTTAAAAAAAAGTTATAATTCTGCTATTAGAGTGTACATTCAAAGTGACCATCTAAAAACAAAATTGAATCTCTGAAAAGCAAGAGAGATCATCAGTTATCTTAGCTTCATATGCAAACATATATGTTCATTAAAGGAAATTACATTGATTGCATTCCATTGTAGACCTCGCCTTATAGTGGAACCAGAAACCACTCACCGCACAAAGAAAGATCGTTCAGACATTCACTACACTCCACACGTGCTGTTTGTTTGCTGTTTTCCCGAATTTTAAAAATTAATTTATGCAATTTCTTGTCTGAAACCAACTTAACGGTCAGCCGAGCAACCCAAGTGTTATCGGAATGTGTCGAAGACGTGATTCCAAATACTTAGATAACTAAAGATTTATATTGAGCTCACTTACGATAAAGAATAGATAGTTAAGGGTTAATGATTCAATTCTAAAAACTTTTTTTATTAAGTACAAATTACCTGGTGAATAAGGTTTGTCGATCGCTGTAACGGAAAAAACTAGCTATCTGTTTTTTTCAACTACTGATTAATAATGTTTCCACCACTAATGAAAATGTATTTGCAGCAAGCTATTTTTTTCTAGAAACTTTTTTTATTTGTACGTGTTTTCTCTGTGTAATAAAGTTAAAATGAATTATTTGTTGATGTAAAGAAATATTAAATGTTGAGAAGAAGGATATATTTAGTTATATGTTTTGAGCAGAATATTTGAATTGTATTATACAGGGGAAGTTGAAGATAAAAATCACAGGAGAATTTGGTAATTAAATCAAATTCGAACACTACCATTCATATAGTATATAAGTGATTAATAATATTAAGTGGAGTTCCTATGGATGTGAATGCTGGATCTGCAATGTTGAAGTATGAAAACACAAAGTATCAGACTCCCCTAATACTTCTGTTGGAAGCTGGATCAACTGTACTGAGACGAAATCGTTTTAACAATATCTTAAGGTGTTTGCTTTACATCTGAAATATAGAACTTATATTGGATGGAGTGTGACCTTCAAGTGACTTCTTCTTCTATTTACCATCGATAGCCATGACAGCATGCTATTGTCTGTTCGTTGCCAACAAGTTTTCCCCTGAGGATTATGTCCAGCATTCTAGCCATCGCTTTAGTGGCCTTCCTTGTGATATTTCCCCTTCTGGGTTATTCATTTTTAACAAGTCTGTTGTCCTCCATTCTTTCTATATGTTTATTCCAGACTGTTTTTGATTATATGTCTAGTTGAACTTCGTCAACTAGGTAACTAATCTTAATTTGACAAAATTAATGTCGAAATTTATAATTTATTATATACAAATTTACAAAATGGTACAAAGTTGTGAATGGTGAACTTCGGTGGTTTCACATCGGAAGACACTTTATGTTTCGATTTGATGAATATTAAACTTCTTTGTTATTGAGCGTTGAGCTCGATTCGATGAGTGTGTAAAAATCGCGTCGATGAATGTAAACTTTGTTATCGAGAGTATTGAACTCGCTTCGATGAGTGTAAAAAACTAACTTTATTGTTGAACGTTGAGCTCGATTCGATGAGTGTAAAACTCGCGTCGATAAGTGTAGAACTGGCGTCGATAAGTGTAGAACTGATGAGTGAGAAACTGATTTTTTCACGTTGTGGGACGTGTTAAATAGAAATCTAGGAGGGGCGTGTTTACACGTGGATTGGGTTGACCAAACGAAAATAAATATTTCCTATTGGCCAGTATCATTTGACTTGTCGGGTTTCTAGACAAGAACCAACTATGGGTGCCGGCAATAGATAGTTAAATTTCTATTAAATACTCCAATAGCAATTGTAACCCTTTTACTCGGAAAGGTTATGCAAAAATGTCTTTGATATCTTCCGACCGTCGACCATAAAATTCATGCAGGAGTAACACTAAATTTAGGGAATTTACAATACAATATATAATTGGGTGAAACGTGACCTTTTCCTAACTTCTTAACTATAGGACAATGCCACAAGATGTCGACTATCAAAAATGTGCTATTTCAATGCCCAAACAAAAATATTTACAATTATTTTTGCCAAACGTGATATTTTAAAGGTATTTAACAAAAGTTGAAAATAAAATGTAACTATCCTTTGAATTTACAACAATATAAAAGATCTTCTCAATTCTGAAACATATTTTTACAACGCTATTAACTAAAATGAATTTACGCCTCAACACTCCATCGGACAGGCGGATAGGTAGTTACATTAGTGGACGGGTTAAGCTTATCAGAAACAAATTTCAAATATCAAAAAGTTCATTTTTTGATTTTTTTTTCAACGAAATCTTTTCAGATTGGTTAAATTGATACTCATTCTCATTTTCATTAGATTTATTGTAGGCGAATAAACAAAAAAAAATTGTGGATTATAAAGAAAAACACAGTTATAACACATCATTTTATTTATGACATTGTTTCACATGAAAAAACTAAAATCAGCTATATTCAACGGGTACACATGAATAAAAAAGGTATATATATATATATATATATATATATATATATATATACAGTCGACTCTCGTTAATTCCAACCTGCGATAATTCGAACCTCTCTATAATTCAAAGTTATCACGAGTGCCCTACAAAATCTCTTTATATTTCGAACTAAATCAATACATTTTTATGCACTTGGTAATTCGAACGAAAAAATCATTGCTATATAATAAAACAACTCGTTAATTCGAACTCATCGGCGTCCAACACTCGACAATTCAAAGTTGCAGAGAGAAAGAGGTCGAAGATTGTAATGTAAGTACATTTTGCGACAATTTCAAACTTGTATCAACATACACGAGCCTTTGTTTTTGTTATGAATAGTTTAGTTCACACTTCCGCACGAATTGGTTTGTGTAGTTGTGTTACTGTTAGTCTTTCGTTGGTATGCAGAGTAAAAGTTTGTGTTAATTATGAGTCGTAGAAGGTATAAATGTTTGACGATTGCTGAAAAGAAGAAGTTAATCGAAAAAGTAGAGGAAGGTGAGAAGAAAAGTGATGTTGCAAAATAATTTAAGATTCCTCTGAGTACTCTCTCAACCATAATAAAGCACAAGGAGAAAATTAATTCTGCTCAAACTGCTGGAGTACGGAAAAGAACAACTAAAGGTGAATTTCCTCGTCTAGAAGAAAGCCTGGTCATTTGGCTAAGACAGTGTAGAGGACAAAAAGTGTCTATTAGTGGAAACTTATTGAAGGAAAAAGCAAAAGAGTTCGCGTCTACTCTAAGTATCAAAAACTTTGCGGCAAGTGAAGGGTGGCTTACGAATTTCAAAAATAGAAATGGAGTTGTGTTTAAAAAAGTTTGTGGAGAAAGTGGAAGTGTTGACAATGCAGTTTGGTTAGATTGGCACTGTAAATTGAAGACCTTGATTGAAAACTATGATGCCCGAGACATTTTTAATACTGATGAAACTGGTCTATTTTTCAAATGTTTACCGGCGGACAAGACGCTTACTTTTAAAGATGAAAAATGTCACGGGGGTAAACATAGTAAAGAGAGGTTGACAGTTTTATTTGCAGTAAATATGGACGGATCCGAAAAACTTAAGCCCTTAGTGATAGGAAAAGCAATGAAACCGCGATGTTTCAAAGGAGTGAAATCGTTGCCCACTGATTATCGTGCTAATAGAAAAGCTTGGATGACGACAGAACTTTTTAACAGTTAATGGGGACATGAAACGACAAAAGCGGAAAATTTTACTATTTTTAGATAATTGCACTGTACACAACAGTCCTCCTACATTGTCCAACGTGGAACTCTACTTCTTTCCGCCGAATACAACTTCGAAATTGCAACCATTGGATCAAGGGATTATTCATAATTTCAAGACGTTCTATCGCAAAGAAATTGTTAAGATCGTTTTAGAATCTCTTGACAAGCAGCTAACTGCGAATATTACGGTTCTGACAGCTATTTTACTGATTAACAAGGCATGGAGAGCTGTAACACCCCTAACGATTCTCAACTGCTTCAAAAAATCAGGTTTCTTAAAAGAAAATCTTCCAATACTTATGGATTATGAAGAATCAGCAGTAGAATCATTAGGAGACATCAGCGGTGTGAGTTTTTCTGACTTTGTTCAAGTGGATGAAGATGTCGCTGTCTCAGGTGGACTAACTGATAGCGAAATTTTATCTGCGACATATATGAATGAAAAAAGCAACGTTGAAGATGAGGACGATACATCAGAACCTGTAACAGAGGTGTCAGTTAAGGAAGCACGATTTTCCTTCGATACCTTACAACGCTTCTGTCTACAAAACGAAACTGATGAAAAAACATTTCAGGCACTTTTTTTCTTAAAAAAAGTTATTGAGCAGTCTGAGCAGCAGCAATGTGTTTTGAAGCAAACCAGTATAACAGAGTTCTTTCGAAACATTAATTAATTCACATTATGAATAGATTTATGTATGTACACTCTAAACTTTTTTCATTGTTATAGAATAGCAGTTAATAAATAATTACAAATTGATCAATACTTGGTAATTCGAAGTTTTATTGATTTTCTCTCACAAATTTCGAACCATTTGATATTTCAAACATTCGATAATTCGAAATATTTTAAGAGTCCCTCGAGTTTCGAATTAACGAGAGTCGACTGTATATATATATATATATATATATATATAAGTATATAAAATAAAAGACAAATTAAAAATAAATCGACACAAAAAATTTGATGTCTTAAATTCAAAGTTGATTCCGTTCGGCGCATTCACCACAGCAGGCTCCATGCTCCATGCAAAGCCAAGATTTGCAAAACTTACAAAAGTATCTTGTTTGCCGTTTTTTGCAATATTTACAGTATCCTCGTTTGTTTGGAGGTGGCTCCTGTGGTGGTACCATGTTAACTCCTGCAAATTTAGCGGCCGTCTGTCGAATATTTCTTGGCAAATTTAACATAGTTGCTCTTTTTGCTATGTTTACTTTCACCAACTCTAACCCTAACTGTTTTAAAAATAATCTTCGATTTCTCGCCACACTATATGACGAAATCATTTTATCAACAACATCGACCCCGCATTTGGTGGTGTTGTAGAATGTAATGATTTCAGGTTTTTGTGCAGCACCCGTGCTTTCATCTATTACACCTTCTCGATGGAAAGAAGATATCATTAGAATATTTTTATTTTTTTTAGGAACATGAGATGCTAAAGTCATATATGTTCCAAATCCAAAAACAGTCGAAGGAATAGATCGCTTATTTTTCTCTCTAAATTCCTGTGGTATACCTTTTGCTCGGGAATTTAGTGTTCCGACAATTGTTAGTCTATGTTGTGTAAAAGCTTCTTCAGTCAGGTCAAAACTATTGAACCACCTATCCATAGTGATATTTCGTCCCGAATTCGAAATATGTTCAAACATTCTAAGAGACACCGCTTCAGTTGAATTGTCTACCTGAAATGGCCCTTCTGCTTGCACACCAGCATAAATTTCCAATTTTGATGTATGATAAGTTCGAGCATCAACTAGTGAAAAAACTTTTATGCCGTACTTACTGGGTTTCTTAGGCATAAACATGCGGAAGACACATCGACCGCGAAAAGGCAATATCATTTCGTCTAATGTGGCGTACTCCCCTATCGAATAATAACGCTGGCAATTGTTATTGAATATTTCAAATATTTCCCTTATGGGCGCCAATTTATCTATAGATTGCCTCTCTGCTCTCGTTGTCGTATCATCAAATCTGATGACTCTCAAAAAAAATCGGAATCTCCTTTGTGACATTGCTGCTACGAATATTTCCGATCCCATTCCATCATTACTCCAATACTCCTCCAAAATTCGCTGCTCGTTCAGTGCCGGCAAGATAAAGCAAGCCAAAAAAGCACTTCATCTCTTCTTTTGACGTCAGAGCTGCATCGTTTGGATCCTGGTACTTGCATGCTATTTTTTGAATATATAAATTTGTATACCTCACAACAATATCCAAGATGTCATCAAAAAAGAGATGCCAAGTTTTTTAACATTTTTTGCTTTCCGAAGAGGCCCAGGTAAATGCGTGACAATATTCTCTCTTCTTGTGCGAACATTGCGTGCACCGCCAAATTTTCTCCATTTGCGCCCATCCTTTGCATGATAATACAAACGCCGATCCTCTGTTGGCTCATCAGTGTCTGCATTTGCTGCTCCTATTTTATTTTGTTCCCTCTTATTATTTTCAGTCTCAGAGTCAGTGTCATGTTCACTAAATTCTACATGATCTGAGTCCACTATTGAACTGTCTGAATCTGCAGCCGCTTCCTCGTCAGTTGGAACATCTTCATAAAGTTTCATCAAACGTTCAATTTGCTTTTCATAGGTATCCATTTTAATTGAGCACTATAATAAAACATTTATGTTCTAAAAATATTATAGATATAACAATATGAAAATCACTTACCATGTAACAAGAAGAAATGTTCAGTATTATTGTGCACAAATCACAGTATACCATGTATCTGTATACACAAACTAACAGAAACGGGACATGAATTATAATCGAGGGAATCCCCAAGCACTATCGCATCTCGTATATAGATTCTAAAGTACAATAATTCAATATCTCTACCATATATGGTGCCTAGAGTATGCTACGTAATTGAATACACATTTGAACGGGTTAAGCCTGTGAGTGCAAACACCGCTATAACGCAAAACATTGGATTCCTTTTTTAACACAATTTAGGCTGTAAACTTCATTTTAAATAGTAAAAAGGTATATAGGATATAAATATCCCAACGCCATAAATTGAAAAGTTATTGCTAATTTTCAAAACCTTATGCACTGATAGGCTTAGCCCGTCCGATAGAGTGTTAAACATATACAATAAAGAAAGGAAGCATACAAATATCTTACATATTTTAAAAGTATCGTGAACAATAAAATTCAAGATTTTACAATCTTGAACACTGACTGTTTGTCTTTGTCTCAGTCACCTCCTTTGTCCTGTTTACCCATTGTTGTCTGACGTCTTCCTTGCGTATTCTGTTATGTGAGGTTTTGCCTTGGTGCTTCTTAATGTGTTTCTTTTGACCGTTTTCATCATTTGTAGTGTTCTATTTGTGTCTGGGCTTGCTTTTGCGGCGTTTGTTATAATCAGTTTTATGGCCATTTTCAATATCTTGATTTTACTTTCTGTACTGAAGTATTTATCTTTCCAAACTATTTCATAGTATGCCTCCTTATTTCATTGAAAATATCTATATGGCTCGTTATTACCGCTCAGATATATGAAGTAATTCACCTGTTCGATAATTTAAGAATAGATTTTCAACTTGCATCTTTTCGTTTCTTTGGATGTAATTAAGCATTTGGCCTTCTCGCTGTTGATGCTTGTTTAATTCTCTTGCTTTAGTGTTGAAAGAGTGTAGAAGTCGTTGGAGTTATCTTTAGGGTAACAGACAGCATGGAAAAATGTGATACCCATTTTGTTAGGTAAGGTTAGTAAGGTCCAATTGTTTTGGGAAGATTTTATATTATCCTTTCAATTATCAAATTAAATATGAAGGGACTAAGTGAGTTTTCTTGTCAAATTCCTGTGTTTATCTTTTTGTCTTTTGTTGTCATGTTCTTTACACTGATTTTTGTTCTACACTGGGTATTTAAATCTTGTATTATGTTAGTTAGCATATTGTTCAGTCCTTTGGTTCTTATTATTTCTGAAGCGTCCTTTGGTCATAGTGTTCTTTGGGAGTACTTTGGCGAATACCTTTGTCACATCGACAAAGCAAATACATGTGGGTTTGTTGAATTCTAAAGATTTTTCACAATGAATATTGCGTCAATTGTGGTCCCGTTCTTTCGGAATTCTTGTTACTCTTCTCGTATTTTACGATCTAAGTGATTTCTGCCAGTATAGTTTCTGTGAATGCCTTGAGGATCTATCAAGTATTGTTATACTATTCTTTAATTCGAACGATTTTTCCTCGCAGACTTACACATGTGCCTTTTGTAGTAAGTATAACTGGACGACATGTCAAATACAATTATGAAGCATAAAACGTACTTATTATGAACAATTTTAAGTAATTTTAAAGTGATCTCGTATGTCGTGGTCATTCATTTGTTATTCGTTACCTAAAAACTATAAGAATTTAGGATCAAGATTTCGTGGATAATTCCGACAGATCCCTTTTTGCTTTGAATAAAATGGTCTGTACTTGTTGAAAATGTATAACCCTGTATATTCGATTGAAAACTATAAGATATTCAATTCCGCATTTCTCGCCGTGAATGTCAAAATTTTTATTGTTAAGGTAAGACGGCTGGAAAAGTATTCTTATAAATGTGAAAAGGTATAAGATTCACAGTTTATGGCATCTGTTTGTCATTACGGAATGATTGTAATGCCTTTTAGGCTGGATCCACATGTATCCGTGATACGTATCCGTTGTATACCACGTGATCAATATCAACTAATGAAATTTTAGGGATCAAAATCACGGACGTTTCAAGGTCACAACGGATTGAAGTTGGTTAATTTTAACTTCTCATGCGTGATTGAGGTTAGGTTATTATTTTATTTACGTTTTTCTGGTGATTCGCCGACTACTTTTGAAAATAATTTCTTACCTAGGTTAAAAAAATGTCGAGTCTAGAAAAGATTCCTCCATAAAAATTTGTCTTGTCCATATTGCTCTTTTTTGTGGGTTTTGTATGATAAGCCTATTGTTTTGTAGATACATTAGGTATTAGGTATGCTATTTTTATTTTTTTCTCTAAATTGCTTTGGGCCCAGGGAGGAGCATTCACTAATTTTCTGTTTTAACGGGAAATCATTAAATTCCTATCATTTACACTAACAGTTAGTTACGACAAAGAATATTTTGAGGTTGTTTTGACGTTTGGTACCGTAAACGAATGCGTGAACGGATTGACACATGTGGATGATCATATTTTCGGCTATCCGTGAAACGCACAAGTACGTCCGTGATCACGGATGCATGTGGATCCAGCATTAGGGGTTTGAGGAGAAACGGAACTTCAGTATGTATCCAACGATTTAACCAAACAAACATTAATCACAACGTTGTAAACATCTACCACTCATTCTTTTGTAATTCAATTTAACGATTAATTCTCATATTTCATTTGTTATTTTGTTATATTATTTCTTTGATAACTTGTTTGTAGGTTACTATTATTAAAACTTCATTATGTAAACAGCTCGGGTTCTTTATTTCCAACGAACTCACATTTCCTTTGAACCTACTGCAATTTTCAAAAATTCCTATCTTCCAAACCGCTATACATTAGGTTTCCAAATTTTAGGGTATAAAACTAGAAATAATTATCTAGGCGGGATGCATAAAAGAAAATAAAAAAAAATGAAGTTATTTCTGAAATACGGTGTTCAAATTTTTGAAATAATTTTTTTTCCTAAATACTCATGCAACGCACGTTCGTCGATACCTATAAATCCATTCTCCAAATTTGAGCTATTTATCTCTTTCCGTTAGCATGTAATGAATTTTTGAAAATTTACTACCGGAAGATGCTGCCCCCTAACGACATGCGTCCCTTAACTT
Source organism: Galeruca laticollis (assembly GCA_963921935.1). NCBI lineage: Eukaryota > Metazoa > Arthropoda > Insecta > Coleoptera > Chrysomelidae > Galeruca > Galeruca laticollis. Next base: position 113,179,043 of record OY998177.1, on the reverse strand, counting down.
AAATGGTACACTCCGCTCAGCCATTTCACAGTGGTTACGCGCTCGTAGTGATTTTGATTTATCCAACGGATAGCGCGCTATTAGGTATTTGGAAATTTTAATAAATAAAATGGTTAATAAACGAGGAATAAAAAAGAGTGGTGGTGTAGTTAGTGCTAAAAGACGGCGGTAAGTTGCTTAATTTAATTATTCATTGATATTTAGGGAATAGGCAACCTATATTTTCACAATATTTGTATTGACTCAGGTATTGTTGGTTTAAAAAATTTACCGAGGCTCAATAATATTTAAAAGTAGATTCCGGCTGGCATATCGGCATATTAACATTTAAATTTCCACTTTTTGCTAATGATTTCAACCAAAGTGCTTCCCTTACGGCTTCAAACAGAGCCATATATTCAGCTTCAGTAGAAGAAGCTGCTACTGACAATTGTTTTTCTGTATTCCAACTTATCACACATTGATCGAATAACTTAAATGAATAACCTGTTGTACTTTCTGTCTTTATCATCATCTGCTCCCCAATAAGAGTCAACATAGCCACTTATAATATTCTCGTATTCACCTCGTATATATGTCAACTTAAAATTCACTGAACCTGAGAGATACCTAAGAGCCCTTTTCAAACATTGCCCTAGTTTCTTATTATTGTTGTTAACATATCTACGTAAAATATTAATAGCTGTACTTAAATCTGGTCGTGTGCACACCATCGAATACATCAAATACCCAATAAGATTTCGGCTAGGGCTTTCATATATCTCTTGAGAATTCAGATTTGTATAATTTATTTCACTTGGTGGAGAAGTGCCAACAGATTTACAATCTTCCATGTTAAACTTTTGGAAAATTAAATTAACTTATTGATTTATGGAAACAATTGTCAATTTTTTAGAATTTTCAATAACTTTTATTATATTGTGGAATTAACTAGAAACCGTGAGTTTCATTTAAAACACTATTTTGTAAAATTGTTTTTATGTATGCCTGTTGATCTAAAGTAATTGAATTATTCTTTCTTTCAATTTTATTGCCCAAAAAGACAACAATATGTTGAAGAAAATTCCCGATTCAACCAGCTGAAATCTATATACTTTTAAAAATATAGGTACCTATTAAGATTTTTCATGTATATGTACTTTAGGAGATTGTAGATAATGATAGTCATATGAATTAAAAAATAACTATATATTTTTATAGGGCAGCATTCGTACGCTGACGTGGAAAACCTAATGAAGCTTCTACATCTAATGTAGAAAAAAGTGAAATGGAAATTCCAACAGAGGTAGAACAGGAACATACTTTGGATCAAGAAATATTTCCTGATATTGATGTAGAAATGGAAATTCCAAAAAAAGAATTTTCCTTAACAGGAAATAGAATCATAAACATGGCTTACTTTTGGCAGCAGCTCCAAAATTTAAAACATTTACCCTCTTTTTCATGTTCTCTTGTAAACTGCCCGATTATTAACAACATTCGGAATAGTTGTGCTCCTAAGTTTATTTTACAGGGTTATTGGTTATAATTTGACCACCCCTTCATTTCTCTTATGCATACAGATACAAAGTTTTATATAAAAGTTGTAGGAGTATAAACGAATTTTAATAAAATGTACTTTGCACACCAATAGCGTTTTTGAATTACGGGGTATAATATAAAAATATTTTTTTTAAATAGAACGCCCTGTATATTATGACATATTCGAATAGGGCCCTTTTTTCTCATAACAAAAATATATACTTTTATAGGTCTAGCTTTTATACTTTCCAAAATAATGGGCAGTAAACTCCTAAAGTATTTAAGTTAGTATTTAGCTAGAAAGTAGTTGGCTATGCATGGCTTACTGCACTTGTTAATATTATCTGTCAAAACTAAGTATCTTCTAAAGTAATAGACAGTAAATGTTTAAAAAATAGGCGACTGGGTGTGACATTAACAAAGAAAATAAAAAACAATACATTGTTTATTACACAATAGAAACTGATTTGATATTTTCATCCATTTTAAGCAAACTAAAGTAAGTGCTCTAAATTACCGCTGTTAGTTTCAATATAAAGCTCATACCTTCTCCTTAAATTTTGTATACAGTATTTCTCTCACATTATGCAGAGGTGTTCGGTCTTGTTGCCATATTATGACATTGAGCGCATCTTCTGGAAATTCCTGAAGTAAATCGTCAACTTGTTGCAGAATGTCATCGAAACATAGTTGACCCGTTAAAGTGAAATTATAGAATATTGGCCCCACTATTTTACCCCGAAAAATTCCACATCAGACATGAATAGATTTTCGACCTGATTTTTCAGTTTGTTTAATTTTGTATTTCCTATAACTTTTTCGTTCCCACGAACATCTATTTTTTTCTGTTAAACAGACCTGATGTAGAGAAACTTGATTCATCCGTCCAAATAATTTGTTTATAGTAATTTTCGTTGTCGTCTAAATTTCTCATAATTTGTTGATATTTTCGCTTATGTTCGTCACTTCTTGTGCTGGTAAAATTTTGTAAGGAGGATAGTTATTATTTTTTAGTGTTTTTTAAACTTTATAGTAACTTGTCTGTAATTTGCCGGAAGCTTTTTTATACTACTCTCTGCATTCTCATAAATACGAATAATTGATATTTTGATGTGTTTTATTCTGAAAATATATTTTTAGGTAATTTAATATTAATTGAATAAAAGTATTATTTTACCTTCAAAGTGTTACAGTATATTCAACTGTTCCTCTTCATTTACTATGGCAATACGTTCCTTTCTCAAAAAGTTATGATAGACATTGACGTGATGGTAAATATTTACAAATGTGTTTAGACTAGGACATCGTCGATTTGGATACAACTGTAGATATTCTCGTTTTGCAGCACGTTTATTATTGTTATTTTTGACATATAGAGAAAATATTTCTACTTTTTCTGAACTAGTGTTATCCATTTTTGAAAAATATAGCTAGCAATTAGTTGTATTTGTTACGTTAGTTTATAATTTTGACAGATAACATCAACAGTATTACAGTAAGACATTCACGTTTTTTAGCTAGATACTAACTTAAATACTTTAGGAATTTGCTGTTCATTATTTTGGAAAGTATAAAAGCTAGACCTATCAAAGTATATATTTTTGTTATGAGAAAAAAAGCCCTCTCCGAATATGTCATAATATACAGGGTGTTCTATTAAAAAATAAATATTCTTATTTCATATCCACTAATGCAAAAACACTACTGGTGTACAAAGTATATTTTATTAAAATTCATATATACTCCTGCAACTTTCAGTTGAAATTTTTTTTTGTATCTGTATGCATAAGAGAAATAATGGGGTGGTCAAATTATAACCAATAACCCTGTACAGTGTAATATGTGCAATGCAAAATTTCCCTTATATTCACAACAAAATGACGAAGAGATAGATGTTATTATAGCAGCAGTTCTTGGTATATATATGTATTTTATACAGTAAAGAATTTTTGCATCTTTTGGCTATATCCAGCTATATCTCGCAAACAAAAGATGACATCAAAAAATGCTCAACATTAAGATCTAACAATTTTAAAAACAAACAAACCCTACTTGTTATACAGTGTTACAAAGTCCAATAAACCCTCTTCTTTTATGTCACTTTAGTTGCCCCTACGTATCCTATAAAGGGTTCTGAACATTTTTTATATCATTTTTCGTTTTCGAGATATAGCCGACCGCATACTCAACTTTTTAAATTGTCACACTGTATACGTATGTCCGATACAGTATGTGTAAAGAATATACAACTTTCAATTACAACGATGTTCAAGAAAATTGCGTAAGGTATAAATGTTTCCTCCTATTTTTATGAACATTTGCCAAGCTTAAATTATATTGACCATAAAAATAGGAGACGGAATACCCGGTATACCCGGAATTTTACAAGGAATGATTTGTACCCTGCGCGATTTTGTTGAACATTGTTGTACCTAAACGTATTGATGTGTATTCTTTGTAAAAGCTGTAAAATATATATAACGGTATGGTCTGTGATACACACACTAACATTTTAACATATTATTGTGAAAATGTGGTAAACAAATATTTAGTTGTATTTTTTTCTTGTAGGATCCATTTCTAGTGGATGGGGTTTCTCTCAGCTTGAACAAATTACTGGCACTTCCATAAATGTTCCAAACTACAATTCGAATCAATATAAATTAGAAGAAAATGTAGACAACGTACTGTTAAGACAGTTACAGCTAGCAGGTAAGGAAGAGGCTAGAATTGCAAGAGAAAATGGAAATGTTGATGAAGATGGATATTCGTATAACACTGTAATCGCAGATGGTGCGTGGTGCAAGAGGACCTACAAAGCTGCTTATAATACTTTATCAGGGATAGCTGTCATAATTGGGGAAGTGACAAGGAAAATTCTGTATAATGGAATCAAAAATAAATTTTGTATTGTGTGTACTAGATATAAGAACAATATTCCTGAACATAAGTGTGCCAAAAATTGGACAGGTACATCTACTTTTATGGAGAGTGCAATTATACTGGAGAGCTTTAAAAGAAGTATTGAGATGCATGGGGTGAAATATCTTAAATTGGTTGGAGATGGTGACAGCAGCGTGTCGAAAAAACTTTTGGAAGAAAGGCCATATGGAATGAAAGTGGAATGTGTAAACCATCTACTGCGTAATCTATGTACGAGGTTGAAGGTTGTGGCAAAATCAACAAGAAGTGCTTCAACTGTAAAAAAAGTTCCTTTAAAATTAAGAAAACAATTTTATTAAATTTAGATCGGCCATAAAGAAATCTTCCGAACATTGGGGCAAAGCTGATTTAACAACAGCCGGAAAAATAATAAAATTTCAGAGTGATGTTAGAAACTCAGTAAAACATATATTTGGCATGCATGAAATCTGTGAGTCCTATTTTTGTACAAATGAAGGGGATGCAAATGAAAACCTGGTTCCATTAATAATCAGTTATGGATTAAAGCAGGATATCGATAAATGTTTGCAGAGAATATTAGTTAATGCTTCGTCTTTTCTGTTGAACAAAAATAATAAAACACTTTAACAGCTTGGTGAATAAGTTTGAGGGTGGAAAAAGAATAGAATATTCTTTCAAATCTTCATACCAAACGAGATGCAAGATAGCTGCTATATCCTATAATTCCAAAGAAACATATATTGAAGAAAACGTTGTGGGTTATATACTAAGCAGATAATGCCTAGAAGGCAACTCATTAGAGTGAGACAATCCGTTAATAGAAAAAAAATATTCACAGAACAAAGTCCATGAGAGATCCCAGCAACGCCGATCAGGATTACGGTGAAATCGAAGGAAATACTTCAGAAGAAGAACTGAAAGACAGGAAAGAAAAATATTTCCAGATCCTCCAAAAGACTCCAGTCCAAGCACTAGAAAGACGCACCGTAGGACAAAGTAGTAATCCCTCCCTTATGGCAACAAGAAAGGCTGTACAGAATTACTGCTTCAAGCTTTGGTAGAATATGCCGGATGAAGCCGACTACCAACCCTATAAAAGCCGTGAAAAGTATGCTGTACAGTACGTTCAGAGGAAATTCGGCAATTAAGTACGGACAAGAAAATGGAATCGTTGCCATGAGGGATTTCGAAGAAATAACTGGTCTTACCGTATCAAAATGTGGCTTATTCGTTAGAAAGAATGACGAATTTTTCCTTGGCGCTAGTCGTGATGGACTAATTGAATTTGGTAATTCAATTTTAGTAGTGAAATTCCCCGAAAATTTGAACGCAATGACGGTACTTGATGGAATATGAGACAAAAAAATTACATCTCTAAAAGTAACTGAAACGGAAGTAATTCCTTAAAAAAAAATCATATTTCTCTCTAATTCAGGGGCAATTACACCTAACCCAAAGAAAGTCTTGCTATTTTATAGTTTGGACTCCACATGGTCAACCTCACATAGAGAAAATTGAAAGGGATGACGAATTTTGGCGAAATAATATGAAGTCGGCTTTATTTTCATTTTTTAATAATTATTTTTTGCCAGAGGTGCTTAAAAATCCATTGCAAAATAGATAATAGTTTAACGATCATTAGTTAAAGGTACCTTTAATTTGTATTTTTAAGTTATATTAATTTTCCTTTAAATATAAGAAACTGATTTCAAATTGATAGTTTTTTTTAATTTTTGAAATAAGATCAATTCAATATGACTAACCAGATTTTGTATTTTAAATCATTTTGCATATTTTTACTTTTCATTTCTTGTATAATAAAGGCTCTGCAACCACAGGAAAGTCGAAGAAATTTTGAAAATAGAAAGTATGTATAGTCTACTATTGTGACTAGTTAATTTCAAATACTATATAATATATGATTTTTCATTTGAAATGTCTCAGTGGCGTAGACATTTTATTTTTTCTTTAAAAAAATTACATTATTACCCATATGCTCGCCAATGATTGACATACAATTTTTTATTATACGGGAATAAATGTACAATCGCTACCTCTCAAAATACCCTAAATTTCATTTAAATATCTCATCTGCTTTTAGAGAAATAAATGAATCTTTTGTTTTTAAGAAGAGAAATTAACAAAAAATTATCCCGAAAATGAAGCATTTGCGGACATATTATTATTAATACTTTTCTGCTTATTTTGATGCGTAGGTTCTATCCAGCATTTCATTTTGTGACACTTTTTTAATATCCTATATTTAAATAAGAATAAATAAGTAGAAAAATAAGTCACAAAACGCTGTTAAGTTCGCTGTACGATGATACTATCCAAATGAACGGTACGACGGTTTGCAATGAAATGACAAAATCAGTTTCTCGTTGCGCTGCGTGCTGCGCATCTTTAATTTCGAAAGTACCCTGTTTCTCTGTTGGTTTTCACTTCAGGTACTCATGTGTTTAGATTCGAAATCTCTTAACGCTACTACGCGGACATTCTCGCTGTGTCTCTTTCCGAACTTTCGTCGACCGTTCAGCGTTTAACCAGGCAGTAGGTCCTAATATACTCTTAAATCAGTTTACATAATTTTAAATTACTCGCTTGTTTTTGATTTCAATGGAAACTAGGTCTTCTTAGAAAAATGGATCGATTGGCGATCATCCTTTTGTGAGATCCTACTCTCTATATCTTTTTATTCGTGATGAGTTGCGTCAACATTTCAAGACTTCAATTTCGGATGTGAAAACTACATTAAGCGCATAACGGCGGACTGGCACTTTGGAATAATTTGACTAACGAAGCCTGTCACAAACCACACTCCATTCCAGTTATGTATTCTTCATTGTTTGTATCTGCTCCACGCTTGCTTCAGGTCTAAATGCGAATATATTAAAGTCAGACATCTGAAGATATTATTTTAACGATTTGGAAACCATTAATTTGATCCATATTCGTCAAGAAATTTGAAATAATTCTGGTTTTTCATTATTTTTAAGTTTAATATTTAGCTAAACTCAATTATTTCACATGTCGTCGGTACTTACTCTACATGAAGTAGGAACAGGAAAACCTCACAATGTATTGACGAAGCAATAAGAGAATCGGATTTCAAAAACTGTGGAGTTCACAGAACTGATATTTTATTCATCCCTATTTACTTGAACTAAAACCATATATTATTTTCAATCATCATACCACAAAATTCTTCTCACCCAGCATCTTTATAATGAGAATTAACCATGATAAATGATCATTCATTCATATTTCTCCTGGAAACAGGAAAAACTGAATGAAAAACTCCTGTCTTTCAATAATTCCTTTTGATATAATTTATTATTGAGTACAACGAATTATTCTATTCTTAAAGTGTTACTCAATTCTATCAAAGACATAGATGTGTTATTATAGAGTGAAACACCCTGTATATCAAACAATAAAGAATTAAGATTATGCATTGTAATCTAGAAGAATTTTTTTTAAGTCAAAAATTTTTTAAACATTTGAATGGAGACAATCTGTACGATCCACTATTCGATAGAGAAGGCATCCAGAAAGGACAGATTGTATAATGTAGGGATAATTGCGAATAGGTGTGATAAACAATTTATGTGAAATAAATTAACCAAACTTTTATTAAAAAGATCAAGTATCAGAATTTGTTCATGATAAGAAACTAATAATGCTTTATTCTGTAAAGTCAAGCCAATCTCATAATATTTGTTGATTAAAACATTAAAGTAAGTTAGTGTAGCTGTTTAGACATAACAGAGCAGAAAAGTATATAATAATGTGAATTTCAGAGAACATGACTCATAAAAAAAAACGAATTTTCATTTTGCATACATATTTAAAGGTAACAGCTGTCATCTATTAAAACATTAAGAATATTCATTTGACATACATACTCAGAGGTTAGGAAATGTCATTTTAACAATACTAGGAAATATTATTGAATGAAAATAATATAGGAAGTCTAAGCAATTAAAAACCTTAGAATACAATATCCTGATATAATGGATGAACATTTCACTGGTTGAAATGAAGAATTTGAGTGATAAAATAAATAGTCAAATTTGATTGGTAAATAAACACTTAAAAAAGATCATATCGGCGACAATTATGTTGCTAACGAAAAAAAAATCGGAATGTGAAAAGGTTGTTGATTATGGGGTCTATTGACTAGAAGCTTTTTTTGGGTAGAAAAATTTGTAAGCAGAAAAACTCTTTGGTAAAGAAAATCATTTGAAATTATTTGGAAGATAAAAATTTGACTATAGAATTCAAGAACAAATACATTATACTTACAAGATATACATCAGTGTAAGTAGTTAAGATTATATTAATAATTAAAAAAGGAATTGTCGAATGTTGTACAGTACTAATCATGATTTTTATTTTATAATATGGTGTCTTGTGTCTTGTGGAAGTAAAATAGCCACAATAGCTTTTGGAAAATACTGAATAATGGAATTTATATAAACTGCTTGGACTTTAAATGAAGTACAGCATCGATTCCTGTTCTGGTAGAAACGGAATGCCAGCATGGAGTTTTTCCAGGAGGAGAATATGGAACAAATAAAAGAAACGGATCATTGAGGTGAACAAACAAAACAGTGAAGTGAATAAGGTAGTAAAAGTTAATTTATTAATATATTAAAAAGTCAAGCGTACTTACCAATTTATGCAAAGAACTAAAATTTTGTGACGCATAGACGTTTTTAGGATTGTATTTCGCCATTTTCTAAAAATCATATGTTTATGAAGTTGTATTTCACTCTTATAATAATATCTCACCAGAGTGCGTGTATGTTGTATGAAAGAGTCATCCTTTTAGATAGTTGAATTTCTTCAAGAACACTTGTAAAAGTGTAATGTATTTATTTTCATTAAATTAAATATCGTTTTTCCTTTGAAGAACGTTTTAAACTATTTTTGAGTTATTCAGTTATTCATTTCATCTGGTGACTTGCGCACCATCTACTTACCATAGGCAGAAGCTCTGAATGACATCAATTGAATTATGCAGATTTGTTTTAAGCAGGACAGGACCATATTTAGTTTGGAATCATTGAACAAGTAACATATTCTGATTAACAAATTTATTTTTGAAATATAAAGCATTTATTAACTTTGGCGCTAATATATATAGAATTCTAAAATCATTTTATCCTAAATACTTGAACTCTACCCTGAGATGAGAAGTTTTCATGTTAGTAATATAAACTGTTTATCATATATATATATATATATATATATATATATATATATATATATATATATATATATATATATAAAATCATCAATATACCGGGCAAACAATAAACTTAAAGTAAATTTAAACTAAAATAAAATAAGTATAACATTCTTATTACACCATAGCCAATTCATAATAGTGTAAACCTGAAACAATATCAATAATCTATGACAAATGGACTCGTTCCACAAAACTATTTTTCGAGTTTTGTTATATCCCTTTCATCTACTTCTAACATACTTTATTAGAACTCGTTAAATTAATTTGATGAATAATTAATTGCTATTCCGGGTAGTGTTGGTAATAATAGTTTTCATATATTCTGTTCGAACGATTTTGAATTTATTTATGGTCGTAACGAAAGCTTTACTTTCAGAAGCCAAAGTACACAGCTTAAAAAAACTCCTTCGCTTATTCAGTCAACGATTCTATATCTAAAGTACCAAAACAGAAGGGTTGGTGACACAAATAACTCTTCTAAACAGCCACTAAAGATAACACATGGAAATCAAATAAAAATGTTTATATATGATTTGCAGAGCAGTCTCAAAAACTCATAGAGGCAGCGGCGTAGGAAGGGTTCCAGCTGCACAATTTTTAAATTTTGATGTGTAATAACTATGTGGATGATTTCGGCAAGTGCATTTCATTTAATACGCAAATGAAATTTTAATCCGTATTAACAATAAATATATTGAAATTTATTGACAGAAATAAAATATATCTTCTGTGCGCTTCCGTTGGGGTGACTATTTCACAAGTCACTCAAACGAGCTGCATTTTCTTTTTTTTTGGCTGGTTTTTATCGTCGATGTTGACTTCAAATAAAACTCAGAAATTGTAGCGTCTCAGTTTTATTTACATAATATACAACAATCCGTAAAAACTGTATAATCACTTAAATTTACTTTAGAGTTTGCAATACGCACTTACTAAGAAAACATATTTTCATATAAACATGAGGAACTAGAAGCCTCGAGTGAGCTTGTAGGTATCAGTGAACCGAAAAAGAATGAGAGCGATTTAAGCTAAATTTTGTCTTCTATATGATCCCTTGAGTTTTTCCGAAAAGGTGCATTGAATATTTATATGAGGATTGGAATTTGTATAATCTCATTATTATGTAGATGAATAGCGTATTTTTGAAGTTTTATGATTGGTATATGACATTGAAACATGAGTATGCATTGAAACATTTACGACATTCGGTAAAATTATTTGTTGCTTAGAAATATATTGTGGAATTTAGGTAGTTTTAATAGATGTACTTCTTTCGCCGATTTCGCCCAGTGGCGAATCGGCCAAACATGTTGGAAATATTTCCAACATCTTGTAACTTTAACATAATATCAAAATGATTTGAAAATACTTTTAAACAAATAAATTGATCTCTATTTTTAATTACAATCAGATGAAGGCATTTGATGAATGATGATTGATGGATTTGTTTTGCGTAGTTTGCTCTGACCTGACTTCATTATTTCGAACCAGTCAACTGCTGATATTCCATCATAGCTGGAAATCAGTTTTTCACTCATCAGTTCTACACTTATCGACGCGAGTTTTACACTCATCGAATCGAGCTCAACGCTCAACAACAAAATTAGTTTTTTACACTCATCGAAGCGAGTTCAATACTCTCGATAACAAAGTTTTACACTCATCGACGCGAGTTTTACACACTCATCGAATCGAGCTCAACGCTCAATAACAAAGTTAGTTTATTATTCATCAAATCGAAACATAAAGTGTCTTCCGATCTGAAACCACCGAAGTTCACCATTCACAACTTTGTACCATTTTGTAAATTTGTATATAATAAATTATTGAAATCAACTGTCTCGACCCTTACTTCATGGAATATGCTCATATTAGTGTTTTTATTTAAAGTGAGTTTCATTTAAAAACACTAATAAATTATTAATTTCGACATTAATTTTGTTAAATTGAGATTATTTACCTAGTTGAATGTCTACGCCAGTTGACGAAGTTCAGCTAGAAATATAATCAAAAACATCTGGATTTATAGGACCCGCTGTACTTGCTCTAGTCAGGTAAAAATCAATAGGGTACATCTGTGAAATACCTTGAACAATATTCAATCAAAAAATTGGTAACTTGTATGCACTCTGGAGGCTGTATCTTGCTAACAAACTGAAAATTCTCCAAAAATGACAAAAATTTGGTACTTGAAGTACCATAGAACCCGTTGTACTGGCTTTAGTGAGCTGAATATCGATAGGATTCATCTTTGAGACACTCTGAATAATATGCTATCATAAAATTGGTCACTTGTGTATACTCCGGAGGCTGTATCGTGCTAATTAACTGAAATTTCTCCAAAAATGACAAAAATATCATACTTAAAGTACTGTAGCACCTGTTATGTTGGCTCTGGTGAGCTGAAAATCAATGGGGTTCATCTGTGACATGTCCTTAACAATATTCAATCATAAAATAGGTGAATTGTTGCATTCAGGAGGCTGTATCGTGCTAACAAGACATGTAACGAAAAGTGGCCGACGACAACCACGACGACGACGATGACGACGACATACACACAGGATTTTTTTCTAAAAACCGTTTTTTTGGGTTATTGTTGATGGAAAAAGTAAAAATAACTCAAAAAAAAATTTTTAAATTTCCAACTTTTTTTGGGGTAAACCAATACTTTTCTCGCATATTAGATAGGTTGGGCGAAAAAGTAATACATATACATAAAATTAATACGTAGGTCAAAATAAATAAGTTTTGTTCCAAAAAGTTTTCCGCCCAACCTTTCTAATATGCGAGAAAAGTATTGGTTTACCCCAAAAAAGTTGGAATTTTGAAAAAAAATTTTTAGTTATTTATACGTTTTCCATCTAGTACAACACGAAAAGAGGTCCGTCAAGCTGCCCCCCCCCCGGTTATATTTTTTTTACCAAAATGCTAGCACACATAAAGGGCACCTAGCACAACCTAGCACAACAATTTTTATAGCTAGCACACCAACAGCTCACAATAAAAATGCTTTTGAATTCGGGTGGGGCCAGGTTAACGCTAGCCATCCCCTGGTTGGAAATTTCGCGCCAAAATGCTGACACAGATAAAGGACACCTAGCGCAACCTAGCACAACAATTTTTATAGCTAGCACACCAACAACTTACAATAAAAATATTTTTTAATTCGGGTGGGGACAGGTTTACGCTAGCCCCACCGGTTGGAATTTTTCCGCCAAAATTCTAGCACAGATAATAGACACCTAGCACACCATTTTTTATAGCTAGCACACCAACAGCTTACAATAAAAATGCTTTGGAATTCGGGTGGGGCCAGGTTAACGCTAGCCCCCTGCGGTTGGAATTTTTTCGCCAAAATGCTAGCACAAATAAAAGACACCTAGCACAACCTAGCGCAAAATTTTTTATAGCTAGTACATCAACAACGCTTTTGAATTCAGGGGGTGGAGGGTGTCTGCGAAATAACGCTATGCTTTCACGAATGAATGAAAATGTTGGATGTATTTGTCCCTAAACATCATTTTCCTATAAAAAATGACCCCTAAACACCATTATTGTTGTCAGCTGTTGCCGGATTTTGCGTGATATCTATATTCTCGCATCTAGCAGGGTATTTGATTAATTGATAATTAACTATTATTTAAATAATAATTAACTATTTATTTTCAATTAATGCTAAAAAACGAAAGAATACAAAAAACCTTCACTTTTAAAAATAATGTTATCAAAATCATAGTAATTTAAATAAAACAAAATGATTAAATTGAACCATTTAGTCACGGAATCAGAAACAATTCGTGCACAAATAAGTTGCAAATGACGTCACGCTATAAAAAAGGCAACGACAAACGTTTGCGTACAGTCATTGGATAAATAAATGTACAAAAAAGCGAAGCTGTTGGATATGTCCTTTCGACAAAGTTGTGCAATCTGGGAAGGGGCGGCTGAGATCCCTAAAAATGTTGCAATACATGTTTTAGTCTGATCGTGGTTCACTGTAGTCCTTATTTAAAAGAAACACTCAAACTTCATATTTAAATTTGCCAGAATATTTATTGCCGAAGTTGATGGTTAATTAACCATTGTAATAGATCTGTTCCAACCAACACAAAAACCGTACAATTACGATACAAACCCAGTTGACCTGCTGATTAGTGAATATAATAAGTGTGTGTAATTTACATCAAATTTGTTGCGTTACTGAGATTGTACGGTAATAAAACGGTATTTACTTCGGTTGGAACAAACCTAATGCTAACATAAATATTGCATTTCACTATCAGATTTTTTTCAAATTCCCAAGTTTACTTAGAACGTGCATCTTTTAATTCTTAGAGCCCGTTAATCAGAGCTTCAAATATTTCTGTGGCATATCATGAGATACCAACACTACTATGTATTTTTCAAAGTTTTTAGTATGTAACTGGCAATGTATGTTTGTTCGGTTGCAATCTTGCAATTTGACCCATGGACATTGGATATTTTTTACTACCTCAGAACTATTTTGAATGAATAAATTGTAAAAAAGCCAGATGTTTGGGTAAGAACGGCAGGTCCAGAGGGCTGAGCATTATAAAAACGTACTTTTTCTTTCATATTACAAGCAAAATGTACTGTAAGCAAAATTGATGATATAGGTATTTTTATTTTTCTAAAAACTAGGTATAATCCAATTAACTGTCTCGACCCTTACTTCGTGGAATCTACTCATATTAGTGTTTTAAATGAAACTAAATGTTTCTAGTTAATTCTACAATATAATGAAAAATGTTTGAAAATTCTAAAAAATTGATAATTGTTTCGATAACTGAATATTATCGTCAGAATGACAGAAGTTACATTAAATTTAGAATTTTCAAACATTATATTGTAGAATTAACTAGAAACATGAGCTTCATTTAAAACACTAATAGGTATAATAATCAATGGTATAATCCATCTGAAGTTCTCATCGGACTTTTTAAAAGGATCGTTAAACCAAGTCTATCGTTAAAATTTTTATAATGCCGTTTTATGGGTCTAAAGGGTAAATAAAATTCTTGTATGTACATTCAAACTGGCCGATTCAGATGTTTGGGTTAAGAAAGGGTTTCCCCGAAGGGCTGATGGTTGTAATAATATGTATTCTTCCTTATAATATTACAAGCAACATGGACTATATAAGTAAAACTAATGATCACGAGTGTGATCCGATAGGATATTTCTCGATTAGACTGTATTAATGCGGAATTTATAATATTTAAATAACATTACATGGTATGTAATTACCCTTTTTGGTTCATTTTCAATCACTTATTTCTGGATTAAACTTGAAGAATCATTTTCAAACTGTGACATTTTTATGATATTTTAAATTAAAATTATGATAATAACAACAATTGTTACTTAGACGTTACTTAGATACGGACTTAAAAGGGAAATTATCGGCCCTGTCGGAGAATTATCTTCGAAAAGATCCTGCTTCATTTGGAATTTTTACCATATGAGTGGAATGTTCCAAAACTTTTTCGTAACTACAGTAAGAAACAATTAAACCAGCCGTTTTACATATATATTCAACCTATTCATTTATCCTTTCATTTATTCATCGAGTAAGTATACCGTTATTTCACTGACCTCCGTCCCACTCCCCAGAATCAAAAGTGTAGTTGGTGTGCTAATTATAAGAAATGGTGTCCTAGATTGTGCTAGGTGTCCTTTATTTGTGCTAGCATTTTGGCGAAAAAATTCCAACCGGGGGGTTAGCGTTAACCTGGCCCCACCCGAAATAAAAAGCATTTTTATTGTAAGCTGTTGGTGTGCTAGCTATAAAAAATGGTGTGCTAGGTTGTGCTAGGTTTCCTTCATCAGTGCTAGCATTTTGGCGAAAAAATTCCAGCCGGGGGGGCTAGCGTTAACCTGGCCCAACACGAATTCAAAAGCATTTTTATTGTAAGCTGTTGGTGTGCTAGCTATAAAAAATGGTGTGCTAGGTTGTGCTAGGTGTCCTTTATCTGTGCTAGCATTTTGGCGCAAAAATTCCAACCGGGGGGGGGGGCTAGCATTAACCTGGCCCCACCCGAATTCAAAAGCATTTTTATTGTGAGCTGTTGGTGTGCTAGCTATAAAAATTGTTGTGCTAGGTGCCCTTTATGTATGCTAGCATTTTGGTAAAAAAATCTAACGGAGGGGGGCAGCTTGACGGACCTCCAGAAAGACGGTTTTTAGAAAAAAAATCCTGTGTGTATGTTGTTGTCGTCCCGCCACTTTTGGTTACATGTCTTGTTAGCAAGATACAGCCTCCGGAGTGCAATGAGTCACCAATTTTATGATTGAATATTGTTGAGGACATCTAGCAGATGAACCCTATTGATGTTCAGCTCACCAGAGTCAGTTCAACGGGTGCTATGGTACTTGAAGTACGACATTTTTGTAATTTTTTTAGAAATTTCAGTTTGTTAGCACGATACAGCCTCCGGAGTGCAACAAGTCATGAATTTTATAATTGAATAATATTAAAAACATCTCACAGATGAACCCTATCGATTTTCAGCTCACCAGAGTTTGTGAAACTGGTGCTATATTACTTTAAGTACGACGTTTTTGTCATTTTTGGAGAAATTTCAGTTTATTGGCACGTTACAGCCTCCGGAGTATATGCAAGTGAACTATTTTATAATTGAATATCATTCAGAGCGTCTCAAAGATGGACCCTATTAATATTCAGCTCGCTAAAGCCAGTACAACGAGTTCTATAGTACTTGAAGTACCTAATTTTTGGAGAATTTTCAGTTTGTTAGCACGATACAGCCTCCAGAGTGTAGACAAGTGATCAATTTTTAGATTGAATATTGGTCTGGACGTCTCATAGATGAACCTGATTCATTTCTCGCTCAATAGAGCTAGTACGACGGGTGCTATGGTACCAGAAGTGCCACATTATTGGTCCTTTTTGGAGAAATTTCGGGTTGTTAGCACGATACAGCCTTCGGAGTGTATACTAGTGACCAATTTTATAATTGGATATTTTTCAAGGTGTCTTACAGATGTACCCTATTAATTTTCAGCTGACTAGAGCGAATACAGCGGGTCCTATAAATCCAGATATACTAAATTTTTGGTTATTGTGGGAGACATTTCGGTTTCTTAGCACGATACATCCCCCGAAGTGTATATAAGTGACAATTTTTTGATAGAATATTGTTCAGGGCCTCTCACAGATGCGGAAAAGTTTGTTTTAATCCTTAAAACCGTTTATTTTAGTTTACTTTTGCCACCAAAACTTTATTGGTTTGTACTGGTTTGCTTTCTGTTCATGTTTGTGTTGCTCGAATATCTAAGGGATAACAGCTGATTACGAAAGTATTTCATTATACGAAAGAAGTGAAGTTCAATATTTAAGAAATTTAGGAAGGTACGTTCAATAAGTTCAATACATTCAATAATTGCTGATTTTTGCATCTATAAATACCCGACGCTGTTCAAAGGGTTGAAATTGTTATTTGCACTGGTTGGTTTTCGAACTGGTGTGTAAACAACCCAAGGCTTATTTGGGAGATTATAGGTTTGATTCGTGATTTGATGGAAGATAAATATCAGAAACTCTCAAAATATGAATCTAATTTCGTCATGAAAAAGATATTATGGAAGTTACAGGATGGAATTGAATGAATCTACATAATATATTACTTCTTTCTTAGGCAGTTTAATGAAAAAACATTGTACATTATTTTCAGCAACATATATAAGCTGTATCAATAATAATTGGTAATATTTTAACGGTTTAATGTGTAGTTCAAAATATTAGGAATTAACTTAAATCACTCAGATAAAAGGATGGCTCCTTACTGAGGTACAGGGTATTTTATTCAAAAATTGGAAAATTAGTCGTGTCCAGTATTTCAACATTATTTGACATATCTTTGTCATTCTCTACGCCCTACTAAATTATACATACGAGTAGAGACTGTTGGAGAAGCGAAAAATTGTGCTAACGTGGTAATTCCTAGAGTGGTGTGGAATTTGGGAAGAGGCAACCAATCATTGCCCCTGTCGTATGACTGTCGTTGCAGCTAGAAACGTTTATAAAACATTATTTAATAACACAGTAATTTCAGTACGCATCGATACAGAGTGTGGGGCGATTTTTAGAAGTGTGAGTTTCTCGAAATATTTTAATCAAACTGTCGAAGCGGTCTCATAGACGGAGTGTTATTATTAAAGTTAGTATTTTTTATCTATCTCCTAATGGACCAGAAACCAAGTAGCCCAAAAGGAATGAGTTATAGCGACCCAAATCATAAGGATACTTTTCTAAAGTGGTCTGAAGACATTAGCTGCGATAGTGACATTGAAAAATGTAATGAGCTATAGAGATCGCCTTAATTCCAGTGTACACCCACTAACCAACAATCCTCATAATATTACTGATTACAACACCTCCAAAGGTTGCCTCGACACTTTAGACCAAAAATGTAGCAAATTTAGTTGTAATCGTCGAACACGTCACTGGTTTATGGCACTGTTTTTCGGATTCTTGGACACTAGCTCAGTGGATATACACTGTATTATTTATTAAACGAGATTGGGATTCTTATACAAAACTGTCAAAAGCGAGCTAATTTTTTCACCAAATAGCGTTCATAAAATATAATAGCAGATCGTTAAAAATAAGCCGAAATACACTTTAATTCTGCTTAAATGCGTTCTGTTTTAATAAAAAAATGCATAATTATGTTCTAAAAAGTCATACGCCATTTTTATATCACTTTCAGAAAATAATAAAAGGTTGACGCACTGTGTCACATTTCGTGGTGTGTCGATGATGACACAGTCATCACAATCTTTGGTGACGATTTTTGGAAATACGTTCAAGACTACAATTAAATTGCAGCAGATTCTTCACCGTTTGTAATAGCTTCAGCGGAATGTTTGAGAATGTTTATATGCAAATAATTTGTTAGTTCATTTGTTACTTCAATTAAAAAATCAAACGTTTTTCACTATTTTTGTTGTTTTATTTGAAAAATAAACGGGTTGAAAGAATTGTACTAACTTTTCCGCATCTGAGATGCACTGAATAATATCCCATCATAAAATTGTATACACTTCGTGTATCGTGCTGAAAAACTGCAATTTCTCCAAAAATTACTAAAACTGTGGTATATTTGGATTTATCGGACCCGTTGTACTCCCTCTGGCGAGCTAAACATCAATAGGGCTCATCTGTGAGACTTCCAGAAAAATATTCAATCATGAAATTGGTCACTTGTATACACTCCGGTAGCTGTATTGTGCTAACAACCCGAAATCTCTCCAAAAATTACCAAAAATGTGGTACTTCAAGTACTATAGCACCTGTTGTACTAGCTCTAATGAGCTCAACATCAATAACGGTCGTCTATAAGACGCCCTGAATAATATCCCATCCTAAAATGTGTAACTTGTATACTCTTCATAGGTTGTATCGCGCAAACAAACTAAAATTCCACTAAAAATGTGAGAAATGCACCCGTTGTACTTGCTCTTATGAGCGGAAAATCAAGAGGGTTCATCTGTGAAACGCCCTGAACAATACTCAATCACTTGTAAACACTCCAGAATCTGTATCCTGCTAATTTACTGAAAGTTCTCCAAAAATTACAAATATCTCGTTCTTCAAGTACCATAACACCCGTTGTTCTGGCTATAGTGAGCTGAAAATAAGTAGTATTCATCTGTAAGATGTTCTGAACAATATTCAATCCTAAAATTGATGACTTCTTGCACACCGGCGGCTGTATCGTGGTAACCAGGCATGTTACGAGAATTGGCCGACGACAAAGACACGACGACGACGTCATACACACCGGATTTTCTTTCTAAAACTCGTTTTTTCGTGTTGTTTTTGCTGAGAAACGGAAAAATAACTAAGAAAAATCCAAAGTTCAAACATTTTTTGGGTAGAACAATACTTTTCTCGTGAATTAGATAGGGTTGAGCGGAAAAGTACAATAACATTTTTATAGTGAAATATGACGTTTCATATTTCCGTTGGGACAATCTGAGCGTTTCATATTTTCCTTGAGAAATATTAGTGTGTTATAACATATCGTTACCAAGGCAGTATTATTCAATATTATCTCATTCAGAAGAAAACCAAACAAAAAATCTTATTTAAAAATTCACAACTTGTATTTTTTAACCCAAAATTACTAACGTCAGCGATAATGGAGTAGGAGCTTCAGTTTCATGGATGATCTTGAAGTTAGCTACAAGGTGAATGGTCAGGCTCCACACATAATTAGGATAAATTGTTCCCTTCTGCGGAACAATGTGAGAGGAAGTATACTGTTGTGCAGAGAATAAGATTATAGAGACTCGTTGGATATTATATTATGCATAGCTTGCTGTATCAGTGGAAATAATCATCCTTCGCTATGGTTGAACATCCCGACGTTATGTGTTTTATGGTCTCCGACGCCTTCTGACACTTTTTACACTTATCCAAAGTGAGGTTTCGTGCTCAGTAACGAACCTCTTATAATGTTTAGTGTTTATATCTTGTTTCGGGATAGTTATTTTAAATTCCTCTCTAGAGAATAAATGATCTTCAAAGAAATTTGTTTGATGCTTCATTAGCTATATGTCATTGAATCAGGTCATGAATACTGAAGACTCTGAGCTTGTGGGTTTGAGAAGGAAACGTTTTCATCTGTTTTTGTGAAAAGCGTGTGTGTGTGTGTGTGTGAGAGAGAATGGACTCAAACATAGTCTATTAGACACAGGAAAATAAAAGTGAGTGAAAAGTTGAAATATTAAAATAACTGTAACGGAATAGAGATACTGCTGATTACTGATGTAGCGTATATCTAAATAGATAATTTAGACTTATTTATGAAATCTACTATGGAATCAAGTACAGACTTCTCAGTATTTGCCAAAAGAGTGGTTATATTTGTTAGAAGAGGAACGTTGGAATTGATCAGAAGATTGTAAAGTTCAGTAGTTGCTATTTTGTTTTCAGTGCATTCAAAGAAAATATGATCCAGATCTCCTACTAATGCCTTGTTACAGGAGCAAGCTGGAGAATTGACAATACCTATTTTAAAAATATGAGCTGGGAAACGACCATGATTCATTCCTAAACGTGATATGATGGAGGTATATTGTTTTCTATAATCAAAATTAGAAATATGAGGAATCTTAGTTGGTAAAGTACGATGCAAATGGAAATAATGATTATTAGATGATTTAGCGAAGTCGGCGTAAGACTGCTCCCAATTAGTTCTAATATGTTTCTTATAATAATTTAGAAGGTCTGAGAAGACATAAAGATTGGTATAAGAATTCATTTGGCAGGCTCTCTTGGCTTCCAAGTCCACGTACTCATTTCCTTCTAAACCGTAGTGCCCTTTCATCCAAATGAATACAATACTTTTGTTCAAGGTTTTTAATTCGCTTATTAATTTTTTAATTTCTAAAATTATATTTTGTCTGTAACACTTGAATGGAGAACCTTCAATAGCCTGTAATACTGACTTGGAATCACACATAATAACAGCTCTTTGAATCGGATTTAAAGTACACCAAGTTAACGCTTTTGATATGGCGAAAGCTTCTGCAGAAAAAACAGAACAACAGTTGGGAATTCTAAATCTTTCCACGTAATTAGTATTTGGAACAGGAAATGCTGCCCCAGTTCCTTCATCACATTTCGATCCATCAGTGTATTTTGTGGTAACATTGTCGCCTATATTGTTAAGTTCAGTTTTCAAAATTATTTGGTTAATACTAGTAACTTCGTAAAAGAAGGGGTATCTGATGTTAGGAACAGTCACTAAAGATTCATAATTGCATTGAAAAATAGGGAACTTATTTTGCTTTACGATATGATTTTCTTTACTGTTGATATTCAGAAAAGCCTCAGCTAATGGAGGACTGGTTTTTATTCTCCAGTATGACATAGTCAGATTATTAGTGTTTATTGCTGAAGTCTTACTAACCATGTACGTGTTAAATGTTCGCTATTTAATAAGAAACTTTTCGGCTAGGTATTGCCTTCTAATATGCAACGGGGGCTCTTGCATTTCTGCTAAGACCACTTGATTAGGTGATGACATCATAACTCCTAGGCATATTTTTAATGATTTGTATTGAATTCGGTCAACAGCTATTAAATTGGTTTTTGATGAGGAACCATAAAATGTACACCCGTAATCCAAAATTGAACGGATATAAGACTTATAAAAAATAAAGGAAATGTTTGAATCAGCTCCCCATTTTTGTTTGGAAACTACTCGGAGAAGATTCATACCTTTTTCACATTTTTGTTTAGTGTACTTGATATGGCTAGTCCATATTAATTTTTTTTCCAGGACAATACCTAGATGATTGTATTCGTCGACAAATTGGAATGTGAACTTATCTAGAGAAAGAGCTCTGGATGTTTCGAGTCGATGGCGAGTAAAACATACCAGAGCAGACTTCTCCGAAAAAACACTAAAGCCCATATTTACCAGCCATGGTTTGAGTACTTCAAAGAATGCTCGTAAGTTTTTAACACATTCTCCATATGAATTACGAGTAACATAGAAACATAAATCATCAGCGTATTGAATTCGGTTAATTGTTTCCTCGCCTAACCTATGCAGCTCTGCAGTATAGATGTTAAAAAGCAAGGGACTTGATATGGATCCCTGTGGTAAACCGTTGAAGACTGTGCGTGGACCATGTAACACGTTATTATGGTCGCGGATGAAAATATCTCTATTTGTGAAGGAATTAACTACATTAGCACTAACCTTTTTCCTAATACCAGCATCTACCATTTTTTCATATAAAATATTTGAATCTACTACCTCATATGCACCTGTAAAATCTATAAATGAACATAATGTGTACTGATTGCTCGGAAAACATATTTGAATATCTGCAACTAATGCACCTACAGCATCCACTATGTCCAGTCCCCTTCGGAAACTGAATTGCGTCCTAGGAAGTATAGAATTAGTTTCAAAAAAATATCCAAGTCGGAGTTTGATTAATCTTTCAAACGATTTTGTTATACAAGACAATAGGGAAATAGGTCGATATGATGAAGGAGACTCCGCATCTTTATTAGGTTTCAAAAGAAGACAAATTATAATGAAAATGTGGAACCCTTCACGATTTTGCGTGTCATCCTTGCGCAGGGGCCATGCTAATTTTCTCTGTATTGTTCCAATTTTAGTATATGTACTGCCGAAGCAAGTACAGTTTTTGTGAAAAACTTGTACAAATGAGATGTTAGACCTCACCCTCTTAAGTATTGTGCAGATTAACCATATCAGTATTGTTAGTAACATGATCGTGAAATGATACCAGATGGGTACATTGAAATAGGTGCAACAAAATTGTCAATTATATTTAACATATACACAGCATTCGACTCAGACAAAGTAAATAAAGACATTCCATATTTGATCAGTAGGTTGTTATCTGGGAATATGGAACATATTTTCCTCCTCCGATTTTCAATAATCTGAATTTGTTCAACCAAAACTTCGTCTGTATATCAATCGAAAATATATTACTTAAATCAAAAAGATAATAAATATGTTGTTGACTTGAGGCAGATGATTCTATCATTCATTGAATTATTATGTGTGATAATTTCTTATATTATTTAAAAATATATAGTTTCCAAGGTAGTTGTGATATTTGTCCAATGATTACCTAATGTTCTGTAACAAAGACTAGACAATACAAAATACCAATAATCATTTAAAGCAAAAGTATTGCTGATGTTTTTCCACCACCCGCATTACGTAGTAGACGGAGGTCATGCATTGACTTAATGGACCCCCATTTTTAAAGCATCATGTATTATCTCGATAATGTCGGTCTGTTTGTCTGTCTGTTTATCTGTCTATATGTGTGTCTGTCAGTCCGTCCGTCTTAAATGGGCATTCTTACGCTGAATCTGAGACTGTACTTTCATTAGTTCTTTCGGACATTCGTAAACTATCTAAGTATTCAATTTTTATATAATTAATGGTTTTTCGCCAACTTCTTTTATTTCCAATGTTGTTAGTAAATCTCAATTGCATAATAAAGATTCATGGGATTTTTGTGATTTTATAGAGAGTCAAGTTGTTGCTGATGATCACATCCTTGTTTCTCTAGATGTTATTTCACTATATACTAACATTCCTATAAGTCTTGCAATTAAGAGTATTGAAAGACATTGGGATGAGATCAGAAAATTTACTCACTACCTTTAAATGGATTTTCGAAAGGCATTAAACTCTGTTTACAATCTACAGTCTTCAAATATAATTCAGATTTTTTCTCACAAATAGAAGGTGTTGCCATGGGCTCCCCTATTTCTGCCACTATTGCCAATTTAGTAATGGAGGATTTGGAGAGAGGTGTATTGAATGATCTTGATTTTCAACTCTTATTTTTTAAAAGATACGTAGATGATTGTATTACATGTATACCTAAAAATAAATTGAATTATATGCTTGATAAGTTCAACTGCTATAATAATAAAGTCCAATTTACAATTGAACAAGAAAATAACAAATCAATAAATTTTCTTGATATTAATATCACCCATAACTCACAAGGAAAAAAATATCACAAATTGGTATAGAAAAAGTATCTGGTCTGAAAGATATTTGAATTTTAAATCTAATGTCCCTAACAAATATAAAAAAAGTGTTGTTAACAGATAGAGCCATAAAGCTTTCACACCCTATAAACAGACCAAATAATATTAAAAAAATGAAAAACATTTTAATAAACAATAATTACCCAAAAAAGTTTTTTGAACCTATTATTAAAAATAGAATACCTAGGATTCATAATTCCAAATCAACGAATAACAACACAAATCAAAATAACTACAACCACAATAGTAATCATAACAACATTACAACAAATCCTAATAACAATATTACAACAAATCTTAATAACTATAATTATAACACAAATTCAAATCAAAATAATAATGATGATAACGATAATAATAAAAATAATAACATATACATTGCTTTACCCTACATCCCTAATGTTAACAGAAAAATCAAGAATACTTGCAAACCTTTCAATATACAAATTGCCGACAAACCACTAAATGAAACTAAACAATGTTTCACTAAATTAAAACTTGCTATTCCAAAAACAGAAACACCTAATACAGTCTATAAAATTGAATGTAACAACTGCAACCAATCATATATAGGACAAACCTCACAATACTTGAAAAATAGATTACGTAACCACCAAAATGATGTCAAGAATTTGAAAAATAATACAGCTTTGTCCAGTCATTCTTTTAATACTGGCCATGAATTTAATTTCATCAGTTTTCAGATTTTGGATACTGAAACCAATTTTCATAAGAGATGTATCAAAGAAATGATTCACATTAGGAAAACTAACAATTCACTTAATTTTCGTGAAGATGTAGATAAATCGGATAATGTATATAGCAATCTACTAAACAAAATTTAATTTCAAACTTGTGATGTCTCCACCTTCCCGTTTCAATTTATCATCTACAACCGTACTAAAATGTTTTATTATTTTGGTGTTTTTGCGTTTAAAAAGAAATTAATTCACATCGCCAGAAATACATACAGTAAAGATTTCTCTACCTATTTGAAATATAAAATGAATTGAGCAATGGAAAAATGTAGACCATAAAAATTACCATAACTTCATTCTGAAAATGACTTAGATGATATTTAAAAAGTTCACTGCCTTCGTCTTATATGTATGTTTCATTATAATTGTTTTTAAAGAAACCAAAAATGATATGTTAAAGTAGCTGGTGAGTTTTTCAGTTTTGAGCTCTGTAATATAAGAAAAAACAGGGATATTTAACTAATGTTTGGTGTAAACTCTCTCTCAATTTTATATTTTCAACTTTGATTAAATAATGTTAATATCATCTTTAAATAAAAATAAGAAAAGTTTTTATTATTGTAAGGTATTGTTGCAGATTGTCTTATAACGAAATTGTAATAGAACATTTATTATGTGTATTATATGAATAGCCCTGATGATGAACTTAAATAAAGGATTCGAAACGTTGGAAAAAGAAAGAAGTATAGCTTTTGAAGTTTTATTTCTTATAAAAGAAGTTGGCGAAGAACCACTAATTATATAAAAATTGAAAATTTTCATACTGCCAATTAACCAATAAATATATCTAAGTATTCTTTGGGATATTCTAATGGTAATTACTTTCGTAGCTCCTCATTCATCTCTTCTATTGATCCATTTCCGTGCCCATAGTCTCCGTTTACTTATCACACAATTTTCTTCCTCCACCTCTTCTAAAATAGCAATTACGATAAGCTTAATCAGCTTATTTACTTTACTGAGCTGCAGCCTGTTTATTTTGCAACCCATCACTTGTATAGTATACTCGAGCAAATTGTGAACGATTCTTGGGCGTAGCGATTATTTTAGTTACTAAATTACTCGCTACTCGACTAAAACACTAGCATTGTCTAAACTAGACTCTAGAATCAATACACTCAATAATATGCATTTTTTGTTATTTATTTAAATAATGATTGGATTCATTTAATATTTTTGTATGATCCATTCAGCTCAATGTCTGCTTCACACAAATTCTTTGTCGCATTCTAACTCTGCCGAGGGTGAAGCGACATGTTTTTCTACGGCTTCTTCAAATTATAGCTAAAAAATTGCCACTATAGGTATGAATGACACTTACAACGTTTGCATGTAGATACCTCTAGTAAAATTGGACAAGATGATATAGGGATTGAGGGGTCCAACCCATTTATTTTTCGAAATACAGGCTGTTAAAGTTATGAAAAATATAATGTTTTAATTTGATAACTTTAAAATGGATGAATATATTGATCTGACATTTGGCAGGTTATTTTTAAATGTGAAAAGGCATATTTTGATGAAAAAACATGTTTCAATTCTTGATCCAGTGGTGTACATTTGGAAGAACATGTCACCTTTCCCCTCCCATTTTTTACGCTACTGGCATTTGAAGCTATTTTTATTTGATTTTGTATTCCTCAATAGTTTTCACGTGAAAAAAGCATAACAATTACATATCAAAACATTTGTAGTTTTCAAGATATTTAATGTTTTTATGAAGTCTGCAAGATCACTTTTTGATAAAAAAATAAAAAAAAACTATTTTTCTTGAATATTTTTTAATAACTACCAAACTACTAATGATTAGAATATGTAACAGGAACAAATTTCTGAAATAGCAATGCATATAAAACATTGCGAGAGGATTGTTGAAAATACTTTTCCTAACTTGTGATTTTATTAACAGAAGAATTAATGACAATAAAAAATAAGATAATTACAAAGTTAAATGATATCCCATCCAAACATAATTATTAACTAAGCAGCCAACAAGTTACAAAACTTGTTCCAAATTGTGTCCATTAACATTTACACACAAACTGCAACGTTTTCTCATTGAAAATCGCATACATTGGAAATACTGGCGATTGCCGGAAATAATTTCTGTAACTGTATGGATTCTTGCTATCAGTGCCCCCTCCGTATAGTAGGCTATGGATGTCAAGCGTCAAAACAAAAATGAATTATTTGAAATTAAATTAAATATACGGGAAACCAGAAAGGATGGTAGACGTTCCGAAGGCTTGTATAGAGGAAGATATCCAAATCGACCTAGATTTCCATGTCACACAACATTTTCTCAAATTGACAGGAGATTGCAAGAATTTGGACAATTTAATTTAAAATCAGAAGGTAGCGGTAGAAGACGAACTGTGCAATTAGAGGATGCTGTTCTAGACCGTATTGAAAATAGACCCGATTTACGCACTCGCACCATTGGCAAATCTTTAAATGTAAGTAACTCAACTGTGTGGAATATTTTAAATGGACAGCAGTTGTATCCTTATAAGTATACGCAAGTTCAGGCCCTAAAACCAACAGATTGTCCTCAATGAGTGGAGTATGCCAATTGGTACACCCAAAATTGTTTAGAAAATAGGAATTTTACCGAATTTGTTCTATTTACTGGTAAAACCAAATTCACAACTGAAGAAACTTTTAATTCAAAGAATAGCCACGTGTGGGATGGCCAAAATCCATATGTTATCCGACAACGTGGATTTCAGGAAAAATTCCCGCTTAACGTGTGGGCTGGCATTCTTTGGGATTGTATAGTGGGTCCATATTTATAACCTAATGAACTGAATGGTAATATTTATTCTATTTTTTTGAGAGAAACCCTGCCTGATTTATTAAACGACGTTGCACCATTAAATATTAGGGCGAATATGGATAATGTATGGTTTCAGCACGACGGGACATTTGTACATTATTCTCTAGCGGATAGACAACTTATAACCCAGCAATACGGAAACAACTGGATAGGCCGAGGTGGACCCTATATGTGGCCTGCGAGGTCACCGGATTTAAATCCAATCGATTTTTTTCTGTGGGGTTACATGAAGTCATAGTCTATGATAAAATAGTAGAAACGGAGGAGGAACTGATAGCAAGAATCCATGCAGCTACAGAAATTATTTCAGGCAATAGCCAGTACTTCCAAGGTATGCAATTTTCAATGAGAAAACGTTGAAGATTATGTGTAAATGTGAATGGACAAAATTTTGAACATCTTTTGTAATTTGGCGGCTGCTTAGTTAAAAATTATGTTTGAATGGGATATTATTTAGTTTTGTAATTTCCTTATTTTTTATTTTGACTAATTCTTTTGTTAATAAAATCACAAGTTTGGAAGAATATTTTCAACAATCCTCTCTCAATGTGTTATATGCGTTGCTATTTCACAAATTAGTTCCTGTTACATATTCCAACCATTAGTAGTTTGGTAGTTATTAAAAAACATTCAAGAAAAATATTTTTTTTATTTTTTTATTAAAAAGTGATCTTGCAGACTTCATAAAAACATTAAATATCTTGAAAACTACAAATATTTTGATATGTAAAGGTTATGAGTTTTCCACGTGAAAAATATTGAGCAATACAAAATCAAATAAAAATAGCTATAAATGCCAGTGGCGTGAAAAATGTGAGGGGAAAGGTGACATATTCTTCCAAATGTACACCACTGGATCAATAAGTGAAACATGTTTTCCATCAAAATATGTCCTTTTACATTTAAAAACAACCTGCTAAATGTCAGATCAATATATTCATCCAATTTAAAGTTATCAAATTAAAACATTATATTTTTCATAACTTTAACACCCTGTATTTCGAAAAGTAAATGGATTGGACCCCTCAATCCCTATATCATATTGTCCAATTTTACGAGAGTTAACATCATGCAAACGTTGTAAGTGTCATTTGAAAACACCCTGTATATGGAAGCAATTGAATAATTCCCCATCTTATTTCATAATTAATCAACAAATATTTTTTATGATGGTTTCCAAATTATAGTTTTTCTATCATTAAAGAAGCGACTCTCAACTATGGATGAAATACTGTGACTTATGCAAGTAAATAACTCACTTATCAACCAATACTTTCTAAATTTTGTCGTTGAAATATATATTCCAACAACTATCAATTTGAACTTGATAATTATTCTAGCAATGAGAATAATAATAATTCCCACTCCAGTATTTTTATTTTCCAGTCCAGCTTCCTAAGGCACTCAACCGTTGTAAAACTTAATCCTTACAGAACAACTGTATGGCCCATAAATTAATCTACTACATTACAAGTCGAGCATACACGTCACAACTCATTTAACCTGCCCTTTTAAGCAGTTATTTCGACAAGTTCTAAAAGAATGAAAAAAAAACGTTGGAAAATAGAAAGATCCCACCTTGGCGGTCTAGAAACATTCGTTGTGATGCGACCATTTGGCAGAAATGAAACCTTTGACAAACGATTTCCGTTATCACTAACGGCTGCCACTCACTTTCTGTTTTCGGTTCTCTTCTTTTAATGTACACGCAATTTTATGGGGTTTTAGGATTTCCGAAACGGCTTAAATACCAGTTAAATTACTGGAAAGGTATAAAGCTGAAACAGTGCCGTAGATTATTTTCAGATTTTCAGCAACTATAGAATAATTGCGTTATACATATAATGTAGACGAAATTTAATAAAATAAAGAGTAAAAACAGGAAATTTACCCTATTTCAAAATGTAATGAGTTTGTATTTTGAAATTTCTAAATATTTTAATTATAAACTCATATACATTAAACTATGCACTCATCTAAATTTTCTATGAAACGATTTATTCGTGTTCCATAGGAGAATAACTCAAACGACCAATTTATAACCACATATTTGAAAGACAAACAAACTAATCATAGAGATCGACAAAAAATGGGCGATTATGTCTGTTTTAAAAATAGACAAGCTATCAGCTATACATATTAAAAATATCAGTTATTCATCAACTTTAACCTTTAACTAGTCGCGCGGCGCCATACGGCGCCAACACAAATTTAATACCCAGTATTTATTTTGAAATTTTTTTTTGAAAATTATCTTACCCAAGTATTCCTCAAATAGGGTATAAAGAATAAGATACTAAAATATGAAATTATATTTTCCAGTGTTTTCAATTATAGAAGCAATAAACTAATGCGGTGCATTGAAAGGCTCCGTTTGGCGCCATGCGACTAGTCACGTAGGTATAAATTTGTCGGCGGATAATGAGTGTTTTATTGTCTAGGTAATCAGTTTTTGTCACGTTCGTCTCATAATATTATTTCATGATTATTTGTAAATAAGGGCAATAAAAGAAGTCATTGTTGAATATCGAATTATTTAGGCTGTGCGACCGAATGTTGAAAATTTAGTTATACCTACAATTGGTACCGTAGTGGTTCAATATTTCTATCTGTGTTTTATTTTATTGAAAATGGCCAGTTCATGTAAAGATACCAGTAAAAGTTTCAGTGTAGAAGCAGGTCCCAGTTGGCGAAATAAAGTCTCGCTAACTCAAACTGAACTAGAACGTTTGATAAATGATTCTGAAAGTGAATTGGAACTAGATTCAGAAAGTGATGACAGTGTTGCAGAAGATTTTATGGAATATAGTGAACATGATACAGACTCTTGCCAAGAGAATGATTACGAGGATGATGCTTCTCCAACACCTCTACCGACAGATGCTGATTATTATATAGGTAAAGACAAAAATACAAAGTGGAGAAAAGTGCCACCGCCTAAAACCAAAACTCGAAAATATAATATAATAACATATTTGCCCGGCTGTAAAGGACCTGCAAGAACAATTTCCACGCCTTCAGAGGCTTTTTATCTATTTTTTTATGACTACGTGATGCAACTTCTTGTGACAAACACTAATAATTTTATTACTACTGAAGTAAAAGATAAGTTTACACGTGAAAGAGATGCTCGTTTAGTAACTGAAGGTGAAATAAAAGCGTTTTTAGCGATTTTGATAGTCAGTGGAGTCATGAGATCATTTCATTTGAATTTATGAAGATTTATTTGATGTTGATAATATGGGCAAGGATTTTTTTTATACCACTATGAGTAAGCAGAGATTCCTTTTCATAATGCGATGTATTAGGTTTGATGACAAAGCACAAGAGCAGTGAGACTACAAACTGATAAGTTAGCACCCATTCGTGATATGTTCGATTATTTAATGAATAAGTGTGCCAAGCTTTATACACCAAGTGAATATCTTACAGTTGATGAACAATTGATAGCGTTTCGTGGAAATTGCAATTTCCGTCAGTATATTCCTTCCAAACCTAATAAATATGGAATAAAGATATTTGCATTGGTGGATGCCAGAACTTTTTAGAACCTGAAGATGGAAGTTTACATAGGAAACCAACCAATGGACCTTTCAAAGTAAGCAATTCTGCCTCAGATGTGGTAATCCGGTTAATTACTCCTGTAAGTAAAACTGAGAGAAACATAACCATAGATAATTGGTCTACCAGTATTCCACTTGCTAATGACTTACTGGAGAATCATAAATTGACATTAGTTGGAACACTAAGAAAGAATAAAATATAAATTCCTTTTGAATTCCAGCCTAATAAAACACGCATTGAAAAAAGCACTCTATTTGGATTTACGAAAACCATTACAATGATGTCGTATGTCCCCAAAAAAAGAAAATCGGTCATACTAATTTCAACTCTACATAGAGATACTGCTATCGATAAAGATTCGGGAGATGCTCAGAAAGCAGAACAATTGACATTTTATAATAGCACGAAAGGTGGAGGGGATACCAACGACAAGCTATGTGCCCCATACAATGTTGGAAGAAGAACAAGAAGATGGCCCATGACTATTTTTTTCCATCTTATCAATGTGTGTGCCATAAATGCTCCTGTGATCTATAACTCCGCACGCAACGGTGAGCTAATGAAAAGAAGAAATATTTTGAAAACATTAGGTCGCGAATTAGCGCAACCCTATCAGATGCAACAAAAGGATGATTCACACATTCCACGAAAAATTAGAAAACAACTGCATAGTTACTTTCAAGAAGAAGCAGAAGAAGAAGTCCAAATCCCTCTTGTTGTTGGTCCAACCCCAGAAACAGATGCCATATTTGCCCACGATCAAAAAATAAGTCGAGTAGGATGACTTGTATGGTTTGCCATAAACATGTATGTCAAGATCACCAAAGAAATGTTTGTTGGGATTGTTATAATGATCAATAAAATATTTTCAGTTTTTGTATTATATATTTTGAAGCATATTATTATTTGTAATGCTTTTTCATTTTTTTTTCATATTAAAAGATTTGTACTATTATAAGGATATATAAATTCAATTTTTGTTCTAAAAAAAATGTCTCTATTGTACATTGGCGCCATATAGCGCCACGCGACCACTTATGTCAGTTCAAGCACCCGACTACTTGAAGGTTCAGCAATTCTGCGATAATATGATTCAATCCTAGGATGTATAGATGAAATTCTCGACAAGAATGCATAGCATTAGTCCCCAAGACTCTTATTAAAAAAAACACCAATGTATATTTTACGTTCATTTATCATAATAATAGGTCAAAAACAAGCGTTAGAAATTGAAATACATATTAAAATTTTTAATTCAAGCATATTGTGCACACTGTGTTGTTTGTATGTTGGTTTATTACATTCACTACAAGTCAGTGTAATCATTCTTCCAATTCGCGTAGGACATTGCGAACATCTCCTTTACTCCTTCAAATTTTAACCGGCTAAGATATTCTCTTCTTCCGAAAGCGTAATGAAAAGTTTCATACTACTTCTTACAGTATTTGGAGGTTTTGGGTTTTGTGCTCTTCTTCTCATAAATGGTTAACACTAATTCGGTTGCTAAGTCTTTGATGAACATTCTTCTCTTGTTAGTTTTTCAATCGTGAAAATTTCTATTTTCATGGGTGTACATAAAGTAAGCATTTAGAGCGGCTAAATCCATTATGTTGTACCAAACTGCGACGGGGCATCGTCTTGTTTGTCGCTTTGATGTATAGTTGTCTATCATTTGATCCATATGATCAACACCTCCTTCAGTTTTATTGTTATTTCTGGTCTTTTTCTACTGAATCGTCTCATTATCTACTGAATCATCGTGATGTATCGAGCTGAGAAGTAGTACAGTTTCATTCTTCTTTGGAACATAGCTCATTAACGTCAAATCTTTATGGAAACCAGAAATAGGGGAATAAACACTTCTTTCCTTAGAAGCTTGATACTCTCTAGGAATTTCCTTCATGTTTTTGCGCAAAGTTCCCACACAAGTTATTCCAAGAAGCAGCAAATGTGTTAGTGAAATACTTCCAAAAAAATTGTCAACTGTTAAGATCCGTCCTGAGGTTTTTATGGAAACAAGTATAGCTTTTACAACATTTTCTGCTACGTTGTGCTGTACTGGTTCTCCAGGTTGGCGCCCCAAATATACTTGTCCATCCATGGCATATCCTGTTTCACTCTCACAAAGCCAAAAAAACTTTATTTCATATTTTGCTGGCTTTGAGGGCATGTACTGTATGAAACTACAACGACC
This sequence comes from Galeruca laticollis, assembly GCA_963921935.1. Lineage (NCBI taxonomy): Eukaryota > Metazoa > Arthropoda > Insecta > Coleoptera > Chrysomelidae > Galeruca > Galeruca laticollis. The sequence goes on along the minus strand of OY998177.1, from coordinate 113,145,392 downwards.
TCTGAAAGCAAACAATTGTTCATCTATGGCAGTGGTTCCCAACCTTTTCTCAACCACCGCCCCCTATCCCAGCAAACACAAAAACATATTGAATACATATATGTTACATATTTTTTGAAATATAAAAGTCACAGTTATATAAAACTGGAGTCACAACTAGATAATATTTATGTATTGAATACTGACAAAGGCCGGCACAGCTAGAGAACAATAATGATATAAGAAATACATATTATAAATTTTATCTCAAATATTTCCAAATTACTATGTAATATATATGTAAAAATGAGATGATATCTAGAGAATATTTATGTATTAAATATTACATAATATGGATGTAACAAAAGTTACCTAATTTTTCTTTTGCCTCGCCCCTTACCTGAAATATTTTATTTCATTGGATCTATGAAAAAATTTAGCGAAATTCTTAACATATAATAAATTCAGAAAAAACTGTTAAAACATTATTTTTCATAGATGAAATGAAATACAGTATTTTTAGTAGTGTTGATGGCCAAAAGATTAGGGAACTATTGTTACTATATTATTCAATACCTACCTTATGACTATTTCAAACTTAAAGCAACTCAATATTTGTATATTGTAAATGGTATTTATCTATCTTTGGAATTTAGTAGCTGGTACTTAGTTACTAAAAAAAACAGCAAATAGATGCATATAAGTACATTTATTTTATTAACATAAAAAAGATAAACTAAAAACAAAACACCTAATGAAAAAAAAAGATTGCAAAAATAAAAATATTCAAAAACTAAATGATAATAAAATATAAAAAGATAATGCAAAACAAATGAATATTCAAAAACAAAACAATAATTAACTATGAAAAATATTCTCTTAGAAGACTTTTCGATGTCCACTTGTAAGCGTGTGGGCAATATTAAGTGATGTTATCCATTGTTTTGAAGGGTTACAGTTTCGCCCTTCTTTTCCCTCTGGAGTCTCTTTATTTAGCCTTATCCACACCAAGGTGATTTGATCAAAATCAGTGCATCTCATATTAGAAATGCCTGTGGATATGGTGTACACACTAGATGTAAATTGAGGGAATGAAAACGACGAATACTCAGTGTGTATTAGTTTATTACTTTCCAGCTAAGCGCTTTCGGCTATTAAGCCATTATCAAAACCGTCGTCATTTAAAAAAGTAGTTGTCAAAGCCATCAAGTTGATTAAAAACAATACTCAAGATAGAATCATCGTTATGACATTAATGTCAAACTTGTCATCTGTTTTCATTCAGTTTTTTAATTTTGAGTGAATTTACATCATGTGAATTATAATTTTACACCCTTCCAATAGGGTATTTTAATGTTTTTATTCCAATGACTCAATCATAACGATGATTCTATCTTGAGTATTGTTTTCAATCAACTTGATGGCTTTGACAACTACTTTTTTAAATGAAGACGGCTTTGATAATGGCTTAATAGCCGAAAGCGCTTAGCTGGAAAGTAATAAACTAATACACACTGAGTATTCGTCGTTTTCATTCACTCAATTTTCATCTCATATTAAACTGTTTCAGCAACGTTTCTAAAAATGTAGGTATATATTAATTATATTAAATGAATAAATCATATAGTAACAATACCTTGAAATAACTTAATTGATTTTAAGTTCCTTATTTTGTAGTTATTTCTATGTCCTAACCATGAGTGAGATGTCTCTATAGTATGTATTTCTGGTTCACCGTCACCATTGTAAGATTATACTACGTATGGTTTTTCTATCTTATTGATAAATCACAGAAATCTTTCAATTTTTTTCCTTTTAAACATTTATTTTGCCTAAAATTCATAATTTATATTAACCTAAGGATTCGAATATAATTAACTTTCAACAGATAAGTGGTAATTAATCCATTTCAAGATATTTTGTCTTGACTTACTACCTGTGGTGAAAGGATTAAAGATGTGTATTTTATTTGATATTATTACAAAATCTACTTGAGCCCTAAGTGTATACCTGGGCGGCGGTATTTGTTTCGGAATAACGACTCCCTACACAAGGAATTATTGTTAAACCATGTCTAAATTGTAAGTTAAAACGAAAATATTATCTTGAATAGTACTTTAGTGAGATAGCTATAATGTGATTTGTAATTGTTTACTTCATTGTATATTTTAATATAGTTAACCTTTTTAATACGTTTGTTAAATAAGCTTTTGTAAACGACAGTTGAATGAACGGCTTCATTGGCGATGCCCCTTGCCTGTTGAAAATAATAATAATTATAATAAAAATAATAATATTAATAATAATAATAATAATAATAATAATAATAATAATAGATATATATATATATATATATATATATATATATATATATATATATATATATATATATATGTACGTTTATTCATATTCAACATATTCTTTTCAGTGTTGACAAATTTGCAGAAAAGTCGTAGCCTGTTAAATTGTTGGGAATTGTATTCGATACTTCGTTGACTTGGTCGAGCCAGATTGATCGATTATGCTCAAAAATATCTTCTCAAATATTCGTATTGAGACAGTTACGTAAAAATATTAGTGACAATAATGTAATGAAAGTCGCCTACTGTGCCTTGATTCACAGTCATCTGTCTTATGGCATATCGCTATGGGGTAACTCAAGCAGGCTCCATAAGGTTTTTTCGCTCCAAATTGTGGACGGATCAGCATACCGAGCGCACTGTATAGAAATTTTTAAGAAATATAAGATTCTGTGTCTACCCTGCCAATATATCTTTGACCAACTTCTAAGAATACATCGGGACCTAAATTCTATTTCGAGTCATAGCGATTTACACGGTTACAGTACTAGAAATGCAAATGATCTAGTAAATATCTTTTCACGTCTGTCAACGGCTAAACGGAACCGACTTTGTTTCAATCTGTTTAATAAATTAGATAAACTATACCCGGAGGAAAAAATAAAGGAAATGAGCGATGCGAAATTTTCTAAATTTGTCAGAATTTATCTGATAGAACACTGTTTTTACAGCATTGATGAGTACATGAGCTATTCCTTTGAGAGTGCATTATACTTGAATACCTGATGAAATATGGTTAACCTACGATAATTGTTTATTTTTTCTATACAGTTCTATACCTTTATATGTTTCTATATAGTTTTTCATCCTTTTATAATATGTCTTGGTGTACTTTTAGATTTTTATTCTATTGTAGATATTTTGTAAATTTCTACTTTTTATTGTGTGATTGTTCTCTTTTTTTTGTTTTTTCTCATAATGTAATTAATTATCTATTAATCGTTTGTAATTATAATAATATTTTATATGAGATGACTATAAACGTGCCCTGTATGTAAAATGGTCAATAAAGGAATATATATATATATATATATATATATATATATATATATATATATATATATATATATATATATATTGACAACATGTACATATGTATTATGTTTGAAGTCAGTCATCATGGAAGGAATGAAACAATATTTGAAACAATTAATAAAAGAAAAGTAACAATAATTTAAAACTGGGTTAAAGTTAATAAAACATCAACTAATAAATGAAATTAACAACGACGGTCTCTGGGCGCAAATTTTAAAAAATCTTCGATAGAATAAAAACAATGTTCCAATAGAAACATCTTAGCGAATTTACAAAATTCACGAAGACTCCTATTTTGGAGATCGAGACCTCTATAAAAACTATTAAAAACATTGTAAAACTCAACATTTAGTTTATTCGCCTGGGTAGTCCTAAGCCTAGAGATAGGGGCCACAAGATCCACCACATTCCTCGTGCCTTAGGTATGAATATTATAGTGCGAATTATAATTGGATCTATCTTTGTGAACCAATACTAATGTTTCATAAATGTACAGACAAGGAAACGGTAAAATCCTGCACCCCCTAAACAGTGCAAGGCAGTGCGAACCATAAGGAGCATTCCCGACAATCCTCACGGCAGATTTCTGAAGAGCGAAAACTTTATAAGCCCCACTCGAGTTTTCCCAAAATCTAATGCCGTAAGTGAGAAGTGAGTGAATGGTGCCAAAATGCACAGTACGAAGGGCTTTGGTTTGCAAGCATTGCCGAAGCCGAATAATATTAATAATATGATTATATAATATATATATATATATATATATATATATATATATATAATATATATATAATATATATAATATATATATATATATATATATATATATATAAATAAAAATCTCTCAATATCTTAGGGATTCCGTCGTAAGTAGGGCTGAATGAAACTCTTATTTACTACCCAACGTTTCGAAAAATTTTATTTTCTTTTTCAAGGCTGAAATATGGACATGTTCGTACATTTCATTAATTAACAATTTTTTATACTTACGTGTAAAGTGAGTTAATAAATATTAAAATAGTTCATACTCGGAACAACAAAAAAAAATATATTTTATGTATAGATACTTTTTAAGTACTAATTCAAAAGGATCTTTTTGATTTGAAGGAACATTATATGTCACAGTTTGAGTGACAGTTTTTTGGTTGAGACATAACCTAGTTGATGTGTTCAACTTTATGACTTAAGAGACAGTCTTCATTATTAGTAGCATGACTTGTCACTTAATCATGATCCTATGAACAAAGGAAGTCCTATATATCATATATTCTCCCTTGTCAACGAGCGAAAGTTGTAAGGTATAATACTCTCACTAATTACCCCACTCAATCTCACGATAACAAGAGTGAATGTAGTATATACACAACAACTCCGTTATAACTCATTAGTTATATAGATGTTTATATTTATAAGTTAGAAATATCTACAATTTGATTGTTCTTATGTTGTTGGTTAAATGAAAGAAGATACGCATAAGTGTGATTAACATGGTTGCTTTCTCTCTTTTCATAGGATCATGATTAAGTGACAAGTCATGCTACTAATAATGAAGACTGTCTCTTAAGTCATAAAGTTGAACACATCAACTAGGTTATGTCTCAACCAAAAAACTGTCACTCAAACTGTGACATATAATGTTCCTTCAAATCAAAAAGATCCTTTTGAATTAGTACTTAAAAAGTATCTATACATAAAATATATTTTTTTTGTTGTTCCGAGTATGAACTATTTTAATATTTATTAACTCACTTTACACGTAAGTATAAAAAATTGTTAATTAATGAAATGTACCAACATGTCCATATTTCAGCCTTGAAAAAGAAAATAAATTTTTTCGAAACGTTGGGTAGTAAATAAGAGTTTCATTCAGCCCTACTTACGACGGAATCCCTAAGATATTGAGAGATTTTTGATTTATCTACCGTCAAGAATACCATTTTGCTTCATATATATATATATATATATATATATATATATATATATATATATATATATATATAATATGAATTGTAAAGGGAGTTATAGTTATAGTATGCCATGACCTTTTAAATTGCTCAATAGAGGATATTTCGGAGGGACTGAAAGACCAAGGAGTAATAGATGTGAAACGTATCAAAATAAAGAAAAAGAATGAACTAGTTGACACAGCTAGCCACATATTAACATTCAACAATATCAAGTTACCAAGCTACGTACAAGCCGCTTTCCATCATCTACCTGTAAGACATTACATTCCTAGTCCAATGAGATGTTTTAGGTGCCAAAAGTATGGCCATACAGCTACTGAATGTAAAAATGAACATGTATGTGTGTGTGGGAAACCTCTTCATGAGGGACAGCAATGTGAGGAACCTAAAAGATGTGTGAATTGTGATGGTAACCACTCTGCGCGATCGAAAGACTGTCCCATTTACAAGCAGGAGATGTCTATCCAAGAAATTAAAGTAATACAAAAACTATCGTACTTCGAAGCTAAGAAGAAAGTAATAATAGCAACTCCACAACCGGGAATCTCATATGCAAAGGCAACAACTACGCCAGTTAGATGCTGAAGAGAGCATGGTCTCAGATTGCGGAAGCGTGCAAAGCTACGCATCATCATCAAATGAAAAGAGAAAACGAAGCGAAGATCGCGACTCCTTAGAAACTTCCCACTTCGAGGAAGGAAAAAAAACAAAAAAAAAGAAAGGATGGCCTCCGGGAAAACCCAGAAAGCCACCTAATTAACTAACTGTGATATTAATAGTTTACTATAATTTTATTATCATTTTAAATTCTATGATTTTCTATCTTTTTATATATTATATTTATTTTATCTATATTTTTAAACATATTGTATCTTTATTTTTTACATATTGTCGACTCATCATTCTCCTATACAATTCCGTTAATTTACATACACCTGTGATAGTCTAAATAAAACATAAAATTCAAAATCATACAGTGGAACTGCAATGGAGTTATACATCATTATGAATATCTAAAGATACTATTAACGGAACACAACCCTATTTGCGTATGTATCCAGGAAAGTCATATTAAACCAGAACAACCTTATTCTCTACGCGGCTACAAGTCCTCCAGAAAAGATGTGCAACCAAATCTACGAGCCCGTGGCGGCGTACTAACGATGGTTAGAGAAGACATAAAATTCGATCTTATAACTATCCAGAGTCAACTACAAGTAGTAGCTATCCGACTGAATTTACCAACTGCGTTAACAGTCTGTAATATATACCTACCAAATGATAACTGGCAGAGAAAAGATATACAAGCAATCATCAACCAATTACCCGCACCCTTTCTGTTCGTAGGTGATTTCAATGCGCACAATCCGCTTTGGGGCTCGCAATATCTCAATAATCGGGGAAGTATCATAGAAGAAATATTAGACAGCGATAGAATAGCAATACTCAACATAGATTTACCAACTTTTTTCAACTCAAGATCTAATAATTTTTCTGCCATCGACCTTACTCTTGCTTCCAGTATTCTCCTAAGCCGATTTGATTGGATACCATCGGATGATCTACATGGAAGTGACCACTTTCCAATCATTATCAAAGATAATACCGCAGAAGGTTCATGGAACCTTTCAGGTAAATGGCTTTCCTCCAAGGCAAATTGGGAACAATTCAAATCAAATCTGGTACCACCAAACCTAGTCGGAGACCTGACAGAAGACGTGCAAACTCTTACCAGTTCTATCACTCAGGCAGCTACAACGAGTATTCCTAGAAGCAAGGATGGCCCACGAAAAAGAGTGGTCCCCTGGTGGAATGAGAATGTCAGCAGTGCTATTAGAACCAAGAAGAAAGCTTTCAACAGGTTTCGAAGAATCCCAACATCCGGTAACCTGATAACTTTCAAAAAAGCGAGGGCTGCAGCCCGCCGTGAAATCTTAACGAGTAAACGTACCTCCTGGAATAACTTCACAGTAGAAATTACAACAGATACACCGACCACAAAAATATGGGTGAAAATAAAAGCAATAGAGGGAAGAAAATCAAAAACTATACTTACCTGTATACAACACGAAGATGGTTCTATAACCAACGATCCCACAGTAATAGTAGAAATTCTGGCAACACAGATAGAAAATGCAAGTAGCACCACTAGCTATGAACCAGAATTTGCTGAGACGAACAATATGAGGGAGGTACCTCTCGATTTCGGAACTCAGGACCACTTAGATTATAACTTACCTTTCAGTATAGACGAACTAAACACTGCAATACGCAATTTAAAAACCTCCTCTCCGGGACCAGATGATATTACCAACGAAATGCTTGAACAATTAACTCCTGAAATGAAAATTACTTTATCAACACTTTTTAATAACATCTACGAACATAAATCTTACCCTAAACTATGGAAAGAGGCAATAATCGTCCCAATCTTCAAAGAAGGTAAAGATCCAACCGACCCATCAAGCTACCGCCCTATAAGTTTAACTTGTTGCATTGGGAAATTACTTGAACGAATGGTGAGCAACAGACTTCAGTGGTATTTGGAAAAATATCAACTTATATCCTATTCTCAATCAGGATCCCGACGATACAGATCAACAATAGATCCCCTTTTCTATATTGGAAATGCAATACAGGATACTTTCAAAAATCGAGAACACCTTGTAGCCGTATTTTTCGATCTCACTAAAGCTTTCGATAAAACTTGGAGATACGGAATTATTCAGAAACTTCATCAATATGGACTCAGAGGTAGTCTTCCACTATTTATTTCCTCGTTCCTCCAAGACCGCACTTTTCGTATCAAACTGGATAACATTTTGTCAACTCCTCGAATACTTGAAAACGGAGTCCCCCAAGGTTCGGTCCTTAGCGCAACCCTCTTCCTCATTGCAGTCAATAACCTAGCCACAATCGAAGACATGTCCATCCACAAATGCATGTATGTTGATGACCTCACTATCTTCTGCTCGGGATTAAAAATACCAGAAATTGTAAGGAAACTTCAAATTGCCATAGACCAGATATCTCTAAACGCAAATGAATTGGGATACCGATTCTCCAAAGAAAAGACAGCCTGCGTTCATTTTTGTAGATTGCGAAAACCACATTACCATCCCTTCCTAACATTATATAATGAACCAATAAGATGTCTAGAATCAACCAAGTTTTTGGGACTTACATTCGACTCAAAACTAAATTGGCAAAAACACGTCGACAAACTGAAAGTGAAGTGTAAGAAATCGCTTAATATCATAAAAATACTGGCAAATACAAAATGGGGAGCTGATCCTGAAAGTTTGTTGAGAATATACCAAGCTTTAATTCTCTCCAAGATTGACTACGGAAGCATTATCTATGCATCAGCCCGCAAATCGGTACTGAAAGAACTGGAGCCAATCCACCATGCCGGAATTCGCTATTGCATAGGCGCATTCCCTACAAGCCCCATCCCAGGTATTCTCTCTGAGGCAGGACTCATGCCATTGGAACGTAGACGCGAAGAAATACTCACAGCGTACTATACATGCATTTCTGTACAACACCTACACCCAAATTATGCGATTTTTTTCCAGAACCTCACTGAATACGAGAATCGGCCAACAATTACCAGGCCAGCGCGAATACGGTTAAACGAACAGATGCAAAGAGCACATTTTCAACCTCTTGAAACTTTGCCTATCGGCGCTGCAGAAATCCCTCCATGGCTTAACCCAGCACCAACAATCATAGTAGATCTGTCTATATATCAAAAGCACGATACATCTCCATCAGAATATAAAATGAGATTTCAAAGACTACTTGCTTTATACTCTGGAGCAACGATTATTTACACTGACGGATCAAAAACCAACAATGGTGTCGGATGTAGTTTCGTGGCTGGCGGTACAGCACATTACTGGACATTACCAGTTCACACATCAATCTTCACCGCAGAACAATACGCAATATGGCAAGCTTTCCTTTTCATCTTGATATCAACCAGTGTGAATGACCGCTATGTGATTATCTGCGACTCGCGTAGTGTTCTCGAAGAACTAAAAAATATGTACACGAAAGACCCACTGACACAAGATATACTCAGCCTTCTTAATGAAATCAAGAATCAAAAGAAAAATATTATTTTTATCTGGGCTCCTAGCCATGTGGGAATAATGGGAAATGAACAAGCGGATAGTGCAGCAAAAACAGCTGCTGGAGAAGACGAAATAGATGTTCAAATAACCAAGCATTCAGACCTTAAACTTCACTTTAAAAACATCAGTAAGGAATCCTGGAAACGCGAGTGCCTGGCAGTAGATACCCAGATAAATACAATTAAAAAGAATGTAGATCGTTGGAAGCCATCTCTTAGACTTTGTAGGGAAGATAGGGTGAAAATACAAAGATTACGGTTAGGGCATACACAAATAACACATGAACACCTATTGACAGGCCAGAATCCACCAATATGTGAAACTCCCAATACTACAATCACCACCAAACATATACTAAGTGAATGTGTACAATATAACTATATGCGCATCATATTCAATATATCGACCAACCTTACGAACGAATTGAATGAACCTGAAAAAATAGAAAATATACTCAAGTACCTGAAAGCAATAAACGTATATAAAAAGATCTGAATGAAACCTGATGAAAACATTTACCACTATCCCGCTGATACAGCGGGACCAGACTAATGACCACAGCAGTCGACGTCTGGGTCAAACAAGAAAAAAAAAATAATATGACTAAAAGTTGCGCAAATGTCAAAAAAGTACCATGGTGGAATCAAGAAATTGCTGAAGCTGTGAAAAAGAAAAAGAGAGCTTTCAATTTATTTAAAAGAAACATGACAAGAGAAACGTTAATTGAATTCAAACAGTTAAGAGCTAGAGCTCGTTATCTAATTGTAGAAGCCAAAAAGAGATCTTGGCAAGAGTATATCAGTACAATAAATACAAAGACTCCTAGTAAAGAAGTATGGCAAAAGATTCGTAGAATAATTGGAAAAACCTTCAATCTACCTTCCCCTCAATTAACAATTCGTGATACAAAAATATCTAGTCATCAAGACATATCAGATGAACTTGCGAAGTATTTTGAGCAAGTAAGTGGAGAAAATAATATAAATAGCCAGACGCATCCCTTACCTAACTTTGCTACGGATCAATATTTTGAATATAATATTCCTTTCAAATTAGAAGAATTAGAAAATGTATTAAAAGAAGCGAAACCATCAGCTCCAGGACACGATCAAATTATTTATCAGTTTATTGACAACTTACCTGAAAAACAAAAAAATTATTTAATTACAATATTCAACAATATTTGGCAAAAGCATTCTTACCCTACATAATGGAAGGAAGCAACGATTATACCAATACCAAAACCAGGAAAAGATCTCGAGTCTGCAACTAGTTATCGTCCTATCTCCCTCACCTGTTGCTTGGGTAAATTATTAGAAAAAATGGTAAGCATAAGACTCACGTGGGAATTAGAAAAAAGAAATTTGTTAAGTGATCATCAAATGGGCTTTCGCAAACATCACTCTACAAATGACCAGCTTGTTTTACTTGAAAATGCTATTCAAAACTCCTTTGCAGAAAGATGCCATCTAGTTGCAGTCTTCTTTGATATGGAAAAAGCATTTGATCAAACATGGCGATTAGGTATTCTCAAATCTCTTGAACAATGGGGATTCAAGGGTAACTTACCAATTTTTATAAAAAACTTTTTGAAGGAAAGAACTTTCAGAGTTAGAGTGCAACAAACGTTATCCGACATACGTGTCCAAAAAAATGGTATTCCACAATGTTCAACTCTAAGTGTTATTCTGTTCGCAATAGCCGTTAATGATCTTGTAAATATAGTTGAAGAGAATGTTGGGAGAAGTATATATGTTGATGATTTAGTTATCTACTATCAATCTAAAGATATTGAAAATATTGAAGAGATTCTGCAAAGAAATATAAATAAAATTAATAATGCTGCAAAAAGAGTAGGCTTCACTTTCTCAAAAACTAAAACGCATTGTGTACATTTCTGCAGATTAAGATCCTCTCACCGCGAGCCAACTCTGTTTTTGGAAGATACCAATGTAGAAATAAAATCATCGTCACGAGTCTTGGGTGTAACCATGGATAGAAAACTCAATTGGAAATTACACATCAACGAACTTACCAATAACTGTAAGAAATATTTGAATATTCTGAGTGTCAAGTATAAGATGGGGATGCGATAGTCAGATCTTACTCAAATTCTACAAATCTTTTATTTTACCACGTATTGATTATGGAAGTATTATATATGCCTCAGCAAAACCTTCTTCACTAAGACCACTCGATACCATCCAAAGAACAGCATTACTTGTTGCCCTTGGTGCCTTTCGAACAAGTCCAACATTATCACTTTGTTGTGAAGCATCTATAACACCACTACAGTACAGAAGACAGCTATTACTTTCAAATTACTCTTTGAAAATGTTAGCCCTACATAAACATCCTGTTCATGAGATCCTCACTGTTCGGGAGAATGAAGTATTTGAAATGCGGTCAACAATTACCAGACCAGTCAGAATTAGATTTAAAGAGTTGATAGAAAAGTTAAATATGTCTTGTCCTCCTTTCTACTCTTATCAAGAATATGAAGTCTCTCCATGGTTAATAAGTAAATTAAAAATACATTTTGAATGTCTAAAATATCAAAAAGAGCAACACCCAACCGACCTTATTAAACAAGAATTTATATCTATTATAGACTCGTATCCAAATTCCAAAATTATTTACACGGATGGCTCAAAAGGTAATGATAGCGCTGGATGTGCCTTCTACACTGAGAATATAACTAGATCTTGGACATTACCAGAAACTACTACAGTGTTCACCACAGAGCTATTTGCCATTTGGAAATCTTTGAAATACATAGAAAATGAAAACCATGGTACCAGTATAATATGTACTGATTGGCTTAGCTCACTGAAGGCATTGGAAAACAACTTCAATCCCGACCCCCTAATTAGACACATTCATAACGATATATTCCACTTGGAGACTGTCAGAAAAAAAGTTATATTTGTGTGGATACCAAGTCATATTGGTATAGCTGGTAACGAGTATGCCGATGTTGCCGCAAAAGGCGCACTAAGTAATCAACCAGAAGATATCCCAATAAGATCAGAAGACTACAAAAATTACATGAAACTGAAAATTATGTCAACATGGCAAGAACAATGGAATCAACATGTGTCAAAACTGAGAAGGTTAAAGATTCATGTCAAACCCTGGGCAGCGAATTTGCAACTAAAGAGACAGGAACAAGTGAAATTGACAAGAATGAGAATTGGACATACACATCTTACATCCTCCTACATGTTACTAGGACAAAATCCACCAAGATGCGAAATATGCCATACAATTTTAACAATTGATCACTTATTATTAGAATGTACACAATATATTAACCAACGCCAACAGGTTATGCTTCCAAATGATATAAAACTTTGTCTAACCATTACAAAAAATATAAAAAAAGTTATTACCTATTTGAAAATGATAAATGTATATAACAAAATTTAATTTAACTGATACCAAAATGTAAATAATTAAGACATATATAAGGCTAATGACCACGTAGTCGACGTCTTCATCAACAAAATAATAATAATAATAATAATAATAATAATAATAATAATAATAATAATAATAATAATAATAATAATAATAATAATAATAATAATAATAATAATAATAACACTTACATGATGTGTTCTCCATTCCACTACAAACAAAACTGAAAACAAACACACCGACAAAACTAATGAAAAACCTTTTAAAACGTTATTATACTTGCAGGTATGTGGGTACATCGACTCGTGACAATTTAAAGGTTATAATAATGAAGACCTTCTTCTTTTTCTTTAAAAAAACCATAGACGAGTTTCGTGAAAAATTCATAGGAAATATATAAAATATTTTATGTAACAAATTTTACGTAATAAATATATATAAAAAAATTTCATATTTATGTAGCCGAATTTACATCTTGAATACATATAAAATTAGATATATCCAATATATAAAACAGTTTATAATATAAATATTGAGAATATATAACAAAATTTATAAAGATTTTGTTACATAAATACTACATAAGAAATATATAAACGTTTTATATAAAAATCGTTCCTTCCCTATTATATATTTTTATGTAACATATACATTTGTGTTTGCTGGGATAGAAGAGAACAAAAATTTCACCGACCCCCCTCCCCCAGTCGCTGGTCAGTCCAAAGTAGTTAATTTTATTTGAATATCATCTGTACCATCCCAATTGATCTGTATTTAGCTTTAATTTCAGTTAATGTCTAGATTTTATTTTAGAGGAATGATGGAGTAGAAATTTATTAAACGACTACCAAACGTACATTAAAATTGTTGATTAAACTTTTGAATATAAACACATAATCAATAAGAAATACAATCACAATAGAAATAAGAAATGCAATACAATAAAAAATACAAAATTAATAATAAAGAAAAAATCAATGAGACGGTTGAGACTGGTGGAATGTTACCAGTTTGTTAATATCGGGTTCCAATTTCGTTAACATCAATCGCAGATCGCCACGTTCAGTGATGTGTAGTCTGTTCCTTTTCTTTGACAGTAAATCAGTTACTGCACTGAATGCACGCTCAGCCATATAGGACGAAGGAAATGCAATTAACAACTTCTGTACTATTGTCCACAATCAAGGATAGAGAACTGGTATTGGTTTTTGATATCCACGTTTGAATTTTATTATCAGCTCTTCGTTAGTTGTGAGTTCTAATAGCTCCTCTTCCAAATTTGAAGAGCCTTTGGTATCTGTGTTTGCGAAAGGATCTATAACCCAAGTTGGTATTTCCATATTTAAAATATCTTGGCAAGGATCTGTAAAATCAACATGAAAAACTTCCAAGTGGTGGCAGTAAGTAAGTAAATCGTCCGGTTTTTCAGACACTGTTGATAATGTGGGAAAATGGTTGTACTCACCTCTACCAAGATTTTTTTTGAATATAGGAAGTTTTCCTGCAAAAGCAGCTATGACGTTTTTAGTTTTAATTAGATTTAAATCATCACCTTGCAATTGTAGAGTAACTTGATTAAATACTTTAAACAGGTCCGTCAAATAAGCGATGTCATTTTTTGACGTAATCAGGTTTTCGCGCAATTGTTCGTTTTCTTCAAGAAATTCCAACACCGAGTCAAATAGATTGAAAAAACGATTCAGACACCTTTAGAGAGCCAACGTACTTCTGTGTGCAGCAGCAAGCAATTGTAGTCTTCATCATTTTCATTGCAAAGCTTATGAAACAAACGGTCATTCAATGAATTGCTTCTAATGATATTGATTGATTTAATAGCGTTATTGAAGGACGCATGCAGACGTTCATTTAATTTTTTTGCAACCAAATGCTGACGGTGAATAATACAATGTACAGCGAGTACATTTGGCACTGCTTTTCTCAAATGTGCTATAAAACCCTTAAAACGCCCGACGCAGCAGACAAAATATTGCTAATAGGAATTTCTTTCTCTTGAAAGAATTTTTGCATGATATTAAATATAGAATGTCCCTCTGTATCATATTCCAAATTCTTAGCAAAATCTTGATGAATTATTTCTTCTTTTATAAATCGTACGTATGATAAGAGTTACTTGGTAGAGTTGATTCATCGAGTTGAATGGAAAATTTGCAAGTCTTTAGGTAATCGCATAATGATATTTCAACGTCATTTGACATTTCATCTATTCTTCTTTGCACTGAATTATTACTGACAGGAATTTTTTTAATGATATCAAATGGTGTCTTATAATGGAGAACAGTTTTTAATATATCTTCGACTGCCGGCAAAATAAGTTCCTCGCCAATAGTGTGTGGTTTTCCTGACTTTGCGATTAACAATGAAACGTTATATGAGGCTCGTAGCCCATCATCGTCTCGTTTAGAAGACGATGCAAAAAGGTTTGATATAGTTGGCTGTTTTAAATATTGTTTTTCGAGTTCTTGAAAATAGAATATATCTTTGTTCTTCTTATCAGGATGCATTTTATGTATATGCTCTTGTAGCCTAGAAGGTTTCATAGCTTCATTTGAAAAAACTTTTCGGCAAATTAAACACATAGGTAATGATTTGTTTGTAGAAGATTCCGCAAATCCATATTTTAAATATTCAATACTGTATTGCCAGCATTTATTTTTTAATTTAGAAGTAGACTCAGCCATTTTCATACAAAAATTGAATTCTCAATAGATTTATAGATAGTAATGTTTATAAAATGACACACCACTCACGATTATTTACTACGGCAGAGGTTATGATTCACGACTATATATCGCGGCCAAGCACATACAACTAACTATCAAAAAATTCGTAGAGCTGTTGCTTTTATACGTTTCATTTCGTGCATGATTCAACTTGTCTGTGTGCGAACATGTCGAAAAATGTTATTTTGTCATCGAAACGAAGATACCTTTTCATATTTTCAAAACGATTTACTGCCATTGTAGCTTTGTACATTGGATTCGACATCTTATCAAGAAATAATTATCTTACAGGAGTATCCCGGGTTTTTAAAACACCAGCCAACAATAGCAAACCGAAAAAAGCATCCATCTCATCTCTTTCGATTTGTGTCCAAATCTTACCTTTTATTTTAAAATTCGCGTTTTGCTTCTCGATTAGTACAAAGTATTATTTCATCAACAATTTCAGACGTAATAAATTTATTCCATGCATCTTTGATACACCAAACTTGATTTCTTCTTTGAGGTCCTGATGTAAAGCTTACAATATTGTGTAATCTTACCCTTCCTTGTGAAAGCTGAGTAGAATTCCACAAAAAATTATTTCTTCCAATAAACGTACCATTTGAGACGTCTAAAGGTGAGTTATTATCCGGAATACTTTCTGTTTCGCTATCTGAAGAGCTTTCTGCAGTATCACTAGACCCTTCGGGTGGTTGATATTGTTCGTCAGTGTCTGATGTATCACTTTCACTAACAACAGTATTCTCATCACCTTCTTCATACCATGTCATCAAAGTTTCCTCAAAATTGGAGGCTCTAGGTCGTATTGATCGTTTTCTACATGTATACTTGTTGAAGCCATAATTTACACTATGTAAAAAACAAAAAAAAACCTTCTTAATATTGAGATTTTGTAGTGTAACCTAAGCTAACCTAAACTCCTACAAAAATAACTTACCAGTATTGCATAATAAAATTACATATAAAAGTCTTTGGAAACTGTGAACACTATTATTTTAGGTTTACTTCGAGAAAAGACCAAAGCTAACTGAACAAACAAAAACAAATGATAAAAATCACGTGTTAATTGCACACGCGCATTGGAATAAATACATACATAGTTGCCGATATAAATCGTACAGAACCGCGAAAACCAACAAGAGTCTGCCAGACTCATAATATGCATTTAGCAACTGTAAGTGAAAACGAATTTTTTTTTGTAAAAATTTATAAAATACAGAAATGCAGTGATAAACATTTAAACTAATAATAAACAAATTCTTGAAATAGTTTAAGCTGTAGGTAAAATACATTAGAATTTGTACCTGTTTAAATTTGTTCATGAGTCTCTGAGACTCATGTTAAGCATGGGTTGAAAGAATATTCAAAGGATAAGTAGAACTGATTAGGAGGCAAGATTCGTTTCAAGCAGCATGCAGTAAAGTGGAAAGTCACAGAACAAAGAAGTGTGGTTATGGGCTGAAAATAGTTATGAAAAGAGTAGAACTGCATAGAAATTGGCAACTGTACCATAAAAAATATTAGTTAGATGAGTTAGATGAAGAATATACGAGTATTTCCAAGAATGTATTTTAGTACATGGAGAAGTTTCGGAGGCAATTGGAATACAAATAAATAACCTCAAAACAGAAGTGATGTAGAATTCAATGGACAAGAAAGGGTGATAATGAGAAAAAAATGGGAAATCATTCGAATTTAAAAAATTCAAACATCAGGTACACATCTTGAACACGTTAATAAAATTCAAAATCCATAGATTATTGAATATAAAGGACGATTAGAGTTATCTGATGGCTATAGGGTTTGAATGAAATGATCTATAGAAGTGTTTTAAATGAAACTCACGGTTTCTAGTTAATTCCACAATATGATAAAAGTTATTGAAAATTTTAAAAAATTGTCAAATTTTTAGAATTTTCAATAACTTTGTGGAACTTTGTGGAATTAACTAGAAACTGTGAGTTTCATTTAAAACACTAATATGAGCAGATTCCACGAAGTAAGGGTCGAGACAGTTAATTTGATCTATAGAAAATTATCCGTGAGAAAGAGGAAGATGAAATAAACGATACGATCATAACAACATTAGGACGTGAAGTCTGCCAGGATCAACTGAAATACCGAGTTAGTGGAAACGAAAAATACTAGGAAACACTTATGGAAGGATGGTACTATCAGATGAATACAAGGTTTTGAAGAACGCAGTTGCAGTGGAAGAGGTAAGAGGAAGGACAATTGGAAAACAAGATGGAAAGATCAGACAATACGTCTATGATAAAAATAATGATGTAATAATTCGAAGAATCCGAATCAATTAATCTCAACAAATTCCAATAGCAAACCGATCAGATTTACGATGAAGAAACTGATATTGTTACAAGAAACACCAAATTCTGGAATCCATTCAAATATAGATACTATAAAAGAGGCTGGTTGCGCTTTGGAATCTACTTGTAGTGATTCATAAAGTTTTTTAGTTCGAAGCCAGGGGCAGAATTTCCTTTTGAAATAGTTTACATGGAGTTATGCAAATCATACTGACGCATATTTTGTGTTTTTTTATACCAGGATTTTTTTTGACTGGCTATGAAACGGTGAAGCACTCATCAAGTTTGTATCAATAATTTAATATAACTTGGATTATCATTTCTCCACGACCATTAGTAAATGTCATAATTCCGAAATCAATGTCAATAAAAGAATGAAAATATTGTTGGTTTAGAGTGAGAATATTTTTTAAGACACACTTTCTATGTATTCCCCATATATTTTCAATGAATAAAAAGTGTTAGAATGAATGGAGCTAATCAACAAGGATGGCCATGGATGTCAAAATTCTCATTGTCAGATATAATTGGCAGTGTCAATTATACAGACAAGTTTGAATTTAAACAAAATGAGTGAAAAATCCTAGTAAACACAGAACATTAGTACATTGCAAAAAAAAATATTGCAATGGTGAAGTGCTGACAAAACATAAATGGCAAAGCGCAAAAAACGCGCCAGGTCAAAGCGCTTTTAAAACGTTGGCGAATTATGCATCTTTAATAGTATTATTTTAGCGTTTTTTTGGTGCTATCAACGGAGTAACGGTTGATGTTGCCATATTGCAAAGCAAATTTAAATCAATACTTGTGCCGCTATCTGTTATAAATCACGATAAGTTCGACTTCGGTTGTATTACACGTATCTGCAAAACTCTTTCTTAAACGTCCATGGTTCATTTCTATCTAAAACGGTAAAGTTGCTACAGTGGTAGTGGTTGGAAAATCAACATGTACAGCGAACGAGAAAATAATGAACTTCAGATTAGAGTAAGTATTATAACTACGAAGATTTTTTTGCTAACATGTAATATGCTGTGAAACATATATATGAAAGCCTAATAAATGAATATACCATTGACGTTGGGTGATATAGTTTCGTAGTATGAATAAATAATGCCTGAAATTCTGCTGTTGCCATATGGCAATGATAGTCAGATTAGGTCAAAAAGGAACACCAAAAGTGTAAACTTGAAGTGATTTCCGGTATGTAAAAAGTAAACCGAAATATGGCTATTGTTTCATGTAAGCTTCGTGGTCTTCCACTGTTTTCTCTGTTAATGTTTGGAAATCTAATAACCGTATATTTAGTTTATTTTTAGGAGGGGTTTTACTCTAGAAGAAGCTGTTCACATGGTTTACGACGACAATCTGGACACCCCTGCCATTTATATAGAACCTCCAGAACCTTACCGACGAATACTCAGAGGACGAGGATGACGGGGGTCTGGTAGATAATCACAGTCGGGAGCAACTGATCGCTCAGATAAAAATCATAATAAGAGAAATGGATGTAGAGGAAAAATCTGACGATATAGACGGAACTCTAGAAAACTATGTACCAATTGAGCCAAGACCAGGTAAAGAAAAAATTAAATTGATTAGTGGGGACCTTGTTTCATCAAATCAAAAATTCCATAATCAAAAGAAACTATTTGAAAAATTTGGAATAGCGGAAACATTTGAAAAATTCATTCACGCTGATATTATACAAACTCATGGACCAAATTAACGCGAAACTTAAAATTTTGATTATTTTGATTTAGAATAACTCTTTTAATTTTCAACAGATTACAGTAATGTTTTGGCACATTGTAGGAAATTCATTGAAATTATCAAAAGCATTTTAAATTTTTGTGAAAATAAATTAGTATACCGGGTGGAATGAAACAATACTTATGAACCGTAAATTTTAAACACCCTGTGGGATAAACTGGAAGTCAACAGGTCTGAAGACTTCTTGAAGAAAATGTTTATAATACACCAATTTTCAACTTTAGTAATAGTGCCAATAGTAATAACAGAATAGATATAGATATTAATTATCATAATGTAATAGAAATATTTCTGTATCTGTTCATGGAGAAAATATAGTCTAATAATCGGTTACAATAAAAAAAAGTTATTCTCATGGTTCCTCAAGCTCGATAACGCTGAAGTTTTCGACTCGTTTCGATTTTTTCCATTATAATCTTGTTACAGAATATATTTGTTATTTTTATGAGAAATCCAATTATCTTTCTTTATACACTTCTTCCATTCTTATGTAATGTACATTAAAGTCAATACAAACAGTTTCTTGAGAAAAAAATCATATAATATATAAGAGTTCTTGACCAGAAATTCGATCACAATGGCCTTGTGAAATGGAATATTGTTGTCGTGACAAATCTAAAAATTGGATTTTTATCGAAGAATTTTGAGTGCACACGTAATAGTCATGGAAAAACTTTTCAACTCTCACTTTTTCTTTTGATCGACTTTGACATGCTTTTCGAATTTTGGCTGAGTTGAAAGGTCTAGCTTTTTGCATGTAAAACTCGTGAATATTATGGAAGTGGCATCGAAAATCACTCATTTCAGCAGGAAATTTAGGTTTTCAGGAACTAGTCGAGGGACAACACGTTTCATGACCAAAAAATTGATTGAAAGTCTCCTCTACTTTAAAGATATCAAGTTCAATTGTAGGAGTCGAGGCGTCTGTTCCCTCTCGCAATTGACGTAAAGTTGAAAGGGAGAGGAAGGCAGAGCCCAGGGGATAGGTTTTGCACGGAGAGTCCTAGAACATTGCACCTCCTTAAACTGTCCCAGGACCGTTGGGTACTTCCAAGATAATTGGGAGTGTGTGATCATAGATTATACCCTTCTAGTTGTGGCCCTGTTGCAACTGAACTCAGCGGATCTACACCGGGAGGTCGATAAACATCCCCCAACCCAAGGTGTCAAGTGACCCGTGCCAATGGGTACATGGCGGTGGAGGAGCTCCGTCGCAAACGGAGCCTCTGGGAAACCGGGCGACATCACAGAGTATTAGCCTTATTTTCCCAAACGGATCACTTGGGGAATTAACCGCACTAACCCGGTACTCGTGGGAACATATGGATGACCCGATAATAAAACAAAAAACTCCTGAACTGGAATGTGGCCAAGAGACCGCAGGCATTCCTATTCAGTCAAAAACAAGCAATAATTCTCCTACAGCGATGGAGGAGGACAAGTTGCTAAGTTCTGGGGAGGAGGGCAACACCTCAAAGAACCCAAGTAGGCAGTCGCCAAAGGAAGAACCAAAAAAGAGGCTCTCTAGAGGCGAATTAAGACGTCTTAGGAGAGAGGCAACCCTCGCTAGAGTCGAGAGGATTCTCTCCAGAAAAGAAAGACAGTTGGCGTAGAAGGAGAAGCATGGTGCTCCGGCTGAACCACCCCTTAGCAAATCCGGTTCCTCTGGAACCCTGGGCGCGGGGGTGAAGCCGAGGCAAGGTGCGAAACCAGAAGCCCAACCGTCATCATCCAAACACGTAACTCCAGGAGGGAGACGGTTGCACTCGCAGCGAACTCCGGAGGAATCTGTAAGGATGACAAAAAGATCTAAGGCAGAGGTAAGCTCAGCGAGAACCTTACAGGCACCTGAGTCCTTCGCCGAGAAACTGATGGTTGAAAAGATGGCAATTGTGCTTGTGAACCATCCAGAAACAAGGCTGGACAAAGAAACAGCCTTAAAAATCAAAATGGAGCTGGGGAGACGTGCCCTACGGGGCGAAGACGTCAGAATATCCAGCTGCCACCCTGAGAACGTTGCAGTAGTTGTAGGCTGCGCAAATTCTAACACAAAGCTATGGTTAGAAGCCCAGCTCAAGCAGCTGAATCCGTTTGGCTAGATTCAGCTGAGACTGGGCCCGGCCAAAAACCTTGTGAATATGTGCAAAGTCACAACTTTTGTACCACGATCCATGGGAGCGGAGACCAAGGAAGACGTGATGCTTGGTCTAAAGAGCTAGAGCGGATTAAACATCGAGCACTGGGCTGTTGTGGGTGGTAATGGTAATACCACGCCAGAAGGACAGTTCCTAGTCATCCACATTGACGACGAATCCCTGCAGAAGCTGAGGAAACTTGGTATGCGCCCATTCGTGAGAGCAGAAAGAGTTCTCTTCAAGTTGCATGGGGGGATCTCATAAAGGTAGCAATGATGACCGCAGTGCTGCCCATCATCCTGCATCACAGTAGAGCGGCAACGGCGACGCTCTGCCAGAAGATCCTGGCTGATGACATAGGAGTGGTTCTTATTCAAGAACCATGGACCGTCAAAAGCAGAGTAATGGGAATGCGCGCAGCGAAGGGTAAGTCAATCTACGACACTGATAATGCAAACCCAAGGGCATGTATTTTTATCAGAAATAATATCAAAATGTTGAAAATAACGGATTTATGCTCTAGCGACACTGCCGTGACTGAGATACACCTGCAGGCAGGTGATGGAAACATCAGAATCCTGCTTGGATCAGTGTATCTGCCATACGATTCCACAGAAGCACCTCCGTCCATGGAAATGAGGAGGATAGTGGAACACGGATCAGATACGGGGAAGCAACTCATCTTGGGAATGGACGCCAATGCCCACCATCTGGTCTGGGGGAGCTCCAATACCACAGAGTCATGGCTCAAAATCTAGTTAAAACTCCAGAGACCGTACTCAAAGAAGACGGCTCACACACGGATGGACCGGAGAATACACTGGCAGTAATGCTCAGTACGCACTTCCCGGGATCCACCGAAATATAATTCGAAGCAACGAGCGAAGTCAGAGAAGAACGGCAAGTTGCCCGCGGTCTGGCAACTCGTGATAGCTGGACTTGTGCAAAGTCCATAGTCACATACATATGGGTCTGTGACATGGGCTATTCAATCTTTCAATCCCTTCAAGGCGCCTGGAATGGACGGAATTTACCCTGTACTACCCCAAAAAAGCGCCGACATAATAACTCCAAGACTCGTGAATCTGTTCAGACTAAGCGTAGCCACAGGAGTTATACCTACGGTGTGGGAAATCTCCAAGGTGGTATTCATACCAAAACCTGGAAGACCCTCTTACGAGTCTGCAAAGGCTCATCGTCCGATAACTGTCTTGTCATTTCTTCTTAAGGCACTAGAGAAGATAATCGATAGGCATTTGAGGGTCACGGTGCTGGGCGACAAGCCGCTGCACCCCAATCAACATGCCTACCAAAGTGGCAAATCTTGCGTAACAGCCTTGCATAGCTTGGTGAGCAAGATAGAGCAAGCCATTACTTACAAAGAAGTTGCACTAGCTGTGTTCCTGGATATCGAAAGAGCATTTGACAATACGAGCACTCGCTCAATATTGTCAAAGCTGGAATCCAGAGGCACAGACAGGA
The DNA here is from genome assembly GCA_963921935.1 of Galeruca laticollis. Classification (NCBI taxonomy): domain Eukaryota; kingdom Metazoa; phylum Arthropoda; class Insecta; order Coleoptera; family Chrysomelidae; genus Galeruca; species Galeruca laticollis. The sequence continues at coordinate 113,122,034 of OY998177.1, read as the reverse complement.
CAATCACCCGATGGACAGAGAACATGCTAAGCAGCAGGAGAGCACAAGCATCCCTGTGTTGTGTCACAAGAGAGGTGAAGACAGAAAGAGGATGTCCACAGGGAGGCGGTCTGTCACCAAAGCTGTGGAATCTGGTAGTCGACGACCTTCTTGTCTCACTAAAGTAGCAGGGGTGATATGCTCAAGGATATGCTGACGACATCATCATTTTAATACGGGGAAAATACGTGAGCATCTGCCTGGAACTAATGCAGAGGGCAATGTCTGTAGTGGAGAGATGGTGTGATGCGGATGGATTGTCTGTCAATCCCTTGAAAACCATCATGGTACCGTTTACAAAACAGCGAATCGCAGGGATTACTAGTATGCCAAAACTCTTTGGCAACCAGATAAAGGTTGCCAGGGGGGCAAAATATCTAGGAATCCGGTTAGATGACTATAGGAATCCGGTTAGATGACTAGGTAACCTGGAACAGCCATCTAGCGAGCATCACAAGCCGTTCTCAGATTACGCTAATGACGATGAGACGAGCAAGTGGGTGCACCTGGGGACTAGCTCCGACAATGGTAAACTGGTTGTACACCAGAGTAATCAGACCAATGATGGTGTATGGTGCGATCGCATGATGCCCTGAAGTTCAGCAAAGCACAGCCGCCAAAACGCTTTCTAAAGTTCAGCGAGCTGCGTGTCTGAGCATTACAGGCGCCATGAAGGGCACCCCAACCACAGCATTGGAAATACTGCTAAACATCCCACCATTAAATCTCTATATACAGGGGGAGGCTAAAATGGCTGCATACAGAATGCAGTGCAATGGCAACTGGTGCAAGCACCATGCTATGAAACATACTAAAATACACGACAACATGAGGTGCGACATCATCGAAATGCCACCTGACAGAATGCCCAAGGTCGTGGAAACTGAGATACCATATCGTGTCAACTTGAGTGGCAGATCCAAATGGGCTCAGAGAGAACCTCAACGCATGTTGAACTGTATCACCTAGTACACCGACGGGTCAAAGACCCTAACGGGTACAGGAGCAGGCGTTTACGGCGTCAGACCCAGGCAAAGCATAAGTGTTTGCCTTGGCAGAATGACGACCGTATTTCAAGCAGAAATAGCTGCACTAATCGAATGCGGCAGAACATGCATATACAGGAAGTATAACAAAAAGACCATCTATGCGAATACGGACAGTCGGGTGGTCCATTTGGCCTCAGCAAGCCACAGCTATACGTCGAAGATAGTGTGGGACTGTCACAATACCTTGAAAACCTTGGCAAAAGACAATAGAGTAATTCTTACTTGGATGCCAAGCCATATAGGGGTAGCTGAAAATGAGGGAGCTGATAAGTGTGCCAAGAAAGGAGCTCATCTCACCCTCATGTGACCAGAACCAGCATACGGCGTTTCATACAGCGCCGTACGAAAAACTGTTTCCAACTGGGTGTCGCTTGAACACCAAAAGCGCTGGAACAGAATCACGGGACATGCTCAGCCCAAAAAAATGCTAAAAGGACCATCGAGTTCCTACCCAGCAAATGCTTTTAGACTGGGTAGGAAAGAACTACGAAAAGTGGTAGGATTCTCAACTGGCCACTGGATATTCAACGCACACTTAGTGAAAATGGGGATTGAAATAACAAATCCCATTTGCAGGATGTGTGGAGAAGTAGAAGAAACCGCAAAGCTCGAAGTCTTCGATTGCCTTGCCCTGTGCAGAAGGCGAGCCTCCTGTCTAGATATCCTCCTAGGCACAAATCAGGAGGGAATGCAGGAAAATATAGGACGACGAATCTCAATGTTCGCTAAGAATTTAGGATGCGACTCTGCTTAACACCTGTGAGTGGGGGTGCACAATAAGCCAATCAATGGCTGAGCGGCAACAATTAGGGCACGTGAACCCTTAACCCCCTCGTGGCTAAAAAGAAAAAAAAAATTCAATTGTAGACATTGATAACCAGCCCAGGCAAATCCAAGTTACTTCTAGGCCGCTTCTGAATACAATAACATGTACTCATGAAGTCAAATCACTATGAGTCTTATGTTCCATTTAGAGTGCTTCCACGAACTTAATTCCATTTCAAATGCAAAGTTTAGGACAGATTTTTCGTGAGATTCTCTCATCTATTGTGGAAAATTACAAAATAGACATGGACGTAAGCTAGACCACATTTGTGTCAACTTACCGACAAAAATAATTTCGAGAATCCATGCAACCATGCTTTGTTCTATTTTTTGACAAAAAATAAACGGCGATTGAAACTAACTTTTCCATATTTATACACTATTGGGGCTGTATCGTGGTAATAAACCGGGATTTCTGCTAAAACGACCAAAAATTTGGGATATCTGGATCTGTACTAGGTCTGGTAAGCATAAAATCAATAGATTTATTTTGTGAAACACTCTCAACAATATCCAGTCATAAAATTGGCCGACGACAACTACGACGGCATACATAGGATTTTATCTTAGAAACCATGCTTCGTGATTTTCACGCCGAAGAATGAAAACATAATTTGTAAACAAACAAAAATTCCAACTTTTTTCGGTCCGTGCAATTAGGGTAATAATTTTTTGAATACAGAATTTAATGAAATTGACTGTCTCGACCCTTACTTCGTGGAATATGCTCATATTAGTGTTTTTAAATGAAACTCAAGGTCTCTAGTTAATTCCACAATATAATACAAGTTATTGAAAATTCTAAAAAATTGATAATTGTTTCGATAATTCAATATCATCGTCAGACGATGTATTATATTGTGGAATTAACTACAGACCTTGAGTTTCATTTAAAAATACTACAGAGTTTGAGTTCAATCAGTTGTTTATTTTCAATTTAGTCACATGAAATATTCAAGAGTACTTAATTTTTGAGATTGTGCATTACGAAGTGATAATAATTGAATTATTGCAGTAAACCAAGATAAATAAAAAGTACTAACAACTAACAAATATTCTAGTTAATTGATTACAGATTGAGCATTAGGATCTATTCGAAGTTATCCCTCCGTTATAACACAAACCCTGGCGTATGTCTATGAACTGAAGAAGGTGTTTGGCACTACAAGAATTTTAATTTATTTGTTGAAGTGTGGGGTTGGAACTTTTAATAGATCGTTTAGAGGGTGAAGAGCGTTTTAGGTATTAACACGTCATTTTTGATATACAGCAACATGTGTTTCTATTTTAGAAAGCGAAGGGGGTATAAGGGAAATTTATTATTTTAGGAGGAAGGATATTGTTGTGAGTTTTGAATTTTCTGACATATGTAGAGTATTATGAAAAAGGGCATCCTAAAAACATAAATAATGAAAGTTTGTCATTATTATTGAAATATATAGAAACCTATATATGCTGTGTAATTGTGGTGGAAGCTTACCCACTAAACAAGAGACATAACAAGTCTTTTTTGTGATGTTTTTTTAGACTTTTTGTGATGTTTATTCAAAACGTTAATAATATATCTCTTAGATGTCTTAATTTTATCACCAACTCTATTAACATCCATGTCATGTAAATAAAACATATTTTTGATGTACACAATAATACTTGAATTCGCAGTTACATACACATCCTATGAACTACTTTTTAGCAACTTCCTATAGGAAACATTCATACGATGTTAATTTGTTTACTTCTCACTAATCTCACATACAGAACGTTATTGTAATATCACAAATTAACAAGTTTCTATGATGATCACATGTAATGCAGTTACTTTTACATCTTTCGAAATAATTTTTAGTAACTTCCTACGATTACGTCTGTACGATGTTAGTTCATAAATCTCTCAGTAATAGGTGCGTTCTTTTTGACTGAGATCTCAGATAATCTCAGCTCACATCAGTAATGTGAGCATTCTTTTTGTTCTACTCACTTCTAAGTGACCTGAGATTTTTTCTATCCTTCACCGATGCTGCATGTGTTATAAGGGGGTACCAGTTGAAGTTGAGTCGGAAATAAAGTCGAGGGGATGAAGAAATATTTGATTTTATTGGGTTATTTGTAGTGTTAACCAAGGTTATCTATGGTTTTAACCATTGACATTATAAATACACATAATATATTTTCCTTTTGATACAGATTATGGATACAATACCATTATTAGATGCTGATACAAATCTGTCGTATACTTTAAATATATCCCTTGAAGATGCACAGAGGGCGAAGGAAGGTAACAATTAATAACGTTTGAATATTAGCCTTAATACAAATCTCAACTCAAAGAACTATTTGAAACTAAAATTAGCCAAATCAAGCGTAGTTATCAGAGGCTTCAATTGAGATGTCGTTCTTTTAGGTGCTTACTCACATCACTTTATCTCAGATCACCTTAACTGAAGTGATCTGAGATCTTAGTCAAAAAGAACGCACCTAATATATTAAACATCACAGTAACATAAAAAAAGAAGAAAATAGAAGAGGAACTGACGAACGAAATAAACAGTAGTTATCTGTGGAAATAAATGACAAGCATGAAATAGCGGGTGTTTTTCAGTTTTGTGTTATATTTTATTTGCAGGAAGCACATTTTTGCAAGAAAAAGTACTTGACTAAAATGGTCTTCGTTTTCATTAGTTCCTACTTATCTACAGTTTCTATACTTAGTTATAATTCTTATTATAATGGACGAACAACAGTTGTTATGGGTGAGTACCTATTCCAAAATCATAATTATTAAAACATAATACTCATTCAATACTTTAGTCGGCTATTGTACATTGAAATTCCAGGTAACGGAATTGTACACTAACATTATATAATAGAGTTTACAAAATAAGGGTTTTTTCAACTTTTAAAATATTTTAGTTAAAAAGTATATTTTAAAAACGATTCACAATATTCCAAATCCTACATATGCATTATACCCTACAAAAAAACTCAATATTGCAATAGGGTAGATATTATTATTATTAACAAAACAGGATCATATGTTGGCAGATATTTGAATCTAGAAGAAAATCTTTTCAATGTTCAAGAGGTTTCAGAAGCTACTTACATAAATAAAATGAAAAGCAAATAGTTGGTCATTATGTAAAGGGGAGTAACTATTTCAGATAATCTGATACAGACATTGTATTAAACAGTACACAAAATATTGAATCAATTATATCTAGTTCTAGTTGTTGTAGTAGTAGTCACGGCCATAAATATAGTTTTGCAGGTTTAGAAAATTTTAACATTAATACTAACAATTCTTGTGAACAATTGGAGACTGTTTGAGACTTTAAAAACAGAAATTTCTGTTAAAAAGCCCATTTCCATTTGAAAATACACTGAGTACAATTAATAAGCTGTAGCAGTCCCTTACAATGGTACCAATATTAATCTAATTGAAGAATATGTAACTTATGACACTCAATGCTCCAGTCAACAAACAGAATTCAGTTCTTTATTATTGTAGAAACACAGCTATTGGTTAGTCAATTAATAATAAACTCATTTAACTTGATAATGTGTTCAGATCTCTTCTTCATAAGTAGTTTTCTTTTTGTATACAGTGTATTAATAATGCTTAGTTTTCATTATTTTACAATTCCATGATGTTAATATACAATATGTTCCAGGATGAAAATAACAAGATGAGAATAGTATATTATTTTAGACAAAAAAGAAGTATGCATTTTTATAGCTTACCTGAATTTACCTGCCAAATGGAGTGAGGCATGTAATAGAAGGTATATCATGAAAAGTCACTTCATTGCTTTTTTCGCTATTTTATTTTAAATGTACAGGGTGAACAACTAAGAAAGACTGTAGGCCACATCTCAGAGAAGAATCGTTTCAACTTTCAAAAAAATTACCTTTAGGTAAGTGACACTGAAAAATTGCTGGAAAATATTTTGTAGTCTCTAAAATATCGCTAGGGGTGGAATGAACACTCGAAAACATAATACTCCTTTGAAATGTTGATGAGGTTATGAAAAAATTTGATTGAGGATATTTTTTGCCATTATTCATCAAATAAAGGATGGGGAAGGTTCAAACTTATGAACAAATGTATAAATTTTTCGTTTTTTAACCGATATTAATGATTTTAGCTGCATTTAAAAGAGTTTTTCAGTTTAATAAGATTGATAACAAAATTAGAAAATTTTGTATCCACTCGGGAATTTTAAATGTGAATTGAAGCATTTTTTTAATTTTTATATCTGATATCGTGAATATTATATCTTGGAATAGATTCTAATCTTTTTAACCCCTTTCCATCAGAATTTGAAAAATACCTCACTACATTTGAAATTTCCGAGAAAAATGGGAAAATTGTCGCCGTTTTCACTAAGCGTTGACAGAATTGTTCAATTTTGTTATTTTTGTTAAGCATATCTTATTAAAGAGGAAAAACTCTTTTAAATGACGCCAAAAATATTGATATCGATTGAAAAACAAACAAATGTTACGACATTTATTTTTTATGTTGAACGTTCACCCACCCCTTACTTGAAGAATAAGGACAAAAAGTCCCTAACTACATTTTTTCATAATCTCATCAATATATCAAAAATTGTATCTCTAGGATACCTTTAGTGTGTCTTTTTTGGAGATAATCACAGTATTATGTTTTTAAGTGTTCATTCCACCCCATAGCAGATATTTTAGGAACTCAAAAATATTTCCAGCGATTTTTCAGGTTCATTTTCCTGAAGGTATTTTTTAAAAGTTGTACCTTTACTATTTTTTGAAATATGGCCGACAGCCGGCGTTCTTAGTTGTTCACCCTGTATGCCCTGATTAAGCACAGAAACATCTATAGGATGTCATCTAGAATATTTGAGGTATATTTGTTAGAGGTTTAAGTAATGTCCATACAACATCTAAGAGAATACACTGTATTGTTTTTGATATGTCGTATTTCGATCATTGATAAGATGTTATTTTCTAGACATTGCATTGACATTGACGAGAAGTTAAAAGGCATTTCAGAATGTAACAGAAATGTTGTTTTCAGTTCGTTATAGACTTTTTTTCGAGGAAATTCTAATAACATCTCAGTAATGTGAAAACGTAGCGCTTTAACATCGCTGAGAAATTAAGTTGAAACATCACAATAGTTAACAGCCACAAGCTGGGCATAAACGGTTGTATAGATGTGCATGTGATGAAAACAAGAGGAAAAAAGGAACAACATTATCACAATGTGATGTTGAATTAAAAAACTGTAATATTTATTTGCATAGTGGGTATGGTGGTAGTAATGAAATATCTCCTTTAGAAAGAAAATGTTTACTTCGGTGAAATTACAATATAACAAATATTTTTTTCCATTTACGACATTTACATTATTACGATATGACAACGATCCACTCAAAATACACACTAACTAGATATAAGTCCCTCAGTATTGCCAACCCATTATACAATTTCGAGGGTTACCACTACACCCCCACTCAATCAAAATTTCAATATCAGAAAAATATTAATATTGCAACATAAGGTTTCTAAGCTTTTCAAATGTTACTTTATTCAAAGGTTTAGTTAGTATGTCTGCAATTTGTTCCCCACTTGGAATATACATTAATTGTATAGTATTCTCCGCATTTTTTTCTGTAACAAAATGGTACTTAATATCTAAGTGTTTAATTCTTTTCAACTGTTCATTAGAACCACAGGAACGAATTGCAGACTCATTATCCTCATAGACTACAACTTTGAATTCTTCTACTAATGTCAACTTTCTTAGCCAACAAGCTTCACTAATACAAGAACTTAGGGCAATAATCTCCGCTTCAGTGGTTGACATGGCGACAGTACTTTGCTCTTTGGAATTCCATGGCTCAATATTGCCAAACACAAACCCCAATCTGCATCTGCATATCCTACAATAATATCATTACTCCTTTTTTTATACACTAGCTAAGTTCGAGAGTTCCTTCAATTTATCTTAATACTCTTTTTAAAGAGGTTAACAATTTTTCACTTGCATAATTTTGGTACCTTGATAACAGACTTATACTTGACCATAAGTCGGGCCTTGTTCCTAGCATTGCATTCATAATACAGCCAATAATTTGTCAGCATTTAGTTTCGATATCAATACTCTTAGATTCAACACTTTTTAAAATATCATAATTAAAGTTACTATCCATTGGTGTTTTTATGTGTTTACAGTTCAGCATACCAAACCTTGAAAGAACATTCTCCAAATATTGTTTTTGACTTATACAATAGTATTATTTTTATCTTGTTCTACAGAGATACCCAAAAAATAGCTTAATAACCCTAAATACTTCATTTTAAAACACTTACTTAAATTTGATTTTAAGTTTTCAATTTTCTCATCACAAAAACCACTAATCAAGATATCGACTACGAAAATAATTACATATATAATTATCTCTTCAGTCATTTTCATATATAAACAATTGTCACACTTATTCTTAATAAAGCCCTCACTTGCCATAAAGATGTCAAATTTTTGATACAAATACAGTGGCGCCTTTTTAAGTCCATAGATCACCTTATTTAATTTACATACTTCACCATTTGTTTCACAACTTTTTAGCAGATACATATAAACATTTTCTTCGATTTCTCCATGCAAGAAGGCGTTACAGACGTCCATTTGATATATAGGCCAGCCCTTTTGAATACACACTGCCAGAACTTCCCTCATTGTAGTTAATCTCACGACAGGGCTATACGCATTCTCAAAAACAGTTTGTTTGAATCCCCTTGCCACTAGTCTACATTTAAACTTATTTATCTCTCTCTCCTTACCTATTTTTATTTATAAACTTATTTGCTGTCTCTTATTTCACCTTTAACTGGCCTTTTTATTAGGCTAGTTTCATTCTCTAATATGGCCTTCATTTCTTCATCAATTGCTTCCTTCCAACTACTTGAGTAATCGATTTCCATTGCCTCCTCAGAGGTCTTGGGTTGATCAACATCTAGACTGAAATAGCTTAAGTCGTAATCACTGTACATATGCGGCATTTTTAATAATACAGACGGCTTTAATATTACATTTCTCTATCTTGTAGATACTTGATCTGGTATTGTTTCCGTATTCTCTTCAGTTTATGAATTTTGTTCCTCTAAATATGATTCATGAAGTAATCCCTCCGTTGCGTTCATTACATCATTTTCTTCACCGATTTCTGAGCTGACTTCTACATTTTCAGAATATCCAATGAAAATACCCTTTTTACTTTCCATATCTAGCTTCTTTCTTTTTTCTTTGAAAATATATGCCCAAACTTTGCTTTCAAATATTCCTTTTACTTTCAGCAGGTCTTGTACCAGTCCTGTTTAATAAAAACACAGCAGTATTTGCTGCTTCTGCCCAAAAACGTTTTGATAATTTATTTTATTCAATCATAGCTCTTCTATTATTGTGCGGAATTCCCTTTCAGCTCACCCATTTTGTTGCGGAGTGTACGGCACTGTACACTCATGCTTTATACCATTGTTTCTTAATAGTTTTTTTACAGAGAAATTCTCAATTTCTGTACCATTATCACTCCTTATGACCTTAACCATTTTACCCGTTTGATTTTCAAAATAAGTTAAAAACTCCTTTAGTTTTTCATACACATCAGACTTATTTTTAATGGAATAAACAAACATATAATGGCTAAAGTCATGTTTTAACATAAAAATATACAGGGAGTTGTTTGAAGAAGGTTCCTCCATAGGACCACATAAATCTACATGTATTATTTCCCCAGGTTCATTCGCTCTACTTTCATTTACTTTAAAGGGTTCTCTGCATTGTTTTGCTTGGACGCAAGAATTACACACTTGGTTTGTTTGTTTTATTTCAATGTAATTACGTTTAAAAATATCACTTACATATCTGAATTTCCGATGACATAAAGCTTTATGCCACCATTTAATATCCTGATCACCTGTTGCGAAATAACAATTTTCTTTATCAGAATTATTACTTGTAAAGCGTTGACATGTGCGCTCAGAGAAGCTGGTCCCATTAAACATAATTTTGAAAAGTTTGTCTGTCCGGATTGCCACTGCCACAGTGATGTTTTCTTGTAGTGATGTTCCATTACCGATTTTTACACATTTGGGTACTTCTAACTTCTTATAACTGCAAAAAATATCTTTCTCTTGACACATGATCTGTGAAGCCCCACTGTCCATGAACCATTCCATATTTAGAAGTAGAAGAAGGTTGATGGGTGTATTTTCTCAAAAGATGAAAATGTGTAAATAAATTTTATTAAAAAATTAAGCTAAGCGCTTTCGGCATATAAACATGCCATCATCGAAGCTTTCGTCAATGGTAAAAAATACCTCTGAAAAAGGGAAACATTGAAAGGGGATCGGCATCACAGGCACAATAGTTAGATGTACCTTTTCACAAAATTAACAAATAAAATGAAACTGAAAACCCCCTCTTTTATGGGGTGAAATTATTCACTCAGATCATTTTTATATTTTAAAGATGGAGCAACGAAGTATGCAAAATGTTCCATATTTACTTGGAACTGGATATCACTTGAAACGACAAGTGCAAAACCTTCACCTCTATTATCACTGTCACTGGCTCTATTTCTTTGGTTTTTGTCCCTTTCTTCTTTATTCTTCCTAACAAAACAATCTTTAACCCGGCATTAGTCGCCAAATGAGATTTTCTCTCACACTTTTTTTAAAGTCTGGTATATTTGCCTTTAGACACATTTGTGAGCGTTGTCATATCGGCAACTTTACTGGCAACTCCCACTTATATTCCTAGCATAATAAGTGTAAGCTCATCACCTCATATTAGTGTAGTGCAGAGTGTTTATCAGAACGTCGCTATTTGTGTGAGATTTTTCCTCATTAGGCGACAAACCGTGTAATAAATTTAGCACCATATCTATAAATTTGTATTTGTTGTTTTAAACTAGTGTGGTGCGATGAGTCGTGGAAAAAGAATTGTAGACCTTACACTTTTGAAGTTTGATCAAGAAAAAAATAAAGGTAAGCATTTAATTTTTTTTAGTTATTCGTACGAATATTGGTAAAAATCGAAATTTCGTCGAAGCTATACGATGTGTTTTTTAGTTTGAGTTTATCTGTCTGTTTGTTTTTCACCGTAAATATATATAGCAGTTCTTGTTTTTTTTGTCATTATAGTATTATATTGGGTAATCATTTTTTTTCAGATCAAAGTGAACATCTTCAACCCCTCGGAGATGATAATGGAAGATTGAATGTTTCAGAAAGTGACGCGCAAAGTGATCACAGTCTTCACAACACAGACACAGACCAATCCGATTACGAAAATTAAAGAATTGCCGATCAAGGAAGTGTGGCTGAAAATGAGGAAATAATAATTGATGTCTTAGATGAAATCTTTTTTCAGAACGCTTCAATTTATGTTGGCAAAGACAAAGTAACTAAATGGTAGAAGCACGCTCCTGTTATTAGGGGTCGTACAAGGAGACTCAATTTGGTAACACATTTGCCAGGTGGAAAAGGTCAAGCACGAAATGCAAAACTACCGCTAGAATGTTGTAAACTCTTTTTTCCTGACGGATGAATTTAAGAAGTGGTCGATTGCACTAATGAATATCTTCGAATAAAGCGTACAAAATATAGCCGTGAAAGGGATTGTAGTGATACTAACTTTGATGAAATAAGGGCTTTTTTGGGTCTTTTGTGTCTAGCCGGTGTCAAGAAAAATAGTCATGTAAATATTTGTGAACTCTGGACAGATGACGGAACAGCTCCTGAATGTTTTCGAGCAACAATGTCTTAAAGAAGATTTTATACTCTACTGAGTGCTCTACGATTCGACAGCATTGACGACAGGGATGTTCGCAAAGCTTCGGACAATTTGGCCCCCATTAGGAAACAGTTTAATGGTTTCGTTCAGTTTTGTAAATCACATTACACAATTGGTGAATACGGAACTGTGGATGAGATGCTTAGGCGTTTCGAGGTCGTTGTAAATTCCAGCAATATATTGCTAACAAGCTGGCAAAATACGGAATTAAAATTTATGCTTTAGTTCACTTTAGATAGTTTTACACCTCCAATTTGGAAATTTATGCAGGAAAACAGCCTGAAGGTCAATATAAAGTAGAAAATACAGCCTCTGGGACAGTAAAGAGGATTATAGAGCCAATTCTTAATACGGGTAGAAATGTTACCATGGACAACTATTTCACTTCCGTTCCACTGGCTAAAGAGCTTAAAATCAACCACAATATTACTATCGTTGGCACGTTGAGGAAAAATAAGCGTGAAATACCCTTTCAATTCTCAAATATTGAGGAGCGGCCCTATTTGAGTAGAATGTTTGACTTTTCAAAAGAAAGTGTATTGGTTTCATATGTTCCTCAGAAGAAGAAGAAAAAGAATGTACTTCTTTTGTCCACCATGCACGATGACGATGCCATAGATGAAGTTACAGGTGACCAAGTTAAACCAGAAATTATAACCTTTCATAATTTAACCAAAGGTGCAGTTGACGTAGTTGACGAAATGAAAATATTGTACTCGGTTGCTAGAGTAAATTGTAGATGGCCACTTACGATATATTTTTCAATGCTAAACATTGGCGGCGTCAATAGTTACATAATGCATAAGGCGAATAACATTTTCGATCCTATACCACCTAGACGTGCATATCTGAAAGAACATGCTATTTCTTTAATAAAACCTCACCTTATAAATTGGTCCCAGATTCCAAGCTTACCGTGCAGCCTATGAATGTCTATTAGAAAAACAGCAAAATTACCAACACCAGAAGTAAGACAACCATGAAATACCAATGAAAGCTTTTGTACATTCTGTCCTCGTCGAAAGAACAGAAAAGTCAAGAAAATATACAGAACTTGCCAGCGACCGATTTGCCCAGAACATACAATTTTTTCATGTCGGACCTGTGCTATGGGCATGGAATCTGATGAAGATTTATAAACATTATTCTTCTGTAACTTATAATAATATTGACTGTGCAATTCAAAAATATAACTTATATTTTTCAAAAGAAATCCATTTTATTTCCTAAAATTCTGTACATGAAAGAAACTCTCACTCGCGACTAATGATGGGATTTTATGCATAGGCGACTAATGCCGGGTTAAGTAAATGTCCTTTTCTTTTACAATTATTGCACTCGATATTTCGGCATTGAATCTTCAAATGGCCTTCTTTTCCGCAAACAAAACATTTTTTTCTATTTCTATTTACATCTTGTTTGACATTAACTGATATATCATTGCACAGTTATCTGATCTTAATTGGGAAATGACATCCAGGATATCCCCATAGGGCTAATAATATCTAAGCTTTAATATTTGTAATATCACATCTTGTTTTTTCTATTAACATAAATCAAGTCCATCACAAGGTAGGTCAAATCTACTATAACGAGCCAAAAATAATTAAACATCATGTAGGCATGAAATGAAATGTACCTTCTGTCAGTCTGACGATGATGTTTAGAATATCGAAATACTCCTTAATAACTCCTGATTCGTCACAAAATGAGATAAATACCTTCTTTTGTGAAATTGCTGTCAATATCATCCAATCTCTTCCTAGCATTAATAATGCCGAGCTCCTATGTTTTAAAAATTTTCCTGCTCCTTGCGGTTCATTCTATTTACACCCGGTCAATCACTTTGAGGTCTCTTCAGCCATTAATTCATTGAATAATTCGTATTGTTTTGATATTCATGAACTCAATAGCCGCATCTTGAAGGAGACTAATTCTATTGCTGCAAAACTTTTTACGGAACTCATAAATCTTTTTTTTAATACCAGTATTTATCCCGATATTTTTAAACTATCCAAAGGGCTTCCCCCTTTTAAAAAAGACGATGCTTCCGTAATCGATAATTATCGCCCTATCAGTATTAGTTCAATATTCAGTAAAGTCATTGAAAAATGAATAAAAAAACAGTTGTATGACTATTTTGATTCAAACGAATTCTTCAGTATCTCCCAATTTGGCTTTAGAAATTCCCGCTCAACCACCCAGGCAGTTCTTTATGTTGTGAGTGGCGTAGTGGAAGAACTTGAACACGGTAACCGTACGGCCATAATGCTGTGCGATCTTTCAAAGGCACTTGACTGCGTTTCTCACGACATTCTCTTAGAAAAATTAAATTATCATGGAGTTAGGGGAGTTCCGTTGAAGCTTATTGGTTCCTACCTGTCAAACAGAAAACAATGTGTTACAGTGAATGGTGTAACATCAGATTTTCTGGAGGTAAGTCATGGAGTCCCCCAGGGGTCTGTTCTAGGCCCCTTCTTGTTTATCATTTATATTAATGATCTGAGCCGTTTTATGTTACCCTATATGTCGGTTCTATTTGCAGACGATTTAACATTTATTATTTCGGAGAAAGATAATACGAATTTAGCCGCCTCTCTAGATTGCGTTAGTAACAGGGCAAATGAATGGTTTCCATCGAACAAACTAAAATTAAATACTGAAATCATGCATATATCTGCAAGTAATCAGTTGTTATTTCACCAAAAAACGAAAAATGTGAAATTACTTGTATTAGTCCTAGATCACAGGCTAAGTTGGCAGGCACATATTGAGCATTTAGTCAAAAAACTTTCAAGTTCGTTATTCATTTAAGGACAGTTGAAAAATATTACTAATTCACGTACACTCAAAACTACGTATTTCTCACTCTTTCATTCGCATATTAGCTGTGGCATCGCCCTCTGGGGTAATTCCTCCCATGCTTTAACAGTATTTAGAATGCAAAAAAAGGCGATAAGGGTGCTTGCTGATCTTGGTTTCAGGGATCATTGTCAACAGTTTTCCATAAAATATAAAATTATGCCATTACCGTCATTGTTATTATTTCATACTTCTATTGAAATTCATGGAAAAAAGTCAATGTTGTCTAGAAACTCAGATATCCACGACTAGAACACTCGTAATGCTGACCATATCAGATGCATCTACTTTCGGCTAAATAAGACACAATCAAATTCACCAAACTATAGGCTTTTTAATATTTTGCCATCAATTGTAAAATCCTTGGGCTCCAATGCTTCTAAAAAATATTTAAAAAAGTTTTTGCTAAAATATTGTTTCTACTCTGTTGATGATTACATTGGGCATTGTCGAGGCAATCTCAACACCGTATCTCTGCTGTGACATTTTACTCTGTTTTTTTCTTAAGATATATTTTGTATATTTCTTTTGTATGTATTTTATTTTTGACGTGCTACAAACATTTTATTGTAAAGTAGTTAATAAATATCTATCTATCTATCTAACAATTGTCAATTTTTTAGAATTTTTAACATTTTTTCAATATATTGTGGAGTTAATTAGAAACAGTAAGTTTCATTTAAAACACTGATATGAGTAGATTCCACAAAGTAAGTCGAGACAGATAATTTCATTAACATTTTATGTTACAATCAATTTCATCCTTTGCAATATTTGAGGTATACAATTTTCGTTCCCAATTTATTATTAAAATTTCTACCTAAGTTTTTACATAATCATGTTCGTTCTGTACTCAATGTCAACAAGATGCAAACAAAATTATCATGTTCACACTGCTTTCTTATCATGTGAACCGATTTTATTAGACTATTCTCCATGAATATGCATAACATCGATAATTAATGAGATAAATGTGGTTCATGCCAGCACTGTTTGCCTTTATCGTTGCCATATCGAGTTTCAAGTATTATTACATTAACCCCCCGATATTTATTTTGCACATCCCTTCTCGTTTATCCAATGGAATCATGTTGAGAGTAGGTTTGTCGTAATTTCATTTTAACGGTGTATGTATTGCTGCTAGATAGTATGGATATGCAGTAGATGGATATTCAATGTTTACTGTGGGACAATATTTGACAATTTGCGTGTATCCCGACCGAATTATGCAAAATTCAATCATTGATGTAACATGTTTTAGATCCATATTTTTATTGGAAGTTTACATCCTATTACTGTGTTTCATTCATATTTACATACTTGCATCATAATTTCAATGGGACAAATAACTATTATTCTGTTCTAATAGAATATACTAGATTATTTCACTCAATACAAAATACGCGCCTTCGATTGGTTTAAATATGAGGATTGATATCTGAAAACACCATGTTTTCGATTTTGTATTTTGGCACCTGATTGGATACATTCAATTTTCCTATCTGTGTGTTTCGCGTTGTCATTAGTTGTTTTATTCGATATTAAAAATCTAGTGACTGACAGAAAATGTCAAATTAATAAAGAAACGTAGGAATTATTGGATCAAGAATGAATTCTAAAAACCGTTTTGGTCTATTTGATCTAAAAGAGATTCAAAGGAAAGTAAAAGAACAAATGCCGCAAAATACCGTGCGATCTAAAAAGTACGTGTGGAAACAATACGTGGAATTTTGCAACGAACGTCATCATAGCCCAATTTTACTTATCTTCGTGAAATAATCTTCACAAATACAACTCGTGTGATTAATGATTATCGAAAATTTCATCTGTTTTACAAAACAAATTGTTGTTTTAGGAAACCACACTCGCGCTTACGCGCTCGTGCGGTTTCCAAACAACAATTTGTTTCTCAAAATCGAAGAAATTTGTATTTTGATAATCATCATTACACTTTTTGTATTACTACTGAAAATTAAGTGGAATGGGAAATTCTATATAATAGAATGAACTTGTCAGAACACTAAATATGCCTGAAGTATTTCTCAACCCTCTAGCGCATAAAAATTCATATATGGATTCATGATTATAATTTTTCTTATGTGTTTGAACTTATGTACCACATTTTTGTGGTTTTTGGAGAAAAATTGGTTTGATCGCACGATACAGCCTGCGGAGTGTATACACGTGGCCAATTTCCTGATTGAATATTGTTCAGAGCGTCCTATAGACGAACACTATTGATTTTCAGATCACTAGAGAGAGTACAACGGGTGCTATGGTATTTGAAGTACCACGTTTTTGGTTATTTTTGGAGAAATTATCGGGTGTTAGTACGATACAGCCCCTGTGACCAATTTTATGATTGGATATTGTATAGGATGTATCACAGATAAACTCAATTGATTTTTAGCCAGTCAGAGCCAATAAAACGGATGCTACTAAAAGTACCACATTTTTGTCCTTTTCGGATAAATTTCGATTTGTTATCACGATACAGCCTTCGAAGTGTATACAAGTGACCAATTTCATGATTGGTTAATGTTCAGGGTGTTTCACAGATGAACTTATTGATTTTCAGCTCTCCAGAGCCAGTACGACGTGTCATATTAATCCAGATATACTACATATTTGGAGAAATTTCTGTTGGTTAGCAGGATTGAGCCTCCAAAGTGTATACAAATGACCAATTTTATTCCACGCAGTAACGGTCGATAGACTAAATTTGACCAATTTCATAGTAGGTTATTCTTCAGGTCGTATTATATATGCGGCAGAGTTAGTTTAAATCTTTAAAACCATTTATTTCGTGTATTTTTTGTTACAAATTCTGAACAATATTATTAGTTTCACACAAGCACATTATGGTTGACATTAATAATTATTTTTATACGATTTTTATCTAAAAATTGCTTGGAAACTATGTTTCATTCAATGAAAAAAAAGTGAATAATTATTGAGTTTTTTGAGAAAAATGGACAAATTATATTGCTGTTGGAGCAGTGTTTTCTTATTCAAACTACCGATAACGCCAATTTTCATCAACCGTGGTCATCATCCAGAATCTGTGCTACGAAACAAAAACAGTCAGAGTCCGACCCTGCTTTATATCATCATATTTGTAATCGTTTGAAATCATTTCTGTCAGCCCAGAGTTTTAGGGATAACTCTGCCATCATCCTTCCGGTGAAGTGGTGCATGCTGTAACCAAACCTGTCTTCACATCTTGACTACAATTTTATATTTGTCGCTACGTAAGTGTGAAGAGTGTGAAGTTTTGCTATCGTATGAAACAAAACAAAATGAGCACCTACCTTTTCAAAAGTCCTGTAATTAGTTTTCTTGTCAGTTTTTGTTGTTGTATATACCATGGGTGTTAAAGGGTTATATTCTCTCTCTTGTGGTTTTTATTGTAGATATAAGTGACCGTGGGACTACTGATTTTTGCTTTGGTTACATCATATTGGGGTGTTAGCCTCAGTAGTCCGAAAAACTGCCCGCTTTAGCTGATAAGTGCTATAACTTATCAGGGTTCGATTGTAGTCGACTTCTCGACTAGTATTAGGTCGAAACATATTTGCTGATTAGTTTATACATACTTGTCTCTCGAGATAGTTGTATATTTGATGATCATTTATATACCATGTCATGGCTTCAGTAAGTATTTCCATATCGTTCAGAAACTTCTGTTTAAGAATTGGTTGTTATTAGAATATATTGTAAACATTAACCCATAAGACCTTAACTGTTTGATTACATCTGATTTGTGTGATAATTCCGGGTATTTTGGCTTTGTACATTAACATCTGCGAGGGTACTACGGTACTAAGATTGTTTAAAATAATTGAAATAATCCCTAATATTTAAGAATCACTGTATTTGTTATCTGTTGAGAAGTCTGATTATGTTGGAATTGACAATTTGCTCGATGACAGATACGTCTTGGATAGCTGCGTTCGAGTAGTCGAGATCTCTGTCTAGCATTTGTGGTTTGACTTGACAAGTAATAGATAACTCATTATGCTTACAGATTTCTTTTTCGATGTGCTCGTAGATGACATGCGAACTTTTATTATTAATACTTTTGGGTTTACTCGATCTTTGTTCGATGCCTTAAGTGGATTGTGGTTCTATGATCTGTGATTTAGACGAATTCCTGTCAGCTGGATCGCTATTGGTTGGAAAACTTACTCGAGTTGCGTTGTAGGGAGATGTTAAGTTACATGTGTTATTGGCGCATCCTTGACTTTCTTTTCTAATCTGATTTCCGAGAAGGCTACATGATTTTCAGTAAGATCTTGATTTATATGTGGTATTTGAAACCATCCCAGTTGGGTATAATAATCAAGACGGTGTAAACTGATTGTGGAAGCTGTTGGTGGCTATATTTTTTGGAGATTTGGTGGATATTGTCCATTTTTGGAAACCACGCTGCCTGACCTTTTTTGAAGGGATTTTTTACTGGAATCATAGCGTCGTTGGGATTTGGATAGCTTCTTTTCATCCTCGTTCTTTGAGGAAGTTTAGGTCCTCAATTAGAGGGTTTTCCTGGAGGGATACCTTTCTTGTTGGATACTTACCTATTCCTGGAGGAGTACTTTTCCTGGGGTACTTTACTATTTGGGTCTGCCTGATCTTCCGGACGAGAAGATGATGAGGGGATAACATGGGGTGGATGTAATTGTTTATATATATATATATATATATAACAAGAACAGAATTATATAATATATTATTATGATTAACACTATATAGATATAACTTTTATTATGATTGTAATAATTTGCTATATATTTAATAATTTATGGACGCCAACTTACCATAAATAGGTAAGTAAAATTTAAAATAATCATTGGGACTTAATTCGATTTATCATAAGAAAAATATTGTAAATCTATATGCTCCAGCTATATATAAGACCTCTTATTTTCAGGGAGTCGGTTCTCAAAAAATTTTCAGTGTTCTAATATATCTTTTCTTTTATTTCGGTTATTTTTTTTATAAAACTAAATTAACATTTTTTACACAGTTCTACAATTAAGTTTTTATTCTAAATTTTGATTCAAGAAACACCCTGTATATTAATTTTCTCTAATTTGACCTAAATCCATTACTATTCAAAATTTTACCAACACTAACTCTAATTTGTATACTAAAAACTCTTACCTTTTTTTTTATATAGGACTGCTTCTTTTGAATTCCTCAAACAAAGATCTTTGTTCTCGATAATTCCAATACTTAGTTTACCTTATGAAGAAAATCTATTAAAATTTCAATTAACTAAACAAAATTACTATATCTAATGATCCGATAATTAACAAAATAATTTCAATAATATACAAGATTTCCCAAAATTTTCAATCAAATATAGAAGTGTCTCAAAGTATCAACGAAATAACCTAATTTGATAATTACACAACTTTAAAAAAAATAAACTAACTAGTATAAAATTTAACCTACCTTTTAACTTAATGTTCTTTTTCCACAATCTCGTCTTTATATGTTTATTTATATGGTTCCGCTGTCTTATATTGGTTTCATGTTGCTTCTTTTCAAAATATTTATTTCTGTTTTCAATATAATGTTCTTCAAATTATTAGTTACCGTCTCAAATTATTTATTTTGTTAACAATCTTCTAAATATGTTTTATTTATGTCTCCAATCTGTGTTAAAAGAATCTCACGTACTACTTTCCCAGCCTTGCATCATTCCATAATATTTAATCTCTGTTTTCCATATACTGTTTTAATTTTCATTTATATTTGTTTTATTCCTCGTATTGATTATGTTATGGTTAATTTTAAATCCCTGAATCACCTCCAATATAATTTATTTCGTTATCTTTCGTCTTTTCGGGATCCAACTTCTGTCCAAAATATGTCAAGTGAATAGTCTCTCGTTTCAACAACCTCTCTCCTCACTTCCTTCCTTAGTTTCCTTAAAGGCTTGTTCAGATAAATTTTTATTTTTATGTCAATCAATGTCATGTATTGTCAAACTCAGATTTTATTCGATGGAAATTAATAGATCAACTATCAATAATACAACCGCATCGAACATATCATTTTCCTTTCTAATCCTAACATTTCTCAATTAACACATTTCTTATTTCGTACTTCCGTATACCTTTTCAGACGTTAACACCCATTTCACATCTTCTTGTAGTACCTAGACTAATAAATTTATCGCTAGACTCAGATATATTATGTTTCTCAAAATACCACTTTCTTTCAAATACTTAAATATTAAATATGTGATCAACACACGTCACTACAATGGTGGGACAGCCTGTATGTGATAATATATATATATATATATATATATATATATAAATATATATATATATTTTCTTTTAGGTAACATATCTTTTTTTTAAACTTATCATGTTGAATCACATCCTACCTAAGTTACAGTAGATCGCCTTGGTACCAAAGCTATCCCCTGTATTAAGGTCTGTAATATTATTTTTTTGCGTTGATGCCGTATGTTATATCCTAGCTAAGCGTAAGCACATGTATAACTGATAACTGGTGTTTTGTATAGCCCAGTTAAATTTCACTTTGCGTTTTTTTATTAGTTGTTTACATGTATAACTGATAACTGGTGTTTTGTATAGCACAGTTACATTTCATTTTGCATTTTTTATTAGTTCCCACATATAACTGAAAACTGGTGTTTTCTATAGCCCAGTTACATTTCATTTCGCGTCTTTTATTAGTTCACATGTATAACCGATAACTGGTGTTTTGTATAGCCCAGTTACATTTCATTTTGGGTTTTTTATTCGTTCACATGTATAACTGATAACTGGAGTTTTCGTATTGCCCAGTTATTTTTCAAATAGTTTTTTTCCTTATTAGCTAATTCAATGACTTGACAGACGTTATAGTCCAGTCATTTTTCATTTTTACGAATCTTTTGAAATTGATAAGAAAATTTCAGTATCTGTCTTTCAAATATTTTCTTTTATTTGTTAATAAACACGTTGGTAAGTTAAGATACCTGTTTCCTTTATTATTTCCTATTTATTTGCTAGGTTTAGGATAGGACGAACATTCTGGCCGAACAGAAACCTGGCTGGCGCCCCCCATTTTATTTCAGAATATCCCGGATATCTGATAGAACTCACTCCCACTCACCGACTAAGTGAGCTGAAAGCAAGAAAGGTTGTCACCGGAGACAGCTGAACTTACCTGTAGCCCATATGGTCGACAGTAGCGAAGCTAGTGACCAATCTGGGTGGTTACAAAACCTTCTTTTGTCCCAGTGAACAAACATCCTCAAACTATTATAGTCATTCTCCAAATGCTCCCTTATACTTTCTCCAAATTATAAGTTTCCACCTTTGATGCATTACAATTAATCATCAATAAGTAAGGGTAAATTTGCATACATCGCACGATTTCGACGTGTAAAATTTAAATAGCTCCATAATATCTGACATAGTCTAGCAGTATTTCAGTTGAAATATTATTTCTTAACAATTACAGTTCAAATTGTAACTAATATCCCCTTATACGTTTCTTATTGAAATTGTGATAATTAAAAATAATTATTTGTCACAAAATGATCAAGTCCAATACTGCAGAATGCTGTTATTAATGTCTACTGACAGAATTTTAATTCCCCTAAAATTTAATTGTTCGCATGTTGTAAGATTGGATTTTTAATTAAAACATCACTCCCCTCGACGTTCAGTTGTGACGGTTTGAAGGAGGTTTCAGTTCCCTCGAGTATTGCATTAACTACAATTTAATTTGTGGTTCATAGATAAGACATTATTTTTTATTGTTGTGGACCAAGCACGTGATTGCATGAGAGGATATTTTATATCCTGATTTTGATAAAATTCTAGTTGCATATACAGTAAGAGAACTAGAGTTGAATAAATAGCCTCTATCAAATTTACAACGGAAAAACAAGCATTGGGAAGGAGAAATAGACAATGTCCGACTTCCTGGTGACAATAGGCATACTGAGAGATGTTGGAATCCCCGTCTACGCGTCTGCTAATTCCGAAAAATACATTATTTCAGCAATAACCTCATTTTGAAGGAAGATTACTGTAATGTATTCTATCGACTATGAATTATGCCCGAAAACGTATGTAATATCACGCTCTAGGAGATATTTCAGTGTACTTATGCTTAACGAAGAAACTCAACAATATATTTTCAGAGTGTTAAAAATATGAAAAGAAATAAGATGAAGAGATGACCTTACAAATATAATAATAATTATAATAGTGGAGTTCGATTTACAGGCTCGAACAGCCCACCAAGAAAGGAGATGTCCCCCTCTACAATTCCATACTCCAGTCAGAATGTGGTCAATGTAACAGAGGCCATATTCAGAATGGGTACATCATCTGATGTTCGGACCAACTGTTAGCAATTGGCAACATTGTTCGGTTGAATAGTCCATCCGTTTTAGAGGGAAAGGTTCCATTTCCTTGCCGACTTTCAACAAGAAAAGTGCGTCGATTTTTAGGTTACTAAATGGTGTTGTATTTCGACATTTCAGTCGTGTTTGTCTAATGTGATCTTTCTTTTTCTCATTTAGCTCATATTTCATTTATCCGTAGTTCAATTCAATATAACATAATAGAATCTTACCTCAACTCGGAGGTGAGTACACACGTGGTGTGAATCCCTTTCTTATTGTGTCTCTTGACGTTTACATATTTTGACTGTTGTTTTTTTCATTTTAGTCTCCCTGATCGAAAGCTTGGAAATTTTCCGTTAAAAGTAGACCATTTTCCGCTCTTTTGCTGCAATTTCCCAATATTTTCCTGTCAGTTTGGTTTCCCTGTGAAATCCGTTGTGTTGTGTTTCATATATACAGGGTGCGGCATTAGTGCGAGGAAGTCCAATTACTCACTTGTCGTGAGAGATACGAAAAAAATTCATTTAGATAAAAGTTAAACCATATCTAGGACCATATTTTGAAAATATTTCCAAATATACAGGGCCACCCATATTGGCATGATGAACCTAACTTATCTTTTTTTAACTGGAACACTCTGTATATTTCCACATTTTTTTATTCCCCTTGATTTTCTTGTTTGTGTGATATGAGGTATAGCAATGTTATACGAGGTAATTTAAAAGATATAAGCACTTTTTTAGTAATTTCCTAGTAACATCAACACCCTGTAACATTGTATAGATTTGATATCAAGAAATCTATTCACGTTCAAACGATTTTTTATATAGTTTTCAATTGTCCACAATTATTAACATAGCGCGATATTCGTTCTTTATATACAGGATTGGTCATAAATCGGAATGATCATTTTTTACTGAGTTTTCTTAAATGGAACACCCTGTATTTTAGTATCGTAATGAAATGGTATTGTACGGCACTTTATCATTTCTTAAGCATTCCCTATACATAATTGCCCTAATTTGTGAATTATTGATAATATTTTCAGCCAAACATTATTTCAAACATATAAGTGACATTTTATCAGGAAATATGTAACCAAAAATAATTTTCCCAAAAAAAATCACAAAATAATGTAGTCTGATCCATAATTGATTAATATTAGGTGAATTACCAAAACACATGAGTAGTTAAGATTGTTGATGTATAAAACATTACTAACATCACACAATATTCTAGTTGGCTATGAAAATAATAGGTTATGGGTTATTGCAGCACAAGCGTCATTATACAAAATCCAAATTACTAATATTCCCATTCTTTATACCCATTATAAAAAGGGAATTAACGTTTAATATAGTTACCTAACAAAAATAACAAAAAAATCATCAATAACTCACAAAGTAGGGCAAGTAGGTATAGGGAATGCTTGAGAAATGATAAAGTGCCGTACAATAGCATTTCATTACGATACTAAAATACAGGGTGTTCCATTTAAGAAAACTCAGTAAATGATCATTCCGATTTATGACCAATCCTGTATATAAAGAACGAATAACGCGCTATGTTGATAATTTTGGACAATAGTAAACTGTATCAAAAATCGTTTGAACGTTAATGGATTTCTTGATATCAAATCTATACAATGTTACAGGGTGTTGATGTTACTAGGAAATTACTAAAAAAGTGCTTATATCTTTTAAATTACCTCGTATAACATTGCAATACGTCATATCGCACAAACAAAAAAATCGAGGGCAATAAAAAAATGGGGAAATATACAGGGTGTTCAATTTTAAAAAAAGATAAGTTAGGTTCATCGTGCCAATATGGGTTGCCCTGTATATTTGAAAATATTTTCAAAATATGGTCCTATATATGGCTTAACTTTTACCTAAATAAAGTTTTTTCGTATCTCTCACGACAAGGGAGTAATTGAACTTCCTCGCACTAATGCCGCACCCTGTATATATATTTATATATATATATATATATATATATATATATATATATTACTATATATTTTATTATATCAATTATTTATTTATTGCTCAATATATATAATAAGTAACGAATAGATTAGTGGGTATTGCAATACTCACTAATCTATTCGTTGCTTATTGTTCATATGTCACGCACTATTCGTACATCTATATATATATATATATATATATATATATATATATATATATATATATATATATATATATATTTAAATCAGAAAATCAATACAGATGTTTCTGTGGTAATTATCGACCGTACTATTAATCTAAGCAAAAGTGATGATTATCAGGTATGCGGTCAGTATAAGAATTAAAACTCTATATTTCCATTCTCAATATTTCGCCATTGTTTAATAGCTTCATCAAGAGACACTACAATAATTGAAATAGAAATAAAATAACAATGAAACGAACATGAACACTTACAGATTTTAAGAGTCAATAAAATTCGATGTACACCATGTCAAGCTACAACTAGACTAATAGACTAATTACTAATTCACAAAAACGGTTCTAGTGTGAATAGGTAAAAACAATATAATTTGAATTAAAAGGGGAAACAATAAAATGAGTAATCTGAGCATAAAAATACCTGATGTGACAAATCAATATTAAAATAAATATCACTGAGCTTATCAGTGTCAGATTTGAGATTAATTCTTTTGCTTGTTGATGTGATACATTCCAAAAAATAAACGATTCTTGTAATGGTCAACTTTCTGCAGAATTTCTGTCTCGTCATAATTGAATGTATGTCCTGTTTTTATAAAATGATCAACTATTGCACCTACTCGGCAATCACTTCTGTGCTGGGTAATACGGTTTTTTAACGATTGAGTTGTTTGACCAACGTAGCATCCTGGACACTGCGAGCAATTCATATATATATATATATATATATATATATATATATATATATATATATATTGAACTAGTCATCTAGTTTTGTAAATATATTGAAATAAATAAACATAATAAAAAGGTCTTATTGTAACGGAAGGAGTGTCAGTAGACACAACCATTAGAATAAACTCAATAACAAGTCAAATATTAAAATATAAAAAGATTGAAATATGAATAAATCGGGTGAAATATTGATGTGAGATATCTGCAAGATTTGAAGATGCGAGTGCAGCCGGCAGTGATAGCAAAAATCAGGTCTGTGTATTTTGCTTAAACTTATTTGGAATTCCAATTAACATTTTTAAAGTGTACACTCAAATCTTTAGTAGAACGTTCGAATTATATAACGCATCAAAAGGCCAAAAGCAATAAAATATGATGCATCATAAATTTATCTATAGAGAATTAGATCTTTAATATCTATAAAATTATTATACTCACCTTTTGTAAATTTATCTACTTGAAATATCACGTGCATCATGAATGTTAAATTAAATCTCATATCTTCCTTCCAGCTATTGCATGTATAACTTTAATCTATCACTTTCTTGACCTTCAAACACACGCACATATATAGTTTATAAATTATCACTTATGTGTAATTGATTATAGAAACTTGATAATTTTAACAAATTTTCTCATCACAAGCACGCTAACGTCGTGTTGACTATAAAACGTTATTTATGGAAGGAAAACCTCCCTCTTTCATGTATATTGTAGCAGAGCATGCGTTTGGAGATTTAGCGCCGACGCAGTAGTGGGAACATTTTGTTATAAAGAATACATGTATGATATAGGGTGGCACAATTCCATAAGAATAAATGTTCAAAGCAAATTAATAGTTTCAAAAATAATTTATTATGTTCCAATCAGGTTAAACATTTTCAAATTATTTTATTAAACAGCCTTACATTAGTGTGTTGATTTTTTTTTATTCTCACATCCATGATTAAATTATCAATATCATTGTTGTCGTATTTCAATCGTTTTATTTAACAGATATTGTTTCTTTCAGAGGTTGTAAGTTAAAGGTAAGATTATGAATATATTTCCTCAATCTTTGATTATTATATCCAGAACTCAAAGGGAGGATCCTCATGCTTCCGACTAATTAAATAAATAGTCAATCAAGAGAATAATTATAAATTGGCGCCCATAAATAAACTTAACAAAAAGATAAATTATAAATTATTAATTACAAATATAAATAATAGTAATATATATATATATATATATATATATATATATATATATATATATATAAATAATATATATATATATATATACAAATAATATATATATATATATATATATGTATATTCATATATATATATATATATATTTCCACTATTTCTTCCGCGCTGTAAATATTTCAATGTTTCTATAACAAAATGTCATTCATTGAACATACTACAACAGCATATTAACAAAATTCAGTCATAACCACCTTTTTTTTGGAATTTGACTTTCTATTGGCAGTAATAACGATGATAAGGAATGAGTAATGTATAATAAATAAACCTGTATATATGGATGAATTTTCTATCTACTTCCGACATTACGATTATTCAAAACCTGAGCAAAATCTATAAATTTTGACGAACCTCTTATACAGCGAACGTATTTTGAATTTTAGGTAACACAGAGCTTCTCATGGAGGTTATTTCTTTTCCAATAGAGTTTCCATATGATTACAACTTGAGTAGATAATATTATTGGGACTAACAAAGTATAAACATACTGTTGATTCGCTAATGACCGATTGGGATAATGCGATATTGTAGAATAAAAAAAAATACAACCAAAAGTGAATTATTAGTTTGGCAAATAAGTTCATGAGATAACTCAAAAATGAATAGAGCCAAGATCTAAAAACCTAATTAAGAGTAATTCGGTCATTGTGTGGGTTGTGAACAACCAGATAAGGTTCAAGCTGTAGACTAAAAATTCAGCTTTCACCATAAAACTGAACATGCAATGAGTATCTGATATACATTTATTATTCATATTTCTTTTTCTTCCATTCAAATCGTATTATCAGCTCATTTTTGACACGGAATATCACAAACCTTGCACGCCATACAAGGTTCTGAAACAAATCCCGTATTTCAACATCCAGTTAAGTTATATTTCCTTGTAAGATACATAGGCGTAGGTTGTATGAAATTAGAAGTAAATATTGTTAACAGGTAACGTAAATGGGTTGACCTTATTCTATTAAAAATTTTCATTATATAATTGAAGAAGTAGAGTGCAGTTAACTTGTTGTTGAGTGCACATTCGAACAAAATTTTTCAAATGGGTCCATCTTCTGTCATATTTTACTGGTGATGAGAAACATAAGTTGAATAAAATGAGGTATGTGACAATAAAAATGAATGAACGGATTTAAACTAATTGAAATTTCTCCAAAAACTATATTATTGTGCCACAGCTTCGCTGATGACATTTATTTGGACTCATTGATCGTTTAAAAACCCAAAAATTGGAAGATGACTCAAATTTCCATCAAAACCAACTTTTTTTAACAGAATGGAGCGCCTCTAGACAATGATGTACAAGTACGAGTTCACAACTTTTTAGATGGATGGACCGTAGAGGCTACATATAATGGCCAGCTAGGTCGTCCAATTTAAGTTCGATGGATTTTTTGCGGTGCAACTCAAAGTTCAAAGTTTCTACTAAACCAATTGAATCTGTTGAAGACCTTTGATAAGGAATCGCGACAAAATGCCGTTTACCATAAATATTGCGAAAAGGTAAAGAACCATTCGAGAATATGCTGTACCATTGTATTGAAGTTGAAGTTGGGAACAATACATTCGTTAAAATTAATATGCTACTTAGAGCTACCATTGTTTTTTTACACAATAATCTAAGCATTTTTCTCAAAAAAGAGTCGTTGAAAATGAAAAGAAGAATGAGGTCGCATATATAATGAAATCAGCTAACAACCCTGGTTATTTGAAGTTTTCCAGGCACTGGTTCTAGGCGCTAGAGGGATGAAACAAAAGTTTGAAACTACTATAAAGATTGAACCTCTCCAGGTTGAATTGACCTGTTTTGGCATTTTTGCCGAATCTGAAAATTACTGGAGATATTGTGGGGTGCATGTTTTACTTGGGACACCTTATAAATTAGTTTATGTTGTATCGATATATTATTATTATTATAATTACAAATTCATGAGGGCAGAGGGACTAGCTCCAACTATGCCCAAAAAAATACATTTCAAATGAAATGCCTACTAGTAGTGAACAAATAAATAAGAGGAAGAAGAAATTACGATTAAGCTCTAAAAGTTATTAAACAAGTTACACTGATCTAGTCTATTTTTGAATATGTTGACACTTGTGGCTGAGACAATTTCCCTGTCCAAATCATTCCAAATATTGAAAATTCTGATTGGTAAAAAGTTTTGTCTCTATCTAACCGCAAAATTTTTCTTTTTCAACTTGAACTGGTGTCCTCAAAGTCTCGTGTCCGTATATAGGGTGAAAACTGTATTTAGATCAGCAAAATTATATTTAAGAATTCGAAAGGCTACAATAAGATCGCCTCGTAACCTAACGCAGCACAAACGTGGTAAGATTTGCCATGGGTAATCTTTCTTCATATGAAGGTCTTACAGGTCCAACTATGGTAGCCTTCCGCTGTACACTTTCCAGCAACGTTCTATCACGAGTTAAGTTCGGGTACCAGACTGGGCCGGCATATTCAAGGATAGATCTGACGTAAGAAGCATACAATTTGCAGAAGCTCTGAAAGGATACCTTCGAGAAGCATTTCCTAATAACATTAAGTCTGGTATTTGCACGTTTGGATACTGAGAGCACATGATCAGACCACAATAGTTTACTATTCACGATAACACCCAGGTCACTGTGATTAGAATTTGACCGTCAATAAAATAATCAAAATGTGGGTTGTTTTTACCGACGAGAAGCACTACACATTTTCCAGTGTGCAATGGAAGTAACCATTCCGAAAACCACTGATGTATTGATGTTAGGTGGATTTGAATAGATAGATGACTTGTGATGGGATTGTCATATATCGCTAGTAGTTAACAATAGGAGGCCCAAAACAGAGCCTTGCGGAACTCCACTTTTACCTGGTCTTTTATAAGAAAAGGAGTTATCAACTCGAACCTTGTAGAAACGATCCGTCAAAAATGTTCAATCCATAGTTTTAAGTTTCCTCTACTACCGAAATGTTCCTACTTGTACAGGAGTCTTCGCTTGGGAACCCGGTCGAAAACCTTGGAAAAATCTAAATACACTATATCAATAGGTTCTCTATTATTCAAGAATTATGTCCAGTCATTCACACAATGAAGTAAGTTGGTAAGTGTTGACCGCCCTGGAATTAATCCGTGTTGTTGTTTTGGAATAATATGTTGTTCGAGAAGGAAGTCCATCATAGTCTCGGGAATAATGGATTCCATCACTTCACTGACGACGGGTTATAAACTTATTAGGCGATAATTGTCGCTATCGAGCTTTTTGCCCTGAAAAATGGGGGTGATAGAAGCTAGTTTTCAACTAGAAGGCAGAGAGCTGTTTGTGAAGGACGATTGCATTATTAATCATAGCGGATTAGCCAGAGCGTCGGAACATCTTTTAAGAAAGTAGGGTGTCAGACCATCTAAGCCAGGTGAGGCGTTAGTACGCAGGTTACGCAAATGCTGTTCGATTTTATCATTTGTGAATAGAATATTGTCAAGAGTGGCGAAGAGACGGGGGGATATGATGTCAGGCATATTGTCATTAGCAAGTTCGTTTGTAAAAACTTTTGAGAATGTCTGTGAGAGTGTTTCGGAAGTCTCTTTATTTGACGAGCAGAGGCTACCGTCATCTTTTGGAAGCAGAGGAATAGGGACTTTAGATGATAGTGAGGAACGTATGTATTTAAAAACTTTTTTTGAGTTTCCGCTGGCTATAATTGATTTTTCAAAGTTGTGCCTAAGATTATCAAGTAGTACTTTGACCTGATTAGGAAAATTGCGAAGGTTATTGAAATCTACAGTAAGCCTTGTTTGTTTATATTCTCGCCAGAGTTGTCGCTTGTGTCTGATTAAATGTATTGCCTTGTTATTTCTCCAAGGTTTTCGGTTATTTTTAGAAATTTTACGTTGGGTTGTATTTTCACTAATTATTTTACTGGTAATTCAAAGGAATGTATTCCACATTGTCGAAGAATCAATAGACAAATTCAACACCGAATGCCAATCGAGCTGGGATAACTCGTCGTTAACTTTGTTAATGTCAGTATAATTGTAAGTGGGTGTGCTACTCAAACTTGGAGAGGAGTTTACATGAAACTGAATGTGAGTTGTTATCACTGCGTGATCAGATTTTCCTATTGGGGAACTAATTTCGGGAGTTGTTAGTAGATTGTCATCATTGGTGAGAATAAGGTGCAGAGTAGACGGTTGGTTGTTGGTTCTAAATATGGTGGGTTCTTCTATAAGTTGGGATAGGTTGGAGTTTAAAATAAAATTTTGGGAAAAATTATGCGAACTAACACCATCAGATAGAGATGGCGTTTTCCAGACAATTTCAGGAAATTTTAAGTCACCGACTGGTATAAGATTATCAAGCTCCGACATTTCCCACAGTTTATCGATCAACAAGATGTCATTTCCACGGTGGGTGTCTTGTGGTCGATATAAGCAAACGAGATTAATTAAAATTAAGTTTTTAGCAATGCACAGATGGATGACATCTATACCTGGAATATCAAAGTCACCCACCGTGACTGAGAATGAAGGAGTAATGACATCAACTATGTACACGCACACACCTTCACCTACACGGTGTTCTATATCTTTACGAAATAATGTGTATCCATTTATATGGATTGCAGAGTCGAGTGGTTGGTTTAAGCCAGCTTTCCGATATCATGATAATATATGGTTTTAACAATTGCACAGTGCATAATAATTCATTAAATTTGGCGGCCAGGGAATCAAGATTAGTATAAAAAAAGTAGCCAGTCGTTAAAGTTGGAAGAATGAGAGTTATTGACGAAATTCCGTTATCTTTGGAGTACCTTGAATATATTTGATTATCAAGTCGTGTTTACCAATAGTTTTTCTAGTTTCCAATTCATTGCGAAGATCTTTGAGTCGCTGCTGTCGGATAGGTGTCATATCATCTATTATGGAGAAAGAGTCAGTGGCTTGGTTTTCCAAAAGTTTTGATTTATTTCTTAGTATCTCTTTAGCTTGGTATTCCAAAGATATTACAACTTTTAACATGCGAGGAAAAAGCTGGTTTGGTTTTGGTGAACCTACTCTGTAGAATGCCAGGTGATTTTCTTGACAACCGACAACGTTCAACGCTGACTTTACTTTATTTAAATTGTGATCCTTTTTGGACTGAATATCGCCCATGTGCTCTGGAACGGCCCTAATCAAAATATTCTTAGCACGATTTATGCGGTCCATAGCTTCATTGGCGATAGTATCGGTCATTTCCTTTGATTTTAAAGAATCCATTTCATTTAATTCTGACAATTTGTTTCCAAACTTAGTTATTTTAATAATTATACTTTTTTTAGAATGTAGCGAAAGGTCTTTAAGTTGTGCAATGTTTTCTACGTTTGAATCACAAGAGTTGCATAAAATACTAGGAACTATAACGCTTTTATTGATTCTTAATAATATATATATTATATATTGATTAACATTTTGAACATTTTAATCAAAATTACAACAACATAACAAAACAACAGACGAATTCAATGATTAACAATACTAATATTAAAGGTGCAATTTGTGCACTCAGACATTTTCGGAATATTTTGTTGTATTTTTGGGGCAATAAATAATTAGAAGCATTCTGTGCGACGTGTAATATGTTTGATGGTGTATTTTCAGAATAATCTCCTGAGAGATCATCAGAGGAATCCATCCTTATAATTATATGTTCCTACCTATTTCGTTTTCTAAAAAAAGAATCCAAAATCATCATAGTTTCCTAAAAATGTTCCAATACTTAATATAAATACTTTTGCTTAACCTAGGTATAGTCGGAAGATCTCAATTTCCAATTTTAATGTCAGATTCAATGCACAAAGAAATGTCAGTCACTCACAGCCAACATATGCACCCTATTCTATTATTTTCTAGTACCCAATAATTATTACGTATGTACTTTACTGAATTCTATATTTCAATCTCTGATTTAGAGAAAATTCAGATTTAATATCCGTTTATTATACCTACCTATATCTTCATAAGACTAGATAAAACTACATACAAATTGGAACTTTTTCTTTACGCACTAGTGCGTAAAGGAAAACTTTACGCACTAGTGCGTAAAGTAAAGTTTTACGCACTCGAAAGTGTGTCTAAAGTACGTACTTTACGCACGGTAGTAGAAAAAGTATTTTATGCACTCATGTGTCAATTTTATGCACCGTTATGTCATCATGACAAACAATTCGACGCCATTTTTAGTCCATTTAGGGCAACCTTAATGAGAAATTTTCTGGTTTTTGCATGCCTGCGGCTCATGAGTCAATTTTTCCATTCGTGAAAAAAACCACCACTTTATGCACTTGTTGCATAAATAACTATTCTGTTTCTGTCTACAGGAGTATATCAAAGGGCACATGTTTATTTTGTGTAATAGGTTTTTTAGCTTATAATTATAGTTATTATACTCATTTCATACCTATCTCTATTACGTTTCGGTTTTATTATTTGTCTTGAACCATCTTACGATTTCAGTTCCAATTGCGGTTTGGTCATATTAAACCATGTTTGAAGTAAAATCTAAAGACCAATTAAAACAACTGATGAACTGAAATGTATCACAGTATTTTTGAATTTAATACTTCTTTCAAATGGCCGAAAACCACTACAAATTTTTTTTTGAAGAACGATCATTGAGAACAAATTTATCAACTTCCTCATTTCATTTGTATCAAAATACACATGAGTAAAACTTTTAATACAACATTTTTATCGACTTATTTTATTGTCAGGTTATTGAACGAGTTTCTGCTGCTACGAATGTTAGCCAAAGAATGCTTTCCCGTATTGAAAAAGAAGCTCTGGCAGGAAGTACTGATGTGCGGATGTGCCTACCAAAAAACTAAGAACGTCCAGTATCCATATGGATCAAGTCGACAAGACTGTGTTTAGAAGGTGCATAAGAAGTTATCACATATCCGAGAAAAAAGTACCCACCTTAAGAAATGTACAAAGAACCTTTGCAGATAGTTATGGCTTTGCAGGCAGTAGCGAATCACTGCTGAAACAATCACATTCTTTGGGTTTTCGTTGGACCTACATGAAAAACAACAGAAGTTAGTTAAGGGAACGTCACGAAATCAGGCATTCACGGCAACTATATTTAAGAAATATGAAGAAGTGCAGAGAACAGAACAAACCTATCATTTATATGGATGAAACATACATTAATTCATGTCACACGCACCTTAAAGGATGGAGCGACAAGAGTAACGAAGAGTTAAGAAAACCCGTTTCAAAATGTAATAGGCTCATCATTTTGCATGCAGGAAGTGAAAACGGTTTTGTACCTAATGCTGGTATTATGTGGAACTCCCAGTCAAAAACTGGAGATTATCGTAATGAAATGGCATACGAAAATGATATAGTAAATATTTGCACAAGTAGAAATATTTATCATAGAAAAGCTTTAATATTTTATTTATATTATTAGTTTATTTATTAGACCATCTCTAATGGCGATCTCCCCAATTTTTTTTTAAAACTGTATGTATAAACCCGAATGTTTCACAATAATATCTACTGCATATTATTAAGAATAACAATTTCAGGAAGCTTAACAGGTAGGTTTGTCAATAACTATCACTACGAACATATAGGAAAATTTGTTGGCCATTGCTAAATTTAGAAAGTCGTTTAACAATCTTCATCTTATTGTACGCTTTATCTACTAAATCTACCTGACTTCCAATTTATATACCAATGAGCCTCAATAAAGTATATTATGAAGGGGCCACATAAACGACATTAATTTGGAGTAAGGGTGAAAGTTTTTGCCTCTTGGAATCTATTTATTATTTACATCATATAAAATAATAAAGGGTAATTATAGAATTCCCCGTATGGCTTTTGAAGCAATAAATAATTATGTATGTACAAAATAAAAACAATTTTCGTAGAAAAATCTAATGGTTTTTATTTCCTTATCCATTTAATTAATAATAAAGAACACATTAATGTTATTTTGTTTTGTAAACTCGATTTTATATAGCATTATACATGTGCCACAATTTATTATTTTTAAATCCAAATTCAAAATATTGTGTTAGCCTCGTACGTATTAGCAGCATCACAACCTTTGAAACTTTGCACGCGGAATGTACGTCGCCTGCTCTTCCCGGTAACTTCGTTTACAACGTTGTCAAGTTGTATGGCTTTCTCCCGCATCGTCAACTGCCAAAATTAATTTGCCAACCTGTACAAGTTTGACAAATCAATCAATAAATCAATTTTTTGTAACACAGGAAATACCTATCAGTTAAGATGCAAACGGAAAGTTAAGAAACTTTAAGAAGCTTATATCGTTTGTGAGACAAACTAATGTTTGTGAAGCAAATTATGGTGTATTGTATCAGACAGTAGGAAAAAGCATTCTCACAATATTCTGAATTACCCCAAAAATTATTTGTTCGAATTCACTTGAATATTCCATCCACAGAAGCATAATAATTTAGTTGAAAATTTTGGTGATAATAGATACAAAGTGTCATAAACAAGTTTCACTAGCTGTAGAGTTTCATTTTGAACTATACAACTTCTTATAGATTAAAATTACAAATAGTGAAGTTCAACAATAATAGTTCGTATAGTATGCTTAACGAATTTCAACCTTAAACGTTTTAAACAACTTTGCATATTCCACTGCTTTCCTGTCAGTTTGTGTTTCCTATAAGTTAAGTTGGCTAACAACTGTTTTGAAGTGTAATTATGTAGCTCCTTTCGGTTTCATCAAACAACTCCGCAAATTTTGACGAGTAAAAAATATCAAACTTCCTATGCTTTTCGGAATAATCAACTCATCAACTAATTTTCTATCGTAAGTTTAATTAATCGTTGCGTTCCTAATAAAATTTCTCGAATGGAATATAGATAGAGATTACTTATAGTTTTAGGCTTGGTGTAACGTAATACATCTAATACGTCTAAGCAACATCGGCTCTACAAAACGAATTATTTGGACCAGGGTGTTTAAGGAAAGCCAAGAAGAGCATCTTCAACAACGTTTGTCAACCTCGAAACAATCCAGTTGCTCCATCAAGACTCAAGAGAACAAAACTCTTTGAGTTTGTTTGATGAGTAGAAAACAAAGCATTTCGCGACAGTGTAATGTGAAAGTTCACTTGGACGGAATTCATTGCGAACACGAATAGATAACCTCAGCAATTAAATTATTAACTTTGAGATTCTCGTAGTGAATGATTGCTTGTAAATGTTCTTAGAATAAATATAATCACTCTAAATAAATAATGATATTGAAAAAACTATTGGTCTAGCAGGATATGTAGTATTGGCCCATACATTGTGTCTCTCAAAAATTTCATGACTGTTTGTAGTGTATGTTTAAAAAAATATAATAAGGTTAAGCAATATTAGCTGTCAAGAAAAAAATTTAAACGTCTTAATAACTTCTCGCTCAATAATTGTAAATTGTGCAAACAATAAACTTTCTTAATTGAAATAAATAGTTTTTTTTATGTTCTTTGCAACATAAAACTGAACGATGAAGTCGACATACACTGTACCTGGAAAATTAATAGTTTTTGTGGGTTCCGTCATATTTCATACCATTTTGGGAGTGTGCCTAATGTGTCGCCCGGGGAGTGAATGAGACAACATATGAAAGGCAAGATGCAAATCGGAATTAGCAATATTTCAACGGAAGACGCCCTCAATAGTAAGTAAATGAAACGTCATCTCTTTCATTCTTGCTCATCCCTAGCGAATTTGAAGCCAGTTCCGATAATGAAGATAAAATAACTGATTGTATTGCTTCATTGCATATATTTCAGTGAAGTTGAAACGGTTTACATTGAAATATTCGATAAAATTCACGATGCCGCCAAAGGAAGATGAGTCAAAGCGAATTAGAAAGGCAATAGGATTGATTAAATCGCTGTTAACACGTACGGAAACCTTCATAAACGAGCAAAAGGCCCAAGTGCTAATAGATACTGAAAGCATAGAGGTCCATTAGGAGAAATTAGTGTTTTAAATGGAACTCACGGTTTCTAGTTAATTCCACAATATAATAAAAGTTATTGAAAAATCTAAAAAATTGACAATTGTTTCGATGAATCAATATCATCGTCAGAATGAGAGAAGTTACATTCCATTTGATGCCTACCTGATGTTTAGTAGTTATTTTTGGCTAAACCAAGAAAAGACCTAACTTGTGATTGACTTAATATATGTTTATAGAAAAAAGAAGAAGATGTGATATTACAAATATTGAAGCTTAGATATTTTTAGCCCTATGGTGATATCCTGGATTTCATTTTTCCAATTAAGATCAGTATAACTGTGCAATGATATAGAAAACCAGGAAAACTATATCTGCTGATCTTTACAACTATCACTTAAGAAGACAGTTTATTATTGGAGAACTCCCTAGATTTAACTGTTCATTGACAACTTCATATTGTGGGTTTCTTAAATGTCTTCTAATTTCCAATTCTTCAAGGAAATCCAGTTCTTGTTTCTTTTCACAAATATGCAGCGCTTCTAGTTTTGTGTTAGGTGTCAATGAATGATTGGTGTCAAGTAGATGTTTTGCGTAGTGGGATTTATCTGTTTGTTTTAATCAGTGTGCTCGTAAGTGTTCACTGTATCGGATTTCAAAATTCCTAAGGGTCTGACCCAAATAGACAGCATTACATTCTGGACATTTGAGTTTATATATATCTGACTTCTTTAATAGTGGTATTTTTGTTTTTACATTTAACAATTTTGTACTAACGTCACTTTCTGTTTCAAAAAAAATTGTTGTATTCGTTGCTGAAGGTATTATCTTTGAAATATTATTAGAAATATCTCCTGCATATGTGATGGTTTCATAAGTTTTTATTTCATCAGCTGATGTAAATGTAAAAACAAAAATACCACTATTGAAGAAGTCAGGTATATATAAACTCAAATGTCCAGAATGTAATGCTATCTACACAACATTCGATGGCAACATTACTAACTACAAACCTTTCCGGAACATATTTAAAGCTGTAGTTGATCAAGATTCTTCATTAACATCAGTACAAAAATTGGTATCTTGAAGGTAATTCTCTTTCATTATTAGATGGTTTACTATTAACGAACGAATGCTATAAGCAAGCTTTAAATCTTTTAGATAAAAGATACGATAACAAATGCTTAGTAATTACTCATCATGTTAATTCGTTATTGGATTACCAGCCAATCTCAAAATGGACATCATCCGATCTTAGACACTTTGTATCTATAGTAAGGCAACATCTACAAAACTTGGGGCAGCAAATTCAACATTGGGATATGCTCATTATACCTATCCTTCTACGAAAACTTGACCCTTTGACTTTCAGAGTTTATCATTCTAAACGAAATGCTACCAAATTACATACAACAGAAACTTTGTTGAATTTTTTAGAGAGAGCGGCAACTAGTTTTGAAGCGACACAATTATCAGCTAGTAAGCCATCCAAATCTAATGCAAAAGCTGTGAACTTGGCCAAAGTTAGTGATAGCACAAAAACCTGCAAATTTTGTAACAAACCAGATCACAAATTGTAATGAATATAGAACACTGAGAGCACAAGAGCGTATCCATTTTGCTCATAAAAAAATTGTGTGAAATTTGTTTAAATTATCATGTTAATAAATGTAAATACCACTTCAAGAGCTCAGTATGCAAAAGTAAAGAGCATAACTCTTTATTGCACTTTCTTTTTTGATCCTCCACCTTAGACAATCTCGAAGAGACTTGTCTTGAACTTACTAAGCTGATGTCTCTAGGTAGCTTTGAGTTTCATAAATGGTTGGCTAGTCATCCAAGTGTTCTGGATGACATTGATGAATGTAAAAAAATATTTGACAGTGTTATTATCCACAATTGTGAATTGATTGTCAAGGCCCTCGGCCTTCAATTGAATTCAAAATCCGATCAAATTATAATGACTATGTCTAGTGGTATAATATTTGATAATTGGACAAAGCGTACTGTTCTTAGTTACATAATTTCATTTTTTGATCCGATGGGATTGACTGGCCCAATAGTTACAGGAGATAAAGAATTCCTGCAAAAAGTTTAGCAATTATAACTAGACTGGGATACACCCTTGTTAGATGAGGTTTTGTTCCCTTGGAATTCATTTTTTTGTCACCCAATGAATATGAAACCTATACATGTATACCGTGATTTGTTAATGAGTGAAGCCAATACTATTGACTTAATCGGTTATTGTGATGCTGCTAGCATTGCCTATGGAGTTTGTGTTTATGTAAGATCAGTATGTAATGACAATGTTCATGTCACATTATTGTGCAGCAAATCTAGAATAGCACCAATAAAATGTAAACAAACGATTAGAGCTTAACGCATGTTTGCTTCTAGCTACATTGTTATAAACATTGCAATGTCATTATAGACACACATTGGGATAAAGATTTTGACAATTCAAAAACTCTTAACGGTAATTTGGTTGAGGCGGTACTTCCTATATCGAAATTTCCTTCAATTTTCATACTACAGCGTATCGTTGCTTAAATGTTGCGATTTAAAAAAAATGTAGATCAAATAAGGAAGACCGTATCTTCTCAACACAACTACTTTTTGCAGACTACAGACTTGCTATGCAAGTTATAAAAATGCATGTTCAGTCTTTACATTTCAATAAAGGAGTTTATTGCATTCAAAACAATAAGTGTATCAAATCTAATTTAGTAGATATTGATGGATTGTTACGAGTCGGGGGATGATTGGAAAATGCTAACATACCATTATCGCAAAAACACCCCATCATTTTACCAAAAAAATGTTATTATACAATGTTAGTTGTTCGGCTCAAAGTATGACATAATAAGTGCTACTATTATTGTTAAAAATACTATAAACAAATCTGTAAATTGTTTCAAGTTTCGTGCACAGAGAGCACAGCATTTGATGGCTTCCTTACCTCAAGATAGGATTGTACAAGATAGAGTTTTTAACAAAGTAGTTATACACTACTGTGGACCTTACAATGTGAAGCGATCAAGTATGAGACGTTCTGTAATCTCAAAAGGATATGTCTGCCATTTTGTGTCTTTCATCACAAACTGTATTCATTTGGAGCTAGTGTCGGATATGACAACAGAATGCTTCATTTCAGCTTTTAAAAGGTTTTGTTCGCGAGTCCTTCCTCATACTGTACACTGCGATAATGCTGCTACCTTCAAGGGAGCCAGAAGTCAATTAAAACAGTTTTATGACTTATGTAATTATCAGATTCACCAGATGGCTGATACAGATTATTGTAATGCACACTCTGTAGAGTTCAAATTTATCCCTAGTTTAGCTCAATCTGTAGAGGGCTCTGGCAGGCTGGTGTGAAATCAGCAAAACTCCATTTTAAAAGAATAATTGGAAACGTATATTTAACATATGAACAATTCAATACAGTTATTATTCAGATAGAAGGGATTTTAAATTCGAGGCCCTCACACCCTTTACTAGTGATGTCACAGATTTTACATTTTTAACGCATGCTCATTTTATAATTAATCAGACAATAACCGCTATTCCTGAACCTGAAATATCTAATAAAAATATAAATTAGTTAAACATTTGGCAAAAGTCTACAGGAATCAGGCAAGATTTTTGGGGAGCTTGACATAAGGTTTATTTGTCACAATTACTTAGTCGCCTCAAGTGGCATAATATTAGAAACAATATCCAGAATGAATCTTTAGTATTATTATTTGGAGATAATGTCTCTCCTTTGCAATGGCCTGTTGGTAGAGTTGTTAATATATTTAAAGGAAGTGATGGGTCTTGTTAGGTCAGTACAGTTAAAACGATCCATTAATAAACTTGCTGTGCTACCTATATACGATAATTAATGTCATGTATAGAACTAAGATTATTTAGTAGTCAGGTTCTAGTTATGCTACGTTCAGGGTTATTTAGTAGTCATTTACTAATTATGCTACGTTTAGGAAAACCAACTTCATATTAGCATAAGTAAATGTTAGCCATATAGAGGTTCAATTAATTAATTTAAGTTTTCTTTCTGTTTTCCCGGGGGGGGGGCAAATTATGTTTAAAAAAATATAATAATATCAAGCAATATTAGCTGTCAAGAAAAAAGTATAAACGTCAAAATAACTTCTGTCTCAATCATTGTAAATTGTGCAAACAATAAACCATTCTTAATTGAAATTAATAGTTTTTTTATGTTCTTTGCAACTGTGTATGTTTTTCAAAAAGTATTTAATTAGA
The DNA here is from genome assembly GCA_963921935.1 of Galeruca laticollis. Taxonomy (NCBI): domain Eukaryota; kingdom Metazoa; phylum Arthropoda; class Insecta; order Coleoptera; family Chrysomelidae; genus Galeruca; species Galeruca laticollis. The sequence goes on along the minus strand of OY998177.1, from coordinate 113,080,650 downwards.
TTCCTAATAACTACACGATTTCAGTCAACAAAGTTTATGAAATTGTCCAATGAATTAATTATCAAAAGTCAAATACCAGATTAACGGGCAACGTTATGCTTCAATGTGATTTAAATGCCCTTCGATCGATTAAAAATATTGTTTGCCACATATAGTTTGATTAATGTTATTTGTAACTTCACCGTTTAGTTTGATCATGTCACAGTTCAATGAGTTTCCAATATTACTAATTAATCAGAATTCACCTACTTCAATTAACCTTTTTTCTTGTGATTATTGGCGATAACTGAAAATTTGTACAAATTATAAGCTTTTCGATATGAGAGTTTTTAAGTAAACATTTGATAAAAAGTAGACTATATTGACATATGGACATAAAAATAAACGTAAAGGGAAATAGTATCTAGAAAAAGGGTATACACAAATGGAGTGCAACAGTATGTATATTAACGTTCCAGCTGGTTACGCTTATATTGCCAAAATTGCCTGTATGAAGACCCTTTTGGAGTACAATATTCATACTACAATTTCTTTGAGCAAATTAAGAATACCCTTAACTTGTACAAGTCTATAACACTTGAGATACTCTCCAGATGGAAAAATCCAATTCAAGTTTCGCCATGCCTCCACGTCCTAGAAAGACCTCCCTGTTGGAGCTAAGAACAGAAAATTGGTGCCATTTGAGAGTATACATCAGTTGTAGAATGAGCGTTTGAGAATTGAGGCCGAAAAATATCAGAACCTTCCGGAACTAAAAATAACTATGGAAAAGGATTTCCAAAACATTCACGATAATTTACCTCATTCTTGATTATTTTTTATAATGTTTTTTTTTCATATATTCATGTTCCTAATAATTATAACTTGATGATATTGTTAATTATAACGTTTGAGTTTATGTTCTTCAATAATTTGATTATATTTTATAATGTATATGTTCCTAATAATTCATGTTTCCCGACAATGTTAATTATTATTTATTTATTAGTTTGATTCTGATTTTAAATTTTTTGCTATGAGACTAATTAAGATGAACAATGTGATAATTTTTGAGTTTTCATATAATTTATAACAAATACATATTTTCATTATTATCCATCGCGTTAAAATATTTTCAGTTTTTCGTTTTGTTAAGTTAAAGTAAATATAAGGGTTTCCAGTTTTTAACCTTTTTAGTTTTTTGTTTATTTAAAGTATCACTCAAAACACTGGTGGCGTCCAACTTAATATCGATTGTTCACCCCATCTCAGTGATTGCTATAAAAATACATTAACTGGAGTCGAATGCCACAACCTGAGGAAAAGTCCCAAGCCGGAGGAGAACATATGTTACAATGTCTTTAAATTTGGTGCGAAAAATAAAATAAAAATTATTGTTTCTGGATATAAATCAAATCAGATAACATCTTCAAATGGCATTTGGGTCACTTGAAAGCCCTCAATATCAGCAATTACGTACCTATCGTTGTCAAAAATAGCTTCAATTTTATAGGGGTCTCTAAATGTAGGAATAAGCTTCTTATTTATCCCAGCTGTAGTGTCTGTATTAGCCACCATTACATAATCGTTAATTTTGTAATAAATGCGAATACTAAAAAGGGAGAATCACATCAGTAACTTTCATAACACACGGAAACATATATGTTTTATTTCAAATAGAAAAAAACTAGAACTCGGCATACTTTTTGTTTAGCAACAATGTAAATAACTAAACTAAGTTGAATATAAACTATTGTTGTTCACACAAACGGTTAGTTAAAAAAATCGAAGGCTATTCTAAAACAAAATACGCAACCTTTTGCGGATCAGCAGAAAATCTCGTAAAATTTGGGAAATAACAAAAAGTCAGTTCAGAGCAGACAGAGCGGGCGAAAAACGCCAAGGGGAAAGGTACTTCCCTACCATGGTGACGGGTGTCAGTTCATTTTAAGTATTCGCGGGTTTATCAAGAGAATTTCTGTCTCCGTTGTGTTCAGGTCGTCAAAGTGATACTCAGATATCTTTGACAGTAAAAAACTGTCTCCCTGAAATAACACGGACTAAACTCTCTCCAGCCGTTAACCCGAAACCCAAGTTTCACAAGCTTATTTGGTTATACCGTACTGAGGACGGCAAATGAGCCAGAAACATGCATGTCTGCGGTTAACACTCTTTTTCAGTAGCCCTTTTTCTTTTCGCGTGAATTGACCATGAATCTCTTTGTTGTTGTTGTTTACATATCACGCCATATTCCTACATCTTCTTTGTTGTTTACTATGGGTCGGAATAGGTTCAGGCATGGGGGCTATATGCGCTTCCTGGATCTTCCAATTGAAGGCACAAATGTGCGTTTGGTTTCCCTGCAGAAATCCGTTGTTTCTCGTTTTCCCATGTTTCGATCAACAACTTTGCTCCCAAGTTTCACACCCTTATTTGGTTATACCGTACTGAGGACGCCAAATGAGCCAGAAATATGCATTTCTGCGGTTACCACTCTTTGTCCAGTAGCTTTTTTTCTGTTTGCGTGAATTGCCCATGAATCTCTTTGTTTTTGTTATTTTAAGTAATTGTTATGTGTTAATCACCATAAAAGTTACATTTAATGTTACTGTTTCAGCTGGTGCGACGAAAGTGAACCGTATATATGAGTAACGATTCCCTTAGAGGGGAATAACAATTACGTAACCTTGACGTCCTTTTTACTCATACTATTATCACATCGTTACTAACCAAATACGTAACGACGTAAGTTTGACTGCAAAGTAAATTTCAAAGACATATACTCGTAATCAACTGAGTTACGTAGAGTTTAACTGTAAATATGTAAACTTTGAAGTCATAAATACTAGTAATGTGATGATCAGAAGTAAGTGTTCTACATGTTAAACCAATAATTTAAGGAAACTCTTACCTCCAATCAGTGGGAAACAAAATAATACCATATCTTTTAAACCTGGGTTATGATATATTAAAACAACTTATAACCATGACCATTGTCAACAAAGTCGATAACACAGTATAATTACGACTAAGACATATAACTAAGAAAGCATTAATGACTAATGAATAATTACAATACGGAATTTTACTATTTATATATGCTAAATCACTGCATTTCAGTCCGTTGGCATTGCTTACACTTATCGACAATAATATTGACGATTCGGTTGTTTTGCACCTTTAGTCGCGTTCTAATCTGAACGTGTTTTTATTACTACTTAAATTAGCGTATGAGTCGTGGTTTATTTTTATTGACTAATCTCCCTACATTTATTAGAGACTTTCTTGTTCAACCACCGTCACAGTAAGCTACACCTAAAATTTACTTGAATATCTATTTCAAACTCTGATGACTATGAAGGTATAATGTGATGTAACACAGTTGTTTATCTTACTTTATAAACAAAAATGTATGCAAGATTGAAATTTTAGCCTAAGTGACAATTTCTCATTTGTTACAATTTCTTAAAACGTTTTTGTAAATGTATCTCTAATGTTGGTTTATTGGTTGTTGTTTCGCTCTCCTTACAAATTTGTAGTATATATGTACTAAAATGTTGTAATCATAACAATAAATGCTAGTTGGGATCAATTAGGACACAAAAAATACTTCAGAAAATCGTAAATTCTGAGCATGTTTTTAAAAATAATTAAATGCAATTATATATTTTGGGATACATTGTACATTTTGCTTTACAGGCATTCTTTCTAAATAGTTACATTTTTCTATGACCCCATCCTAACGCAATTCGATTTGTACTTACTCATTACCATTCGATTCTATTCTTCAAAATATTCATAGCCTCTCTGTTACATATCATAATAGTCAATTATTTTGTACAAAGGACGTCACGTGCGATTCAACGTACCGACACGTGATGTTTGGTTAAAATAAACAATACTGGCTACAATATTAGTGGAGATTTAATTTCGATGCAGAGGTTTAGCGGTGTATTAAGGATATTTCATTATTAATATACAATTGAAATATTCATTGGGTGAAACGTGTGGGGAATATTCAGTTTCGACTGACAAAACATATTAAACTACAAATTGACACATTATCGTCATATAGAAAGTGGATATGAAAAGAAATACTGGAACTTTCAACTTCTTCTTTGTTCTTGCTTCAACTATTCATGTAATCCTATGTTTAACTCTTATTCTCACATGCCGAAACCACTTTACTTTTTTCCCTACTACAGGGTTTTTGGTAAGATGGTTGAACAAACGAAAATGGGGGGCAGATAAGGTAAGTTTCAAGTCCATTCGTCTTAGTAAAAATATTACCATTTCCGAATTATTCGCCATTTTAAATTGAAATTTCATCAAAATAAATCATAAAAATAAAAAATTCACTGTAAATATTGTTTTTCATTTGCAATTCAATTTTTGAAGGTTTTTTCATTCGGTAATAAAAAACTAACTACATTGATCGAAAACAAGAATACTTGAGATCAAGTCAATTAAATCCAAGAAAAACTTTCAAATGCATTTGAAATTTCCGTTGGTTAATGCTCTTTTGAATGGTATACAACAATCTCAGCAAAAAGTCTTATTGCATTTGAAATCTAATTCATTACCATGAAAATTATGTGTGACAGAATACTATGTTCTAGTGATGAACACATAACAACTCTTGTTGTGCCAAGGACTTTCATTTGTTCGTTATTTTCTACATCTCTGTAAAATTTTAACAAACTGTCCCTTTCCTCGCTCCCGCTCACCTCTTCCACGAGAAACTGTGCCCGCACTTCTCGCCCAACATAACCAGCAACCCGCATCTTATACTAAAACCAAAAAGTGTGCCTGTACCGATATAGGGCTTGCACAGTGGCGTGGACGTTTTTTTCGCGGGGTGAAAAATAGCATTGTTACATTTTCCTTGAATTTTTTTTGACGTGGGAAGCGTTGTAATTACTGTAACGCGAAAAATTGCCCACTCGTTGAGAGTACAATTTAGATATACCTGCTATGAAGTGTATCCTCTGTAATCTTTGGATAAGGAGGCCAGTCCTATAAGAATTGCCTTGGCGAGTGGAGGTACACCGTAAAACCTACCTGCCGGAGGTTGAAAAATTCCCCACTCGTCAAACAGTTCAGTTCAGTGAAGAAACTCAAAAATTTGGCGGGATTTCGTTACCTGTTTTTCTTGATTTCCCCTGATACTGGTCCACGATAGCAGGCCTTGGAGGCGTGGTATAGCTAGGATTTTTCCGGAGGCTTGATCTCCTACCAAATTGGAATAATACCAGGAGGGCTGGTGTTTTAGAATCGCCTTCATCGAGGGATTCGACTACTGTATCCCGTAACTAGCTGTCAAATTATTTTTTCTTTTATTTCGATTCCTAATTAGTAAATTTTATGAATTCTTTTTTTGAATAGTCGCCTTAATAAACTTTTTATTTTTTTATACATTTCGACAATTATTTCAACAATTTTATTCTTTTCTTCACGTTTTTATATACATTGTAGAAATTTATCTTTGGATTAGTACATAAACTTAAGAAATATATAAGGTACTGGTATACCTACGGTTCGTACCTTGGCTATACGCGTTACATATATTTAATTGTTGTTGAATTTTATATTTTTTTGATATGCCAATAATTTTTTCAGATTATAATATATGAATTTGAAATTGTATGATCTTTGATTCGTTGGTTATAGATTATTGGTCTCATTATTGTAGATTTTTTTTGAGCATTTGTACACGAACCTGTAACTGTCTGTTTCCTTCAAATGTCCGATTAAGGATTCTATCGTGAACTGAATTGTAAGATCCTCTAGCCTTCAGCTCATAGTTCTTTGTAAACCAATGGTATCTCAACCTTCAGCTGGGTCCAGGTTTTCGTTCAATATAAATTATCACTTGTAATTTGTAATTTCTTGTTATCTTGGAAAAGAGACACTAGGTCCAGTAATAAATCAGAGACAAGGGATATTTGCTGTTTTAATTGTAAAATTTTACCTGAGAAAAACCTTCAAGTGTGGAAAAGTGTAATACCCCTCTGAGGAGTTGGGGGTTAGTTTAATGGAGTCTTGGGTGCTAGTCTAAACTTCTCTGGCGCCCTATTTTTGGAATCTGACATAAATATAGAATAATCCACCGCTTCTTCTAGTCGAAGCTAGTTGACTAGCGAGCACAGATTGGTCTACGGGGCAATCTAACATCTAAACACGAGCACTGAGGTAGGTAGTGTGGCGAGAAAAAGACTCGTTATAGATTTTTGGCGCCCAACGTGGGGCCGCTTAAAGAATTTTCTTTTTCAGCAATATATATCCCGAAATTTAAGCTTAAACTTTTGAAATTAAAATTTTTTTTGCTACTTTGATCAAATTTAAGCTTTTGATAAATTAGATTATCAGTTTATTTTTAATTTTTTTAGCTATTGGTTGCACCAGTTTTAAGTGGGTTTTTGTAGTAAATCTGGGGTTTGCTTCAATTTGATGGTAATTGTTGTAATTGGGGCGTAACCTGGAAATTATTTCCCTCAATATGTATTGTTTGTGCCATATTAAAGTGGTTTTGTAGTAAATCTGGGGTTTGAGTTCCATTCGAAGGGAATTATTATATAGGGCGTAATTTGTGAACAATTTACCTTATTCTGTCAGATAATATTAGATATTAAACTGAAAATTTTATAGTAGCAAATAGACAAGAGTTCATTGCTTCGTGTGCAATTGTTATTTTCTTTTTCAGATAGCGGCGGATAAGAAGATTTTTCTGATATTGTTATTGATTGATAATTGTGATTTTGAAAAACGTTTTATTGTAAATTTGTAATTTATATAAATTACATCTTGTAGGTTATACAGAAGATGGTGTTTGTAATTTCATACTAGTAGTCGGATTCCTAAATATCCTTATTTTTCTCTTCTTCCTTTATGGTGTACCTGACTTTCAACGATTGTAAGCTGCATTGTGGGTTCAAACCCTAGCGGGTCAGTGTTTTGGAACTAGTACCTTGGACTCGTCGACTCCTGTATTTTGGAATCACTTCTGAGGAAGAACCGTTGCGTTGGTTCGAGAAGTACACTTGGTGGAAACTCTATGGGTTTGAGATATTGTCTGGACAAATAGGGATTCTTCGACATTCAGCATCTGGTTTTGGGTTTCAAATTCCTCATTAGGTTTCAGTTGGAGGTGGGCCACTTGAGGTACAGGTGTATCTGGGAAGAATTATTGTTCCGCTAGGTCGGAAATTGGTTTGTCGTTTGGATTGCTTGTCAGTTGAAATTAGAAGATGTCTCGTCAGTTTGCAGTTACGCACTACAGCACTTGTACTGGTCTACTCGACTGCGGAATACTGCGCTCCGGTATGGTTGAATAGTGTTCACTCAAATAAAATCCATGTGCAGCTCAACAACACTATGCGAATTATAAGCGGAAGCATTCGCTCAACTCAAACACACTGGCTGCCTGTTTTGAGCCACATAGCACCCGCGGATCTCCGGTGAAGGAATGCTCTTCTTCGGGAATATAAGAAACTGATTGACAACCCACAGTTACCCATAAATCGCGACATACCTGACGAACGGCAGACTTCGGTCCAGACACCCAGCAATAGTAGCAGCCAAGGAAATGCAACGAACAGGGTTTAACATCAAAGAATCTTGGAAAGAACAATGGCAGATAGTGGACCCCGGGCATTGTCAAACCCTCCCCAGCATCACGGAGAAACCACCTGGGTAAGAACTGCCTCGCCATATTTGGTCATCCCTAAATCGTATTCGCACCAACCATGGAATTTGTGCAGATTCCCTCCATAAATGAGGAAAATTACCGAATATCAGCTGTGAGTGCGGAGCAGAACGTCAAACCTTTCACCACATAGTGTCCGAATGCGAAACAAGGGCTTATGCTGGAAACTTCTCAGATTTTCCGATGGCAACCGACGCCGCAAAAGACTATATATGTACTGTTAATGTTCGTTTTTGATTTTATTTGATCTGTTCGTTATTTGTCATTTACACTCCTGTTTGTGTTTTTGTATATACCTTAATTTTAATTTTCAATTCTAATTTTAATTTCAATTTTATACTATTGGCCCTGTTGCATGATGTGTAATGCCATGCGCTAAATAAATAAATAAGTTATCCGATTAGTACAGGATGAAGTCATTTATGAAATGACAATACGAGGTATTGCCAGTGGTTCGGTTTGTGAGATGCGACGTAGTTAAGCTTTAGCAATGCAGGTTGAAAAGAAAGATGATAGAGTATAGATCCTCCCTAATATGCGTATATAGCTGCTGAAGACCTGAGCGCAGTTGAAATTGATTAGGTTAGATTTAGCCGAGTGATAAAGTGTTTGAAGAATCACATGTGAGTGATAATTTACAGAAATTACAGAGTCAGCTAGAGCATGTCGTAGGTCGACTGGAACGTGTCACTAATTTTGAAGCAGGAGATGCTGATGACAAAAAGCGAAACTGGATGAATTGATGTCTAAAGCGCTTTCTTTACTCGAAGCATTGGGCAGTAAAGCTTCCAGACAGAAGCATTATCGTCAAACTCAATCTCCTCAGGTAGAAATTCTTTCTCAACCTGGACCATATTTTGCAAATTTGTCAACTATTTGTAGATCGACTCTCAACAATGTAAGACAACCTTCTAATCTTGGTAATGTGTCCAGAAACCTGTCTTATATTGAGACGATCTTGCCTTCCAATAGTATTTCGTTATCAAGATTTCTGGAAAAAGTGGAAGAGTATCGGGTTTCGCGTAATAAAGATAGGAAAATTTTGTTAGCTAGTGGTATCGATTTATTCTCTGGTAGGGCTTATCAATTTTATTTTGCTTATAGAGAAGAGGTTATCTCTTGAGATGAATTTGTGGCTCTATTGAGGGGAGAATATTTATCAATAGATCATAACGAGAATTTGTTCGAGGAAATTAAGAGTAGAACTTAGGGTCCTGATGAAAGTATGGGAATTTACTTGGCTGTGATGTCTGGTTATTTCAAAAGATTTACTTGTCCCACTACGGAGGAAACTAAACTTAAAATATTGATGCGCAATATCAAGCCTTACTAGCAACATCATCTCAGACTTGTGGAAATTAATAGCGTGCACGAGTTATTGACTTTGGATCGTAAATTGGAGGCTGGGAAATCGGCTATCGAGAAGTACAGTGTTGCATTGAGGGAACTAAGTTGTTTGGAGCCCGACCTAGCGTATGTGTCCTGCATGTGGAACCTGTGTCTGAGGTTAGGACTCCTCCTTACTCCGTCATCAATTCTTAAAGTTCATGGAATCTTTTGCTTTTGTTGTAAGCAGCCAGATTATATGGCCCTAGGGCCGTAGGGTGTCGTAGTAATAAAACATTTTGCTTTAGATGTAAGAAAGAAGAGTTCACGGTTAGGACTTGTGCGTGCTGATTGCTCTTCCAGAATTGGCCAGTGTAAACGAACCAAGACGCTCTTGAATGATCGGATGTCTGCTGTCAGCCCCAATTCTTACTTGTCCCGAATTTAATAAACGTTTTGTCGTACAGACCGATAGTAATGGATATGGTTAAGGAGCTATGTTGAGAGAGCCTCACAAAGGTGGTGACAAGGTTATTTGTTATCTAAGTAGATCTCTTACTCGCCAGGAAAGACATTTTTCAACCAAAGATCGCGAATGTCTCGCTGTGATTTTGGGCACTCGAACAACTACGGCCTTATTTAGAGGGTGTTCCTTTTACGGTCATCACGGCTCATTATAGTCTACTGTGGCTACAGAAGTTATAGTGTCCGAAGGGTCGTCTAGCCCGATGGGCAGTCAAAATGCAACAGTATAACTACCAAAGTATACATCGTGAACACGTAGTACCTGATGCTCTTTCTCAATCCGTACGTGTTGTCGATGAGATATCTGTGGAGTTTCCGACTCGCCTGAAGAGGTACCGCCTTCTCCGTTTGATACTGCCAGTGATAAGTGTTATTGTAAGATGGTCAATGATGTCAATAGTAATCCCCTTAAATTTCCGGATTGGCATGTGGATGATAGCCTTCTCTACAAACATATTGTAAATAGGTACACACACAATGTTAAACGATTGTCAATAAAGATATTTTGAATGTTAAATATTACTGTAATAGAGGTCATATACCACTACCTGTTCGGAAGCAGTACACGTTACAAATAAACAAATTAAATAGAAGATGGTTGCGAATATCAATTTTAGAACACAAGTTTGGACGTTCATTTCATCTAAATTCGTAAACATGAACGTCGAAATCTTTTCTGATCAGACTTACTTCCTAGCCTTTATAAAATTAAGCATTTTATCATTAAGTTAAAATGGTCTGAGTAGCTGCAAATAAAATAATTCATAACCGAAACAGCCACTGATTTGCAACATTTTTTGAATGTATATATATATATATATATATATATATATATATATATATATATATATATATATGATAAAATTTTAATATGGTCCGGCAGATTTCCGTGCTCGGTATAGAATTCATCTCAGAAAGGCTGACGAGACAACAATAGATCACTTCATCCGTTATTTCGGGCCCATACAAAGGTATGAAGTGATATTGGAAATGAAATATTTCGCTTCGATACACTCTTTCAACCAGTCAGATGTAAATAAGGGATGTAACTGACGGAAAGGGTTGCTCTTGCATTGAAATCTCGGATTACATTCCGAATGTTGGGAGTTTCGGAAGTGTCAGCCCTGTAATAAAAAAATCGTTTTGTTTATATGTGAGAGTCTGAATCAGGTGGTGAAAAATGGATATTATGTTATTTCTGGCCATGAAAATATGATTATTGATTTGATGTTTTAAGTCACAATACTATCAATTAACTCATTATATTTATCATTTACTGATGCCACAAGGTGTGGGTTGGGGTAATGACTGTGATTAAATGGTATTATAGAGAATAGTGAGAAATTTCTCTAAAATAGGACATGATGTCAGTGATTTAGATCAATAGGAGAGAGGAGTTATTCGATGAAAACCGCAAAGAGACTCTCATATTTCTTCCATGATATCATAATTAAACGACGCATCCTACTCACTACCGATCAAATGATTTTGATACTTCTCCCGCTTCTTCCTATCTATTTTTTCCTGTGGAGAAGAATCCAAGCGATTGGGATCTCAAGCTAATAAGCTGGAAGGACACAAAAGATTCTACAGCGTAGGAATCCAAGCATTCTGTCTAAAGAGCAACTAGCGAAGGACATGTCCTTCCTAATAGAAATGAGATGGACATCAGTTGGTTATGAGAGAGGCACTAATAGACAGCAGAATTCTATTGAACTTTTTATTCCTCTATAGCTTGTAGCACTACTTCATGACACGTTACACAAATGACAGTTGTGACTTACACGACCGTCGATACAGGGCGTTATTTGATAGTATAACCAAAATATTGGATTTTCTCAAAAAATTCAAATGTGATTATATTTTTAGACTAGACAATAGACAAATGACCAACCAATAAGCCTGCGCCAACCGCAGGCTTATTTCTTTTAGTTTTAACAAAAAATTTTATTTCTGATGAAGGTCATGGAAGACCGAAACGTAAAATAAAAATGTATTAACTACTAGTTAAATGTCTTTAAAAATGGTCCTCAATCCCAAGAATATAAAATAACAATATAAAAGTATATATATATATATATATATATATATATATATATATTACAAACACAGAATACATAAGTACAATAATTCAACCCTGATTAGGACAAAATAAAAGTTACTCGTACATGAATGTCCTTGTATAATAACATCAGAAAAAAATTAGGGAAAAACGTTTTTCATAGTCCAGAAGTAGTTTCTCCTGATTATGACATGAATAAAAGATGGGTTGCATATGACTATCCCTGTATAATATATGAGAAAAATTAACAAGACTAGGGTGAAACGTCTTTCATAGGCTGAAAGTACTCTTTCCTGATTATTATATAAATAAAAGATTTTTTACATATGACTGTCCCTGTATAGTACATGAGAGAAAATTGACAAGACTAGGGGAAAACGTCTTCCATAGTCTGAAAGTAGTTTTTCCTTAATATGACATAAATAAAGGATTTCTTGCATATGAATAACCCTGGATAATATATGAGAAAGGTAAACAAGATTTAAACTCCCTTGACTAAAATCTAGTGTTCCCCGCAATTAATAAATCAATTGTAAATCGTACTATTTCCTAAATATGGTAGGTGAGGGGCTCAACTTTCAATAGTGCACTTAATATGACCAGGAAATGTATCTTCGGACACCAAGACAAATCAAATAAATGTCAATACGATATTCGTTCCAAAAAGAAAATATAATGACAGGTAAAAAAAACATACGGTTTGAAATATCACAAAATCACAACAAAACAGTATCACTGTTCACATACGGGCCGTCGAAGATGGGGGAGTACCAGGCCATACGGTACCTGATTACTCTATGAGGATTTTTTCCTCACTGCCCTCTGTTCCAAAGTTCCTTCTATTCATTTCAGAACATTTGGGACGAGGATTGTTATTAAAAACAACAACTGTAGTAGTGTTATTCAGTTACCTTCGGTTGCCCTTGTCTCATATTTTATTATTTTCGTAATTGAAGGTTAATTTCTAATTAATTTTTCTCTGCTAAGTTGCAAAATTGGTCCGTATTTTTTTTATAATCAAAACATCGTTGTGTATTTGCTTGTCGTCGACCTTGTCGATTATGTAAATTGTTTGTTTACTTTTCTGCTCTAGGTCGGTCGATGTTTTTATATTAATTGAATTCGACTTATTTTATTATAAAGCAAATTATATCTATATAGAGTGTCCCTAAATTTCCTTTGCCATATTTCGTGCTTATTACATTACATCTCACCACTTAAAATAATTACAACCGAGCGTGAAATAACAAAATGTACGATTTAGGCAGGGATCTCCTGGTCTTAAAACGGGTAATTACCTTTGCCAGGACAGAGTTAATCTTTTTGTTTAGCCTCGTATCAAATGTACTGCTCACTCTAAAGGGAAAGTCGAGATAGAGAACAGAATGAATTTCGGTACCAACAAATGATTATATATATATATATATATATATATATATATATATATATATATATATATATATATATATATATATATATATATATATATATATATATATATATATATATATATATATATATATATATATATATATATATAAGGAAGATCTAGGAATATAGCGTGATATGTTAACAACAACAACAAAGAGATTCATGGGAAATTCACGCAAAAAAGGGCTACTGAAACAGACTGGTAACCGTGGACATGCATGTTTCTGGCTCATTTGCCTCTTCAGCACGGTATAACCAAATAAGAATGTGAAATTTCGGAGCAAAGATGTTAATTGAAACATGGGAAAACACAAAACAACGGATTTCAGCAGGGAAAACAAACGCTTATTTGTGCCTTCAATTTGAAGATCCCGAGTTTTCAGGACAACAACCAAGATCGACACGGAGGCGCAAATAGCCCCCCCGCCATGAACCTTCCGACCCATAGTAAATAACAAAGAAAATTTAGGAATATAGCGTGATATGTTAACAACAACAACAACGAGATTCATGGGTAATTCACGCAAAAAAGGGCTACTGAAACAGAGTGGTAACTGCGGACATGCATGTTTCTGGCTCATTTGCCTCTTCAGCACGGTATAACCAAATAAGGATGTGAAATTTGGGAGCAAAGATGTTAATCGAAACATTGGAAAACACAAAACAACGCAAGTAGTAGGCCATAGAAATAAAAGACAAACTCATCTCTAAAATATTCACAAGAAATGCCATTTTTCCTTTTAAATAAAGTTGTGGTCCTGAAAAGGACCGATTTTGAGAAAAGATTAATTCCTTTTGTGTTCATATTGCCTTCCGTCATATTCCACACATTGTTTCAGTCTTTATTGAGTCGACAGAACCGCAGCCTTGATTTCTGTCACTGATAGATAACGAATTGAATTTCCATATCCATTCGTGTTGTTGGTGGAGTTTGAAAAACAATGTCTTCTAAGTGTCCCCACAAGTATAAATCAAGACATGTCAAGTCGGGGGATCTTCCCAGCCAAGCAAATATGCTTTCCCTTCCTATCCAGCGTTCTCGAAAGGTCCCGTTAATATGATTTCGGACATTAACTGAATAATGTGCCGGACAACCATCTAATTGCAGAAACATAGTTCTCCCAGTTGCGACACATCTTCCAACAAAATTGGCAAGTCGTTGATCAAAAACTCTAAGAAAATAAGGTCCAATAATTCTGTCCCCAACGATACCGCATCACACATTTAAGCTCCAGCGTCACTGGTGCTGCACTTCTCTTAACCAATGCGGATTTTCTGCGGACCAATAATGGATATTATGACGGTTTACTCTATCATCACTACTATAGGTTGTCTTGTCGGCCAGAGAATTTCCGTTAACAAATTTCTGTTTCCTTCCTGCAAGACTAGCAACCATTGACAACAATTTAATCTATTATCGAAATATCGTTCATTTAGTGCCTGGTGCAAGACTATTTGGTAAGGATGTAATCTAAAAGTTAAAAACAACACATGCGTAGAAATAATATAATCAGAATAACACTGAATTGTGTATTTGAGAGTATGTGCTAAGATATTTGGAATAAGATAAAATTATTCACCTATAATCTTCCAAAATATTTCTAACAGTTGTTCGCGCTATTCACAAGTCTAGAGACAATGTTCTAGTTGCTACATGTCTATCAAATTCTATGTAAGCCAAGACATTGATAATGTTTTCTTCGGTTCTTCCATTGCGACGCCTGGGACATTTAGGACGACGAAAACTTCGTTTATAGCGATATCGAAGAGCCTGATAATAATATACTTCAATATTCTTAATGACAACAATAACACATACCATAATAATTACAATGAATGTTATTTGATCAAAAATGCCAAACAGATAAATAATGAACCTTGAAATAAATTCATCTCCTATTTCAATATCAAAAATGCCAAACCGATAAATAATGAACCTTAACATAAATTCATCTTCTATTTCAATATCAAAAACAAAGTGTTTATGGCCTGGCCGTTCGCAGGAAAGGTGTCACAGTCACATATACCTTCTAGATAGCTGTGGGATTCTGTTTCAAGCTTTTATCGAATAAAAAATTCGACTTGTGTACCTCGATAGCTAGCGAGGAGTTGAATTGCTTGTATTTCCACAAAATAATAAGTGAATAAGTCTATTTCTGTTCTGTTAGGTTAATCATAGACAAAATATTACTTTCTCTTGTCTTGTGACAGATACGACCATCTGACGCCACAAGATTGCCGCGGAGAATCGCGCGCGTTTACATCCAAATTTGAATCACATTTCATGTTTTATTTATTATCGAGTGAAATATTCGTAATAGATTCCCTTAATTGCAAAGAAAAGAATTATGTACGATGTAGAATAACATATATTTTTTTCGGAAGATATGAAAGTTGCTCATTTCTGAATGTACAAATTGGATCCAGTCCTGTACACTCTACGGATTTTCAGAAATGTACAATTATGAATATTTCAAGTTGTTCCAATATTATACATCCATAGGACGTACAATTTCTTAAACTACAATTTATATCCAGTACTGCACAGGCCAAAGACGTTCAATAACGTTCATACAATATGGATGCTTGACAAAAGTCGGAGATTTCACGTCCACTCGACATCCAAAAGGCGTCCAATTATGAAACATACAGGACATATCCAGAATTGCACATCCATTGGACATTCATATTAGGACTAAGGACGTTTGGTCTTGATTTGAACCTCAAATTGACGTCGATCGGACATCGTGTGTTGTATGGGAGTTTGATATGTTGTAGTGCTACTATGTTTATTACAGCTCTGCTGTATGAATAATTTATGATTTTTCAACATGTAACATAGAATCATTTTGTGAATCACTTTTTCCCAAGTAGATTGTTCCTATGAATTGGAGCTGATTATATCGATGGCCTTTTGTACTTCAAAAATCTCTTAGATACGTAACTGAAATATTCTAAGACCGAATCATATAATTATCGAGTTTGAAAACTTGATTTAGATGTCAGAATAGAAATCACCAAAATCCAATTTTTAGAAACTCAGTCGTGAATCATTTGATTGTACAATTGTTTATAATCATGAGCACACATTTGAATGTGGCTGGAGCTTCATTTTGTTCTCAAATTCAAGGTTTGCAGGTTCATTTTCCTGGTCTATTTTGGCCGTTGCGGTTTTCAACATGTGTTTGGGGAAGCGGAAGTTCGCACGAAGACTTAGTAAATACTTAATTTGCTTTTTGCTCGGTAGAAGTGTCGAAAAAAGTTTGCCTAGGGAGAGGAAGTAGGGAAATTAGCGAGAAAGTTCTTGTCTTAAAATTTAGAACAGATACTTGAGAGTATGAAGTGGTTTTGCAGCAACACAAGTTTTTCAGATATAAATAATGAGAGTTTTTCGCATTTGTTCATAGTATTTCGAAGGGAACGGCTCGTTCTCAATTTCTGTTTTTTATACCAAAAAATAGTTACAGGATTGTTCGATCATTTGGAATTTTGCATGTACAATGCTGGATGAATTGGAATAATATCCACGTTTTTTAATTTTGATTTTGACTAAAAGTAGGGTCTATTTTGTCTGAACGATGAAATAAAACAATATAGTTCGTTTAAATCTTCATATATTTGAACTAATGTTCAATTTAAACTTGTTGACGCGTTTCACTAACACAGTAGCTTTGTCAAAACGAATGAAGGTAAAATATAAAAATGTCTTAATATATATTAACGAATGAAGGTAAAATATAAAAATGTCTTAATATATATTAAGACATTTTTATATTTTACCTTCATTCGTTTTGACAAAGCTACTGTGTTAGTGAAACGCGTCAACAAGTTTAAATTGAACATTAGTTCAAATATATGAAGATTTAAACAAACTATATTGTTTTTTTTCATCGTTCAGTATGGATCTTCATCAAGTAAATGCCTCATCTATTCAATTTTATTTTGTCTACTAAATATTTACTATTCACTTGGCAAAGTAATATTAAAGAATATCCATTATAGTATATAAATTAATTTTGGAAAAATATGAATTAATATCTCACATTTAACTGTCAATATGGAAGTCAAAAGTTTCCAGATATGTATATTGTATCATCTTACGAGTTGTTCGGAATATTCGTAACAAATCCAATGAACGTGTCCTAAGAACGAGACTCTAATCAGATCAATTGAATTTTCAGCTCGCTTCTGAAAATAAATACATTGAGTAGGAGATAATGTTTATGAAATTCCAAAACAATAACAAGAAGGTATGAGATCCAACAAAATATCTAGAAGAAGCTCGCTTGTAAATTGTAGAAGACAGTTATCCCTTGAGTTAATGCCCAACTTCATCGACCCACATACGGGACTGTTTTTCCTCAAATCTCTTTTGTTGAGTATGGAAATTGGTGCCGGCTAAGTATAGTAGCAAAATTTCTTCAGGGTATAAGTTACACGCGAAAAAAATCAGGAAGAGATAGTGGTAAAAGAATCAGCATCTCCATACCTCGGAAATGCAAAGAATATTTGCATTTTTTACTACTCTTCCCGTTGCAAAACACTTGCTGTCATGGAATCTTACCATAGTTGGCACAATAAAAATAAATAAGTCATTAATCCCCAGTACCATTGGAGCAAATAAATCACGAGGGTCATACTCGACACTTTATAATTCCTACGAAAAAGTGACGATGTATTCTTACGAAACTGAAAAAAATTGAGCTGTGATTCGGACGTCAACTATACATTCAAGTAATGCAAAGAAAGATTATTGCCAAGAAAACAATGGAGAGACTTTCTTTTAGGCGCGACCTATCTGAAGAACTTGCTAAGCCAATAATCGAACGACGCATCACGAATCTTCAAATTTTGCATGATTGAAAGTAGTAGTTACCACACCATATGCTGGTCCATCAGCTCAGCTGGACTTGAAAGGATGAAAAAAGGTAATGGGATCATGTCATAGACTTCACATTTCGGCTTTTATATACTATTTCGTTCTTTGTCTTCTTTCTTCCTGCTTCCTTAATAGGCTGACGCCGGTTTTATCTTCGGGGGTCTCCTCACTATATATCCAGGTTATCACTCCATCTCTTCCTTGCCCTTCCAATACTCCTTCGGCTGTTTGGGGATCTGTCTCGTGCAATCTTTACCAGTTCTCTTTCTCCCATTCTACTATACCATCATTTTTTCCTTTTCAGTGTCTTTCCATTTATGTTTTCTACATTACAGTTTTGCCTGAGGTTTGTGCTACGTTCTCTGTCCCATAGTGTTGTTCCTGTGACATCACGGACTATTTTCATTCCACATGCTTCCATCATTATTTTTGTCCTTGTTGTATCAGGTCTTGTTTCCGCAGTGTAGATCATAATTGGCCTCACTACTGTATTATATATCCTGGCGTTTGTTTCTGTCCGTAAATGTTTATTTGGCCAGATAATGTGTTTAAGACATCCTGCTATTCTGTTGACCTTGTTTATTTGTTGGGCAACTTCCGCTTCTGTATCTCCATAACTGTGCATTAGTATTTCCCGGTGTTTGATGCTTTTTTCTTGCTGTATTATCTTTCTGTTCATTTCCCCTTGCACCTTATTGGATCTTAAGATATCACCATACACTTTGTTTTATTCGGTGATATTATCATACTAAACTTTCTTGCTGTTATATTAAATTGATGTAGAAGTCTTCACTCTCCGCAATCAGTACAGCATCATTTGCATAGCATACTATAGAGATAGTTTCTTCGCCCATTCTATCCCCTTTATTCAGATTTTTGACTTTATGGATAATTTCATCCATGATGAGGTTAAAAATCAGCGCCCATTCTATACCCTCTATTCAGATTTTTGACTTCATGGATAATTTCATCCATGATGAGGTTAAAAATCAGCGGGCTCAATGAGTCTCCTTGACGTATTGATCTTTCCACTGGTATCGGCTGTGTTAGTTTGTTATCAACTCTGGCCTGTATGTTATTTTTGCTGTACATGTTTTCGATAGTTTTGATGGTATCTGATGGAATGTTTCGTTTATATAACAGGTGAGTTACGTCGTTTAGCTCTACCCGATCGAATGCCTTCTGTAGGTCTATAAAGCAGCAGGAGGCCGGGACGTTGTATTCCAGTGACTTTTCCATAACTTGCCTGACGACAAAAACTGCATCGTTACAGGATCATCCGGATCTGCTAGATCCGTTCCGTTGGTGATTTTGGTGGTTATGACTTCTGTGGTCAGTTTCAGAGCGGTGCTGAGCAGGTTTATTCCTCTGTAGTTCTCGGGTTCAGTTCTGTAACCCTTTTTGAACATCAAGATCGTTGTGCTAGTGCACCAGCTATTTGGTATTGTATGTCCCGACATAATTTTCTGTGCAAGTATCCTTAGTTGTTCAGTTAAGTTCAGTTCCACCGTATTTCAGCATTTCATTTGGAATTCTCTCCGGTCCTGGAGATTTACATTTTTTTAGTTTTCCTAAGGCTATAGTAATTTCCTCCATTGTGACGATTACCTTTTCGATTGTTATATCTAGAGTTTCTGGTAGGGTCTGGTCTTCGCTTGTCTTAAACAGTTGGGTGAGATAGGATGTCCAGGTGTCGACATCTATTTGATTGGATTCTGTTAATTCGCTTATTTCTTTTCTCTGCGTTCTAATAAATCTCCATATTTGCCTTTCCAGTCCGTAGTAGTCGGCTTCCATTCTTGATGAGAAAACCTGCTAGTATTCGTCCTTTGTCTTCTTTACTGAAGCTTTAGTTTCGTTTCTTATTCTTTTCTAGTCGATGTAAGCTTCTGGTGTTTGTTGTGATCTGTACTTTAAGTGGGTTTCTCGTTTTTCTTCACACTCTGTTTTGATTTCTTGTCGGAACCAGCGCGTTTTGTTAGGCTTCTCGAAGTTCATATTCCTACCGCTTCACACTCCGCCGAGCTCAGATTATTTTCTAGTTTTTTACATGCTATCTCTATGTTATCTTCCTCCAAGCTTTTATTTGATTCTATTTTGGAAGTTAATCTTTTCTGATATAGATATCTGATTGATGGTTGCCACATACTTTCGATGTTTATTCTTTGTATTTTCTCGACTGTTTGCGATCTTCTTGTTTTCCGTCGGACTTCAATTCTTATTTTGCAGATAAGCAGACTATGGTCTCTTCCCACGTTCGCAGAATTCAAGGTTGCCACATCTAATATTTGAGAAGGGTGTATGTACTTATTTGTTGTGATGTAATCTATGGTTGCTTTCGGACCCCTCGTATTGTGAAATATATATTTATGTTGTGTCTTGTGTGGGAAGTAGATATTATTGATGCGTAGTTCATTGTACGTGCAGAAATTGATCATTGACTCCCCATTATCATTTGGCACGTCTTCATTATATCTCTGTTTAATGCCTGATATGATGTTCTTCCCGATTCGAGCATTAAAATCTTCCATCAATAAGAGAGTATCGTTTTTTGGGATATTATCCAGGGTTTTTTTCATTTCCTCATAATAGGCCTCTTTTTCTAGCTTTTTCTTACAGTCTTCGGGACTGTATAGACATACTATATGTAGTTCTTTATATTCTGCTATTAGTTTCACGTGTAGTATTCTACTATTTCCTTAACTTCCTCAATTGTTGGTTCTTCTATTAACGTCTCTTCATCTTCATCCAAGTAATATGGTTCAGTTAATAATTCCCTGAAGTGGTCTACCCATATTTGTTTATACTGGTGTTCTTCTTCTGTCAGCTTTCTTTCTTTGTTTTTTATTTCTTATGTTTTACCCTTATATGGTTTACTGTTTGCGTTAATTTTTTTAAAGAAGCATTTATTCTCGACTTTTCTCTTTCAATCTCACTGATATTATTATCTATCCACTCTCGCTTTCTCTTTCTAATTATGTTATTGCTTTTTCATCTTTTTTCTCATATTCGTTCCTGTGCACTAAGTGAATGAATGCTACCCCATGTTGTCCATGTTTCACGTTTCCTGAATATCTTAAACTAAAATTTTAATCTTCTATGCTTCCTTTCCCTTTACATATTATTTCTTGTATGGCGGCAATGTCTGATTTGTATTTTTTCAGTTCCTTGCCCACCTCTTGCATCTTCACCGTTCTGAGCAACGTTCTAATGTTCCATGTACTCATTTTATTTCCTTATTCCCATGTCTGCTCAGATTTTTTTGTGTTTTCACCTTTTATATATGTTTTGTCACTTTTTTCTTAACTGTTAACTGCGCCATTTTCATGCCGCCGGGTCGTTATCTGTTGTTTTGTCTTAGCCAAATCTCATGGAAAATTGTTATGGAAAATGAAAAAAGGTTTTATTAATTCCAAGCTCATTACGTTGTACGGATATTGAAAAACGAACAACAAATAACAGGCAAACACTCATTAATTTCTTGCACGAATTTGTAACCACCCTTGTATTAACGATAAGCGATAAGACGTTTCCAAACGAAAAATAAGTCAATATTTTGTATGAATCCAAATTATTAAACAAAGAATTTACAACTGTAGTGTTTTAAATATCAGAATTCAACTGTTGTGAGAATATCTGATCTTCACATTATGTATAATCGACGATTGTTCACCACGTTCAAGTTAAAATTTTATGGTGATTTCTCTCATATTTACCATTTTTTGTAATCTTAAATACATGAATAAATACTTCAGAGATGCCGCTTTATTATTATTATTTTAACACTCATTTGTTAATTCTTCCACACATAGGATCACGAGATATTTTGTATCAGCGTTGTAACTGTTAATTGTGTGGGCTAGTGGGAGGTAATTTTCAGCTCGTAATGATGGGCTGTCAAGAAGAAATGGAGACGTTAAAGCGAGACAATACGTTCTGGTGTTATTCATCCTTCTCGTTGTTCTAAAAAGCTTCAGGCGGATACTGTTTTTATGTATATATGCGGAAGTATATGAACATTCGTAGAGGAATAAATATATGTTTTAGTTACAGTCATATTGTGTGCTGTAGATTAGGATTTGTAGTAACACAAAATAGTTCATTTCTCGTTAGTTTTAGCATTGTTTGATTTGAGTATAAGTTAAATAGCTCTACAATGGTATCTTCAGAATTTAGAGATATATCCACATTCTAAGTAATCAGGTATCTAATCACTCCTGTAAGATATATCTGGATTCACCCTGTATGCCAGTTACTCGAAAGAAAACAATAACGAAATAGGGATATAATGTAAATGGGTATCGGGCAAAAAGCAAGGACGACGCAAGGGGTGCCAGAGACTGGTGGTATTCGACAAACCATTCGATAGGAAAGATAAAATAAGTGATTGTTCAACGTTTTACAATAAAAATATTTATTGAATATAATACAATTTTATTATTTGTTAGACTTCATTGCCCACAATTCTCTTCCATGGCCTTAAATTACTTAGTACATATTAAATAAATTGCTTAATCAGCATATTGTGTAATAACTTGTTGTTTTATAAATTGTTGAACCTTATTTTTGCTTACATTCTATTTTTTACCTTTTTGAATTGTTTAGTTTGTATAGTCAGTCTAGAATTTACCTCGAATCTTGAAGCTTGTAACTTTTGTGAAACAAATAATTTTTAAAAAAACCGTTTTCCGTGTGTAAAAAGTTATTTTTATATATATATATATATATATATATATATATATATATATATATATATATATATATATTATAGCAGAACGATCCCTACCAGGCTATACAGCTCTATCTTCAGTACCACCTTCATGTAGATAGGCCCCGCACAACGTCTGAGACTCTGTTATAAATGGTAAGATGGCGCCACTCGAATCGCCTTACACCACACCGATAGTAATGTAACCTAGTCCTATACATAGTAGCATGGTGAAGGGTAGAAGCGAACACGGATTACGTATTATTATATACTTTAAATAGTTCATGTTATTTTCATTTAGTAATATTTTTTTGTTTGTTGTTAAATAAAATTATTACTACACTGGCGCCCTGATGTGGAGCTCGAATTAAGGATTCCTGAATGCAAGTGAGAGTTTCGTGAATACCTCGACATTTTTTTTGTCTTGTAGAATCGAAACTGTCACATTTGACAGATTGGAATTTCGTCAGACCGACTTTTTCCAGTTATAACGACAGGAATATTCGCTGTTGACTTTATCCAATCCGATTTCATCAAACATTCCGCGTCGAAGTAAACGCATTGCTGCAAGCCAAACAACCATGGCGATGTCTCCAGAGCAATTCCAACAGCTTCTACAAGCCGTTGCCGGCATAAGGACAGAAATAGATAATCGGAAGAAAGGGAGATTGAGCAAATGCACGGCCCGATTCGACGGAACACGTTGTCATGAGACAGTCGACAATTTCCTAAACACCATAGCAGTCTATAAGGATATGGAACAAATCACAGACCAAGACGCAATTAAAGGCTTGCCACTACTACTTACTGACACTGCAGCTACTTGGTGGCAAGGCATAAAAGGAGAAGCAACAGACTGGAATAATGCTATTCGATTAATCCGTGCCGCTTTCTCTCCGGCAACTCCTGCATATCAAATTCAAGTCCCCTCAAGGAATCTCGGCACCTACTGACGAATTTATTTGTCAAAAACGAGCACTCCTTTCCAAACTTCCACAAGGAAGACATTCCGAAGAAACACAGATTGATCTAATCTACGGTCTTATGCACATTAGACTTAGGGAAAAAATCCCAAGAGGAAAAATCACTACGTTTACTGACTTGCTGACAAAAGCTAGACAAGTTGAGCATCTAGAAATGGAACTCAAGGATACGTCTACTTTACGACGCAATGAATCAACCGATACGCTACCGGTAAAGAAAACCAAATTAAGATGCACGTTTTGTAATTTTAAAGGTCACAGCATACAAGAATGTCGTAAACGGCAGAAGCAAGACCAACCTAAAACGACTGCGACACATACGGAGCCTACACAATCAACCGCTACCAAAACCGACAAAGGTCACCTTCACAGCTACGGATGTGGCAGAGCTGGATACTTCCGCAGCAATTGTCCCAATTGCACTAATGTCGGCAAAGTTGTCGATGCCCAAGCTGTCCACTTCTATTCGATAAATACGCTTTTAAGATCTACACCTGAAGTCCCAACAGTTCCTGCAAGAATATGTGGTATTAAGGGCCAAGCACATATAGTTACTGCGGCTAAAACAAGCGTAGCAGGCGTCACCCTCTACAAACTTTTAAAAGACAAGAATTGTGCATTCACCAAAACCACAGCCCTTGTCACACTCGCTGATGGACTTCAAAAGCAAACAGAGAAACTGACAACATTTACTACTATAGAGTTAGGCGGTAGAACTCATAATATCAACTTTGTCGTGCTGCCTAACGCCGTGGACAACAGAAACTTATTAGGTATAGATTTCCTAGAAAAAGTTGGCATCGTGTTAGACTTAGGACAACGGTGCTGGTACTACGCAGACCGGCCTTTCGAGCGTTTCGAGTTTCAACCACAGTACCAAGGACTAATACAAAGACCCCGGGATCAATCAGCAGAATCGAAGAAGCCGAAGAAATATCTAAATATCGAAAGCGAACCAACTAAGGTACCAGATCCTAGAATACAACTTAACATCACGGACGTTGACGAGAATGATGACGTTTTATCTCCATTCTTAGAGTTTTTCACGTCACCCTTACGGGATGAGTTATGGGAAGCTCCAGACTCCAGATTCCCAAATGTTAAAGAAAACAAGCACACGAGTAATGCGTATGCACCGGAAGACATAGATGAAATTTTTCGTGACAGCCTACCTCTCACTTACGCGCCACAAAAGAAAACAAGCACCAAGCGAAAAATCCGTGAGTTATTTAGTTTCGATGTCTCCCTGCAACCAAACGAAGCCAGTAGCTATGCCATCGGTGCAGTTTTGGTCCAGGGGGAGGGAGCAACCGAACACCCTATTGAGTATGCGAGTCGCTTATTAACGAGTGCAGAGAGGAACTATATGACCACGGAGGAAGTAGCATCACCTGCCAATCCACCCCTAAGGAAGGAAGGATTACGAGGTAGACCCAAGAAACAACAACCTTAATCGTCCTGCTTGGTGTGCTAGCCTCTCATCGGGACGATCTCGAAGCTAGAGGGGGAGGTTATAGCAGAACGATCCCTACCAGGCTATACAGCTCTATCTACAGTACCACCTTCATGTAGATAGGCCCCGCACAATGTCTGAGACTTTGTTATAAATGGTAAGATGGCGCCAGTCGAATCGCCTTACACCACACCGATACTGATGTAACCTAGTCCTATACATAGTAGCATGGTGAAGGGTAGAAGCGAACACGGATTACGTATTATTATATACTTTAAATAGTTCATGTTATTTTCATTTAGTAATATTTTTTGTTTGTTGTTAAATAAAATTATTACTACAATATATATATATATATATATATATATATATATATATATATATAGAAGAAGGATAGTCTTTGCTGACTAGTTAGGAATAAAACTAGTGAATATTGGGGGATTGCAGCAAAAAATGGAAAATATATACTCTTCGCGGAAAATGTCCAAGCTTTCGAGGATGTTTGTCCTCATCATCAGGGGACTAAAATGAAAAACAACAGTTAATACTGTGGCCAGTAAAGAATAATTAGAAATGAAGTTCACAACCACGTGTGTACTTACCTCCGAAGTGAGGTTAGACTCCATAAAGTTGTAAATTCGTAAACTACAGATCGTATATTGTGAAATGTTCAACAGAAATTGAGTTAACGGACGGGCAAATCAAACGCATCACAGTATCAATTGAAAATGTCGCAACATTTTATAAAATAAAATATATAATTTCATCTTCATGTGTAACCATGTTGAACGCCGGCAAGGAAATGATATAATTTCCCTCCAAATGGGATGTAACAAGAGACAACCAGTGCTACCAACAGTCAAATCAGTGAACTGTGGGAGAATGCCACCATTTTAGTAATGGACTCTGCTGTAGGGCCAACAATTGGTTTAATAAGAAGATGTAATATTTTCGAATAGAGGAAGAGGGAGAAAGAGTGTGAGACAGAGAGAGGAGGAACGCTCTCAATTTTGTAAATTGAGCGTGTAGAGAACATCACCTCAATATGACTGACACAAAGGAAAAAGAGAGAAAGAAAACAGTAAAATAACTGTATTAATATGTAGTAATAATAATATAATATAGTAATTAAGTAAATTTTTAATAATTATACAATTTGAATGTATCTACCAATATATTCAAAATTAAGTTTATTATTATTATTATTGATTTAAAGTAATAAGGGTGGTGTTGTTAGGAGCAACATGGTTGTTTAACACCACTTGATGAAAAAATTAGTATCTAAGGACAACAAAAATGAGTAGATCTCACTTAAGTGATCAATATCAGTTTTCTTATTTATCACATTATTGTTTTGTGAAATGAAAGCCATATCCAAGAATGATCTTTTCGTTCTGTTAGACACAGTCGCCAACACCTTCACAGCCTCATAATTCATCTGATGATCAAGAGAATTTACATGGAAAGCTAACGCGCACCTCTCTGGGTGTAATCTAGAATCACTCTTATGTAAAACTATACGGTTAGATAGATATCCAAAAGTCTGTCCGATATACTGTTTATCACAATCTCTACAGGAAATACTATACACCACGTTAGTAAGTGAGGTCAAAGAGTTCTTATCTTTTACTCTAGTGTAAATCAATCTGATTGAAAGAACAGTTTTATTAGCAATTTTAAAATCACCACATGAACATAACTCCGAGACTTGCCGGACTGCTCCGTATATGTGGTGATTTTAAAATTGCTAATAAAACTGTTCTTTCAATCAGATCGATTCACACTAGAGTAAAAGATAAGAACCCTTTGACCTCACTTACTAACGTGGTGTATAGTATTCCCTGTAGAGATTGTGATAAACATTATATCGGACAGACTTTAAGATCTCTATCTAACCGTATAGTTTTACATAAGAGTGATTCTAGATTACACCCAGAGAGGTGCGCGTTAGCTTTTCATGTAAATTCTCTTGATCATCAGATGAATTATGAGGCTATGAAGGTGTTGGCGACTGAGTCTAACAGAACGAAAAGATCATTCTTGGAAATGGCTTCCATTTCACAAAACAATAATGTAATAAACAAGAAAACTGATATGGATCACTTAAGTGAGATTTATTCATTTTTGTTGTCCTTAGATACTAATTTTGCTCATCAAGTGGTGTTAAACAACCATGTTGCTCCTAACAGCACCACCCTTATTACTTCAACTCAATAATAATAAAAAACTTAATTTTGAATGTATTGGTGTTGGTAGATACATTCAAATTATATAAATAATAATAATAAAAACTTAATTTTGAGTGTATTGGTGTTGGTAGATACATTCAAATTGTATAATTAATAAAAATTTACTTAATTATTATATTATACTATTATAACTACATATTAATACAGTTATTGTACTGTTTTCTTTCTCTCTTCTTCCTTTGTGTCAGTCATATTGAGGTGATGTTCTCTACACGCTCAATTAACAAAACTGAGAGCGTTGCCCCTCTCTCTGTCTCACACTCTTTCTCCCTCTTCCTCTATTCGAAAATATTACATCTTCTTATTAAACCAATTGTTGGCTCTACAGCAGAGTCCATGACTAAAATAGTGGCATTGTCGCACAGTTCACTGATTTGACTGTTGGTAGAACTGGTTGTCTCTTGTTACATCCCATTCGGAGGCAAATTATATCATTACCTTGCCGGCGTTCAACATGGTTACACATGAAGATGAAATTATTCATTTTATTTTATAAAATGTTGCGACATTTTCGATTGATGCTGTGATGCGGTTGGTTTGCCCGTCCTTTAACTCAATTCCTGTTGAACATTTCACAATTTACGATCTGTAGTTTACGAATTTACAACTTTATGGAGTCTAACCTCACTTCGTAGGTAAGTACACTCGTGGTTTTTGAACTTCATTTCTAATTATTCTTTATTGACCACAGTATTAACTGTTCTTTTTCATTTTTGTCTCCCTGATGATGAGGACAAACATCCTCGAAAGCTTGGACATTTTCCGCTAAGAGTATATCTTTTCCATTTTTTGCTGCAATCCCCCAATATTCACTAGTTTTATATATATAAATATATATATATATATATATATATATATATATATATATATATATATATATATATATCATCATCATATGCAGCTTATTCAACCATTTTGTTATATATTCCATTTCCATGTGGGCCCATTGTTGTCTATTGCTAGCTATGCGGCCCCAAGTTGATCCTGCGAGTTTCTTTATGTTCGTAGTCCCATCTTAAGTTGGGGCGTCTTCTTGGTCTTTTCACGCCTCGGGGATAAAATAGCGTTCTCTTTGTGGTCCATCTATATATATATATATATATATATATATATATATATATATATATATATATATTTCAAGAATATGTCTTGGGTTTTAGTCAACAGTGTTGAACTGATTAAAAAGTCATTTTAATAAAACTGGTACAGCAATTGTGACGTTTCGGTCTGAATGTTAGACTTTTTTCACACTAAAAGAATGTGAATTGTAATGGACAAAAACAATTGAAATTACAAAAAACTTACCTCGACGTGTAATATTCCGAAACATTATTAACATTTATCCCATATTGTATCCTCAACATCCACAATACAAATTTTAAAATATTTTTGCTAAGCCTCTACTTAAAAACATATACTTTAAAAAGACAATAACAGAACGTATATATCGTGATAATTATCACTTGGTGGCATGGTTTCCGTAATGCTACGTAATCCCAGTGCTTCTGTATGGACTGGAATCATGGACAATCAACAAAATCGCAATGAAAAAGCTCCAGTCTTTTGAAATGTGGATCTTCCGGCGGGCACTAAGAATATCATGGACAAAAAAGATTGCCAATGAGGAAGTTCTACGCCGAGTAAAAAGAGAAAGAGAACTAGTGAACGTGATTAAAGCCCGAAAATTAGAATATCTCGGTCATATTATGCGTGGAGAGAGATACGGTATACTACGACTGATAATGGAGGGAAAGATCGCAGGAAAGAGATCGATAGGCAGAAGACGTATGTCCTGGCTAAGAAACCTCAGAGAATGGTTTGGATGCACATCCCTCCAACTCTTCAGAGCCGCGGTATCCAAAGTAAAAATAGCTGTAATGATAGCCAACCTCCATAAAGAGACGGCACCATAAGAAGAAGAAGGCATGGTTTCGTTTTAGTGTGAGACTAATTAAATTTATCATAGGAGTGAAATAACGCTCACCTCATTTTCGGAAATCTATTTTGTTCTCTCTTTATTTATAACTGCCAAAATAATGGTATTTCTACATTCATTTTGAATTTTAGTATTGTGCATATGAGCAGACAATTGGTTTTCTTCAAGTTTATTGAGAGTCCCATATTCCTAGATATTTCTTACCACTTTACTTGCTGCAATCTGCTTTTCTAGAGCAGGGGATCCCAACCTTTTTTGTATCACACTCCCATTTGTTAATATTGGAACCTCCCACGCTCTCCCCCCTTACACAATAAAATTGGGTATGAAAAAATAACAAGTGGGCTTAGTATATTACCTACAAAACATTTATTCTTACTCTCACAAGAAGATACAACATTATAAGTTCCAATTTCACTCAGTGCCGTATTTACCATTACGCATGTTACGCTCTAGCGTAAGGCTGCAAATTTTCTCTATATTCTCTATATTCTGTTTTTACGGAAAAAGATAGATAGATAGTAATGTAAACTTTTATTTCATCACCTAGAATTCCTAGAAACCCCTACAGGTTTTTTATGCGAACTGGGACTCACCGTCTGCGTGAAAGTAAAAAAAAAGCTGCACGTGACGGCCTGGCGGTGGGGCTCAATAAGATGCTTCTAAGAATATGAGATGTATAAACAAATCATTTTTATTGGCAGGAGTAAAATGGTAAAATTGATTTGATATGTCATTGTGTGGATTTTACTTTTAAGCCGGGTACTCACTGACGGACTGCAACTGTAACTGCAACCGTTACTGTATCGAAACGTCGTGAATGTATACACTTTCTGGCTTTTCGCGGCCCTCTCGATCCGCAGTGTTCATAGAGAGCTCGCGTCGGAATAGCGATACCATCAGAAATGATTACCAGTGCGACATTTATTCTAATGGACGCAT
This sequence comes from Galeruca laticollis, assembly GCA_963921935.1. Classification (NCBI taxonomy): domain Eukaryota; kingdom Metazoa; phylum Arthropoda; class Insecta; order Coleoptera; family Chrysomelidae; genus Galeruca; species Galeruca laticollis. The sequence goes on along the minus strand of OY998177.1, from coordinate 113,050,472 downwards.
TGATTGAAAAACGTCCTCGACGATGGTGGCGCCATGTAATGTACGAAGAAAAAACTGGACCTTCATTATTTGCAGCTCTGAAGTTTCAACAAATTAGTGGCCATTACAAAAATTTTACGCGAACGAGTCCAACAGATTTTGAATATTGCATTAATGTAATTGGTCCTAGGATTCAGAAAAGGAATACCAATCGCAGAGAAGCGATTTCAGTGCAAGATAGATTAGCAGTGACATTGAGGTATTTTGCAACGGGCGATTCTTTTACAAGCCTGCAGTAATTATTTCGTATATCGAAACAAGCCATTAGCAAGATTATTCCAGAGGTAATTATCGATGGATTAAAAGAACACGTAAAGGTAAGTAAATGAAAAATTTATTCTCTTACTATAGTATCGACATATGATGAAAATGTAAGTAGGTAAATACAAATATTGACTGTCTCTTAAAATAACAGTATAGTATAATAAATGTCTAAATTAGATCTTGTAAATCAGAGTACTGTGAACCTGGACTTCCAAGTGGAGAAGAAACTGGTATTTCTTGCTGAAGAGGTTGAGTTGCTCTCTGTTGATAGATGTACTGTAGAACGGATTGTGAATCTGAATTCGGAGAGGAAGTTACGTAATGTAAATTTGGAACTTCCCAGTGGAGGGTATGATGTTATACTTATTGAAGATGTAGTGGTCCCCTCTTGGTAACTACTGTAGTTTTGAACTGAATGGCCTGAATGTGATGCTGTGACAGGAAGTATGAGTGATCTGTGGTACAAGTTGAGGTTTCCAGTTGTTTCATTCACAGGTTGTGAATGAGCGTAGGTTTGCTGGTAAGAGGTCGGTTGAGATAAATTACTGTACTATTGCGCAGAATCGTAATAGCCTGGGTCAGCACGAAAAATAACTTGTAATATATCTTGCTGTACCAAGTTCAAGGCGTGCTTGTTCCAATTTTTAAGCTTTTGAAAAATTAAATCACAAAATGATCTTAATTCAAGATTTCCTTGTAGGGGTGGGGGTGTAAGGGCTGATTTTTCAGCGGTAGACTTTAATATACCAAAAGCCTTCTTAAGCATTTGCATCTTCTCGTCTGGTTTCGATTTCCTTCGTGGTGGTTGTGATATTGTATTTGTTTCTGTATTTTTATCTGCTGTGTTAGTTTCTCCATTATTTGTATCATCCTAAAAGAATTACATAAGATTATTTTTCAGATACCAACCAGTTCCGAAGAATGGATGAAGATAGTGAATTATTTCAAGAAAATGTGGAATTTTCCTCATGCAATTGGAGCATTGGATGGAAAACATATTTTACTACAGTGTCCATTCAACAGCGGAATAGAATTTTATAATTATAAGTCACATTTCAGCATTGTGTTACTTGTTTTAGTAGATGCCGACTATAATTTTTGTATGTAAACATTGGCGCTCAAGGAAGAATTTCAGACAGTGGCGTAATGAATGGTTGTAGTCTAAATACGATGATTGAGGAGACAAAATTGGGAATAACCCTTCCTAGAGCATTAGAAAATCGAGTGCGGAAAATTCCTTATATTTTTCTTGTCGATTCAGCTTTCGCTATGACTGAAAATACTATGAAACCCTATGCAGGAATACATCCGAAAGGATCTAGACAACGAATTTTCAACTACCGTCTATCGAGAGCCCGTAGGGTGGTTGAAAATGGTTTTGGGATACTATCTTTCGTATTTAGGAAGCCAATGTTACTGCAACCCGAAGAGGCACAAATTATTTCCATGGCTGCAATATATTTACATAACTTTTTAAGACGTAGCTGTTCGAAATCTGTTAATACACCACCTGGTGCTATGGACACTGAAAATAATGTCACTGGTGAAATAACACCGGGTAGCTGGAGAGACATTATTAAAAGTATGACTTTGTTTTTACCTACACCTGTTATTCCACGTAGGTCTGCAGAACATTTCAAAAAAAATCGCGAAGAACTAGCAGACTACTTCATGAACGAAGGAAAGTTGTCATGGCAAAAATATTACGCATAAAATTTTAAATTATTGCAAAAATAAGATCTCACCTTCTATATGTTTTGCTAAAAACTTGATTTTCTAAAAATATTGCAATATACAAAATGAATTAATTTTTCATTTCTCTTCCAAAATGTTTATGTATGATTTGCTAAACAAGTTACTCGGTGAAATATTTGAAAATAAGCTTAATTATCGCAATAACTCCAAAATGTTACCCTAAATCAGTTTTGTGGTAAATTTGGTCTACTTTTTAACTACAATGTAAAGGAAAATAAAAATTCCGCATAAAAATTGAAACAATGAATACCTTTGTTGTCATTCCTTTTTGTGGCGTATCTCTGACCTTCAAAAAATCAAGAGCATTATAAGCAAACCACTTCCTTTCGTATACTTCGTCTCTTCCTGTCAAAAGAAAATATTACTTCAGCAACAATCACAATGAATGAGCAAAAAACTTATCATAACCCAACTAATTATTTATAAATTTATTGTAAAATAATAATTACCTTTTTCAGTTCCACGACTTTTATTCTCTTTTGCGTTCTCCCTTCTCCAAGACGCCAAGATAGTGACCATCTTTTTCTTGCAGATATCTCCTGTTGTGCCCATTACAGAAACTATTTCAGCCCAAGCATCTTCTTTCAAATGTTTTTTGTAATATTCAATTAATTCAAAAACCTTTTCCTCATTCCACGTGCTCATATTCCTTCTTGATTGTGAGACTAACGAGCGTACACACAATCAAACCTCCTACATCAACGTCCACGAACCAACTGAGAATCTCTTTGTGCTCGTCCTGAAAACCGACAACTGGCGGCTTGCTATAAGTGGTTCGACGTGGGCTCCCGAACCTGATTCGCAACGCGTCTACACTAGGGAATTTGTTTGCTGTAACGGTTGCAGTTACAGTTGCAGTTAGTCAGTGAGTATCCGGCTTTACAGTAGTTTTCAGGCAGTGTGATCGTAACGATCGTGTCAGATTTTTCTTTTCGGCGAGTATTAATGTTTTTAAAATTGAACATTTGTATTTACATTTAAGTACGGGTGACGGACAACAATTTTAATAATGATTGACGGCAGAAAAGTATTGAGAGGTGCTCCATATAGAAACCCGGTTATCAAAAACTAAAAAACAACAAAGTGTTAGTCAGAAGAAAATGTTGGGAATGACTTGGAACCAGAGCCTTCATGTAGTACCGTTACCAAAGAGATTGATACTGGAGTAACAGATTCACTGCTAGTAGAAGTTGTAGAAGAAAATACATGAGATCCTGAAGATGATCATGCCTAAGAGATTTATATGATTGGAGTAACAAAAATGAACATATTGGTGTGAGTACTGATTCAGCGGAATGGATTATAAATAAAGCTACTATAGAGTATTTGATATCAAAAGATAGCATCGATCACAATAACGATTGGGATTTTTCATCAACGAATACCATTGGGGGGCAAAACCGCGCGTCCCCTTCAAAAGAGAGATATAAGTAGAAAACTAGTAAATGGGGAAGTACGACTACGCAACTATTTGATATTTTCTCCTTTGAAACAAACCTCATTTTGTATTCCTTGAAGATTGTTTGGTGGAACTTCAAAAATAGCCACCGATGGAATTATTAGTGTTTTAAATGAAACTCACGGTTTCTAGTTGATTCCACAATATAATAAAAGTTATTGAAAATTCTAAAAAATTGACAATTGTTTCGATAAATCAATATCATCGTCAGAATGACGGAAGTTACATTTCATTTGATGCCTACCTGATGTTTAGTAGTTATTTTTGGCTATACTAAGAAGTGACCTACCTTGTGATTGACTTAATATACGTTAATAGAAACAAAGATGAAGATGTGATATTACAAATAGTGAAGCTTAGATATCATTAGCCCTATGGTGATATCCTGGATATCATTTTCCCAATTAAGATCAGTATAACTGTGCAATGATATAGAAAACCAGGAAAACTATATCTGCTGATCTTTACAATTATCACTTAAGAAGACAGTTTATTAGTGGAGAACTCCCTAGATTTAACTGTGCATTGACAACTTCAATATTTGTAATATCACATCTTCTTCTTTTTTCTATAAACATATATTAAGTCAATCACAAGTTAGGTCAATTCTTGGTCTAGCCAAAAATAACTACTAAACATCAGGTAGACATCAAATAGAATATAACTTCTGTCATTCTGACGATGATATTGATTTATCGAAACAATTGTCAATTTTTTAGAATTTTCAATAACTTTTATTATATTGTGGAATTAACTAGAAACCGTGAGTTTCATTTAAAACGCTAATATGAGCAGATTCCACGAAGTAAGGGTCGAGACAGTTAATTTCACCAATGGAATTAACGATTGGAGTGTCAACTCACTTCCTCACAAAGACGACATTCTGCTGGCACAATTGATAAGTTGTTGAAATAACAAATTAAAAATGAAACTAAATGTTGGAGGAATGTCTTGCAAAGAGTAGTCGCTGGGGTTAAAAAGTTATCATTTAGGGGCTTGCCTTTCAGGGGATCATCTGAGAAACTCTAGGATGTTAAACAGGAAGTATGAGAATGTTTTTTCAAATGTTCTTTGCAACATGAAAGAAACTGACCAAGAAACATTAATTAACGGAGCTAATTATCTACGAGAATTTTATAAAGAAGATATAGACATTTCATTATCCAGTTAATGTTTATATTTCTGTCAAGTATTAAAGGAGAATAAGGATTTGGAAATAAAAAATATTCTTTATCCAAATTACTACCATCTGATGTGGCTCTAAGAATATTTGTAACTATGGCGGTGGCTCTTTGTTCCGCTGAACGCTCGTGTTCTACTTTGAAACATATGAAACCATATTTGTGATCTAGCACTGGCCAGGACAGATTACATTTTTTAGCAGTTTTCGCAATTGAAAGTGATTCAACAACAAAAATTTATTATATTTATACGGACATTGTTAACGACTTTGCTGCAAGCAAATCTCGCAGAAAGTTTTTGTAACACAGGTAAGTTTCTTAAATTCCATGACGATGTTATTTCACAAAATTAGGGTCGGCATGAATTCGATTTGCTTAAAGCTCTAAAATCCTAAGTACCGCACTGATTTAACTCAAAGTACTGGTAAGAAAAATAGAAAGTGAGCAGGATGTTCTTACATATTTTTAACGAGTATGCCTACTTTTTGTTGTGTTTTAGTAAGGGCACATCGTAAGTCACAAGCTACATCAAGTTTGTTCATAAGCACTGTTTGATTTTTGTGTAGAAAATGCTTTTTCGTATAATAGAAGCTTGAAAAAAGGTAAATGTAATCGAAGAGCATCCTGAGCTACACTGGCTTACACTTCGTCCGTTTTGTCGAAGTCATATTTTGCAGAAGAATAACTTTTTTTATTTCCAAAACATTTTATTGCCGTACTTCTGGCAGGGAGTCTATGTTGACATTGAAAGGGCCAGTGGATAATCTGTGAATATTTTTATCCCATGTGTTTGGGAAGTATTTGCTGAAATATTTACTGATGTTCTCCAAATTGTTATATATTTGGGTTTTTAAAATATGATTTCCCAAACACCTCCTTAAAGCTCGTTGCTTCTGAGATTTATATTGCCTCGGAGGACTTCCCGCAGTTTAGGAACCCTAGTTCTACAGTGATTATGATATATCGTTATCGATGTATCGTATATTGTCCCCTGAGTTTGAATTGGATAGGGTTGCTGCAACTCCTGCGGAAATCGTGTCAGTATTTTCAGAAAAATTACCTAACATACACACCCAAGCTTATATGGAATCACTGTGCTTGGCTAAGATGAAGTTTTAGTATTGTAAATAAACATTTGAGCATGCTTACCTTCTTTATGTTCTTTTTCTTCTCATACCTAAAGAATACCTTAAGGTCTGTTTATGGCAAAGGCTCAATTCGGTTGGTTATCCTGTGAGACGAAGCTCCAGCTATTCTTCCATCCCTTAGGGGTCTCTCTAGCGGTCGTCGGTCTGCTGATTTTCCATCTTTATTGATGTACGCTAGTCTCTCTTGGTCCATTCTGAGTATCTTCTCCTTTTCCTCCCCCATCTCACTATGTCCTCCACCTCACATGCCATTCTTATGTCATTGTTTCTCACCCTATCTCTTAGTGTCTTTCTTGCGATGGTTCTCAGTGTTTTCATCTCCGCTGTTCTGAGAATGTTTTTTGTCTTATTCGTATCAGCTCTCGTCTCCGTACCATTGGTTAGCACACACAAGATTTGTTTATCTGCACTTTACTATCAATGCGCATATTGTTGTTTTTCCAGAATATATCTCTTAAACATCCTGAGATTGTTGCGGCTTTGTTGACCTGTGATTTTATGTCGGTTATCGGGTGGTTGCTGCTTGTTATGTCCACTCCTAGATAAAGGAATCTCATTACCTGTTCTATTGGTTTATTGTCTATCACCACTTTGCACCTTGCTGGTTCTTTGGAGGAGGGCATACATTTTGTTTTATCAATTAATATTGACATGTTGTATTTTTCACTAGTCTAATAGAACTTATGTATTTGCCTCTGTAAATCGTTTTATGTTTTTGCTAGGATTACCACACAATCCGCATAGCACACCATGCTGATTGGTTTCTTATTCAGTATGTATACCCTGTTCGTTGTTGTCACACTGTGTATAATCTCGTCCTTGACAAGGTTAAAAAGGATTGGGCTGAGACTATCGCCCTGTCTTATTCCTGTTAGTGTCGGTATGTCTCGTCTTGTTCGATGTTACACTTTTATTCTTGTAGTGCCACCTGTGGTCATGTTTCTGATCATATTTATGATTGATGTTGGAATTTATTTCTCTCTTAATATGTCCAGTATGTCTCGCAGTTCAATTTAATGGAATGCTTTAGTTAGGTCGATAAGACACACATAAGCAGGGTAGCCGAATTCGATCGCCATCTCCTTTACCTGTCATAATTAACAGGGCATCGCTTGTCGATCTGTTCTTCTGAAATCCTTGTTGTTCATCTTTGTTTTGGATAGTGCGTTCTAGAATGCTCTTGGCAATGCTTCTTAATGTTGTGTTCAATATTATTCAGTAGTAAAATATCGTTACTTCAAGTTTGGACCAACAGAGGTGCAGAAGTGGAAAATTATTGATTACTTTAAACCAGGAATAGCCTCAAGAGACGTAGCAGGAAAAGTCGGCGTTTCTCAAAGTACCTGTATCAAAAACGCATGTAAGGTATTTGTAATTAGGAACAGGTGAGGTGTCCAAGCAAAATAAAATTCACCGTCGAAGTGGCCTTCAACACCAAAACTCAACAATTAAGAATTGTGAAATGTGTTTTCTTCAGATGGAGCTGGAGTTTGACTTGGATCAGATGACCGTCGAATTCTGTCTCTCCAAATTCCAGGAAAAGAGGCCAGTCTCCAGGCAGTCAGATATATCCCAAAATATGAAAAAGGATCTGTGATATTCGAGGGAGGTATTTTTATCGGAACAAAAACTTCTTTGCCTCCCGTCCAACCAACTTCAACTGTTACGAAACATGTTGATTTTGTGTTTCATCTTTATGCATAACAATGCACCTCTTCATTCTAACTGAGTGGTTACAAAATTTTTGAAAACGGAAGATGTAACAACTTTAAAATGGGCTACATGTTCACAAAATCTGAGTTTCACTGACAACCTGTAAGACCAGCTCAAAAGAAGGATAAAGGATCTTCGAGATAATCCAGGAAATGTTGCACATCTCATCCAGACAGCATCAGCTGAATGGGAACCCCAAGAAAATGATGATAGTTTAACGTTGCGGATCCAATTTATGAATTATGAGGACTAGCGATGGCAACACGGACTTGTATCGTATAATACTATTATATGAAAGGTAGTTTGTCTGTAAATATTCCAAGTCTGGACACCAGTTAACTGAGCATTTAAACACAAAACTCCCACAGTTTTGAAACTATCACTTCGAACTGATGCACTACTCTGGTTGTTTGATTGATACCACAGTTGCAAGAGAGGGTTTCAAGAGTACAGGAAGGTTTGTATGCTGACGCTTGGTTGATTAGGACCAGGCTACGTGTGTAACTAGCATATTATACTCATTCTATGTTTCCTATCGCGAAAACTATTTATAATAGTAGCTAGTCAATCCCACAGAAGACGCAATCTCAATCAGACTAGATAGCGAACGCGCGTTGCAACCTCGTTCACTACATGATACTAACTGTATCAAGCGGCATAAATATTTTAAACCCGCTCTTTCAACTTCACCAACCTCGATACTCCTTTATAAAACCGTTGTTCTAAGCCACAAAATTCAAAATAGCAAGTTGCTCGGCCTCAGTCCAAATTTATAGCAAATCCAATGAATGTATTTTGCGGATCTCTAGTGTGAATGGTGCGGGACAGAATTACAAAATATAATATTGTCAAATTTCATTGAGGAATAATGATTCTAATTACCATAACCACGCTTTTATTGTTCACATTAAATGAAATAGAAAAAAAGTGTTGTGAGCGTGTGGGAGACGTCGAGCCTGGGGAAACTTGATGAGATTCCGTTGGTATTTATTTGCGTCGCTCTCTGAGATATAAGATCCGTAATATTATAATGAGGTATTATGTTCTATTGAATGGAAGAAAATTCTAAGAATGGCAGTCATATTCACTTTTAATGATGAAGCTCAGACGAAATTTTTGTATATTAATGTATAAAATTTATTATTAATTCAATGAGACTTTGCATACAAATTTGCAGCTTCTTTATATAAAATATTTACGCATTTCATTTGAAAGAAGTTATTATTCTACTTCTGTGGATGTTACCATTCTACTTCTGTGAACATCTGATATTTAGATCACATGAAGTTAGGAACTATTTATAATGAAAGGTAGATAATTGGATAGAGAAAATGGAAATCACACTCCACAAATATACCAGTGGTGTTTCAAACTTGATATCAGTGGTGTTTCAAACTTGATATCAGTGTAAATCAAGAGTGACTGCGCGTCACTCGTGCCATGTCACATCTTGGCATTTTTGTCACCCCCCTCTCTTTCTTTCTCTCTCCCTTTCTCTATCATGATGCGCTGGAGGGAAGACACTATTATACAAAAAAATTACTTCTGTAAATGTCTAAACCATTTTGCAGAAGCTTGTAGAAACAGAGAGATGAATTTAGTGCAAGAAGATACAAGAGAATAAGAACAAGAAATGCTTTCAGGACCTGTTAATTTAGTAGGAATGGTACAAAAATGTATGGATGAAAGTATAATACAAGACTTAGAAGATAAGGTAAAATTAGATACAGGTAGTCATTGTAATGTGATACCAGATTTCATTTTAACCAATAAAGTTAAATATAGATCTAGATAAAAGTAATATAGATTCAAAAAATTACAATGGGTCTAATATTTAAGGATTAGCACAAAAAAAACTAAAATAGAACGTAAAAAATGAGGGTATAGTATTTCAGGTTATAAAAGCTGAGACTTCAACAGTGGTAGTCATAGGATATCCTACTTCAAATAAGTTAAATATGGTAAACGTTAATGTATCTTGTATACAAATTCAGAGCGAGTATAACAAATTATTGGAAAAATATAAAGAGATAACTTTTTCAGATGAAACTAACTGTTTTTAAGTAATTCCATAATTAGTAAATACAAAACGCAGTTGGGTTCAAACCAGTAGTGAGTGTTAGTGTTTTACGGTGATTTAACTGGTGAGCAATTTTTTATTAGGGTTTTAAGTGAAACTCAATGTTTCTAGCTAATTCCACAATATAATGAAAAATATTTAAAATTCTAAAAAATTTACAATTGTTTCGATAACTGAATATCATCGTAAGAATGACAGAAGTTATATTTCATTTGATGCCTACCAGTTATTCTGACGACGATATTCAGTTATCGAAACAATTGTATATTTTTTAGAAATTTCAACATTTTTCATTATATTGTGGACCTAGCTAGAAACAATGAGTTTCATTTAAAACACTAATATGAGTAGATTTTCCGAAGTAAAGGTCGAGACAGTTAATTTTTTATTATTATTTTTATTTGATTTATCTTATTTATCTTATTGTTATGTCCTTTTTCGATGAAATTCCAAGGAGTAGGCAGATTGAGGCCTTGGAATTAGCCGAAGGGGGTGATTCGTTGCCTAGAGTAGGCAGATGAGACTACGGAATCGGATCACTTCCCAGATTAATGAACTAATAACCTAGCCCTCCCCACCCCTCCGGATAACATGCATGTCCGCGGTTACCACTTTGTTTCAGTAGCCCTTTTCCTTTTTGCGTGAAATACCCATGAATCTCTTTGTTGTTTACATAACACGCGATATTCCTACATCTTCTTTGTGGTTTACTATGGGTCGGAAAGTTCTGGCAGGGGGCTATATGTGCCTCCGTGTCCATCATGATTGTTGTCCCGAACGCTCGGGATCTTCCAATTGAAGGCAAAAATGAGCGTTTGGTATCCATGTTGAAATCCGTTGTTTTGTGTTTTTCCACACAGTCGTGATTCCTTAATACGCTACTAACCTTACTACACCTTGTCAGTTACCTTCAAGTTCACTGGTCGCTAGCAATATTGAAATTAACATCTAATTAAATCTAATAGTGTTTTTTGGGATCATCACATCATCCCCTCTTGGAAGAGAAAAATAATTCCTGATAAATTTTCGATACTATTTATAACGTTAACGATTCTCGCATTAATTGTTTATTACACTAATTGTCTTGGTGTTTTGAATGAAAGTCACTGTTTCTAGCTAATTCCACAATATAATAAAAATTGTTGAAAATTCTAAAAAAATGACAATTGTTTCGATAAATCAACATCATCGTCAGAATGACATAAATTACATTTCATTTGATGCCTACCTGATGTTTGGTAGTTATTTTTGGCTAGACCAAGAAGTGACCTAACTTGTAATTGACTGAATATATGTTAATAGAAAACAGAAGAAGATGTGATATTACTAATATTGAAGCTTAGATAATATTAGCCCTATGGTGATATCCTGGATATCATTTTTCCAATTAAGATCGGTATAACTGTGCAATGATATAAAAAACCAGGAAAACTATATCTGCTGATCTTTACAATTATCACTTAAAAAGACAGTTTATCAGTGGAGAATTCCCTAGATTTATCTATTCATTGACAACTTCATATTATGGGTTTCTTAAATGTCTTCTAATTCCCAATTCTTCAAGGAAATCCAGTTCTTGTTTCTTTTCACAAGTATGCAGCACTTCTAGTTCTGTGTTAGGTGTCAATGAATGATTCGTGTCAAGTAGATGTTTTGCGTAGTGGGATTTACCTGGTAGTTTTAATCTGTATGCTTGTAAGTGTTTACTGTATCGGATTTCATAATTTCTTTAAGAACAGAAAATAACGTTAGTACAAAATTGTTAACTGTAAAAACAAAAATACCAAAATAAAAGTAATCAGGAATATATAAACTCAAATGTCCAGAATTTAATGCTGCCTATTTGGGTCAGACCGTTAGAAATTTTGAAATCCGATACAGTGAACACTTACGAGCATACAGATTAAAACAACCAGATAAATCCCACTACGCAAAACATCTACTTAACACCAATCATTCATTGACACCTTACACAGAACTAGAAGTGCTGCATATTTGTGGAAAGAAACAAGAACTGGATTTCCTTGTAGAAATGGACATAAGAAGACATTTAAGAAACCCACAATATAAAGTTGTCAATGAACAGATAAATCTAGGGAGTTCTCCACTAATAAACTGTCTCCTTAAGTGATAATTGTAAAGATCAGCAGATATAGTTTTCCTGATTTTCTAGATCATTGCACAGTTATACTGATCTTAATTGGAGAATTAAATCCAGGATATCACCATAGGGCTAATAATATCTGAGCTTCAGTATTTGTAATATCACATGTTCTTCTTTTTTCTATTAACATATATTAAGTCAATCACAAGTTAGGTCACTTCTTGGTCTAGCCAAAAATAACTACTAAACACCAGGTAGGCATCAAAGGAAATGTAACTTCTGTCATTCTGACGATGATATTGTCAATTGTCATTTTTTTAGAATTTTCAACAATTTTTATTATATTGTGGAATTAGCTAGAAACAGTGAGTTTCATTTAAAACACTAATATGACTAGATTCCACGAAGTAAGGGTCGAGACAGTTAATTTCACTAATTGTCTTGTTTTTAAACACTGCGTTATTTTTACTATCTTACCTCACTTGATTGGAAATATTTTCGTTATGGTATTTATACAATCGATTTCTATGAACGATTTGTTTCTTATTGTTGTGAGATATAATCTCACAGTTTACTCCTTTTACTTCAGTTATTTTGAACGGGCCTAAATAATATGGATCGAATTTATTTCTTTCTCCATTTTCCAGAATTACCGAATCCCCTACCCTAAAGTTTACGGTTGACGATTCCTTTTCGCTTTTATTTAATCTACTTAGCTTATTTTTCATCAAAAACTGCTTGGCTCTTTCATTCGCGTACTTCAACTTATATTTCAATTATTTATCATACTTTTCAAAATTGTAACATGGTTCTATTTCCACATTTAAAAATTCTGGTATGTTGGGTTTTCAATCGTATAACAACTCAAAAGGAGTGTATCCGTGATATGTGTTTGGTGTTGTATTATGACAATATGCAAACATTTTCACAAATTCACACCAGTTATTTCTAGAATCTTTAATAAACTTTGGTATGTATTCATTAAACGTTCTGTGTAATTTTTCACAACTGCCTATTGCTTCGTGGTGATATTCCGTTGAGAAATTGTGTTTTATTTTCAAAAGTTCCGCTTAGCTCTTCATTATTTCGTTCTTATATCCTTGATCCGTTATTATTTCCGTCATCAAACCATAGTTTGGTATAAAGTTGTCAAATATAGCTTTTGCTATTGTGGCTGCCTCTTTGTTAACGACCGATATCATGACCGCATATTTTGTTAATTCGCATAATATTGTGATACAATAACGGTTCCCATTGTTACTTTCTACAAAAGGACCTATTGTGTAAATAAATGATAACAAACGGTTTTATAGATGTGTCCGTGATGACAAATTTCTCTTTATGACTGGGTTTAGCTTCATTCACTTGACATTCGTGGCAATTCTTTACATACTTCCGTACATCTTTCTCCATGTTTTTACATCTAAAATTTTCTCTCAGTTTCTGCAATAATCTATTGTTTCCTACATGTCCTCCAAACATTGGTTCGTTGTGATATCTTTCTAGAATCTCTTCTTTCTGCTGCACCGTTTTTGGTACTTCGCATATACACACTTGTAAATTTTTCAACCTTCCATTCCCTTCTTCCATAAATTCTTCTATAGTGCACTTTTTGAATATATAATCATCTGCATATATCTTCATTCTATTTACTTCAAATTTTACCAAAGCTCATCAAGTTTTTCCAACGTTCGTCCTAAGTCGAAGTTGTGTATTCCGGTAAAAGAGGCTTCACTAAATTTCAATTTATTTTTGATCCAAACGTTCATCCTTAACAAGATACGGTTATTTTCAAAATGTAAAATTGACAATTTATTCACTTCTTACTTGTTTAAAACGTTTATCATTGAAGGTTGTATTGAAAGTTTTCCGATTGGTTTCGTTATTTTCCTTATACGTTGATTTATTCCATCCTGCATGTATTTCTAATTGATTCTTCCTTTCTTCCAGTTCTTTTAGACTTTTTAACGTATTATCAATTCTCTTAGCTTATGCTCCACTTTCTCTCGCCTGTTCCATATATCTTATCAGCTGTTTTCTCTGTTCCAGTTTTTCTTTTGGGTAATCTTCATCAATATATATCTTTGTTCCTTTTAATATATTCGTTCCTTACAGTTTCTACTTTCTCATTCAAATGTTTCATCATTATTAGTACTGGCCTATTTTTGTTACTGTTTTTGTTTCCTAATATTTTACATTTCAAAATATCTGATTTAAGATCTACTGTATTATTAACCTGTTTCATTACATATTCTAATTTATTTTCTAAAGGTTTCTCATCCTCTTCGTTGCCTTCTTTTATACCATGTATTATCAAATTCTTCTCTCTAAAATTTTTCTGGGTCTGTGTCATATTTTCTTGCAATAATTCGGTTTTTTCCTTTAGATCCATATTTTCCATCCTTAATTCGTAGTATTTTTTCTTTAACTGTGCTATTTGCCTTCTCATTTCCTCAATTTTATCTTCTATCTTGCATATTCTTTCGTTATTATTAGTGTGGTTATTGTAATTGCCATTCCTGTTGAATTTCCTCTCCTTGTGATAGTCTATATATTTGTTACAACCGTTTCCTGGGTTGTATTGTCTGAATATCCTTCCAGGAGGGTTGCCGTTATACAATCCGCTGTTGCTTCCTCTCCTATGATTGTTTTCTAAAGTTAAAATCTGATTTGTTGAAGAAATTCCTATTGTCCTTCATGTGTAATACTTGTTGTTGACTTCTACTGATACCAGCTTAGATAGTACTTCTTGCGTGTTTTCAAAGCTTCCCGCTGCTATGATCGTTTTCGATACCTCCGCTGTGGCATTCATCGTCACTGCCTTCATCGTTGCTTCTTTGGTGTATTTTTCAGCTAGACGTTCTGGCATCCCTTCCGACACGTATGCTGCCTGTAGCTTCTCTGCCAGTTTCTCTATTTCTGTCGCGTATTGCGTTATGTCCTTCCCATTTTGCCTCACTTTGTTAAGTTTCGCTAAGAGAAGGCTTGTGTTATCTCCTCTTATTCCTGGTTTAAGTTTCTGTGATAAAATTTTCTGTCGTTATCAGGCTTCTAGCTTTTCCAGTCAGTCTTTTATTAAAATCAGCAGAATCGCATTTCCTTCATTACCCGTCGCGTTTGTTTGTAACAAATCTAATGAGTCTAAAAACGAGTGTAACTTGCTTGCTTCTCCGTTGAAGTCGGTGGGTAATACCTTACTCGCGAAGTTAAAAAAATATTCATACTTTTATCGTTTTCAATTGTTTGCTTATTGCTTGTAATACACCCGTATCGATCTCCTCAAATATAGAGGTAGGTATTTTGACAATACAATTTAGCGCTTGAAATGCCCTAACAGTTTTATCCCTAATCTTATCCGAATAATTTTTACAACTTTCTTGTTGTACTAAACTTAAGTTTTTCCAATTTTTACCCATCAACTCAGCAACATTATTATGAAGTATTATTATACTATTAATTACTTCAATGTGTTTATCTGGATTTTTAGGAGTTACCTTTTTCAAAACCCTTTTTCCCTATTTATTTATTTCTTCTACGATTGCCTTTAGCTTATCTTCGAAATCTTCCCACGTTATTGACATTTAAAAGATCTACCATTCGTTCATAAGAATAGAGTGCATAAGTACTTACAATTTTATACAGGCCCTTCGATGCGTTTTCAGTAGGGACCACATAAATTTTAGAATGAACGCTAGCGTTATTATGTACAATAAGACCATTATTTGTGTTGTAAAATTATCTTACAGCACCATGAAATTATTGTTTACTGTACAAGTTTCTTATACCTCTTGCTTAGTAGGTGCACCATCCATAGTTTTGCTCTTCCAAGGTCCAAAATTTAAATAAAAGACCATATACCTTCGCTCGTTTGGATTACCATCAGTTCGCAGGACTATTGACAGGATTATTGTTGAATATTACCATTTAGTTTGCAGGATTACTACCATCTAATTTGCAGGATTATTACCATTTAATTTGCAGGATTATTACCATTTAGTTTTCAGGATCATTACCATTTAGTTTGCAGGATCGCCGTGTGGTGGTTATTTAGCAAGTGCCCCTCGTATATACTTCTTAAACCATCGAACAATTAATCTTCGAGAAACACTTACCATTATTCATTGGGGTTAAATAAATACCATCATTTATCAAAACTCACTGGGACAATAATAAAGAAATGAAATCTCTCTTTATATAGGAGCTTCTATAAATGTATTGTTAGACCAACACAGTCGATGATCTTTCCGTCGACCTAGCTGATACATTATTTATTTACAAAACAATCGTGATTCCTTAATATGCTACTAACCTTACTACACCTTGTCAGTGACCTTCAAGTTCACTGGCTGCTAGCAATATTTGAAATTAATATCTAATTAAATCTAATGGTGTCTTTTGGGATCATCACATATCAAAATTTGGATATTTGCCTTTAGATGCTACCTGTTTATTGAATCAAATGAGTCCTAAGCAAACTAAAATCTGAAATATATTGAAACTCATCCATCATTCCAAACAAATTGTTTGCATTGGAAACATGTTTCCATTTCCTATGGACGTAGTATAATCTTAAATTATATGAATTAAGAATATAATACCTTCAAGTTCTTATACCGTTACAATTTATACTAGGTTAACAATATATCCTGATACAAAATTACAGTCTCATGTTAACTGAATACAACATAAATATTCTCCTAATGGCCTGGTTCAGCACTTATCAAACTACATATAAGCCACAGTTTTCATTAAGTCGAAAATGCCATTTTGTGCCTTGCAGATTAATCCCACGAACACAAACTGACATATCTAGGAGCCCTTTACCCTACTAAATTATTGACAATATCCGTTGCACTCACAGGTAGTAGTAGTTAACATTATACAGCGTTAATAAGATATTTTAGTTAGCAACAGTTCTCGCCTGTCCATCCTATTACCAAATTCCACTTAATCGGCACGTTATGCAAAGTAATGGTACTATAAAGGTATATAACGATTCGTCTAACACTGATATAGTACGAGGGCAACCGTATCATTAAAGTGTATACCTTTATAATCGCTTAGCTAAACACATTATTTTGATTTTAGAGATGAACATTTTACATTTGAGCAGGTACGTAGAACAACATACATCATTCATTTGAAGACGGAATATACAGGTCAACAGTGTTTTTAGATATAGACTTGATGTTTGGCATATGTCCTTCATTCGGAGTTTATCCACAGAAATTTCTCGAAATCCAGTTTAACTATAATTAAAACAACAGAAGAAATCAAGAGAGTGACAGGTTTGGACGTGGAATAGATATATTTTTGAAAATCGTCTGTAAGTAATTAGAGTTCAATGTGCAGATACGATGATGATGATGAAGATATAAATAACAGGAAAATAGGATGCAAAAACATGCCATCATTGTGGCGATTCCTTTCTTGGAATAAAACATCTGCTGATAAATATCAAATACATAGATCAAACTTACAACGATATCTTAAACAAGTATACGAGGTCTGATAAAAAAATAAACGTTATTTTGAAATTTCGTGAGTTACGTATGTTCGATTTTCGCATTTTTTTTCTGTTATGTTGGTACACATGTCTGTTATATATGTTGGCAATATCAGCCATTTTGGATTGTCAGTTTGTTTTTGACAGATAAAAAGGTTAGTCGTGTTTTGGTGTGCTCTTCGATTTTTTACTATTCGAAAAAATGGATCAAAGAAACTGTATTAAGTTCTGTGTAAAAAATGAAATCAAATGCGCAAGGACATTTGAAATGTTGACTGTGGCGTTTGGCGAGTCTACTATGAGCAGAACACAAGCTCAATTATGGAAGCGTCCAGAAGAGCCAAGATCGAAAAAAGCAAGTCAAGTTCGGTCAAATGTGAAGGTTTTGCTCACTGTTTTCTTCGACTGCAATGGCGTGGTGCATCATGAATTTTTGCCACAAGGTCGTACGCTCAATAAGGAATAATACCTTGAAGTTATGCGCCGTTTGCGCGAAGCAGTTCGTCAGACGCACCAGCTCACACATCGATGCTTGTGCGTGAGTTTTTAGCCAAAAACAAAACCGTTATCATGCCTCAACCACCGTATTCACCGGACTTGGTCCCCGCTGACTTTTTCCTCTTCCCAAAACTAAAGACACCGATGAAAGGAACGCGTTTTGCTACGATTGAGGAGATAAAAGAAAAATCGAAACAGGAGCTGTTGGCGATATCAAAAAGCGCGTTTCAGAAGTGATTCGAGGATTGTAATAAACGCTGGCATAAGTGTATTATATCTGAGGGGAATTACTTTGGAGGGGACAAGATAGTTATTGATGAATAAATAAATACTTTTTGAAAAAATTTAAAATAGCGGTTATTTTTTGATCAGACCTCGTATGTAGAGGATTCATCATCCAGACTAAAACTTTCACAAATGGTCACCGCAGAAGAAGAGGAAAAATTGGCACATTACATTACGGTTTCTTCTAATCTTACTTATGGATTGGGAAAGCAACAAATTCGTAAATTGGCCCATGACTATGCTGTAGCAATAAAGAAAACTAATACGCCAAATAATTGGATCCAGAATAAAGTTGCATCTAAAGTCTGGATAAAGGAATTTCTCAATAGGCAATTTCAATTATCAATACGGACAGCCGAAGCTACTAGTTTGTCACGCGCAACAAGGCAAATGTAGGGGATTTTTTTGAAAATCTTAGGGTCTACGGACGGCATCAGTTACGTCCTGAATCTATTTACAAAATAGACGAAACCATATGGACTACTGTTAAGCGCACACAAAGAGTGATTGCTCCTAAAGGCACTAAGCCAGTTGGACAAGCAGATTCTGCAAAGAAGGCTAGCTCGTCACAGTGTGCTGCGAAATCGAATCAATTGGAAACTCCATACATCCTTACTTCATATTTCCAAGAGTAAATTTAAAACCCTATATGCTCCATGATGCTGCCATTGGCTCTGATCGTTCAACGAATCCTTCTGGTTGCCAGCACATAAATGGTGGCTTATGATATGAGCAAAATTTAGTTCCCAAAATAGAAATTCTTCATTAATTAAAATGGTAAAAATTTTTGCTGATCTGGACAGTTGTCCAGCAAGTTCGGCATCCCTGGAGAGGATATTTAGTACCTTCAGTTACGTGTGGTCAGATTTGAGGAACCGCTTAGCCCTAGAAAAAGTGGAAAAACTTGTTAAATTTTCCCAATACGAAAATGCCAAAGACCTAGCCAAAGACCAATGTTATCTCAAATGTTTCGCTTTTTCATTTTCATGTTACCATTAGTACTTAAGTAATTATCTCGAGAAAAGTACCTTTAAATTTTTATATGTAAGAGTTGATAAATAAATTTGATTTGATAATTTTACTTATTTCTGTAGGAGTTTTTGTCAATACTTATGGTGGGTCGTTGCGTCAAAAACCCACTGGGTTTATGTGTGCCAACCCTGGTGTATGTGATATAGTCAATCAGTCTTCTGGCATTTCTTTCTTCTGCTACAAAAGTGTATTTTTCATCCATTTGTTGGTACCACATTGTATTTCCGATTATAAAATAAATTCTTCTTCGAAATCTATCATCTTTATCCCGTTCTTGTTTATTGTTGGCTCTCCGTAAATTCCCATGCATCCCATTCCCCTGTTTCTATCATTACCTACTAAGTTTCTTTTCTGCAACAACGGCAGCCATAAAATACAGCCACTGGACTTAACAGTATATGGACTCGAACAGATTGGAAGGTAAGCAGCCCTAGTAAAACTGTGACAATTCATAATATCCCCAAATTAGCAGCTGTTGCTATACCTCAAGATTTCAAGCAAAGAAATATTCAATAAGGATTTGAAGAATCTGGCATATGGCCTTCCAATTCAAATATATTTTTAGAAGAAAATATCCTCTATTCTTCTGTCACCGATCGCCATTTGCCTGATACTGATGGACTGGTATTGTCAGAGATGACCCTACAAATCAGTCAACTTCATGTCAAGTCCAATTTTACCCAATCATATGAACATTATGCCGGGTTGTGGAGTCTCTCCTTTTGGACCCAATTCTATCCATTGCTGCCACATTTTCTCTGCGTTGTACATGTCGTAAGGAGGCAATAGTATTCCAGGGGCTGAACCACACATCATAATTGATATTGACGCCTTGGTAAAGTTGCATATTTGCTCTGGATATTTAGTTCCACGACAAAACAAGATTTTTTGCTTGTCAGGGTCATCTTGTATATTTGTTCCATCGTAGTTAAACAGGTTACAAGCTGGTACATTCTGTAGCGTTTCCCTCAGATTATTAAAGTATTCTACCATGATATCTTTTGAAATATTAGCTCTAGATCTCTTAATATTTGCCGACACTTTTTGATTTATCTCTCCTTTGTGTCTTCCTAACAAAGAACGGGCCCAATCTATTCCAGGCATATTTGATTTAAGCTTGCTGTTATTACGTCCTTGGCTATCTAAGTAATTTTTTGCCTAGTATCGTAAGTCGATAAGCGTAAGAGGAAATCCCCACTCTCCACAGCTGCCCTTATAAATGCTTTTTCTTCATTGGGTGTAAAAACTGTTTGACCTCCGCTTTCCTTAATACGGCTGCCAATGTACTTATTGCGTAGCGTGCCAAATGGAATTTTATATTCAGCGGAAGCACGACGAATAGACCAATCTTCTTCAGTGATTTTTTGAAGTGCCAATTGAAGGTTGGCGTCTGGATAATCCATGTATGAACGTGCCCCTAACTGTTTTTGGTACTTTCTAGGCATCGCTGAAACAAACAATAAAATACAAGATGAATACAGTAAATTTTAAGTTACAAAAAATAAATAGATATATTCTATTATGTAGGGTGAAATTGATCATATATATATATATATATATATATATATATATATATATATATATATATATATATATATATATATATATATATATATATACATATCAGTTCATAACGTTCTTCGCCGTTTTCTGATTTCCAGCTTCCATCTATCTCGATCGGTACATAGATTCTCCTCTATCTCTCTTGCTTGTATGTCCTTTTCTACTCCTTCTCTCCAACTCAACCTAGGTCTCCCTCTCTTTCTTCTGCCGTATGGCGTCCAATCCAGCACTTTTCTTGGTATTCTAGTTTGTTCCATCGTCTGTACGTGTCCATACCACCTAAGTTGATTAACTCGGATGTCTTCTGATAAATTGTGTTTAGTCCCCATTATTTCTCGGATTTTCTCATTTCTGACTTTATCCAGCTTCGATTTTCCAGCAGCACGCCTCCAGTAATCCATTTCGGTGGCTTCTATCATTTTAAGTGCATTTTCCTTTAACGGCCATACCTCACTTCCATAGGAGACGATACTTTTAACTATACTGTTATAAATTTTGTTTGTTTGTTATCCTTTGATATCGTTCTATCCCACAGTATATTGTTAAGTTTTCTAATCGCCTGTCTTCCCAGGTTATTTCCGTATCTAATTTCTTCGTCCATGCTACCTTCGCAGGTGATGTCAACTCCTGGGTATTTGTATTTTCTTGTGTGTTTAATCTGTTCTTGTTGTTCTAGAAGTAAATTCCTTTGTTCTCCCCCAACGCACATATACTCGGTTTTTTTGACGTTCACCTGCAGTCCCCACTTGTCATATTCCTCCGTTAATTTTCGTGTCATATATTCTAGGTCTTCATAATCTTGTGCTAGGACAACTTGATCATCTGCAAAGCACAACGTGTATAGTGTGTAGCCATCATTTAATGGTATTCCCATATTTCTACACTTCCCTTTCCACAACTTCAAAGCTCGTTCTTAATAGATTTTGAATAGAGTCGGCGATAAGCAGCATCCCTGCTTAAGTCCTTTGTTGATGTTGAAACCTTTTGACATTGCACGTCCCTGCTTTATTTTACTGGTATTATTTTTATATAGTTCTTGGACAGTCTTTATAAGCATTACGTTGACGTTAGTTTTCTCAAGTGCTTCCCAAAGTTTTATTTGTGGGATGCTGTCGTAGGCTTTCTTCAGGTCGACAAACAGTAGGTGAACTTCTTGATTTCGTGCCATTTTCTTTTCTATCATCTGCGTTATTGTGAAGAGATGATCGGTGGTAAATCTTCCTGCTCTGAAACCGGCCTGTTCTTCGACTTCTATATCGCGATATTCGTCTTCGATCCTTCTTTTAACCAACGTTCCGTATACTCTCGGGATAGAACTTAGGACGGCGATTCCTCGATAGTTGTCACAGATGTCTTTGCTACCTTTTTTATGGATAGTTGTTATGTAGGATGTTCTCCATTCTTCGGGAATATTCTCCCCATTGAGACACTTTTGGAAGAGGCTAGTAAGTTGTCTATATAGTTTGTCTGTGCCGTATTTGAGCAGCTCTGGTGGAATGTTTCCAGGGCCTGGTGATTTTCTATTCTTCATATTTTGACAGATTTGTTTAACTTCTGCACTCTTGACCCTAATCGGAGATGCTAATGTTCTTATTTCGATGCGAGGTTCGGGCTCTTGTTTTTTAAATGCTTCTCTATTTTTAGTCAGGAGCTTGCCGATGTATTCATCCCATTTTAGTAGGGTGACTGGTGTGATAATATCTTTTTTGTTATCTTGACGAAGGGATTTTAATAATTTCCAACTTTCGGTGCTTTTACTACCTCCTAGATATGTGTTAATTCTAGCACAATTCCTCTCCCAGCTTTCATTCTTCTTCTGTGTTATTGCTGTGCGCACTTTCTTTTGAGCTATTTGATAATCAGTCTTGCTTTGGTCAGTTTTCTTGCAGAGGTGTACCTTGTGTTTATCATTTTTCGTATTTATCATTTCTTCGATTTCATCATCCCACCAGTATGGCTTTTTACGTTTGGATGTTTCATATAATCCCAGAGCTTCTTGAGCTGCGCTCTTTAAGCAATCTTTGATATACGTATATTGATGTTCTGTATTCTCGAAGTTTTCTTGGGTCAATTTTTCATCCAGTCGTTTTCGATACAGTTCTTTTATGCTTTCATGATTGAACTTGTCTAAGTTGAATCTGATTTCTGCCCTTTGTTGTTCTTTCTCTCTTTCCTCTTCATTGTTTATTCGTTTGACTGATTGATAGGAAAGTATTTTGGCTTTAACGAGGTGGTGATCACTTCCGCATGTTGCTCATCTGTACACTCGTACATCTTGGATTTTTAATTTTGTGTTTTGTCTGACTATTAGATAATCTATGATAGATTTCAGATTTCTAGAGTGCTGTGTCCAGGTAAACTTATGTATTTCCCGATGTTCAAAAAAGCCATTTACTACTCGGAGATTATTTTGATCACATAAGTTGATGAGTCTCATGCCATTATCATTTAGGATCTCTTCTCCGAATTGACCTATAATTCTATCATGTTTTTCCTTCCCAGTTCTGGCGTTGAAGTCTCCTAGCAGTATAATTTCCCTTGCTGTTCCTATTACTGATATTTCGTAAGATAGTTGTTCATAGAACTCTTCCTTTTCTTTTACTGGGGCATCCTCACTTACGGCGTATACTCCTATGATTGTGATTTTATTACCGCAGAGGCACAAGTTGAGTTTGATGATACGTTGGTTTACTGCTTCCCAGGAAGTGATATACCTTCTCAGATTCTTACGGACCAGTATAGATACTCCTTGTTGGGCCCTTTTATCTTTTGGAATTCCCGAATAGAAGTGATCGTAGTGCCCTTAGTTTTCTGATCCCTGTCCTTTCATCTTTGTTTCCGTTAATACTGTTATATCCATATCCGAGTTCTTCAGCTCCGAAATGACATCATTCAGCTTTGTAGAGAGACCTTGGACATTCCAAGTACCAATATTCTTTAACCTTTTCCTTAGCTTGGGTCGTCTTCGTTTGTTCGGTCGATTCCGAGGCTTGTTTCTGGAAGTTTTAACCTTGTTATCATTTCACAAGTATCGGGGGGTTGGCCCGATGCCTCAACCCCCAACCTGGAGGACCGGGGCTTTGATTTTGGAGTGTCCCTCTCTTAGACAGACCGTCTTCACTACGACTTTCGAGATCTGTCTTCCCAGTTGCTTCATTTTCCCATAAAGCAGGGGTTGCCACCTCCGCCGCTGGTTTCCCTTTGCCGTTGTGGTCTTCATCCGTATCCCTGGATAAGGGGCTCTTACAGGGTGCTACCAGCCGGGCCAGCTGAACCCAGGTTTTTTTTCGAGGTGTTACTCCTCGAACCCTCCTCTTTCCTTATCTCTTGCGTGATAAGGCCCCCGGCTTGGGACGGGCGTAGCAGAAATTGATCAACGAGAATGATAAATCTCACCCCATATACATGATCAATCAAATGGCAAATATTATGAAATTGGTTGAGCCGACTGTCAACATCAAAGCACACGAAGGTTACAAAGCAAAAATAAACATGTATATTTATTGAAAATTAACAAAATCTAGCTGAATTCTGACTTTCCGCACAAATTTGTGAACGTTCACTTTCACAGAAAAACAATAACTATTAATGACTTGCAGTTTTTTCACTATACAGGCAGCCGTTATAGTTCACTGGTTCATATTGCCGTATGCCATCTTTGTATTGTCAATATTGGTCGAAAGTAGCGTATTCGCACGGTTGATTTAGGCGCTAAATTCAAATGTGTAAACGGATGATTTAGTGAACAATCCCGCCCCGGATGATCAATTTCATCCCAAATGACGGTACTTGTTCGCTGATAATATCACGAGATCACTTCATAAACTGACTGTACGGCAAATAGGTAGTCTCTTTATATATTAGAGGGCCTTCTGGAATATTCTTTTTCGGGATGTTTCTCGAATGCCGACTCAATCCTTAGAAGATCTTCGGAGAACATTTCTATAAAAAAACGGTCACAAAAAATCCCAATTCTCCTGGAATTTTTGTGTAGCAGAGACTGGATGTTTGAATCGGCAACTGACCCCATTTCTATACTTTCCAATCTTATGGAAATAACAGGGCACCGTCTTCATTAGATACTGATAACGGGGGTTGTAACAGCTGCTTCAAACTGTTTCACATAATTGGTCCACGATGTCTTTTCGTAGAATGTTGACTCGTGCCAAAGTCTTCTATCCTGGAGTTTATTTGTGGCTTGCAGGGTTTTATATGTTTAATCATCTTTTCTTCTGCTGGCGTGTCTTGTGTTCTTAAATCTGCCATATTCCTCTCTTCTTGGATATTCTCGCCTACCATTGTCATCTTATTCTCTATATCAGATTTTAGAGACGAAATTTTATTTTTCACGTCAGTGGCAATCTTATTTTTCATCGGTAAAATATCGGCAGAAATATCGTTCTTCATAGTAGCAATATCGCTCTATATATATGAAAAATCGTTCTTTATAGCAGAAATATCGTTCTTCACATTAGTTGAAATCTTCTCTTCCATAATAGGAATATCGTTCATCATTGTTAAAATCTTCTCGTCCTTATTAGCAGAAATATTCTCTTCCATGGCAGAAATTGACGAGATTAAGGTGGAAGGTGAAATTTTGAATAAAAATGATTCTGGATCAAAGCCGTCATTTCGCAGTGACACTTTAAGTATTTCTACTAATTCACTTTTCTTACCGGACGTTTCCAACACACGATCTTCCAATTCTGCCTTTAACTCTGTCACTTTTAGGTCACTTAATCTCTTGGCCATTTTTTGTAGCTATTTATTTATTTCACCCCACCCCTGACACCAATATAATGTTTTTTTATTTATTTGAACGTTTTTATTACGGGTGGGATAAATTATGTCTACTAACTTAATTTATTTATTCACTACACTATTCACTAATTTATATTATATACACAGTATATTCATTTACATTAATTATATAAACTAACTTCACTACTTAGACTATTTACTTGTTCGCTGTTTATATCACGAGATTACTTTATAAACTGACTGAACGGCAAGTAGGTGTTCTCTTTATATACTAGAGGGCCTTCTGGAATTTTCTTTTTCGGAATGTTTCTCGAATGCTGGCTCAATCCTTAAAATATCTTCGGAGAACATGTCTATAAAAAAACGGTCAGAAAAAAAGTCTCAATAGATCTTCCCGGAATTCGGCGCCCTTAACATAAGATTACAGGTCCGTACTTAGTATCTACTTCGGTGTGTGAGTTCGTAACACTATTGGTCCATTTTGAAAAAAAAACGGATCTAAACAACTACAAGGAGAGTCCAAAATTAATATCCCCGACTTTTTTTTAATCATAGTAAGATATCTATTTTAAAATAAATGAATATTTCTAAAACCAGTCGTCACTCAATATTTTTAGAAATATTTCTAGACAACTAAGTGTTTATACAAAAACTAGTTAACATCGGCTGGTGTAAGAAACACATAATTTGTATTATCGGCTTTCTTATGGTGGATATATCATATCTTTCTAAATCAGTTCTGTAACTACCTCGCTTCCTAGAATTGCGATAAAATTCAATAACAGTTTACAATTTATTACAAATACCACTCGAATGAAAAGTTTGAAATTAACTTAAGCCGAACGGCAAACTCTCTTTAGTAAACTTATTTTATTTGTTCATCTCCTATCAACTCAAATTTGCGGGACAGCTTGTTTATATTTATTTACAGGTTTAATAATTTGTTCCCCGTAGCATTACGTTTGAGATCCTCGTTAATACGAAGTCAGCAAGCAAAGCTAACCAGTACATTCGCTATTGATATGGCGAGTTACAGGTCGACTCGATCAGACAGTAATGATAATTGAATGACTATAATAGCGCTGGCAGTAAGTATTGGTTAATTAAGATTTATACATTAGATACTCAAACGATGGGACGTAATATGAACCCTTTCGCTATAATTAGTTATTGATACCGCAGCTAAAATTCCATACAACGAAATGTAGGTGATTAAGGGCAGTCGAAATGGTTTTGATAGGTGTACAGAGTGGTCAATAGGAAACAGATCAGTGGTTGTCGCGTAAGCATGCATGCCGAAGGCAGGAACATACTTGATCAAATGAAGTCACTATTTTCGGACACACAAGAATTAGTATAGATAGATGAAGGAATTAAGTAAAATGAAAGGAAGGAGAGATACGAGGAAAACGATAGGCAAACAAAAAGGAATGAAGGAGGGAGATCTAGAAGGAGAATCTGGAAAACGGTTGAGATACATACTGGTATATTCATAGAAATAGCAATGAAGATATGTGGAATGGAAGCAATACATGATAATAGTGAAATCATCACATGGTGAAATGATGAAATTAAAGTAAATTTTAAAAAGGAGAAAGTATAATGAGCAAAAATTAAGAACATAGACAAAACAGCTTATATACTAGTGAAGAATTGAATCAAAAAAATGATAAATCGAACACAGAAATGAAGATGTGAAGATTATGGTAAAATTGAGTAAGAAAATGATATAAACACATGCAGATTGGAAAAAATAGGAGACAAACACACTTCACTCGACCACTACACCGACACTAACACGCGTTTTGATAACCATGCTGCTGTCAGAGACTGGAGGTTAATGTAGCAGTAGGTAAATGTTTTTGCTACAGAATATCGCCAATTGTTCTAAAAATCTCATCTTGAATATCCAAAGGAAAAGCATGAAGATACTACTACGAAAAGAAAATGTAAAAAAGTCGAAATATGGGTACAATTCTTAACTATGAACGAAGAAGAAATAGAAGCACTGATAAGTGACGATATTATGCATCAAGAAAGTGAAAGTGAAAGCATGAAATTACGACATAAGGTCGGAAATGATGAGATGGATCATTTATTCAGTGAACTATGAAAAGAAAATAGATTACCAGAATAATGGAAGATGACATTTTACCAGATGGACGAATTTGCCTGAAATCAGTAGTGCGCAGAAAGTATACCGGGATACAGAAAATAATAATGAGGAAAATCGTCCAAAGAAGAACAAACGGCTTCCAGAGAAAATCGAAAAGCTTTGGACCAAATAATTGGAGTGAAGGGTCGATTGGAATAAGCAAATTACTAGCTACTAGCCGGCGAGTTTACATGCATGCGAGCTAGCTAATATGATAGTAATGATAACACAATGCGTAGTACCCCCAGTAGCCAGCTAGCTAGCAACTGGGAACTACCCACTACGTCTTCTTTTCGATGTGCTTTTATTTGTTTTTTTTGTTGAGTGTTATTCTGTTGAAAAATGAAGTAAAACGTGAATGATATTGTGAAATTTGAGGTAATGAAATATAAAAGACAAATATTATACATAAAATTGAAGGATGAAGTTATCCATCGTCATTTTTGTGAACTTAATAAGAAGCAATTACTTGGGAATGGACGTGAAGTAATTGAAGGCTAAAATCAAATCAATTAGAGATGTCTACAGACAAGAACTATCGAACTAATCGGCTGTCCCATTGCAAAACACAGTAACTACATTAACATTACAACGGAGAAAAATCGACTTTTATAATAAGTTTTGTACCCCAGAAAATAAATGGTGTTTGAAAATAAACATTAGCATTGTTTTAATGACGATTTCAAGAAAATACTCCATCAAACCAATAGTTCGGCAGCTAAAAGATAGGTTTTGCAAGATATGTTTTCAAAAATGAATGAGATAATACTTTGTCAAAGCACAGTATTTGGCTTTGCTTTGTTATGAAATAAGAAAATTAGCTGTAAATGAAACACAGTGAATGACTTTGCTTTGTTTTGAAATAAGAAAATTAGCTTTAGATGTTGCACTTTTCGCAACATCAAACATATTATAAACAAAACAGAAACTCGTTAGATATTATTTTGATTCTTCATTTCAAAAATAAACTTAACATAATCCTGTTAAGATTATAAAAATAACTAACTTTTATAATTTTCTTAACGGAAGGGGCACAAGTTATCAAAAATATTTATCTAACTAATATCAAAAATTAAATCAAGTGCAATCCGCATATTTAAATATCAGAATCTATATCTGCGACTTCTTGTTCAGCACTGATCAAGTCCATAAAAGAATCGGATTCTGGCATTGTTTTCCAAAACACCCGTCTGCTAGTGGGCATTGGTGGTACCAGATTTTTGAGAAGTTTTGTTTTTTTGGATGCTGCAATGGCACGGATGGGGAGAGTTTGCGGCCTAAAAGTCATAGGGTTATGCTTTTTCTGTATAAAATCCAACACCTCATATTCATCTAAAAAAGCTGTCTAATTCATTCAGAAGAAAGGTCTTCAATAGATCATCTTGCTTTCCTGCACTTCTTTTTTTATTTGACCACATGTGAAACTTATTTAATTGTAGAATTTTGTTCTGGATGATTCCTGGAAATCATATATGCTCCTCTTCCGTAAGAGTTTCTGTTCGATATTACCGTGGATGCTGTCTGTGCTCATATGGGTATGGCCTTTGGTGAGATATCGAATCACAATTTTATTCGGACCAGTTACTCGATTCACTTCAGTCATAATTGAGGTGAGCAGAACCCAGTTCTTATTCTGAGCAGTACAATTATCAGCACAAAATCCAAATTCATAGAATCCCTTTTCTTCTCAATTACTTTGAACATAGCATCAACAAGCGCTTCAGCTCTGCGTCACCTAATTCTTCGAGCTATAGCACACAGTAACTTTTATTAGGGTGATTTTTGCATAACGTGGCAAACGTTTGATTGGAAACCAGTCGACTTGTGAAAAATTCAGTTTTGATTTGGGGCATTATGGGTAAAACAATTACTTTTTGTAAATCCATAGAGTAAACCCGTTTATGTGTTGAACATGCATCTGTTGAACATGCATATTCTGTTGTTTCATCTGATTTCTTTTTATATTCGAAATTGGCTTTTGCAGCTTTGGCACGGTGTACATCGAATTTATTTTGGATGTTTTCACTATCTTCGTTTTCTAAAATGATTCTTAGAGAAGAACGCTCTTCACAGGCATCCGACTTGGTTTGACGAAGAGAAATATTCATTTTTTTCATAACTAGCATATAAACCTCCACTTTACATATATTCGGATGTTTTAATACAAAATCATCGTACGCGATTTTAATTGTGAGGTCTCTGGGCACAAATATCTCACATTAGGAGCGTTCTTCCTTCTATAATGATTCACGCAAGGCTGAAACGACTCAATGTGGTTTCTTATTACATCTCAGTCAACTTCCGGTCTATGGCTTCCTCCTCTACACTCTTTCACTAGATCTCCGCATAGGCTCGTTTTCATTGCGAGAACTAATTCGGTTATGACTGAATCACTAGAATATCCTCAAGTATTTAGGAACGTCAGTCTGCATACTGCTATTTCAGTATCATTTGCAAGTGGTAGAGGAAAATGCCTTGATTCAGATCTTGGATGTTCGGCTGAAGCGCTTCTTCGTTTTACTGGAACTAATGTTAAATGTTTGCTCAACCACTTGCGTCTACTTGTGTAGTCTAAATTACAGTACTTGTTCCAGATAGCATGACGATGTTATTCTGTGAGACTTTTACACAGTTTTCTGCATTTACCCCCCCCCCCCCACATAGCTCTCATAGGATGCATTTTCTTGTTTCTATTGATTTTTTCCACTCCTACTGGTCTTCTTCCATTTCTTTTTAATTCTCTAGTACTTTGCTCTTCTATACCTTCTTCATTGCTTAGGTTTTCCTGTACAGTGTTGTTCTGAAAAAATATAACATACACAAATTTTGAATTACGAACTGGTAAATAAATTTTACCACTAAACTTTAACCCCACAGGCACCTTATTAGTAAAATTCGAAACTTCCGTTTCATTTTGGCAATCTCCTTCATTTCTTATATCTGACTAACTATTATCACACTTCGTTTCGCTCTAAAAATAGGTAATTGTTGATATTGTGAACAAAAAAAAAATAACAAATTGAACAAAGACAATCCCACTGAGGAACTTGACATTTTTCTATTGTTAAGTTATATCACTTACTTTTTTATCAAAAACGGATATATCACTTTTCCGCCCAACCTATCTAATATGCGAGAAGTATTGGTATACCACAAAAAAAGTTGGAAATTTGATTTTTTTTTATTTTTTTTCGCGTTTTCTATCAACAACAACGCGAAAAAACGCTAACAAGTAAATAATTAATATCGCTTTATTCAACATCTGACAATGTAAAAAGTGTAATTGGTTTAATAATTTAAACAAAGTCATGCTTTTCACTGAGAACGGCAGTATCCACAGAGGCAAAAATTCATCGAGTTCAATTTACATTATACAAGCACGGGGCCATCTCATTTCGTTATTAAAAGGCGTGCATTGTAGATTGTCCGTGTTAATGCAATTACAGAGGAACAGAAATGTTTGTTGAAATGGGAAATTTAAAATGAATGAGTTTGTTTGAGCATGTAAAGCTTAACCCATTTAGGCTAATGAAAACATTGTCGATATTGTATAGATGATACACCTTTAATCTGGCTATTTTGTTCTTTTCTGTTGAATCGAGTTCAGTCATTCAGTATTTAATCCAGAAGGAATCGGCGCATGAGTACCGATAACTATTCCACCTCAATTTTCTTATGCGATCCTCTTTGAATTGTCCTACTGATGATATAAATGCATGTTACCATGGGACAACCCCGTGCCATATTGTTTAAACCGAAATTGTTTAAACAATTGGAAGGAATTGTTATTTTGCAACCGGACAATTTTATTAATATTCTTTATTGAAATACAACTAAAAAAGGTCCTATGACTTTTCACGATAAAGTTAATATTTTTAGAGATATGAATTTTTAAAGTTTCGAAAAATATCAAATTTGGGTACTTTTGACCCATATATTAAAAAAATAAAATAAAATAAAAATAATAATTTTCTTAAATCTCATAATAGTTAATAATATTCTTAATAGAGATTTAAGAAAATTTCATTGTTTATACCTGTTTTTTAATTGTTAATTTCGCGCGCTCGCAAGTATTCGTCGTTACCTTTAAGTATCGCCGTCTCTCTCTGACTCATGCGCTGGATCGGCCTCTCTGTGTCCTGAATCATTATTTATTATTTATCTTAAAAACCATTAACTTTATCAAGATTGGTGAAGAGAGCAATGTTATTAATAGTTAAATTGTCGACAATTTGTTTTTATCAAAAGTTATTTAAGTGTGAATCGGAACATGCAATTAAAATTACTTTTTTTCAGTTTATATTACTTTTTTGTCATTATCATAGTAATTCATGCATTTTTATAAACAATAATAAGATATAATGGTGTTTGAAAATTTTTCGGAATCACAATTATATATAAATAAAAAGCTTTTACTCAAACATACATTTGGAAAATGCATTGAATCTGGAATAAAAATCATTAGATTTTACGAATTTCGGATACAAACTAGAGAATGATACTTTGCTAATACCTTTATTTATAATCAAAAGTCCATTTCCAACCGACCTTAAAAAACCGTGTAATTGTAAGAAAGACTGTAAAGCCAAAGCTTGTTACTGTAAAAAAAATAATATTAGTTGCATACTTCTATGAGGTTGTGATTCAGAAGAGTTTACGCTCAACGAAAAAATATTGTTATCAACTATTTTTAGGGAACTCACTCATTATCGCTCGTTCGTGCTTTAATTAACCCTCCAGTGGTCGCGTGAATCACAATAGTGATCCACCGTACTCCGATTCGATGCTGCGCTCTGAAATCGTCACGGATATGGGTCGGGATTTCAATAGCTTCCTGTAGTTGACCCAGGCATAGATTGCGACACCAGTCGTAGTTCAACCGCTAATAGAAACGTTGTAAAAAATTCGCATATACGTTGGATCACCATTGTGATCCGCGCGAGTACTTACTTTACGATCTCAGGTGAGTAATAAATTGCGATTTTCTCGTTCTTCTCATGACAATAATTTATTTTTCTACTCCAGCAGATGGCAAAAAGAGTGAGAGTAAGGGACATCGACCCCCACAATATTGATTTGCTATTACAATGGTTTGAGAAGGCTCCTGAATCTGATCACTTCGAGAGCGAATCTGAAGGTGAAATCGATCATATGGAATTTAGTGACCACAATTCTGAGTCCGACCAAGAAGCTGACCCTGCAACTATACAAAATGATGATCAATTCCTGAGCGAATCTATACCAAGACCTTTTTATTTGGGAAAAAATGAGGAAACCAAATGAGGAAAACATAAACTGAACACTGCGGTGCGACTTCGCTCACATAATATTATCACCCATCTTCCAGGATCGAAGGGAATTGACAAGACAAGCTGATTTAGAATATGATTGTCTAAAGTTATTTTTAGATGATGGAATTATTCGCATAATAACTACATGCACGAACACGTACATCACAATTCAGAAATCAAAGATCAGAGACAGAGATGCAAGACTTACGGACGAAATGGAAATCAGAGCACTAATTGGAATACTCTTCTTGATTGGAGCCCTCAGGTGCAGCAGACAGAACATATGCCAACTTTGGGAGAACTCAAAGGGTAGTGGTATCGAAGCCTGCTACTTGTCCATGAGCGTCAAAAGATTTCGGTTTCTCATGCGTGCTATAAGAATGGCTCATATTCGTGATAGAGAAAATAACTGATAAATTGGCCCCAATAAGGGAAAATCTAGAAAAATTCATTTTCAACTTCGAGAAATACTATTGTCCAGGTGAATATTTGACTGTGGACGAACAACTTCTAGCATTCTGTGGTAATTGTCCGTTTCGACAATACATACCAAGCAAGCCTGCAAAGTATGGAATTAAAATATTTGCTCTCGTTGATGCTAAAACTGCTTACAAATCTAATTTGGAAGTGTACTGTGGAAAGCAGCCAGATGGACCGTACTGCGTTGATAATTCTACCAAAGAAATCGTCATGAGATTAGTCAAGCCAGTAGAGGGAACAGGCCGTAATATCACTGGCGATAATTGGTTTTCCAGTATTGATCTTGTTCATTCATTGTTTTAGAAAAAAATAACGTATGTAGAAAAAATGAAACCGATATTCTAAAGGAGTTCCTACCCTGCAAAGAGAGAAAGCCAAACACCTGTATTTTTGGATTACAGAAAAATATGACTCTTGTCTCTTAATGCCCGAAGAAAAATAAAACAGTTTTGGTAGTGTCATCATCATAACGATGATCATATCGATGGAATGACTTGCGAGCAGTAAAAACCTGAAATGATAACGTTCTACAATAGAACAAAGGTAGGAGTTGATTTGTTAGATCAGTTGTGCGCAAAGTGCAACATCAGCCGCAACTGTAGACGTTGGCCTTTAGTGATTTTTTACGACTTGCTGAATATTGCAGCAATAAATGCAGCTTGTATTCATTCTGCAAATAAAGGATATCGGAAAATAGTAAGAAGAGAGTTGCTAGAAAAAATTGCATGGCAGCTTATCAAACCCCAAATAGAACGAAGAACCCTAATTGAAACCTGACCAAAGGAGCTGAGAAGACGAAGACCTGTCCTTCTTGGAATTGAAGAACTCAAACCATCACTTCCAAAACCATCAGGTACCATGAGAAAATGCTATCTTTGTGGAAGAGCCCGAAACAAAACTTCAAGACGCAGCTGCGCGATATGTCACAACTGGGTGTGTCCTCAACATTGCCATGATGTCTGCGTTAATTGCCGCCATGAATGAATTTTGTTTATAAATATATACCTATCATTTATTCAGTGTAATATATTCACGTTTTCTACCGTAAGTTTTGATTGCATGAAGCAATTTTTACCAAGTGCGAATTATTTCTCGAAGAATTACAAAGTTCATTGACACGTGTTATTTGCCACAAATAAATAAAATAATTGAACACAAAATTGTAAGTTTTCAATGAGGATGGATGAAAGTGTTAGTAAAAACACATTAAAGTTACAAAACATGACAAAGAGTTATAAATACGTCATATTTTGATTGGATCACCATTGTGATCCGCGCGACTGCTCCCGTTCTTCGCAACCACGCGCCCACTGGAGGGTTACAGTTTTGATATAAAAATCGCCTTCAATAATAGACTAGTTTAATAAATAACTATTTTCCAATTTGTCTGAATCATCTTATTATGTTATCGTATATACATTGAAATTTTATGAAATAAAAATATATCTATTCTGAAATTTTAGGTTTCGTTTTTTTCTAAAGCGTCATATCAATTCGCCTCATGTCGAACTATTTATTGACACCTTTACTTTCATAATCGCGTGCCAGGAAAAGAGAATAAAAACCAATTTGTTTCCTACCGGTGCTATCATTATTCAAACAGTTGGCAAAGGGAAGAAACAACAGACAAGCAGGTGTAAACTTCAGAAACTTCCTCAATTTCATTTTGATTATTGGCTAATAGATAAGAATCTCCAATGAAAATACGTTGCGAAGAAATAGAAAGTAGTGTTCAATGGCATCTAATAAAATGATATTCAAATTTCTTGGGTGGTGAACGATAATCATAGATGACAATCCTATTAACAATAAAATTAACTGTCTCGACCCTTTCTTCGTGGAATCAACTCATATTAGTGTTTTAAATGAAACTCAATGTTTCTAGTCAATTTCACAATATAATGAAAAATGTTGAAAATCTAAAAAATTGACAATTTTTTAGATAACTGAATATCATCGTCAGACATTTCATTTGATGCCTACCTGATGTTTAGTAGTGATTTTTGGCTATACCAAGAAGTGACCTACCTTGTGACTGACTTAATATATGTTAATAGAAAGAAAGATGGAGATGTGATATTACAAATATTGAAGCTTAGATATCATTAGCCCTATGGGGATATTCTGGATATCATTATTCCCAATTTAGATCAGTATAACTGTGCAATGGTATATAAAACCAGGAAAACTATATCTGCTGATCTTTACAATTATCCCTTAAGAAGACAGTTTAAAAGTGAGGAACTCCCTAGATTTATCTGTTCGTTGAGGACTTCATATTGTGGGTATCTTAAGTGTCTTCTTATTTCCAAATTTTCAATGAAATTCAGTTCTTGTTTCTTATCACAAATATTTAGTACTTCTAGTTCTGTGTTAGGTGTCAATGAATGATTGGAGTCAAGTAGATGTTTTGCGTAATGGGATTTATCTAGTTGTTTTAATCTGTATTCTCGTAAGTGTTCACAGTATCGGATTTCAAAATTTCTAAGCGCCTGACCCTTACAGACAGCATTACATTCTGGACATTTGAGTTTATATATACCTGATTTCTTTAATGGTGGTATTTTTGTTTTTACATTTAACAATTTTGTACTAACGTTACTTTCGTTTTTAAAAGAAATTATTGTATTCGTTGCTAGAGATATTATCTTTGAAATAATATTAGAAATATTTCCTGCATACGTGATGGTTTTATAAATTTCTGTTTCTTCAGTTTGTTTAGGAAATATTAGTTGTAATGCCACCTTTTCCTCTTTTTTATTAATAAGCTTATTTATCATATGTAATGGATAACCGTTGGATGTTGCTATTTGTCTAATGAGTTATTTTCTTCAACTTCTAATGTAAATTTAATTTTTGTGCGTAAACTATTGATGTGGTTGAAAAATATATCTAATTGTCGTTCACTACCTATAAAACAAGCTAATATGTCATCTACATATCCATACCAAAATGAGACATTTTTTGAAATATTACTTTCAAAGGTTTTTCTCTCTAAACTGTCCATAAAAATGTTCGCCAAAATAGGTGATATAGGGCTTTCCATCGGTGAATAATATATTATATGTTATTGTCAAAAGTGAATCTGATTATTCCATACAATAAATAAATTAAGTATATCTGATATTATTACTGGATTGATATTTTTATCTTGAAGTAATTTTCTTACAAGTATTAGACATTCTTTAGGAGGAACTTTAGTAAACATATTAGTAACGTCAAATGAAATAAGCTAAGAGTTATCTTGTTAGTTGAATGCTTTCAATTTTTTGATAAGTTCTATTCAATTTCTGATTTAGTATTTAGATGCATATCCGTAACTATTAAGTATATTGTTAAGCCTCTTTTCGTAACCATTTCAGATAATTTGAATTATTAACAATATCCCTTACATTATTAGAAAATTTTTTGTTGGGTCTGCTCTAAGAACTTTTACATCGCTAAATTCTATAAAGTTATATATTTTGGAATTATAATTTTCAGTTGTCAATATGACAGTTGTGTACCCCTCATCAGATTTTGTAACTGTTAGGTTATTATCTTCTACTTTATTTTTTATTGCATTTAAAACTGTAATGTTATTTTTTGTTTGACATTTACCTTTTGAAGGTTCAATATTTTTGATTAAATTGACAATTTTTAATGTCTCATGAGGAGAATTATTTCAATTAGATTTTAAAGCTATTTCTGACTCTGTAGACATAATTTGTTTAATATTAATCGTAAATTTTTGTGGTATGCTGTACTTTAAACCTTTATTTGAAAATTCTATTTCACTATCTGTAAAATTAGTGTCTGAAAGGTTTTCAAATCGTGGTGCAAAGTGTGTTGGTATGTAGGTACTTACAGTTTCATGATGTTTAGAGTATCGAATTATATGTTGTGTGTGTTCAAGTTTATGTAGCTTTTGTTCTTGTTTCTTAAATTTATTGTGCTTTATCGTGCTGACACTTTCTCTGATTTTGTGATCTAAACAGTCAAATTCTACTGGATGTAGTTTGAACGTGAGTTCTGAATGTACAACTTTCATGTGGTTGTCTAAGGAATGTCTTATTTTAAACTATTTTTTAAATTCTTTTTCCAGCCATACTTGTTGAGCACATTTTATTGCTTTTTGTGCTTGCGATGTTTTAGTATGGCATTTTATATTTACATAATTTGGTATTACAACTAATATTTCTCAAACAAACTGAAGAAATGAAAACTTATAAAACCATCACATATGTAGGAAATATTTCTAATAATATTTCCAAAGATAATATCTTTAGCAACGAATACAACAATTTCTTCTAAAACAGAAAGTAACGTAAGTACAAAATTGTTGAATAATAAAACAAAAATACCACCATTAAGGAAATCAGATATATATAAACTCAAATGTCCAGAATGTAATGTTGTCTATTTGGATCAGGAATTTTGAAGTCCGATACAGTGAATACTTACGAGCATACAGATTAAAACAACCAGATAAATCCCATTACGCAAAACATCTGCTTGACACCAATCATTCATTGACAACTAACACAGAACTAGAGTACTACATATTTGTGATAAGAAGCAAGAATTGAATTTCCTTGAAGAGTTGGAGATTAGAAGATGAAGTCGTCAATGAACAGATAAATCTAAGGAGTTCTCCACTACTGAACTGTCTTCTTAAGTGATAATTGTAAAGATCAGCAGATATATTTTTCTAGTTTTTTATATCATTCAACAGTTATACTGATCTTAATTGGAAAAATGATATCCAGGATATCACCATAGGGCTTATAATATAAGCGTCAATATTTGTAATATCACATCTTCTTCTTTTTTCTATCAACATATATTAAGCCACTTCTTGGTCTAGCCAAAAATAACTACTAAACATCAGGTAGGCATCAAATGAAATGTAACTTATGACGATGATATTCAGTTATCAAAACAATTGTCAATTTTTTAGAATTTTCAACATTTTTCATTATATTTTGGAATTAACTAGAAACATTGAGTATTAATAATAAATCATTCACTCAAATGTTCTAAAATACAGTGAAAGTATGTTTTGAGCTAGTACAAGGTGCATGCAAAACATATGAAATATATTTTCAAAATCAGCATGATGTTGTAATTGACTTGCAATAAATATCTAAAAGTACAATATTACAATAAATAAGTTATACCGAAACTGAAAAATTAATTTTTTAATAAAATATCAAACTATATATAAGCAACAGTAATGATTATTGATGTAAGATATGCTCCACTTAACCACCATCATTTTTCAAGCAAAATTCCAAACGTTGTTGATGATTGTATACTGTGTCTCTAAACAAAGGCTGATGAAAATTTTGGAAAAATTGATCTATCGCTATTTTTGATTAGAGAAGTTTTTTTGGAATATTTCCGCTGAAAATACTATTCTTCATCATTACACTGATGTAGGCATCAAGATGAGTCAAGTCGGGGATATGTGGTAGATCAACGGAGTCAGTATTTCTGGATATTATCCGATTACCGAAATGCGGTCTTAGCATCGCA
The DNA here is from genome assembly GCA_963921935.1 of Galeruca laticollis. NCBI lineage: Eukaryota > Metazoa > Arthropoda > Insecta > Coleoptera > Chrysomelidae > Galeruca > Galeruca laticollis. Next base: position 113,011,641 of record OY998177.1, on the reverse strand, counting down.
AGAGTGGCATTAGCGGTATGACTTGTTCACCCATCGAGCTGAAACCACTGTCTTCAATCAGGAAAGTTTCTAGCTCTGCAGTTATTCCTTCCATGGCAATTGCTATTTTCGATTCAAGTGAAGTACTTCAAACGTCCCTACTAGTGTCCCGCGTAGATTCCTTTTAAGTCACTTATAGTCTGTTTCTTATTGACTGACAGCACGCGAAAATGTCACAGATGCTAGTCAGGTAGTAGAGCATAAGCGTCACAGTTCATCTAAAGAATTTATTTACTATTTAATTTTATACCCGATCTGATATATAAAAGAAATATAAATGTAAATTCGGTTAGTTAAAACAACTAACTGACCTTCATACATTTGTAGAGTACATACAGTTAAAACAATAAATTATTTTTGAAATAATCTTGTAACGCAACTATTCTGACTGAATATTTCATTAATTATCTTGAGAATTTGAAGCAGATCAATTCTTTGGAGACATATTAACAAACCATTTATCCATTCATTCTCCAGATAATTATCTTTCTGATTTTCGAAATGTTGATAATAACATTTCCAAGAAACATTACGATAGGGTCCTACTAGGGATTGTCCCAATACCTACTTAGAAATTTTGCAGGTATATACGGTGAAATTTTGTCTCGTCCAAATTTGTATAATTTGTTTTGCTTAGAGTCGCTTATGTTCCATAAGTGTTAACTGTGTTGGTAAAAATGTCTTTGTAACCTCATCCGTAGGACTTAAGCCCAATTTTTATTATATATTAAAAATTTGATAATAAAAAAAATCAAGTATTAAGTTACCTTGTCTACTCGGTTACACAAGTCTCGGTTGCTCCGGTGACAACCTTAGGCCTTCGACGTCGCTCAGAGCGGAGATAGGGGTGGTTCCCTCTTTTTGATCTTCCGGACAGAAAAAAAGTAGACAACTGTAAGGGCGCCAACTGAGTTTTCCACTTTGGCCTAACACAACTAGTCTTCCCCCCAATAACCCAGTAAAATAAGGGGTGAAAATAAAAGGCAAACCTCCACATATGTTTCTTATAATTACACCTAGTAGATAATACCCTGAAGGGGTGTTTTACAATCGATAATGTCTGAAACTCCTGACGGGATAATCCCGCTTCTATTGAAATCCTGGTAAATTTCCCCCCTATTTAAATAAATGATGTTAGCATCTGTTACATATCAAACGTTAATTAGCCAACCATTAAATCGCAAAACGTCTATACAAAAGTAATCGACCTACGTAGTATGAAATTAATATGGCTGTTCAAGTGAACCAGTACCCATTAAAGGCGAACGTATGCACTATACGTTCAAAAAAAAGTTAATCTATAAAATGAAATAAAATTTATATGAAAATCCCATATAAGGCGACACCGAAGTCAAGGCGTTGGTGCCAAAGCAAAGACGCATGCGCAAGTGGGTTAAAATGTGACTGATAATTATATTAATTTCTACTATTACAATGACATGAGTAGTTAAATTAGTAAGGATCAATTATCTATCTACTGTACATATGAAAACGGCATAAAGCCTATTCAACCCAAAACCATTCCGTGGTTAGGGAAAAGGAACAATAGAATAAGAAAATCCCGATACCGTGTTACCCTCCGTGCCTCTTCTTCACGGTGTGAATTTTGCCCACAGGTGAAATGGGTATCCGGGAGTGTGGATCGTATTCCCTGGCCCCACGTGTAAACCCTTAAAAATTATAAACCGGTATCAGCTAAAAACTGAGCTTTTATAGAAACAAATCCCACTTGTCACACTATACAGACTCAATGCCTCAAGAAGTTAAGCTTGTTTCGGCCTATGTCCAAAACTAATTCATAAGATATACAAGTAAATGTACAGATTAAAATCCACCCAAATTCATTGAATCCTACCCCCAAACTAGTTATAAAGCCTACTTACAATCAACAGTGTCAGCAACAGTATACGACACTGAATTTAAATCAGATATTAAAAGTATTATGGGAAATTAAGATAATTTGTTTTAGGACAAATCCGGGTATGTTTGAAGAACCACCCATGAATCATAATATTCGTTATATTCAAGTGGGCAAAGAAAAACAATATAAACACAGGGTAACAGTATAGACTGTAACAGTCTTCTGACTCTAAAAGTTGCAATCAACAGGTAGTGTTTTGCCCCCAACTGTTCTACCTACAAAATACTACAAAACTATGAGACATACCTTTTTCAAAAGGGCCCAACACTTAAAAACTTCCTTCTTCCTATATAGCAAACGAGAGATGATAAGCCTTGTTTGACCTCTAAATTAGCACCTGACATACATCTAGTACCAAAACTTGGATGGCAATTACCTTTAAATAGTAATAAATACACAGTGATGCGAAATCAGAAAGCAGAGAATACTTACGATTTATTGAGTGCAAAATATCCCATAAGGTTTGCGGAAACGATTTTTCAAAATCCAAGAATATCTCCAATACTACGGACTCTCGTAGAACAAAATACTAAACCGTATATTCCGCAAATCATTAAAAAGAGATCCTATAAAACCCACTAGGGGATGACTACCCTGTCATTAACAAAATTAGGATACTCTTTTGAAGCACAATCGAAGTATATCAGCCAACTAACATGTGGTCTCCAGGAAACAGCAGAAGGAAAAATGACATTTATCTTTTCAACTTCCGTAGGCCACCCACACAGAACAAAACATCCGAACCACACTTCACACTACACCGAGCTTGTTCCGCACCGATCCAGTCATAAAGCGCAACAGTACTCTCTATGTAAGCCAATACGCGTTCGCAAGTACAACAGAATGCATTTTATGACCAACGTCGATCAAACGCCCTAACTATCCCAGAAAACAGGGCGACAATATTTGTCTATGTCACAGAACAAATGCTCTAGCTAAACAGAAATCTCAACTACTCTATGCGTTCTCATCGCACGAAATGAGAAACGAACGCATTTACTCAATACACATCTGTCATCAAGCAATTGTCAAATTCAAGCAACACAACTTCACTTTATTAAATGTAAACAAAACAGAAATATTCATGTATTACCAATTATTTAGAAGATTCCAAATAATCGTAGTATCATACTACCCCTGCCAATGTTAACGAATAAAGCTAAATACTCGAAATTATCATACAAAACAGATGAAAATAAACAGTGATGTATCATTGAGTAGATGATAGAATATATTCAAATGCTATCCTACACAGAAGATTTCTAACTAGTTCGTCTTTACTAAAGCTAGAATATGGTAAATAAATGGAGAAAAGGTACCTCTAACTCAAAGGTAAAGTATGTAGTAATTATCAAACCTAATTTCTACTTGAAATGTTTTAGACTTCATGTCAAGGAGTCAGTTATTTATAACTGCACCCTAATAAGTTTTAGCACTTATCAAGCTGAAGCGGACAAAGTATTTGGACTACTGTGGCTACACCCCAAGGGTGATATCTTCAAAACCAAAAAAAAAACAGTAGCCCCACGGTAACTAAAAACTATAGTAAAATCCACAAGAGAGAAAACCCCTTACTACCCCTTAATGATGTATTATAAGAAACAAGGAAAAATCTAACAAACCTAGCTGCGGACATTCACAAAGGTAGGCGCTCATTTTGTATCACAAGACATCGAAACTTTACACACTCTTCCCACTTACCTAGCGACAAATATAAAATTGTTGTCAAGATGTTAAGACAGGTTTGGTTACAGCCCGCACCACTTCGCCGGAAGGATGATGGCAGAGTAATCCCTAAAACTCTGGGCTGACAGAAATTATTAAACTACTGAAGCTCTATCAATTGAAAGAAAGAAATACAAATTCCAGCTGGCAAATACTATATACAATAGACGTAACGACAAATCCAGCCATTACATCTTTAAGTTTTACACCAGTAAAGTGTAAGAGCGTGATTAGCTTACAGACGAAGACTGTAATGTTAAATGTGCATGATGCTGTTGTACATCAAATGCCGGCTGCTACTGTTAGAAATATAGCTTCGACATGTTCCAATATGACAGGAGTGAATCTACTATTGACAGGTTTTTAAGAGAGAGGAAAAATGGAAATATGTCTCCACCTAAAAAGTCAACTGGAAGAAAACCATTTGACCTTGATGATCATATGCAAAATACAATAAGAGGAAAACTACATGAATTATATTTTAAAAAAGAGAATTTGCCTGACATAGGGCGAAAAACTTTGTGGAAAATATTACACAAATGGAATTTTACTTGGGAGAAGCAAAGTAGCAAATCAGTGCTAATCTACAACGAAGAAATAATACGTTGGAGACGCCAGTATTTACGAGATATCCGAAAATACAGACAGGAGGGAAGACAAATCTATTATCTAGATGAGACATGGCTCAATGAAGGACATTCAGTGAAAAAAATATGGCAGGACTGCCATATTCAAACCAGTCGTCAAGCTTTCATAGAAGATTTATCTACTGGACTGAAAACTTCTATCGGTAAAGGTCGCCGACTAATAATAACGCATATTGGATGCAATCAATGGTTCGTTGAAAGTGGTTTACTGGAGTTTCAGTCAACATCAACCAAAAACTATCATGAAAAAATGACTGCAGATATATTTTACACAAATGGTCGAATTAGTTCCAAATAATGCTGTTATCGTAATGGACAATGCCACTTATCATTCGCGATTAACAAAAAATCTTCCATCTACCTCTTGGAGAAAAGCTGATATTAGAAACTGGTTAATCGTAAAATATATACCATTTGAAGATGATATGTTGAAAAAACAACTTTTAAAGGTTGCTTCAGATCACAAGCTACAATTTAAAAAGTTTGTTATTGATGAAGTAGCCAAGAATCGTGGTATAACAGTGCTTCGTTTGCCGCCATACCATTGTGAATTAAATGCGATAGAGTTAATATCGGCCCAAATGAAATGTTATGTAGCTAGACATATTAAAACATTTAAAATGAAAGATTTTCGTGAACTCATTGACAACAATAACTGAAGAGAACTGGAGAGATGCTGTGAATCATGTAATTAAAGAGGAAGAGAAAATGTGAGTTTTAGATAACCTCATATAACAAACTATAGAACCGACAGTGATCTCTCTCGACGAGTCTTCGGATGATTCTTGTATGGCCAGCGAAGAGGATGATACTATAGATTGAATTTTATATTTCCTATAAATGGTATGTTTACTTTACTTAATATACATTAATTCATTGTCAATAAATTTAAATTATGAGAATTAAACTATATTTTCTTCAATTAATTTAATTTAATAAAAATGAAAATGTAACTCGTTAATAAGCCTAAACGAATGAGTTTTATTTCAACTGTAATGTTGAATGAATCTAATTAAATGAGCAAAATGAACTAATATCGTAATCTCCGCCACTGCCGCACTGTTTATCCTTTTGCTGGCATTGTTCAGTTTTATTACCATATTGTATTTTGAGCTGAAACAGGGGTGTACAGATAACCAATACAGACACCTACTTGTTTTGCATTAGAATTTTAGTATTGTAAATTTCTTAGGATCACTCTGTAAGAGATAATTTTCATTTGAATATTTAATGAGGCTACTGTGCTGTCAGACATTGAGAAATAAACTATAGTAAAATTGGAGATGTTTATTTGTTATTATGGAGACAAGTATTATTCAATGTCATGTGTCGTGATTTTGATTGTCAAAAGAATTAGAAATTAAAAATCGTTTTTTTTCTCGTGAATAATTCATTCACTATTTTTTAAAGTAGAAAAATATATAAATACTGCAATGTCCGATTCACAGAACGACGTACCGAGCGACATTGAAGAAGCGGCTCAATCTGCGTTATCTACAATTATTCCTAAGAAGTCGAAGAGCAAGTATGATTTGTCCTATGCGAAATTTAATTTATGGTTTGGACAGAAAAGCATTACCTATTTTTACGAAAAAGTTATGCTAGCCTATTTTCAAGAAAAAAAGGAACTGAAGAATTCAACCTTGTAGAGTTTATATTCGATATTAAGAACTAAATTGTGCTTAAAAGGAAATATTGACATTAAGAAGTATGCAAATTTGCTGGCATTTTTAAAACGTCATTCTGAAGGTTTCCAACTAAAAAAGTCGCAAGTTTTTATATATAGTAAAGGAAACATTGCCCATTTTCTGCAAGAAGCTTACGCCAGGCAACATTTATTGAACAAGGTAGCATTAATCGTTGGAGTTGCTGGAGCTTGCCGAAAAAGTGAATTAACTTTTCTTCGTTTAGAAAATGTAGAATTTCAGAAGGAGTTTTTTAGAGTGACCATTGCCAACACGAAGATGAAAGTATGTCGAGAATTTATTATAAACACGGAGCTTTTGATGGTATAAATTGTATCGAAAATATCGAAAACTACGTTCTGCTAAGACCGTCATATATTAAGCATGACAGATTTTTTGTCAAATGTTTAAATGGGAAATGTGGAGTACAGCCTGTAGGCATTAATAAATTTGGAAATTATTAAAAAGAAGTTTATAAAGGTTCAACATTTTATATTAAAGTTAACATTCAAATTTATTCAACGAGCACCAATATTCATTTCATGAAACATTTATATAATAAACAATCTAAGTTATTTTATTAGAAAAAATTTTAATTGATGGAACCGCAACCTGAGATAAAGAGTCTAAACCCTTTTAATAGCTAGCCGTATTTAGAAATCAAATAATAATAAGTAAATATACAAAGGGTTTCATATAATCAAAGGGTGTATAAAAATAATAATAATTAATTACAAGATAAAATAAAATTTTAAAAACAAATATTAACACCACCCTTATGAAACATAACAATATATATTGTCACATACAGGTTGTCCCACCATTGTAGTGACATGTGTTGATCACATATTTAATATTTAATTATTTGAAAGAAAGTGGTATTTTGAGAAACATAATAATTTTGAGTGTACCGAGAAATTTATTAGTGTAGGTATCACAAAAAGCTGTGAAAGGGGTGTTAACGTCTGAAAAGGTATACGGAAGTAGAAAATAAGAAGTGTGTTAATTGAGAATTGTTAGGATTAGAAAGGAAAATGATATGTTCAATGCGGTTGTATTGTTGGTAGTTTGACAATACATGACATTGATTAAAATAAAAAAAAATATCTGAACAAGCCTTTAAGGAAACTAAGGAAGGAAGTGAGGAAAGGAGTTGTTGAAACGGGAGACTATTCACTTGACATTTTTGGTGACGGAAATTTTTTTATTTTCGAGAAAAAAAACTAACAAAAAGATAGTTTGAAGACGATTGAGAGATTGAATATTAACGAGAATATAATAAAAAACGAGGAATATAATAAATAATTTGAAAATTAAAACCCTATACGGATAAACAGAGAGCAAATATTATGGTATGATTCGAGACTGGTGAAACAACACGTGAGATTAATATAACACAATTAATATACATAAATAAAAACATATCGAAGATACTGAACAAACAAATCATTTGAGACTCTCATAAATAATTTGAAAATTAAAACATTAAATGGAAAAACAGAGAGCTAATATTATGGAATGATTCAAGACTGGTGAAACAACACGTGAGATTAATATAACACAATTAATATACATAAATAAAAACATATATGGAAGATACTGAACAAAACAAATAATTTGAGACTGTAATAAATAATTTGAAAATCGAACATTATGTGAACAGAAGTAGAATAATTTTTTTTGATCCTCATGGGACGGACATCAAAATTTAACGAAAAGGACTAACTGGGGTTCGAGAAGACCCCATGCGTAAAATTGCAGAAATGCTGTATTTTTCTTTAAATTAAATATATAGAAAAGGAGTTTTATTAAAGTTTTACTATTAACCATTTATTAGTCAAAAATCATCACAAAAAAATACAAAATACCCTAATCACTAATACTACTAGCTACATATCATTTTAACATTTTTTACAAACTATCTCCAATTTTGAATGTTCTAGGCACACAAAGTTATTACACCTAATACATATTTTTCTGGATTTTCTGTCTTTTCCTCTTTGACACATATGGCAGCGCCCCCTGGTAATGTTTTGTTGTTCAACTCTATGTACTGTTGCATCCAGTAGTTCGGGAAAAATGTCTGTCATATGCCGTTTTATATTCGTCTGAATGTATTTATTATTATATCGCCGGAAAACGTTTTTCTTTTTGAGTTTTTTTCCTAGTCCCAAAATATACATTTCACGTTTATCCAAACTGTTTTTTCGCCAATCCGGGTTTTGCAGTAACCACAATTTATAAGCATTTATTCCTGCGATATCTATAAGATGCGAAAATATTGCCATTGGCCAGCGGTTTGACTTTCTCTGCACTGTATATTCTTTGGCCAACTTATCTGAAGTTTCGACAGCACCTTTTGTTTTGTTGTAATGAAGAATAATTTCTGGTTTATAGTGCTGTTCTTCTCCAGCTACTTTACTATCAGTATGCTCACTTGAAAGTAAGATGACAGCATGTTTTTGTTTTGGAACATAGGATACTAGCGTTCTTTGATTTCTAAAAGCAAACATACTTGAAAACTCTTTCTTGTACGATACCGGTAGAAGTTCCCTGGGGATAAATGTTTTATTTTTCCGGAGGGTTCCACATAAAGTAATATTTTTTTCCACAACTTGTCAGCAAGTTCTAAACTTGTAAAAAAGTTATCGGTCGTTATTCCAAATCCGCCTTCCAAATGGTCTGTCAAATCTAGGACAACCCTTTGACCTTGACCCTTTTCCGTTTTGTTACCTTGTTTTCCTAAAAATTAATAGATACATAGGAATATAAAGTTTGCCTATATTGCTTTTCAAATAACTTACCCAAATAAACTTGCATGTTTGCAATATAAGAAGTGGTGCAGTCCACAAGAGCCCATATTTTGATTCCATACTTATCAGGTTTACTCTTCATATAGACTTGGAATGGTGCTTTACCCCTAAATGGTACAAGCTGGTCATCTACACATAGATGGTCGCCAGGATTAAGTGATTTTTTACAATTAGAAGTGAAAATATCGAATAAATCTCTTATAGGAGCTACCTTATCTACTAATTTTCGTTCTTGTCTTGTTTGAAAATTATCAAAGTGCAAAAATGAAATAATTTGTTTGAATCTGTCTCTTGACATTGCAGCAGGAATTATAGGACGACAGTAAGAAATATCTTGACACCAGAGCATATCGATAGCCTCTTTCGATCCGTGAAGTGCGCCAAGAATAAGCAACAGTCCAATATAAGCTTCAATCTCTGTAGAATCAACAGGTACAAAAACTTTAATTTTATTCGGATTTTCTATATTCCATTTATCATAATATGTTTGTGCCTTTCTGTTTGTTCCGGTAACTATTATGTTCAGAATATCCGGAGATAGGAAAAAAAGATAAGCGTATTTTATACTTGAGATATCAGAACTGTAATTTGTAAGGCCTAGAGCATGTCTCCGAATATTAGCTTTTGAACGTCTAACTTTTGTGTTTCCTGGAATTTTTGACCACTCAGTACCATGTTTAGATTTATATACTGGAATGCCCTGGCTGTTACTAACTGTTGGTTCCTCTGGGTTCGTTTTCTCTATACTTTGATCAACAACTATTACATCATTTTCTTCCTCTACTTCTGTGACAATGTCTTCATCTTCTAAGTCACTCGATGCTTCCTCATTGATAACACTATCAAACTCTGGATCATCACTTTCAAGTATATGTAACATCTCATCGCCAGTAAGCCCCTTGCGATTATTTCTAAATAAAAACTGACTCATTTTCAAAACAATGTACCCTACTCGCAATATCACAAGAGACTAACCCGAATATTCGAGTCTAAAAATTATATCGCAGTGCGGGGAATCCCCCATTTGAACTGGTAATTTACATTTTACAATTAAATGGGTGAATTCCCTGTGAGTAAACAAACGTTAAATGTATGGGATTCCCCGATTTCACTAACAGTTACCGGGATTATTTTATCGGACGTAAAAGGCTTACCGGAGTCTGAAGAGACCCCTGGAATATAAAACTATTTTCTGTTCATACCAGCCAATAAAAACTACTAAATACATAATATTTTATCAAAATAATTCATAAACTGCAGCTAGATGAAAGATCATCGTTTAAAAATTTGCGTTTGCAAAGATACAGCAAAAACATACGTCATGGGGTACAAACGGACCCCGGCAAGTCCTATGAAGGTTAAAGAAGCTCAAGGTAATTTTATAGTAGTTTATTCAAAGTTAAGTAATTATTGAATTTTGTTAATTATTTGATAACTTGAGAATGTTTAGATAATATGATTGAAAATTTTGGAAGTCGTGTATATTATTGAAATTATTTTGTAAATTATTGGATCATTAATTTTAATAGATTTTCTTCATAAGGTAAGCCAAGTATTGGAACTATCGAGAATAAAGATCTTTGTTTGAGGAATTCAAAAGAAGCAGTCCTGTATGAAAAAAGGTAAGAGTTTTTATTATAAAATTTAGAAATTGTGTTGGTATATTTTTGAATATAATAAATTTAGGTCAAACTAGAGAAAATTAACATACAGAGAGTTTCTTGAATTGAAATTTAGATTATGTATATGTAATTGTAGAACTGAATAAATGTTGATTTTAGTTTTTTAAAAAAGAAATATATAAATATAAAACAAAAGATATATTTGACACTGCAATTTTTTTTCTAAGAATTGACTCCCTGAAAATAAGAGGTCTTATATATAGCCGGAGCATAAAGATTTACATTATTTTTCTTATGATAATTTTAATTAAGTCAGAATAATTATATTAAATTTGATTTACCTATTGATGGTAAATTGGCGTCGAAAACACTTATTGAATAAATACCAATAAACTTCAAATATCAAAAGTTATTTTGAAATAAATTGTCTACATAGAAATTATCACAATCATAATACTCGTAGAATTTGTCGCTTTAAAGTGTTAATCATGATAAAATCTGTCGCCTGAAACGTGGACCATAATATATATATATATATATATATATATATATATATATATAAAATTGAAAATATCACGGGGATTGCAGCCTAAATAATATTTATATTCTTGTTATACAAAACCGAGCGCTTTCGAAAGAACTTAAATATAACAAGAATATAAATATTATTTAGGCTGCAATCCCCGTGATATTTTCAATTTTGTTTGTTAATAGTTCAGCCGTGATTACTTGTCTCTATATATATATATATATATATATATATATATATAGAGCGAGGAAAAGGTAGTCGGCTTGAACTAGTTAAAACCAGAATAGTTATAAAGTTATCGGGAATAAGCCTTCTCAGGAATAAGTAAACTCTTTTTACTTTATGTTTAAAGATTTCGAAATCTCTTTATTTCTTCATTAGTCAACTACAAAGATGTATACAACTAGTTAAATAGGCAAAAATATTAAATTCAAATTTATTACTTACAAGTAATCGAGGTTAATCCTTAAATAATTTCTTTTCCAAAGGATACCATTGCACAGAAAACCACTCACTTCTTAATGTTTTTAAAACAGTAAAATATCAAATGTGTTGTCGTTTACAGCACCCAAAATATATATATATATATATAAAATATATATATATATATATTTATATATATATATATATATATATATATTTGTTTTATCAACCACACATTCAACTTATTATGAATTGGGCAATTATATATGTGGGTATATTTTAGTCTACCAGTTCATATTATTTATGTAATCAAGTTTAAATTTTTCATATATTGTTAATACTAAAAAACTTTGCAATTCATTTTCTGAAGAATATAATAAAGTTTATTTTATTTAAAACGTTTCGTTTATTCTTTTGGTCTACCATTTTATAAAAATTTCATTAGTAAGTCTATAGTTATTATCATCTTCAAACTTGTTCATGTTTCTTTATTTGGTGGAGCAATTTCATAGTTATATAAATAAAGTGGCGCCTGCAGTAAGTCTATCTATTTCTATTCATTATCACATATTATTTTCAAAACTTTAGCAACAGTTCCCACGACTTATAATCACCAAAGAACAGCTGCCATTCGCTTTTATGTAGCATACTTATTAGTTGCTAAATTAGATGTTTAACTGAATTGGGCTACAATAATAGAGAATATTATATCAGTTTAGTCACACTCAATACTGGCATTTGATTTTTTTTTCAAAATAGTTAATCACCCTACAGTATCTATGCTATTTGCTTTAGATTGATTTTTCAATAAAAAATATTTCTTCACTAAACTACATTATTCAGTCTAAAAAGCGATTTCCATGTATGATGCAATAGATATATTTATACATCATAGTCTTGTCACAACATAAGTGCTAATGAGTATGAAAATGATGATAATTATTAATTACCCTTACCATGAAATTTTTAAATTATTTTTTAGAAACATTTAGAAAAAGAGCAGAAGCTTTGTTGGCTAGTAAACTATACCATATTTCAATTCCTCTTTGATATTATAATCAAATTATTCTTAACTTCATTTCTCCTACGAGATTATTTACATTTTAGTTTATGTATATGAGTATCATAAGTCAGCTATCAATATCACCTTTCGGTAATATTTAGTAAAGCTACACTGGTTTTCTTAACATATACATACTATACACATTATTTGTGTGTATTCTGTCTGTATCAATATTGACTTTCCACATGCGTCATATATGTTATGTTATAGTATATATTATGTTCTCGAGTCGATTCTGTTACATCATTAATGTAAACAAAACGTAGCGACTGTATAAATTTTAATTGGATCTGTTTGAGGTTTAGTTCTGTAAGTGTGTATTGCATTTCCGAATCTCTTGCTTGCTTAAATGGTATGTAAATAATGAATTGCTACAAATTATACGTTGTTTATTTCATGGCAAACCAGTTTATTGAGCTACGAGATGCGGTTGAACCTATTTAAGTGGGATCCATATTTGTGTGAAAGTATCTAACGTTCTCCAGTTAATCTTGTCATGATACTAAAGTCCCTCCATCCATTTATTTTTTGAACCGTAAAAGTAAGAGATTTATAAAAAAAGTTTAAAATAACTCTGTTGAACGAATAGTGCCATTATACCAGATAAAAAATTTTTTGTATCCAATTATACCAAAAAGCCACGTGTATATGTCCATTATAAATTGTGACACCTTCCACAAAATTTATCAGTCATCAATTTGTGATTAACAACTGCATTTTATTGATGAATCAAACAGTACCTCATAAGTATTTCGAATAGAAAGCTTTAAGAAGTAAAGCAGAATTTTACAAAAAATAATTTCAGAAAAACTCTATTTCTTGGCAACTGAAGAATGTTTCTTCAATAGAAACAATCATCATTCCGAATGTTTTCAATCAGTTATTCTTAATATGAGCGCTCCAATAACTGGAAAAGATCCTAATTATTTAAGGCTTACATTTTGTTTTAGCAATTCCAAATGCCGAAACAAAAAAATTAATGAATATCATTTCGACAATAACATCTAATATTTTCCATTAAATATGTGAGTAACAAAAGATATAGGACCCCCTATTGTGACTGTACCGGTAGACATTTGGCAAACGAATAAATACTGCCTCCCGCAGTTAGGTGCCGGCTAAACTTATTCTTTCACATGTGTTAATTATGACGTATTGTGGTAAAAGGGCAAATTAACTTTTTTGTCGAAGAAAAGGAATATTTTAGTTGTGTACATATGGCAAAAAAATCATTTATCATATAGTTAAATGTGTACCGGACAAAGAAAGTATGAAAGGAGTGCTGTGAGCCGGGAAACTTTCAAATAATTGAGCTTGTTGGATAATAGAATGAATAATTATAGGCTGAATAACTGAAAATTCCGATATATTAATTGTGGATTTTGGGGCTCAAAATTCAATGGTTCTGTCTAAAGTGTTTCATACATATTGAAAGTTTGCGAGTTTGTTGAATGTTTGGTTTTCAAATTTCGCAATATTCTTCAACGATCAGCAGTTTCCACTTAAGAATAGTTAATCCCCTGTTTATCCCAGTCATATTAGGGGTTTCACCTTGAAATGAGAGATTTTATTATATGCATTTAAGAAACGACAACAAATGTAGGCAAATGTTTACCTTTACACTTCTTTCAATAATTTCGAATATACTGGTTCGATGGAGTGGATTGTATACTTCTCATGTGATAAAACTACCTTAATTGTAACTTAATTTTTTATTTCAATCCAATTGACGTACATAATGCTAACCCATTTTGACATACAAATATTCCGTCCCACTCTGGTTTTGAAGGTAATGAAAGGGCGGATGCACTGACTATGGAGGGGGCGGCAGCTCCCTTCAGCGGCCCGGGCCCGACCTTGGGCCTCACAAAACAAGCAATAAGTGGGGAAGCAAGGAGCTGATTGGGAAACCAACACTTCGTTGACTGGAACGGTCTACAGGTTCTAAGGTAGACCAAGCTCCTACTGAGGGTATGGACTGATGAACATGCTAGGTCAGCTATAGAACTACCAAGGAGTAGGTTGAGAAAGATAGCGGGACTCTTAACAGGACACTGCTGTCTGAGGAGACACCTCCATAACTTAGGTTAAGAGGAAAGTCCCAAATGTAGAGGTGTGGCTTGGCGGACGTCGGTCCAAGTCCTCCTTGTGTGTCCACATTGGGCTGAATTACGCAGACGAATCTTCGGAGTCCCTGTTCTGGCCCCTGGGGATACATACAGGCACTCACTAGAGGGGATTGAGTCCTTCATTGAAGGACTTGGTTTCATAGATGCTTGAGTAGCAGGAATGGCACAATGGGTCCGCCAGTGGCCTATTCAACATAGAATTTTATAGTTCGAATTATCTTTTCGAACATCTTCCACTTTTGTTATGTCACATACGTGAGTACGGGGTCAGTGCTGCATCACTCTTATCTTCACCTTTGATGTCAATTTTTTTTTGGTCCCTAGGATGTGACTCAATTTACTGACTGTGGTCACATTCCAGATGAGTTGAAATGTTTCGAATTGAAAACCATTATCCAAACAAGCCGAATAATGCTTTTCTCAATTACTATGAAGATGCTTAAACTCCATGTAATAGATTTCTTCTTATATATTTGTTAAATGAATGACTAGGAAATTAATTCAAAACGTCAATATGTCACATACTTTCACAACTAACATCTAACAAACTATTCTGCATAGTTTAAAAATTCGGCTTGTAATATTATAACAAATATTCAGGATTGGATAGTTTTTTTAAATAATTCGTTTATCGTTTTGATGAAATTATATAAACAAATTAATTTGCATAGTTACTAGTTACAAATCTTTTCTTTTGTAAAGCTAAATGTATGTCCTTATTGTAATATTTCCCTTGATTTGAATACATTACATGCTCAAATAATTTGATTCACTTTTTCGGAACACAAAGATCTAGCAAGTAATCTCGAATTGTGAGTAAGGGGTGTTTCGGGGAATTCCAATCGGGTTTCCAATCCAGACGTTCACTGAAGGGGTTCTACAGAATTGAAACGTATTCAAATAGGAACGTCGAGGCCCGTCTAAGCTGTGTCAGTGACATTTCTCTAAGAATTACAGTCTTGTACTCATTTATATGCATTCTGTGTAAATACTGAGAACATAGACGGCGCTACAAAAATTTTGAGGCAATTGAGATCAATGAATAATACTGATAAAAATTGGAAAATGGGTGGTGAGTGTCTGCTATTTTTTTATTCCATATTTCCTACTAATCCAACTCTTAATTGGAAGTTAAGATAACATATCATATTTATAATACAGTACTACCTACCTATGTCGATTGCCAGCTGTCTCACCATCTTTTAAATGGCCTTCCTGGTGGTTTGGTGCTATATGGTTTCAGATCTCTTGCTGTTCGGGCTATCCTATTTGCGCTCATTCGTGTAACATGCTGGTTCCACTCCCGTCTCCTCTGTCTTCTCCATCGTACCACATCTTGTACCTTGCATAGTTCTCTTATCTGATATTTTGCCAGCGATTGATCTTGAAGTTTTTATTTATGTAGTTCTCACTACTCCTTTTGTTTCCACTGTGTCGGCTCTCGTTTCTATTGCATGTATCAATATTGGTCTAACACATGCTTTATATATACGAACTTTCCCATCCAGTCTCATGTCTTTGTTTTTTCAAATAACATCCCTCAGACAACCTGATATGTAAGATGCCTTATTTGCTTGTTTTCGTACACTTTGTTTTAGCTCTCTGTAGCTGGATATTTCTATACCCAGGTATTCGAACCTTGTAACCTGCTCTATTATTTCATCGTCAATTACAATTTTGCATCGTCTGGGTTCTCCTGCCATTACTATAAATTTGGTCTTAGTGGTTGATATTTGCATGCTATGTTATATTTTTCCGCCGATGTTCTAAAGGCATTTACCATACGTTTTAGGTTGTCCTCATTGTCTGATATCAGAATTGCATCGTCTGCACAGCACAAAATTTTTATTTGTTTTCCTCCAAGCCCGTATCCGTGTCCCACGTTTTTTAGTATTATTTTATCGATTACTAGATTGAATAGTAATCTTTAACTACCTCCCTGTCGAATTCCTGATATAATATTTATTTCCAATGTTAATTCATTCTCGACCTTAATTTTAAATTTGTTGTTTGTGTTCACGTCTTTAATTATCTTTACCTTTGTGTTGGATTGGTTTCCCGCTTTTAGTAATTTAAGCACATCTTCTAATTTTACACCGATAAAGGCCTTGGTCAGGTCTATAAAGCACATATATTATTATAGTCAATTGCTTTTCAACTATTTGTCTGACTATGAAAATGGCATCTATTGTTGATTAGTTTTGTCGGAAGCCCTGTTGCTCCTCTGATATCGTGTATTCTTCATTGGCGAGTATTTTCGTTAATAGCTTGAGTGTTGGGTTTAGCAAGGCTATGTATTGTAATGTTATTTTTCCATTATTCTGGTACCTTCTTGCTGTCTAAGATTTTCTGAAAAAGGGTACTTATGTTTTCCATTATCGTTTCTCCTCCGTATTTTAATAGTTCGTTCGGTATACCTTCGGGTCCGGGGGCTTTTCTATATTTTAATTTTTCTATGCCATTTTTACGTTCTTCCTTTGTTATTCCTATGTTTTGTTCATCCTCGACATCTTCTTCTTCATATTTCTCTGTAAATTGATTTCTAGGTATATTCGTGTCTAGATCATAAAATTGTCCATTTTTCTCCTTCTATCTTATTAAGATTTTTATATTCTTTGATTGGCTTTTTTCTGCCTTTAATGACTTTCCACACTTTACGTTGCGATCCGTATAGATCGTGCTCCATTTCTTTGGTGAACCGTGTCTCTTTTCAGGATTCTTATTAGTGTTTTAAATGAAACTCACTGTTTCTAGCTAATTCGACAATATAATAAAGAATATTGAAAATTCTAAAAAATTGACAATTGTTTTGATGAATCAATTTCCTCGTCAGAATGACAGAAATTACATTTCATTTGATGTTTAGTAGTTATTTTTGGCTAGACCAAGAAGTGACCTAACTTGTGATTGACTTAATATATGTTAATAGAAAAAAGAAGAAGCTGTGATATTACAAATATTGAAGCTTAGATATTATTAGTCCTATGGTGATATCCTGGATATAATTTTTCCAATTAAGATCAGTATAACTGTGCAATGATATAGGAAACCAGGAAAACTATATCTGCTAATCTTTGTTTTGCGTAATGGGATTTATCTGGTTGCTTGAATCTGTATGCTCGTGTTCACTGTATTTGATTTCAAAATTTCTAAGGGTCTGACCCAAATAGACAGCAATACATTCTGGACATTTGAGTTTATATATACCTGATTTCTTTAATTTTGGTATTTTGGTTTTTACATTTAATATTTTGTAATAACGTTACTATCTGTTTTAAAAGAAATTGTGGTATTCGTTGCTAAAGATATTATCTTTGAAATATTATTAGAAATATTTCCTGCATATGTAATGGTTTTATAAGTTTTTCTTTCATAAAAATATGTCACGTTTTCCTCTTTTTTATTAATTAGCTTATTTATCATATGTAATTGATAACCGTTGGATGGTGCTATTTGTCTAATTGTATTAATCTCTCTATCAAAATTACATTTGTTCATAGGAACTGAAAAAGCTCTATGCATCATTGAATTATATGCCGCTAGTTTATGTGACATCGGGTGATTGGAAGTATATGAAATTGTCACATCAGTGTGTATTGGTTTTCGGTAAATTGTACATTATTAATTCTTTGAATTTTTAAATCAAGAATATTGATTGAGCTATTCTCTTCAATTTCTAATGTAAATTGAATTTTTGCGTGTAAATTGTTAATGTGGTTGAAAAATACATCTAATTGTCGATCACTACCCATAAAACAAGCCAATATGTCATCTACATATCTATACCAAAATAAAACATTTTTCGAAATATTCCTTTCAAAGATCTTTCTTTCTAAACTGTCCATAAAAATGTTTGCCACAATAGGTGATATAGGGCTTCTCATTGGTAAACCTTCATTTTGAATATATATCTTATTGTCAAAAGTGAAATAATTCTGATTGATACATACATCAAATGAATTAAGTATATCTGATGTTATTCCTGGATTCTAGTAATTTTCTTACTAGTATTAGACATTCTTTAGGAGGAACTTTAGTAAACATATTAGTAACGTCAAATGAAATAAGCTTAGAGTTATCTTGTAAGTTGAATGCTCTCAATTTTTTTATTAGTTCTATTGAATTTCTGATTCAGTATTTGGATGCATATCCGTAACTATTAAGTATATTGTTAAGCTTCTTTGCCAATTTATTATTAGGAGTAGTAACATAAGAAACCACAGGTTTAATTGGTTTCATTATTTTATGTAATTTAACGGTTCCATACAATTGTGGACAATGAGGATTCTCATTTATGATGGGCCCCTTTTCGTAATCATTTCAGATTTGAATTATTAACAATATCCCTTACATTATTAGATAACTTTTTTGTTGGGTCTTCTTTAAGAACTTTTACATCGCTAGATTCTATAAAGTTATATATTTTTGAATTATAATTTTCAGCTGTCAATATGACAGTTGTGTTCCCCTTATCAGATTTTGTAACTGTTAGGTTATTATCTTCTACTTTTTTTTTGATTGCATTTAAAACTGTAATGTCATTTTTTGTTTGACGTTTAACTTTTGAAGGATCAATATTTTTGATTTAATCGGCAATTTTTAATTTCTCATAAAGAAAATTATATAAATTAGATTTTAAAGCTATTTCTGACTCTGTAACTATACTTTTGGTGGTATGCTGTACTTTAAACCTTTATCTAAAAATTCTATTTCACTATCTGTAATATTAGTATCTCAAATGTTTTCAAATCGTTGTGTTAAATGTGTTGGAATGTAGGTACTTACAGTTTCATGATGTTCAGAGTATTGAATTTTATGTTGTGTGTGTTCAAGTTTCTGTAGCTTTTGTTCTTGTTTCTTAAAGTTCTTATGCTTCATCGTGCTGACACTTTCTCCAATTTTGTCATCTAAACAGTCAAATTCTACTGGATGTAATTGGAAGGTGAGTTCGGAATGTACAACTTTTATGTAGTTGTCTAAGGAGTCCCTCACTTTGAACCATTTCTTACATTCTCCTTTCATCCAAACTCGTTGAGCACATTTTATAGATTTTTGTGCTTGTGGTATTTTAGTGTGACATTTAATATTCACATAATTTGGTATTGCCTTTTTCCTAAGCCATTCTTGGTTAAACCAAATGTTTTGTGATGTTTTGTAACGTTTTTATTTTAGAGTTTACATCGTTTCTTATGTTTTTGTATTGTTGATAGCTGTCGGCTGTCTTGTTACTGCAATATTGCAGATACGCTTTTCTTTTTCCATATGCTATATCTTTGATTTCTTCAGTGAACCACGGATTCGATATTTTTGTTGAGTTTCCTATACTTTCCTTTGCAGCTTGCGATATGTTAGATTCCATTTTTGCCCAAATCTCATTTAAATTTTTCTCGTCTGTTACTGGGTGTGTCTCAAATCTTTCTTATAATCTTTAATGGAATGTTAATTGAGAATTTCCCCAGTATCAATTTGTGATCGAACCTTACATTGGGCGATGTTAAAGCTCTTACATCAAGTATTTGCTTAGGTAAGATCTCTCTATTAGTTATTATGTAATCGATCGTTGATTGTTGTCCCTGTGTATTTTGCCAAGTGTACTTGAGTTGGGGTTTATGGGGGAAAAACGTGTTGTTTATTCTTAAAATATTTTGAGCACAGAAGTCAATAAGGTGCTCTCCATTCCTATTTATGGTTTCTTCGTTGAATCTTTGTTTGATATTGTCTATGATATTATTTCCAATTCTTGCATTGAGGTCTCCAAGGATCATGAGTTTATCGTTGTTTTGTAGCTTGTCCAGCACATCTTGTAGCGTGGTATAGAAATCTTCCGTTTCATTTTCCGGTTGGTTTATGTCTGGGGCATAGACAGATATATCACTCGCTTAAGGGAAATCTACGAATAAAATATGAGCTTATTTTTGTCGAAATAGCTTACACCATCATTATTGATGAACCTGGAAGAAGATTGAAGTTCCGTCATAAAACCCAATATCACTGTTACGGAATATATCATAACTTTTTGAAAAAATATTTAAACCCATTACTGAAGACAGATCCATCTATCTATCTATAATCGCTAGTCATTAGTTTGGCTTTTGATAAAATAATGCCACAATGGAGTACTGAACGTGTCCCAATCATTTGATGAAGTCTGTGATCAAGGATTCAAATATAAGCCTATCCGTTAGAAGAATTCTTCTCATATGCGAAAAGAAATATTCTAAAGTTACAGGCAAATATGTCTTGGTAGCCGGAAAAAATAGACAGAGCTGATGGAATATTCCAAAAAGCATTAAAAACAATTTATAGACGAAAAGCTAGCACATTAGACTCAATGGAAATTAATGACTGCATGTGGATTTCACTGAAAAACACAACTATCAAGCCAATAACGATCGTATATATGCAAATATGGTAGAGTTTTTGAGAATTAACATACATGTGAAGATACGACAGGGAAAAAATTAAGGAAAACACAAATGAATTGAAATTTATTGTTTCTAATCTTACTAAAATGAATGGAATCTCAATCAGAATAAATTATATTTTGCTCTTACATGGACTTCCTGTACTATGAATTCAAAATGAAGGTATAAAATGAGAGCAAATTTTGAGAGTTGTTTGATTATACGGCATAAAATGATGAAGGTGCGCAAGGAATACTGGAATTATACAAAGATTCCAGAATAGGGTAATAAGAGGCTTCAATAACGAATATTGGTATCTAAAAGGAAGCTAACGTCGTTAGGAGACACCAGTAACTAAAATATTTTAGTTCTGAGATTTTGTTTAGAATTTTAGAATTTGCTGTTAGTTAATCCAGATGCTAGATTGGTTAAAATTGAATTTTTATAAAAAAAAATAGAAGTACTTTTACTACTAGTAGGTCAATTCGCAGATTTCAGGAGGTACTTGAATAGTTTATCCAAAATAGAACAATAACTTTGATCTTGCAGTTCAGTCTCTCTTCTGAACCTTACTGAGGTAATACGGTTTTATCCGATGCTTAATGCCATTTTCGTCACTAAAGCGAGTAGTTCAAGAATTTCATAGTTAATAGAAGTCATGATTGTGTGTCATTATTTGCTCCAGGTAGAACTTTATTACTGTATTGGAGATATTTGGTAAACATAATTTCATTTATAATGTTCTAAGAAGCCGCTACTTCTTAAAGTTGCGGAAAATATGTGATAATCAATTGTAACATTTGACTGATTCTAGCATTTCCTTTGCCACGACAAGTCAATAAACGAAGAAACCAAGTGTGATCGATCCCACTTTTGTTCGTATATTACTTTTCCGCCCAACCTATCTAATATGCGAAAAAAGTATTCGTTTACTCACAAAATAGTTGATAGTTTGAGAAAAATGTTTGAGTTATTTTTACGTTTTTCATCAAGAACAACACGAAAAATTGTTGTTAGAAAAAAATTCTGTGTGTATGTCGTCGTCGTTGTCGTCGTCCACTTTTCATTACATGTCTTGTTAGCACGATACAGCATTCGGAGTGCAACGAATCACCAATTTTATGATTGAATATTGTTCAGGACATCTCACAGATGAACCCTATCGATTTCCAGCTCAGAATAGCCGATACAATGGATGCTACGGTACTTGAAGTACGACATTTTTGTCATTTATTGAGAAATTTCAGTTTGTTAGCACGATACAGCTTCCAGCGTGTAAACAAGTGACCCATTTTATGATTGAGTATTTTTCAGGGCGTCTTATAGATGAACCTTATCCATTTTCAGCTCACTAGAGCTAGTACAACGGGTGCTATGGTACCTGCATGGGCAAATTTTTTTTCCTTTTTGGAGAAATTTCGGGATTAGTACGATACAGCCTACGCGGTGTATACAAGTGGGCAATTTTATAATTGCATATTATTCAAGGTGTCTCACAGATGTACCCTATTGATTTTCAGCTGATTATAGCGAGTAAAGCGTGTCCTATAAATCCAAATATACTGCATTTTTGGTTACTTTTGGAGAAATGTCGGTTTGTTAACACCATAGAAGTGACAACTTTATGAAAGAATATTAATCAGGACATCTCACAGATGCGGAAAAGTTGGTTTTAATCTCTAAAACCGTTTATTCTTTATTATCAGTTTACTTCTTTTATATTACCCAAAATTCATCATAACCATATTCAGACATAGCGTAGTCAGTAGCATCGGAATATTAGTATCGATTTTATTTCAATTTTTTTTTCAACAAGTCTAATATGTAACGGCATTTTCCACAAACTATCAAAATTAGCTCAATATATAATTCGAAAAACATATTAGCGATTGAAAAATGGAAAACAGAAAATCAAACGCAATCCAGAAAAAGGGGGAAAGAAATGGGTGAAATATTGAGTGGAATTACCAGTCCATCTGCTTGCAGATTGGTTAGATTTTTGGTTCGTTAGAGAAACGATCAGCAATATCTCTAGTATCTAAAGAGACTAAGCGGTACCATCATATTCGATACCTTATTGAATAAGTAATTTTATTCAATAATGTTTGCTCCAAGCTTGGAAAACGAATTAAGATTTTCATTTTTTTTCGTTAAATTTGATCAGTTTCATGCATATTACTTTTCCGTCAACCCTATCTACGATGCGACAAATGTATTACTTTACCCCTAAGAAAAATTGGAAGTTGTGATTTTTATTGGTAATTTTTTCGATTTTTCAGTGGAAAAAACACGGAAAACGGGTTTTTATAGAAAAAATCCTTTGTGCCGTCGTCGGCCACTTTTTCTTGTTAACTTGATACAACCTCTGGGTGTATACAAGTAACCAATTTTATGATTGGATATTGTTCAGGGGATCGCACAAATGGACCCTATTGATTTTCAGCTCACCATAGACAGTACAACGGGTACTATAAATCCAAATACACAACCTCTAAAGAGTATACAAGTCAAATCAGCTGTCTCGACCCTCACTTCGAGGAATCTACTCATATTACTGTTTTAAGTGAAACTTACTGCTTCTAGATAATTCCACAATATATTGAAAAAAATGTTGAAGATTCTAAAATATTTGACAATTGTTTTGATATTAAATATCATCGATGATATTGAATATCGAGGCAATTGTCAAATATCTCTAACATTTTTTACAATATATCAAGGCAGTGGTCGCCAACCTCTCAATGTGTTGAGCTACTTTGTTAACTTTGAAATAAACAGCGAGCTAACCACACGGAAGCCAAGTAACGCAACGTAAATGAAATAATCCACAGTTAATTTATCATTATATGTATTTATTTTACTATTTAACTGGTAATACATAATACATAGGTACTAATAACAAAATAACTAATATTACTAGTACGTTCTTGTTCATAGCTACATTCCTACCTACTAAACGAAGTTGTTTGAAAAATAAACACAAACTTTTATCCAGTAACAACGGCATGTCACGTAGGATTAACAAATAGTTAATAATAACAACAAAAAAGTAACGCACTATCGTGAACATAAACATTGAAATATAAAAAAGCACGTTCAATGAGAAGGCTGACACTCAGACTCATCGATAATTTTTTCAATGTTTGCAGAATAATTTGATACAGCCATTCGAATACAATTATCCAAATGATCATTTGTAAGTCGATTGCGATATTTGTTGTTAATAAAATTCATATTGAAAAAATAAGATTCACACAAATAGGTTAAACTGAATAATGCTTTCACTTTCAAGGCAACACGGCATAGAACTGAATATTTGTCTTTACTTACAATAGGCCAGATACATTTGGTACTTGAGACTAACGATTTTAACGCTAAATCATTTTGAAACTCAATTCCTTCCATTTCTGTTGCAGCGATATCTTCGCCCAAGTTCTGCATAAGACAAGTTGCAAACTGTTGGATATCAATCTCCATAAAGGGTGAAACAACAAACTGGGCTACTAAAGCCATTTCGTTGAAATCCCTAAAACGATTTTTTAAGTTATTCTTCAGGGCAGAAACTATTTCTACATGATATTAGCTGTCATAGGGTTCTAATGGATTTTGAGATATTTCTTATGAAAGAATAGGAAAATGCTTGGCATCGCTGTTAATTAGGTTTTGTACCCAAAACTCCAGCTTTTTGTTAAATGCTTTTATTTCAGAAATCATTCCCGCTAGTTCTTTGTCTCTCCCCTGA
Source organism: Galeruca laticollis (assembly GCA_963921935.1). NCBI lineage: Eukaryota > Metazoa > Arthropoda > Insecta > Coleoptera > Chrysomelidae > Galeruca > Galeruca laticollis. Next base: position 112,986,899 of record OY998177.1, on the reverse strand, counting down.
AGCTGCAAATTAAGTTCGTTTAATTTCTCTGTAATATCCACGAGAAAACCAAAATCTCTAAGCCAGATTGAATTCTATAGTTCCGGAGTCGCTTGTTCGCGTTGTTTGAAAAATTGAACTATGCCAGATAGGACATCATTAAAACGTTTCAGCACCCGTCCGCTACGTAACCATCGGATTTCAGAGTGAAGGAGTAGGTCCCCGTATTGACAGTCAACTTCATCGGCCAAGGTTTTGAATAATCTTCTTTGTAACGCTTGAGCTCTAATCTGGTTCACAATTTTTACCACCAGTTTCATAACGTTGTTTAGTTTCAGAAAATTTCCACATAATGCTTGCTGATGGATAATGCTGTGGTAACAGAGAAATTGCGGAAAAATTTCATCTTTACGACATAACGCCACCAGACCCTTATCACAACCCACCATAGTTGGAGCGCCATCGGTTGTCAAGCCTACCATTTTCCATATTGGAATTTTCTCGGAAGAAATAATATTTTTTAAATGAGAAAACAACTCTTGTCCAGTAGTGTGTTCTTTCAGTGGAATAAACTTCAAAAGATCTTCTTTAATCGTAAAATCACTAAAAACCATCCTGACGAACACGGCCATCTGGGCAGTGTCACCGACAACTGTTGATTCATCCAGTGAAAAATAAACACAGTTATCTAAGTCAGTTCTTAACTGTAAAAAAATATTATTGCTCATTACTCCTACACGTCTCATCACTGTATTGGCAGAAAGTCGCATAGATTTTATAGCTGAAACTATCTCGTCTTTATTTCTAAAGTTGGCAAATAACGAATCAGCAGCTTCCAAAAACGCCTGTTTCATCATTTTCCCGTCTTCATAAGATTTCGTTTTTTGTGCAATTATCTGGGACACACGGTACGATGCTTCAGTTGCAGCCTTATTTTTGTCGACTGTTCTTAAAAAATTGATTGTTGTCCAATTAACTGCTTTTTCAACTGTTTCAGTTTCTCCTTTCTGGTGGCAGAATGTAGTGGGAATAATTTTTCAAAATTAGAATGTACAGTTTTATGATGTCTCTCAATATTTCCTTTTTTAGCAACGGAGACCGAAATATTAAATAACAAACACACATTTTTATCTTTTAACTTCTGTAAAAAAGTATTGTTCTTCCCATTCCGGATGAAAGTGGTATGTCTTTACCTTCTTACCACTGCTTGCCATAATATAATTTTTTGTTGCTCTCTACTAACCCTACCGCTGGACGTTGGTTACGCGTTCAGTTTTAAAGTAAGCGCAATATCGCTGCGCCGTGCGTATTTATCCCGTTCAAAGCAATCCTGATCGTTCTCGAACACCAACGCGCTGGTCCGACTGGTCGGTTCTAGCCGATTATAGCTTGATGGCATCAGCGGCAGATCGCTTACCGAAACGTTGCCGCTGTTTATGTTTAATATTATTACAATTAGATTTTTTTGTGGAATTTTCGGAAGCTTCTCTGATTTTTGCAGTTTGTATTTTTTAAATTGAAATCGTTGTGAGAGCTACCAGAATTGGCGACCACTGTATTATGGAATTATCTAGAAAGTGTAAGTTTCCTTTAAAACGGTTGTATAAAAGTGATCAATTTTATGAATGAATACTGCTCAGAGCGTCTCACAAATGACTAATCATTTTCAGCCCACCAGTGCCAGTACAACGAGTCCTATAAATCCATATATTCCACATTTTTGGAGAAATTAACCGTTTATTTCATTTCATACCAACATACCGTAGGAGAAATTCATGTTGCGCCAATGAAAAACAGTTTCTGTATTGTAGAAAAGTGGCGAAAACTCACCTTAATAGCTAAACTTGTAGTTTTCACTGGAGTACAAGTTTTATTGCATAATTTGTCTATTTACGTTCAACGTTTTGTTAGTTTATTAATTTTTAAACGATGACGTTGGGTATTGTTATATTAAGTGAAGTAGAAAAATATTCAGGGTGATTCCAGAGTAATGGGCCAAATTGTACCTGCAGATGGTAAAATAATAATATTTTCATTATCAATAATGGATTTAAGTCTGATCCTTAGTGAGATACAGGATGTTAAATTAAAAAAAAATCGAAATCGATTTTTGTTAACAGAACAGCTATTTTACGAAATAATAACTTGAAAATTGGTATGAACTAATTTCAGTAAGGGCAAACAAGAATTTGTGAGAGGATTTGAATTAACTCGTAAATGTCGTCATATGCGCCATATGAATTGGATGAAATCTGCTACAAATTTTTTGTCAGTCATTTATTTACAACTTCCTTATTTAATTGGGATAGCCTCAATACTTCTGTAAAAAAGGTGTACTTCTTAGGTAGAGAGCCCACTGAAATGACGTGGTTTATAGCATGGCGTATGATCTAGCAAGTCGCACACATCTTGCATGCTGCGGCAAACTGAACAAACGTAAATAAATAAAACGGAACCCACCAAAGTTGCAAGGCGCGCAACGTGTATGTTGTGCCACGTAGCACGCCATGTGTTTGCAATAAAAATAGAACGCGTTCTAATTCTTGCCACGTCAGAAGGCCGGTAGTTGTATTTTGGTGTGTATTTGTATACGTACTTATTAAAAAATGAAATATAATCCGGAATTTAATGTTCAATTTGTTTCAATTGTTCAAAAACATCCTCTGCTCTATGATTATAATTCTTATGATTATTCCAATAGGAATTTGCAAGACAAAGCATGGGAAAACATCAGTAAAGAATTAAACGAATCTGGTAAGTGAATTGTATTATTTCAAAAGGCTATAGAACAACGCACTATTCTACATTGTTATTAAATATTGTATATTTTGTGATGCATTTATTCTATTTATTGATTTTTGGGATAAAAAGTAAGCTAAATACAATGATCTATTTGCCAAGGCAAGGCCCCATACGGACTCATAAAAAAATCGCAAAGTTGGTTTCTCAATTCAAGAGCGGTATTAGTAGGTCTCTGCTGTAGTCCTCGAGGTGCAGTTACAATAGTCGTGCTCTCACTTTGCAGATGCAATGCAGGGTGTGTAAAAACTCCATCATTAATGCGCACAAAATTGTGTAGTACACAGGCAGCTTGAATTATCTTATCAATTTTATCTACTTCGCAGCAAATGAACGTATCAAGTACTCTAAATTTAGAGGTCAACATACTAAACGAGCATTCGACAGACCTTCCGCCTCTAGAGAGTTTACAATTAAATATTCGTTTTTCATTGATCAATTGTCTTCGAGGATATGGTTTCATTATATGATTTGGAAGAGGGAATGCTTCATATGCCGCAAAATAGTGAGGAAATTTTATATTTTCATAGTTCCCAGGCAACATAGAAGGTTCTGGAAGTTTAAGCTGACTATTTGTTAGCGCTTTTCCGAATGCACTTTGTTTTAGTGCCTTGCCATCACTGTTTCCCCCGTATTCATCAATATCAATCGAAAGGAACAGTCCGTCGGCATCTGCAACGGCTAATAACACAATTGAAAAATAAACTTTGTAATTAAAATATGCTTTACTTCGCAAGAGATTTAATCCTGATAAGCTTTCCATCAACACTACCAACGCAGTTAGGTAAATTCCACAATTCCCAGTAACGTTTGGCAGTTTTTAGCCATAGCTCTTCTGATAGGATTGGCATGTATTCTGGTTGCAATGTTATCCAAATAGCTTCGCAAGTTTGAATGACGATACGGCGAATTGTAGTGTGCCCCCTTAGAAAATAATAGGAGAGGGCCTTGCAAGAACAGCCAGTCGTCAAATATGGACAATAAAAAGAAACTTTTTCATACCGGTATTTGGGTACTGTTTGTTCTAAAGAGCTAAATAATGTTTCTTTATTTTCAATTTTCCATTGTAAGGAATGCTGGAAGAATCTAAGGGGTTCTTATACTCGACATCTTAAGTATACGAATACACCTTCAGGTTCTGGCGCAGGAAAGAAAAAGCCATACTATCTTGCAGAACTTTGTTATTGCCAAAATATCGAGCAACGAACAGTAATATAGCTACTCCATCGCCAGTTGCAGACGCTGATAATTCCTACAGTGAATTGGACAATAGTGATGAGCTTCCTTATACTCGGGACGAAGAACAGCTAGAAAATGAAGTTTTTTCAACAAATACTCCTAATTATTCTACTGTTGCTAGTGTAGTGACACGTACGTCAACATCCGCTAAAGTATTAAAAAAAACTCGTGTGAATCTATCTTAATAAATGTGGGCCAACACTTGATGATGTGAACAAATCAGCATTTGAGTATTTTAAAAGCAAAAAAGCATCTAACCAGAGCACTTCTAGTAATCGACAGAAGGATGGAGATCACGATGTTTTATTTTTAATGAGTCTATTGTCAGATATAAAGAAAATTAAAGATAATCAAAAACGGCGTTATAAAATAGAAATGTTAACAAGTGCCGGAAATATTTTGAACGAAACAGCTGAATCCACAGCATCGCCCAATAAGGTACAAAATACAGCAGGAAAAAATGGATTTAAAGCACGACCCAATAATGTTCAACATACAGGAGGAACAAATGAATTCACATTACCGACCGATATATGAACGGACTGCGAAAGGCCTGGTGAATTTGAACCGCGTTACCACTGAGACCAATTTGAATTTCTTATCACAATATCTACGTTTTCCCTAATTATTGCCTAACATTTTTTTTTGATTCATTAAACGTGTTATAACGTGTTTTTTTACTTATAAGGTACCTACTATTGCTAGTTAAACAATCCATAATAACTTACCTTAATGCAATTAAAAGGCGTTCTTCAGGAGGGACTGCTCGTCCAAAGTTTGTATCCTTCTTCGAAATCGCAGGTCTTAGTTTTGTAAGGAGTAATTCAAAAGTTTCTCTCTTCATTCTATAGAAAGACTGAAATTTCTCTGGATAGTGATGTAATTCTTTAAATACATTAAATCCGCCATATGACTGCCTGTGTTTCCAATATGGATGTATCCAATGCCTACGTTTAGGCAGATTTTTATTAATATTGAATAAATTTACTACAGCTAAGGCATTTTTTTCTGAGGACGATATTATTTATCCACAAAGCAACAAAATACAAGTACCAACTGCCAATTCCTGTTATTTTCTCTGCTTCTGCTAACTTTTGTCACTCTAGTGTGCGTCTATTGAGCCATACTATAGGTATACATCGTAGTCATGCTGCACGCGCCATGTCATATGCCATGCATCACGTTACATTGATGGGCGACCTCCCTTATATTTTCAAAATAATCATCGTTTTCAAGATATTTGAATTTTACTGATTCACTATATGGTAGAGGTTTCATTTCACTGCAAAGTTCAATATTCCCATAATTGAAGAAATTTATGAAAAAAAAACATTCAACCTCTTGAAGCATTGCCTATTGGCACTGCAAAAATCCCTCCATGGCTTGACCGACCCCAACATCCAAGTTAAATACAGAGAGAAAATAGCAAAGTGTACTGAATTAGCCATAGAAGTTTAGAAAATTTGGAAACAGAAAAAAGTCATAATTTCTACCACAGGTAACACCCACACGCCTTTGATTCACACCTTGAACAACTAGGTCTTCACCCAAATACCCATACAAACATACAAAAGTCTGTCATCCTAAAAACATGTAATATTGTGCGATCTTTCCTCGCTTTAAGCAATAGACTCTAAGACAACCTGGTACAACCTGTCATCTCACAAAAGAAACACCACTTGATCAAGCGACAAGAAAGAATATAATAATAATAATCAAATCAATGAGAATTTATTTCCACACAAAAGCAAAAACCTCAGTGCTTCATAATGTAGTACGCTCTCAAGATGATAAAAATACCCCCTTGAACCTTAAACATAACTGTCACATTCACTCAACATCTGTACAAGAAGGCGAGAAGCATGCCAGAGAAAAGCACTGCATAGAAGACATACTACTATCATAGTTGCAGAGGGCACAGATAAAAAGTGGTCGAATCACTACTTACGAACAGGATACCTTTTTCCTGAAACTGAAGAGTTTATGATTTCCATACAGGATCAGGTTGTGCCAAATAGAAACTATCTCAAATATATCATTAAAGATCCAACTGTGATAGACGATACCTGTAGAATGTGTGGCAGAATGGGGGGAACCGTCCAACATATAACTGGTGGATGCAGCTCTCTCACCCCAACTGAGTACAAGAAACGTCACGACGAAACAAGAAAGATAGTATACACCATGCTCTGGCCTGCAAATATAACTTGATATCCGGAACAGAAAAACTCATTTATAAGTATACACCAGCAAGCATCCTAGAAAACGTCAACTACAAATTATACTGGGATAGAACAATATTTACTGATCGGACAAATTACCCAAACCGGCCGGATGTGGTTCTATGGAGGCTGAGAGATAAGCTGGTATGGATTATCGACTTCGCAGTTATGAATGATAATAACATGGAAAGCACAATCAACCTAAACCTTTGAAAATATGATGACATAGCTCAGTATATCAAAGAGCAGTGGAAAGTATATCAAGTTACTATCCTACCTATGATCCTTTCCACAACAGGCATTGCACCACGGTAGCGTGGTAAGGCTGTGGATACTCTCAAAGTCAGTCCATGTGCAATAGGTAAGATGCAGAAAACAGCCATTCTCGGCACATGCACCATTGTACGGGAAGTACTGGGAAAATAACCTAAAATATGTCAAATATGATGTGATAGATCTATATCTGTATATTTGAATAAACTACACTCAGACCAAAAGCCCTGAGTTTATGTAAAATCCCTTAAGAAGAGTTAAAATGATAATAATACTTTATTCATCCTTTTTGATCATATTACATGATATAGGACAGGTCAAACAGAAAAGAGGATTTCACATTAAATATTACTTACATATCAAACAGTTAAATTGAAATCGTTTGTTTAAGAACTCATCGTAAAAACATTCGACAAGTTTTTGCTTGAAAACATTGAAATTGTTCTCATATCTTATACAGCTAGGCAAATGATTCAGGAATTGAATTACTTCATAGACATGACCTTTTTCAAAAAATTAAGTTTCATGTTTTAGTGGCCGAATAAGCTTGCCAGACCTAGTTGGGTAATCGTGGAATTAAGATTGAAATCATTAAAATTATTTTTTGTATATAATATGCACTTGTAGATGTAAATAGAATAAAAGGTTAGAATACCGAAATTTTTAAAAAGATATCTGCTATGTTTCTCTATAATCTAGATTAAGAATTAGACAGATAATTCTTCTTTGAGAAATAAAAACCCTTGAAGCATTGACTGCACACCCCAGGGAATGACATTGTAGGGTATATGAGAAAATACTATTGCATAATAGACATTAGTCAATTGGCTACTTGTTAACATAGTTTTCAACTGCAATATTGCAAAGTAACTGCTATTTAATTTCTTACAAATGTGGTTGATATTGGTAGTCCAACTCATACTCTTATCAAGGTAGGTTCCCTGAAATTTTGTAGAAACCGAAAAAGAAACATCAGTACCCTCAACTGAGATACCAATATTTTCAAGAATATCCGTCCTTGGAAAAAAATGCATAAGTATGGTTTTTGTAGAATTCACTATCAGAAAATTCCTCCCACCAACTGAGAAATTCTTTGGATAGAATATTTATCTTTAAAAGTAGTTCATCTGGAGGTTCAGCATCAATCGCTAATGTGGTGTCATCTGCATATAGTATCAAATGATTAGTGCTACATATCTAGAAAGATCATCTATGTATAATTAAAATATCAGAGGACCCAAGATTGAACCTTAAGGTACGCCAATTTCCACAGATTGGAGAAGGAACTTCCGATCTTCAACCCTAACAACAATTTTTATGGCTTCTATGTATGGTTTCTGCCATGATAGAAATTTGCCCCGAAACCCCAAATCTCGTTGTTCATTTATTTTTATGACGATACTAACTGAGTCGAAAGCCTTTGAAAGAACACAGAAGAGTGCAGCCGCCTACCTCTTCCTATCCAATGCAGTGTGGATAAAAGTAAGTAGAGCTATGGATGTACTCTCCGTTGATCTGCCATGCAAGAAACGATGCTGATGTCACACAATATTATACTTTTTAAGGAAAGAAAAAATTTGTTTATAAAGACATTTTTCTATTACTTTACGTCAAACTGTTTGGACAGTCATTGGGCGATAATATCAAAACTAAGAAGGCTATCTATTTTATGTATTGGTGTAACCATTCCTGTCTTTAGATTAGATGGAAACGTTTGTGTTTTCACTGAGTGATAATACCTGCTAGAGTATAAGCAATTTGTGGACCTATATTTCTGATGATCTTTGTCGAAAGGCAGTCAACACCCTCGGCATTAACATTTTTTAGGCCATATAATTGCATCCAATACATCTTCAGGGATAACGGGATTAAAATAAAAAGTATTGGCGACATACATTGTTGTATAATTTTTAAAACTACTGCCAGTAAACTGAATATTTATTGCTTTTTTAGTATTCGTTGCAATAAAAGTGGCAAATAAATTAGCAATTTCATATTTATTTCCCCATTTAAATTATTGGTATCAGTTGTAGAATGTCCCTTTTTGTTGTACTGTTCGCCATATATATTTTTGTTTCTCTGATATAAAAAATGATAAAGCCTTTATAGAAGACGAAGTGGTTATTTAAGACCTTAAAATGGGAGGAAATAAGCTATTGCAAAACCTTAAACTACGGTTTAATGAATGTCTCACACAGGGTAAAACACCACAAGAGTGGAACAACGCAATCATCACAATAATACATAAAAAACGAGAAATCACAAAATTGACAAATTATCCTCCTATCAGTTTGTTCGCTTATATGTACAAGCTTTTCTCGCGAATTATTACAAACAGGTTATGTTCTGAACTCGACCTCTATCAAACAAGAGAACAGACTGGCTTTCGATCAGGGTACGGCACCAACGACCATCTACAAGTGTTGAACCTGGTAGAAAAGTCCAACGAATATAATAAACCACTCGTCTTAATATTCGTGGACTACGAAAAAACCGATAGATACAATAAACCAACACCAAATGGTAAAATCACTGTTCGACAGTAGAATATACTGAAATAATAAAGTACATATATGAAAATGCTTCGGCTAACGTGAGAATACAGGACAGCACAATTAAATTTAACATAACCAGGGGTGTTCCGAGGAGTGAAACTATTTCGCCGAAGCAATAGAGGAATATTCCTTCAGTCCAGTAAATGAAGGCAAAAACAAATCCAAACATGGGCATCGGGTCGCCCGGTCAAAATTTCAAACGCATTTTTGGGAACTTTGGGCCACTTTCCCGTCCTGGCAAAAGTTTCCCGGGCTTGAGAATTCTAGAGGTGAATGAACCCATTGATATCTTCCAATTAAAAAAAATTTCTCAGGGCGACCTGATGGCTCACATACTCGCATGAGGTTGGACTAACCTCATACTTGGTGAATGTTTGTACGTGGATTGAAGAAATCACTTCCTACAAGTACCTTCTTTTGTTCTCAAAGTTCTCAGACTTATCATCTGTGCCATTGCGCTTCTTGTCATTTTCAAGATAACAAAATGATTCAGCTTTACCGGAGATTTTCTAGTGCTCATAATTTTGTGCAATTACTGCCGACCTGTCTAAAGTCTATGAATAGTGTAATCAGTTTCATCTTACATTATTACCATAAAGTTTTTATTCGCCTTCAACTGAAAATTTCAACTGTATTTGATCGACTACTTCGAAGTCCATCCAAGTATTTGTTTGACGTATTTTCTGAAAAACTTTTGAATAATCTTATGTACCAATACCAATATGTGTGAAGGAACACTTTCCGTCTTCAAATATCCCGTAGCGTCACATTTCTGCTATTATTTTTATAGCATCATAATTTTCTCAAAAAATAAAAAATATCCTGGTGTCCATCACAATACGGCATTGTTTTATCTTATTCTCAGAACAAAAATGTACTGTTTTAAATATTGAAAATCATCTGCAATTAGTATTGTTTTCAAAACATTCTTCCATTTATTTTACCATTATAAAATAAATATCCAATTAACTGAATTTCATGATTTTGTGATAAATATGGGGAGAATAAAATATGTTTCTGCTACTCACTCCAGAGGCTTTTAATACCTTAAAACACTCTTAAAGACAATCATGATGAGAACCAGTTTTAACCGATTGCATATATTCATATAATTACGGAGAACGTGATGGACTAATAAACAAAGCTCCACTGATAAATTTTTCATATCTGATCTAAATAACACCTTCATAGAAACCTATTTTTTAACTTGAGGTGCGGCGAAGACACAAACAGGGACGTAGATTTTTACAAGCTTAGAAGGTATCATTGTGAAAAGGTATTGGGAATGTACCATGTGGTTTGAGTTTGTATGTACCTACTGATAAAACAATAAGCATAAAAAATACGAGGGAACATTAAAACAATTGACAATAGGGGAGCGAAGGGTAATTGTGACCACCTAAGTAACAAGAACTAAGAAATTATTATAATTGAGATCATATGACTTGATCGAGTTGAATACATAAGGTATTGGGATCGTATAATAGAGTGATTCAGTATATTCATAGAAATACAAACAATGTCGAAAGTTGCATATTATAATTTCGGGATTACCCGAAGGTGTTGGGAAATATGAACATCTGACGGGTAGTCCCGAACAAAGTTAGGATAAGCAGCATAAAACTTTAATACAAATAAGAATTATCCACAAAGCCACTAAAATCCACTAAAATTAAACCTTTATACTGCTCCAATGGAACAGAGAAGATTGAAAAGACGCTGGCCAGAAGACCTCATAGAGTGATCTGCGGATACGCATCAGTGGAATGGTGCCCGCCTCAAGAAACCATAATTTACTAATTGAGTAGATTGTAAATTTGCAATTAAACTAAAAAAACATCCTCTTCAGTTGAAGAATCGAACATTTTTCGACTGCCGATTTATTGTTGGTTTTACATTTCTTCCTTTCTTGTTTGTTCAGATCTGCCTCCATCGCAAGGCGTTTCTTCAGGGAAGTTATTAATGACTATTTCATCGTCATCTTTAACACCGCTCTCATCCAAATTTCTGTCAGGATGCTTTGACCAGACGGGCGGAGGATCTGAGCAGCCTTGAACTTAAGTTAGCGTGCTGTCAATGCTACTAGGTCTGGAGTTGCCCTCACTAGAGGTTTGCTTTGGCTCTTCAATGGTAATGTTGAAAAAATCTTCTTCGCGAAATTCACCAGGATCAAGAGGAAAAATACATACCAATAGAAGTGGAATGTATTTTATGGAATTAGCTTTTATATTTGAGACTTTAATAGTCTATACTGAGTCTAGACTATTGTATAATTGAATAATATGTATGACTACCTAGAAATATGAACCAATTTGCATCTACTAGAACTTTTTTCAACTGCGTGATCGCGACATGTAGCAGAAAATATTGTTGTTTCATAAACTATATGGAAGGTATTTATAAAAATATAGTTTTTCAATTAGAAAACAAGATACATTTTCATTTACGAATAATGGAGTCATATTTCACGACAAAGCTACTCCATGCTTATCTAAATGTTTACATTACACGGTATGCAGAATTAAATAAAAGTTTATTAGGAACAAAAAACTTCATGGAATTGAGCATGGAAATTATATTCATGTAATAATAATACAGAGAAACGTATCCAATTACTCAAATTGCAAACATAAATACACTCCGGAGAATTAAGAGAAAACACCTAAAGGTTATAACTGTATAATCGTAAACTTCATACAAAAAGTATTGATAAAACAGTTTGCAATGCAAAACAACTTCCTATAAAAATATCCTAGAATGGATTCTTTGTTATAATCAGGAAGAAGAATAAGAATAATTTTTGTAAATAATATTCACACAGGTAGAAAAAATAGAACACTATATTTCACAATATTTTTGTTGAATTGTGATGAGAATATTAGTCCAATTTACTCGAAGAAACTTTGAACTACATTGACAAAGTGTTCTTACCTAATTTTACTTATGTATTCGAAGTTTCTAGAATGATATCTTATATAATAATGATATAAGCTTCTTTTTATTTACACTGTTGATTCCAATAAATGTTAATAATAGCTTTATTAACTATTTAAAATCGAAAGATATACACTCTATCCAGCTTAATAGTAAATAAAGTAGTAGTAGACATAACACTTGTATCGAGCCAAACACAATATTAAAATATCAATTACAGAAATATCAAAATACTGAGATACAATATCAAAATTCTAAAATACAATATAAAATACAATATCAAAATACTAAAATACAACATCTAAATACTTAAATAAAATATCAAAATACTGAAATACAACAGAAAATCACAATGACAAAATACAATATGTCATGTGACCAGACCAGAGCTAGACAACACTAACCACATATTTTATCAAGGTGAAGAACCAAGTCCACGCAATAAAATTTCCATAAAGATGAGAATAATTGAATATTACGAAATTGCAAATTTTTGTTTCTACCTGATCACAAATGTTTTTCTGGGTAAAATTAGAATAAATTGTTTCAACTGACGTTTATATAAAGAGCTTTTTTCTATTTTTTTAATTATAATCGGAATTGAGTTGTACATTGTTGGAGTCAGGAATAGGTATGACCTCTGCGTAAGCATCATATGCATACGTGGCGGTCACAAATTATTATTTTGTTGTATAGGGGAAAGGAGGGGAATGGCGGCCGCCTAAGCATATTTTTTGTTTCTGCCGTTGAGAGGTAATAGTGGCCAATGCCAGTATTGCCCCATTTTACTGACAAAAATCGCAGATATATATTTTTCCCTCAAAACTGGTACATTCGTTATGTGCCCAAAGACTACAAATACTACACTTGATCCACAGTTCTTTATTCTTACCGTATTCGCCACAAATTGCACAAATATCCTCGTTAACGTCGATGTCGCGATCATCTTCTCCTTCAGATGAAGTATTTTCTGTGATCATCTGGGTTTTCAAGCATTTTCTTTTGGGTATTATTCGAGGAGTAGGACTGGGTTTTAAAGGAGTTCATGTTGATGTTTCGACACCTATTTTACGTTTTATTCCTTTATCAACTTTAAGTCTAATTTGTTCTCCTTCTTCCGCTGCTTTTCTTCTAAGATTGACTTCATTGGAGTTGACGTCAACATTTCTGAATGTGGCTTCCTACTGCTATAATGGTTGGATATTTTATTTCCAACTGAGTTGTCCTTCGAGCATCCTGGTATTGGAATTATGTCAACAAACGATGAGTCATGCTTTTTATCAGATGTCGTATTTTCTGGATTCTCCGTAACTTCCTTATTATTCTTTCCCTCATCTAGTTCGATTACCTCCCACTCTTGATTTTGTTTTTTTCTATACAGTTCTTGTATGAATAATTCACCTGGAGCAAAGTCTTCATCGGTAAAATTTTCTGGTTTGCATGGAAATATTCCTGTATTCTCAAATCCAATAATGATTTTAATTGGTGTGGCTACGTGTGCGGTGGTATTGTTAACACTACAATTCCTCTTTCTTTACAGAAATTGTACCCCTCCAATGTACAGTGGCTACTGTGGTTGTCGACAATTAGCAAAACTGGATCTTCCTTTGATGGTTTTACTACATCGTAAAAATGGTGGAGCCATTCTAGAAATATGATTTAATTTATCCAACCATTGTCAGAGCAGCAGTAAATTGCACTTGGTGGCCAATTTTTCTTCAATTCAGATTTCATCCTTTTGCGCGCAAAAATAAATAAGGGTGGAATAAATGTTCCTGAAGCATTTATGCAGGACATAATTGTCGTTGTTTGGCCTCTTACTGCGCTTCTTTGAAGCCGATGCTCTTTTGTCCTTTTCCAGCAAGTATTCTTCCAGGGTTTTGAACAGCTGTAATGCCCGTCTCGTCTGCATTATATATTTTGGATGTTGAAAATGTATGATTATCCAGAAGAGACTTTAAATTAGAGGAAAATAAGTCTACTTTAGTTTTGTTAAACGCAGATATGCGGTTAATGCTTGTCTCTTCCGGTTTTCTTAATCGAATAGTTGGATTCCTTTCTAAAAAGCCGGTCAGCCAATCTCTTCCTGCAGTTTCTTTCTCTTTGGAAAATGGATGAGGTAATTGTTTTTCTTCCGCGTATTCATAGGCACATTTTTTAATCTCTGTGGGAGTTATCCCATAAAAATGTTTTGCCAAATTTATTACTTGCTCTGCTAAAACTTTTTCATCTTGTTTTGTAAATACCTAAAGAAGCCTCTGATGTATCATTTTGCATTATTCGTATTTGAAGTGTAAATCTAGGAATAGCAAAAATTCTTGCGACTTCAAGGACGCTTCTGCCATTGTTTATTGCATTTATTGCTGCAGTACGTTATTGAGCAGTCTATCCTGCTTTGTCGCTTTTTCTCTTGTAAACTCGAGACATCTGGAATATAAGAATTTATGAAGAAACACTCTGTATTGTTTATAAAAAAAATGGGGTAATAGTGGCCGGCCAACATTACCCCTACACACGAGGCTATTATAACCTCAAAATACATATATATGTTCATAAACTCACAGTAATTAATCTCTTCAATTGAAACAAAAATTTCTTATGCAGGCTTAAGCTACATTAAAATTGCAGCATTTCGTCACCAATTATGTAGTTAAATAAGTTGAATTGAATGCTTTTGCATACCTTTAAAAATCGAACTATGAAGCATGAATATCAACTAAAACTGACATTGCCAAAAATTTCTGCTTTACCGGCTGAACTTCTTGGTTGCTAAAGTACAGTTTGAATGACACATATAAAGATGGAGTAATACATATTGTAATGTTTTTAATATTTATTTAAACAATAAACGGGTGGGATAAATTTTAAACACATGGTGGGTTCACTTACTTAATTTATTTGAACACTAAACTAATCACTAACACTTAATTTATATGTACTTAACTAATCACTTAAATTTAATTTATTTGCACACAAACTCAATTATTAATTCATATCAACACTTTTATATTGACTTACTTACTATTTATTTGCCAAGATCGCTTCATCAACTGCTCTGGTCCGCTGATCGGTCCTTTTTATATACTAGTGCCTTCTTTACTGGAGAATTCTGGACTGCGGCTTACACAAAACAAATGCCCTTCGCGATATTTCTCGATTGCCGGCTCAATCGTTAAAAGACCTTCCGAGAACATGTCTATAAAAACTGTCACAATAAATCCCAATAGACCTTATCAGAATTCGGCGCGCTCGCCATTTTTTAACTCCGTTAACATAAGGTTACAGGGCCGTACTTAGTATCTGCTTCGGTGTGCGAGTTCGTAACAGTATTAAAAGTGAAATAATAATTATTATTACCCAACTGGCCACCATACCCCCTTTCCCCTATCAGAATTATGAATAATCAAAAAGGAATTATACGATTAATGATATTTTATACAAACGCTATAATAATAATGTTGTCTTATATCTTATACTTTGGTTTTTGTAAATAACTCATCAGTTGAATATTTCAACGTATTTCCAATTATTAACTTTAGAATTCTTTTTTGCAAGATCTCGACTGGTTCTATGTGTGACTTCAAGGCAGCACCCCAATTGATAATTCCATAGTAAAATAACTCATCGAGTGAATATTATAATATGAATAAATGATCCCTAGATAGTACCTTTGAGAGATACCTGGACTAATACAATAGGAATTATAATTTTTTTATTAGGTATTTCATATGTCCAATCCATTTAAGATTGTAGTCAAATATAATTCCTAGATATTTAATTGTTTTTATTGGTTTTATTATACATTTTCCGTCCACCTTGAGAATAATGAGGTCGAAAGTTGTACATTCACTGGTTGAGGTGCTTATTGGTAAGTAGTGAGTTTTATTTTGGTTAATAGTCAATATTTTCCGATTCATCCAGTTCATGATGTTTGAAAAGTCATGTTAAGCTTTCTGCTTTAGTCTATACCAATCCTTCGCTTCGTAGAAGATCACTGTATCTTCAGCGCATCCAACAATTTTACCATAGAAATCCAAGAAAAGTAGAATATTTATGTGTATTTTGAAGAGTGTTGAACCTAATACAGTAACTTGTGGGATACCATATTCAATATCCATTGAACTGCTCATTATGAAACGTTAACTTAGCTGTTAACATTTCAAGAAATAATTTTACTAAATAATTTCTCAAAGAAGTTTAATTCTTTGGTGGAATATACGTCACGTATTTCCAGTTTAAACGTGAAATAAAAAGACTTTTAAATTTTATCGAAAATTCCTTTGTGGTGGAATAGTAGTAAAGTCTATTCGGGCAAAGGAAGGGATATCGATATCCGATTTCTGACTGGAGCGGCAGAGAATTCTGAGATTTTGCCGAGATCGAAGGAATTGTGCAGTAATTCGAAGGTGCCAAGGGCAATTTTATAGAATTATAAATTAACATCTTGGCAGGGATCACTGGTATGTTATAAATTCAAATGTTCAGAACCTAATTTGTAGTAGTTAAAGGATTATAATATTTCAACATTTGTCGAAGTATACAAAATGGCTACAAAATGTATTGCGATGTCACATGTTCTTAATATATTTTTCTCAGTTTTTCTTAATAAGATTATCTACTTTAACGTGAAATATAGATGTTTGTCGAAAACGAATCCTTAAGCTAAGTTTGGTTTATTGTATAATTGTAAGTTTAACATATATGTATCTAGACAGATATCAAAGTATATCTAATTATATAAAAGTTTTTCTGTAACATACAGTTTAATATTGTAGCATAGTTCCGGGATCTCACATCCCTATGTGATTTTAATGTTTGGAAATCAGAATATCTAACTGACACAATTTGTAGGGTCAGTAAAACTAGCGGAAATCAGTAATACCTGGACAGGACTTTCCTAAGCGTTCAGTTTACCAGAGAACTCAAGTTTGACCTGGAGTGTCCAACATAGATGCCTTCATAAATTCCAGATAAGTTATTTGTGGTCATAAAAAGGCTTCACCTACTTCTACGACTAAAAATTTCTGTATTATACATAAAAGTATTTACTATAAAATAGTTTACTAACACCTTCTGCATTTTTGTATCATTTCATTATATTTATATATGTTTTTAAATACTTGTATTATTTACTACACAGGAACATAGCCTTCAGCATTACTAAATAATTTCTTTTTCAAGCAGTAACATCAGTTAAAAGTTGGTTGATTGTGTATTCGATTTCTTTCTAACTTTGCTTAGGAACCAAAGTTTGTGGCGCCCTTATTTTCAGTTCTTCGTTTTTTGTCATTATAACTTCAATATAAAATTTTCTATCTACATATCCTTCAGATAACCAAGCCCTGAAAACTGGCTTTGTTATCTCCAAATACACTCTTAGTTTGGCACGAATCTACCGTCTACTCTTTTCAAAAATGTTCTTTCATACAACCCTGAGAATAGAGTAGCTCATGTTTCAATTACTCCGTTTATTTTAACCCTCTGGTGTCTATTTCACAGATAACTACACAATAATTTCAAGGAGATAAATCTTATCCCAATTTCTCCTAAAGAATCTAACAAGAATGTTTGACTGACTGTATCGAAAGCCGTAGTTAAATCTAAAAATATGATCATACACACATTTGATTTATTTAATGAGGGGTATACATGAGATGGCGTGTAAGGGGTGATGGCTTAGAAGGAAAAATCAATTCCAACCCAAATGCCAACCTTACCTGCTCGTGTGATGATGCAAATCATCCGGTGCACCCTGCTGTAAACAGACGAGGCTCTTGCGACTGAGTCACGGCGCTATAACCGTATAAACATAACATTGAGGATATGCTTTTTATAATCGCACTCGCCAATACGTATGGCATGCGCGGCATTTTAATAGCCAAACCTTCCGACACTTACCATGCTGAACCCTAAAACAAATGGAAATAGTCCCCTGGTGAGTAGTGCTCAAAGCACACAATCTCACACTGTACTAGCAGTCAGCTCCACAGGATCTGGAGGGAACAAAGATTCATAGAAGAACATGAACAAGAAACACATATTTACTGCCACATACAATATCCAAACAATGCGAACCGAAAACCACCTTATAGAACTAGAGTAAGAACTTAAATGTATCAACGGCACATCATCGGCCTGTGCGAAACTCGATTGCCTGGAGAGAAGATGACAGCCTCAAAATCGGGAAACATCCTCTACCAAAATAACTCCGAAATCGATCACCACTTAGGAGGCGTAGATTTTCTAATCAACAAAAATATCAAGCATCTAATCCCAAACTGCCAAGCGATATCAAGACGCATCATCTCTATGACTCTCAAAGTCAACAGAAGGTATACTATGCAAATAATTTATAAATATGCACCAGCTAGCGCCTCAGAAGACACAGAGGTTGAACATATGTATGAAGATATTGCAAATTCCGGAAGAAGCACAAAAGCTATAGTCTGTCCAGGGGACTTCAATGCAAAAATTGGTCAACACTTGGAAGAGGATCCAGGAAACGTTGGTTATTTTGGGAGAGGGAAAATAATGGACCTGGCAAAGCCTCGATGAAGTGAGAAAGAACGGAATAGACTACATAATCTGTAACCAAAGATCAATATGCAGAGACGTGTCGGTAATTAATAAATTATATACAGGGAGCGATCAAAGACTTGTAAGGGCGATCGTCCATCTTGACCTCCAAAGAGAGAAAAACAAACTTATTAAAATTCTTAGATTTCCTTCTATAGAAGTAATAGAAAAGAAAAAGGATGAATACCAAAACGAACTAAAGAAGACACTTGTAGTTACCGAGGATCTAAGTATAGACCAATTGGCCCAAAATATAACAACAAGTGTTCAGACCAGCGTGAGAAAGATATGCTCTATATCTGCCAGAGTAACGCAACACAACATCAAACTAACCCCGAACACGTTAAATCTTATGAAAGAGCGTAGAAGTCTGGAAGGGGGGCAGCGAGGCACAGCGAACTAAATAAAACAATTAGAAAGGAAATGCAATATATATACGGTCACATTGTCACATAACACAAAACTAATGAAGGAAGCTATAGAAACTAACGAAAATCTGGGAGTAATTAGGACAAAACTCTCTCACGGAAGAACAACAATCAATAAGATAAAAAATGAGAACGGTACCATAGTAACAGAGAAACGGGAGATACTAGAGACAATAGAAAAATTCTATGATTCTCTTTACTCATCATCATTGGCAATTGAAGATTTGCGACACACTTTGACTAATCCGGGCTCAGAAGATCTACCTGACATAACAACAGAAGAACTACGAAGTGCTCTCATACAGATGATGAACGGAAAATGCCCGGGCGTAGACCACATAACAACCGAAATACTCAAGATTGGAGGTAGCAAATTGGAGAAATCTATTATCGCACTTTTTAACAAATACCTGCATGAAAGTAGAGTGCCAGAGTACTGGCTAGATACAGAAGTGATCCTACTTCTCAAGAAGGGAGATACAACCAATGTCGAAAGTTACAGACCTATTAGCCTCTTGTCCCATCTCTACAAACTCTTTACAAAGATCCTTACTAACAGACTGACGAGAAAATTCTCGTGCTAGTGGACGTATTTAAAAGACTCTCATGGGAAAAGAAAGAAATTAAAGTCGATGGAATATACCTGAGCCATCTTAGATTTGTGGATGACGTCGTGCTGTTATCAGAAGACATTCACGAAATAGAAGAGATGCTCCAACAATTGAATCAAGAAAGGCGGGTCTAAAGATGAACTACGCGAAAACTAAACTAATGACTCCGGAAAATACATATATAGCAGTAGATGGCACCTGTATCGAAAATGTGACAGAATACAACTATTTAGGACACTTTATAAGATTTGGGAAGGAGAACAGGTCGAGAGAAATTAGCAGGAGAGTGCAACTTTCATTGGCTTCCTTTCGGAGACTATCCCACATCCCGAGGAACAACTCCACACCCATAAACTTAAAACGCAAAGTTTTTGACACCTGTATCTTGCCTGTGTCCACCTACGAACTTGAAACTAGCGAACACAAGCAACCGCCAGCAAACTACGAGTAATGCAAAGAGCAATGGAGCGAGCCATGCTTGGTATAAGTCTGATGGACAAAGTCCGAAACGAGCGATTCGCAGGAGAACGGGAGTCATGGATGTTATCCAGAAGGTCGCTGAGCTGAAACGGCGGTCGACAGGGCATCTTGCGCGACAAAAAGATGAACGGTGTACACTAAAGATCTAATGGCGACCCCGAGAGACCAAGCGAGGCAAAGGTAGACCACCACTGCGATGGGTGGATGATATTAGGGATGTCGCCGGTAGAGACTGGTGGCGTAAAGCTCAAGACAGGGACGGATGGAAGGGTTTAGGAAAGGTATACGTCCAGGAGTGGATAAAAAAGGTTGAGAAAGAAGAAGATGAGATATATGAGATAGTAACCTTAAAACAGCATCGTCAGTGGATGTTCTATCTCGAAAACCGTATTGTCTGTCTGAAAGTACATTATACTTTTTTATGTATGATATTAAACGAGACTGTAATATTTTCCGAAATATCTTACTCAAATGCGTAATGAGAGAGATGGGTCAATACTTTACAACACAAAAGTTGCTACCTATTTTCATAAGAGGAGCAATAATGGCTTCATTAAACTCTGCAGGCCACATTCCCTCACTTATGTACTTATTAAATAACTATTCAAGGGGAAGGACAGTCTGTTCGAATACGTCCTTGTGTGTTTCCGTTCGAATGCTATCGCCACCTAGAAATTTTTTTGATTTTCAAACTATGTATGATTTTTCTTATTTCTGTGGAATCGGTCAGTTCCATGGCAAATGAAATCAAAGTGTTCCTTCTGGAAATTACATAAGTATGGTCCATCTCAATTTTGCTAGCTAATGACGTACCTAATATTGAGAAAACTTTGTTGAATTCGTTTGCAATTTGATAATGGCCTCTATATCTGTACCATCTTTTCGTCGTCTCAAATTTATATCATGTTTTTTTTGGTTTGGTTCCAGTTATATCGTGAACCGTTTTCCACAATTCGGTAGAATCACTGGAATTTCGTATTTTTTGTTTCTATAGTATTCTCTTTAATTACTCTCCATTAATATTAATTAATTAATATTAATAATTTATATAAATATTATTTTTTTTTCCAATCATTGTTTGGGTTTATTTGTAACGGTATTTACATGCAGTTATTCTTATTTATAGATTGCACAAGTCCATCTGTTATCCACGGAGTTAGTGTCACATTTTTTTAGGTATTCTCTTCGTAGTACTACGTTCCGATATCATTTGTAGTAGTATATTAATAAATTCTGTGATTGCTGCGTCAATATTGTTATTTTTCGAAACTTCAATCCATGAGTGTGAGGTTAAGATATATTTCAACCTTTCATTGTATATATAATTTTTCTGTTTTTCTGGCCGTTCCTTTCAACTGTGACCAGTGAACTGTATTCTGATTTTCTACATATATTATCAAAAAGTTTTGTTAGAGGAAATTTCCATGCGAAATAATCGAATGGAAATCCTAAAAGTATGTAGATTTCTGTTTTATGGTAAATTCCATGCATCGAGTGAATTTTGTACTAGAAATTGAAATAAGATTTTATATTTCATATTAAATGCATCTATTCAACGAGAAAACCATTTTCTGCTGCCATTTATGTCTGAAAGTCTGTGAATTGTGTCAGAAGCAATTGCGATTTCTCAGCTATATATGAATCGATTTCGATGTTTTTTCTATTAAATTGCATTCACTTGACGGAAGCAAGTTCTTGAATTCAATTAGTTTAAAATTCGACGGCAAATGACATCACAAGTAAAAAAAATATTTCGCGTAGGTACAGTATGTCAAACGTAATTTTTCATTTATTATGAAAAAAAAATGCTATAAAAAAGTTGTAACATGACGATAATTGAGCATTAACGTTAATGACCAGCAATTGGTGCGAATGCTCATGATGTGAACAGAAATAATTAAACTCTCAATACACGAACTTCATTCGACATAATTCAAGATAATTAATGAGAACGTACTAAATTATTATGTCAAGTAAAGAAACCTTCGCGACAAATATTAAAACTGAATATATGTTCACAAGAACTGTTAAAAACGCTAAACTGTGAATAACCAGCTTATCAAATATACTACAGGCCATAACCAATAACGTTATATACCGGGCATTCACGTTATATCCCGTTGTTACCGCCCAATATTGTTGATATATCTCATATCAACATGTTTCGCTGGTCATTGAAGTGAATTAACAAAAACTATGCTATATGAATTCTTTGATACTTTTTATTCGATAAAAAGAGAACAAAAATTAGGAACAAAACTTATCAATAATCAATTTTGTTCTAGTAAGAAACTGACCCACGGCATTTTGAATTAGAAATTTTCTTGCTTGCGCGATATGCGCATTTTCTATTATTTTTGCATCCTCCCTTGCAGTAACAACACTTGTAACTATATCCTCTTAAAATACTATTTGCAGCTGCAACTTCTCTGTTATTTCCAAAAGTAGTATA
Organism: Galeruca laticollis; assembly: GCA_963921935.1. Classification (NCBI taxonomy): domain Eukaryota; kingdom Metazoa; phylum Arthropoda; class Insecta; order Coleoptera; family Chrysomelidae; genus Galeruca; species Galeruca laticollis. The sequence goes on along the minus strand of OY998177.1, from coordinate 112,964,351 downwards.
CGTTTGTAATAAATTAAATGCGACTTTTCCCTCCCTTTTGGATTTTGAAGCATTCAGCAACACAAATTTTGTTAAATGGCCTTATATCATGATAAAATGATAGTCGTTGTAACATTGAGATTGCATGTCTATCAAATCAATTTGGGAACGTGAATTTAAATGAGAATGTAAAATGTTCGTGAAACTAATCCTCTCTTTGGAGTACTATTATTTTTTTAACACTGAGTGCAAAGCCGTAGGTATATTATTATTGTTTCCTTGATGATGTTAACATTATGCCTAAATTTTCAGTAAATCGACGTAGCGTCTCATCATACTCCATAACAGGATTTATATAAGTGGTTCCACAAACACAAAATTTAAAAAAACACAACACAACATTGAGAACAAATAATTCACGTAGGTATTTGTCGTAAAATAATAACCCTTAGATATCGAAATATGAAGGGTCTATTTAGCAAAATTGTGACATTACAATTGAACACGTAACGTCTATGGTTGGCAAGGCAATGTGAAGCTGCAATCACCTCATTCTCCCTCTCAAGAGAAGAGTCCATTGGAGAAATAGTCTTCAAGATGCGCTGGAGGTCTTCTGTTCCTTGAAGGTCGATCTTCATGCGTTACTTCTTGACCTGGAAGGCCCACAGAATGGGGCAGGCGAACAAAGAGGAACAGGTGGCTGAAAGGCCTGTGCAAGGGGCGGAGAAGGTGGTAGATCTATTGGATCCGGGCGTTCCAAATTTAAGTCTCCACTAGGGGCCAGTTGTTTGAGAGACTGTAGATTCACGTCCGTCATCGAATCGGACATGAGCATATTGAGGATTAGCCTCGATCAACTCGGATCGTCTCGGATGAATGTGGAGTACAGTGCAAGGCTTTCGGTGGAACGCTTTCCCAATGGCAAATCTGCATGTTTTTGGTTTTCTGAGCAAGATTTATCGATTTCCAAATGATCCCGTTGTATTGTTCAACCAGACCATTTCCGGCTGAGTTATATGGTGTGGTCATGCTGGTGGCAACGCCACGTTTATGGAGGAATGAAATCAATTTCTTTGAAATAAATAAAGTTTTCCGATCTGAATGTATGTAGCTTGGCATTCCAACCATCGAAAATAGATCATTCAGGTACCGTATTACAGTTTCAGAAGTCATATCCTTGCAAGGGTACGAGAAAGGGAAACGAGAGTATTCGTCGACAATGTTGAGTAAATACCGATTGTGGCTGTTAGAAAGTAAAGGGCCCTTGAAGTCACTATTAAGCCTTTCAAACGGCGATGTTGCTTAAATCAGATGCTGGTTGTTATTTATGTAGAACCTTGGTTTGACTGCAGCGCAAGTAGGGCAGGCAGTGCTGATCTATTTAATTCCATCTACTCCGTAAGGTAAATTTTTCTTCTAACCCAGTGGGACATCCTTGTCATACGAGGGTGGCACAGTACTTTATGGAGCTCATAAAGTTTGTCCAGAGTGTGTAAGGAACCGAAGACGCGTGAAAGAGCATCGGCTGAATGATTTTCAACACCAGGCCTACACTGAATGTCGAAGGAGTAGGGAGATGATTCAAGACGCCAGCGGTGGATCTTGTCATTCTTTATTTTGCTTGTGAGTCGGAAATTGAAGATATACGATAGAGCTTCTTGGTCCGTGAGCAGCTGAAAGTGTATACCTAGTAAGAAATGAAGCCTCTTCCTCAGCGATAGAACAATCGCTAAGGCCTCTCTCTCCATAGCGGAATGTCGTTTTTCAATATCGCATAAGGTTTTTAAAAAAAGCGGAACGGGGCGCCCATTCTGACTAAGAGTAGCCGCTATAGCAATGCCCGATGCGTCAGTTTCAACTGTAAGTGGTAGATCATCTTGAATTGTCGTGAGTAATGACTTGGCTGTCTTCTTTGATTAGCCGAAAATTTCCAGCTCCAGGCGAGTCCGGTAGAATAGGGCAAGATTTGCAATCATCCAAACTCTTTATCTTGTCGGAATACCTTGGGACCCATTTTGAGTGATGAGAGAACATCTCTAGTGCGCATTCCATGGCTGAAGCGTCAGAAGGAAGAGGCAGCTCCTGTAATGGTTTGAATCTATCTGGGTCTGGACGCATAGACTTGTTAGAAATTTGATATCCATGGAGAGTTATTGTATTTTGAGAGAATCTGCATTAATCTAGGTTCAACGTTAAATTATGTTTCTTTGCTGCACTTAGAAATCGTTCAAGGTTCCTATCGTGATCATCTTGCCCCCTTCCACCAATCGTAATGTCATCAAGATATGCATATACTCCATCAAGACATTATTTTCTTATAATATTGTCAATGGTCTTCTAAAAACAGGCTTGTCCATTTGTTACCTCGAAAGGAATGCAACAAAATTAGTAGAGAGTTCCATTGGCTTCAAAAGGTATACTATGAGTCTAGTATCGGTATCTGATGGTATGCATTCTTCAAGTCAATCGTGCTGAATACATCTTAATTTGCTATAGGTGAGACTAACTTTTCAATATTTGGTAGAAAGGAGGCGTCTAGTAAAGTGAATTTATCAATAGTCTGAGAGTAATCTATTACTAAGCGTTCCTTGTGATTTTCGTTTCTCGTTATTAAAACCTAAGCTCTCCAAGGTGATGAACTCTTTTCTATGATCCCTTCACGAACTTATTTCTCGACTCCAGATTCAATGAATATTTCATCAGCTTCGGAAAAACGGCGAGATTTAGTAGCTACGGGACGGCAGCCGTCAACTAGGTGTTCAAATAGTCGAGGTGGTTTAACTTCGGTACAAGCGACGTTACAAAGAGAAAGAGGGGGTTCTGGAACCACCGATTTGGAATCAAACTGAATAGTGGAGTTTCATAATGTCATGCCCTATAAGACCGTTATAACATAGACTGTGTATTACTAAAAGCTTAGTTTTGGGGTATGATTCGCTTTGAAGATGAAGGTGTGCCAAAATGTACTCATCAATTTTAGATTGGAGGGAAGTGGAAGCCATCTTCACCTCTCGGTTCCCAGAATAAATTTTGAATTTATGCCTCTTGGCATAGGAGTAGTCAACAAAGCTGTCAGAACTACCAGTATCTACAACGATGCTGGATGGGATATCATTTAGTTCTCCAAAAACGACTGCTCTGGAGAGCCCTCCTGGAGACGCGGCTGATGTGATAGTAGCTAGCAACGTAGAAGCGGATGTCGACTTACCCTTTGATCTGGATTGGCAAATCTTCTGGAAGTGGCCCTTTTTATCCCAAGATTTGCAAATCGCTTTTACACCAGGACATTTATGTCGAGAACGATGTCTGGGTCCACCACAAAAGTAGCATTTTCCATGTCGAGATTGCTGAAAAGTAGAAGCTGAATTAAGTGTAGATTTACAATTATCTAATACGTCAGAGGCTGGAAGAGATGTAGGAGTTTCCAAACTATCACAGTTAAAATAGGATAATATTGGTTGCTGTTTTGTAATATACTGCGAATTTTTGGGCGGATTCTAAGGAGCGCGCTATCTGTTCCACTTGCTCAAGATTCAGCGTGACGTTTTCCAAAATCCGTTGTCGGATTAGAGGAGAGTTAAGGCCGCTTATAAATGCGTTACGTAGATACTCATTACAGTACGTCAGCGCATCTATAGATTTGAAGTTGCAGTCTTTGCTTTTTGCTCGGAGGGCCTGCAAGTATTGGTCAACCAACTCTCCATTCTGCTGTCCTCGATCCGCTAATAGGTTGCCTAGCAAATAATTCATTGGGTTGGGGCACAAATAGTCCTTTAAGAACGTCAATGGCTTCCTTATAAGTCTTACTCTCGGAAATGAATTCGTAATTTTCGAATGATAAAAAATTAACCAACACCTTGAGCTTCTTCTCTTCGGGTACCTTGGATTCCTCAATGAAACTTGTCATTGTTTGAAGGAAGTCTTTCCATTCCTTAGCGGAAGTTGGCGGATCAGGCGATCCGTTGAATTTTTCTCGTTTCAAAATTCGGCTATCCATTACGAAGGTTGTATCGAATACAATTTTTGCTAAATAAATTTTAGTAAAATAATAACCCTTAGATATCGAAAGATAAAGGCTTTATTTAGCAAAACTGTGACATTACAATTAAATACATAAAGTCAATGGTTGTCAAGGCAATGTGAACATGCAATCACATCTATTTATAAATTAAAAGTTTGGTTATATTACTTTTAATGTTTTCACATATTCACATAGTGGGCTGCTATGTAGTGGCCAAAATGATAGGGATAAATTTAACTCTATGTTGATGCACTACACTAAAATCTGTGAGACCTGGTGCCCCGGTTAAAGAAACAGCTTTTTTCGCATAGATCACTTTATTCCCTTGGTCAGTTAGATTATTTTTTAATAGAATTTAGAAGTATTTGTGTTTGTTACCCATATTTTTAATGGTGTCAAATTTGTTTTTCCAGTAAATGGGGAATATATTATGTCAATTTTTGTTCTAGAAAATACGTTACCAGACGTCGCTTTTGGGAAGAAGTGGAAGCAGAAGAAGAACCTGACGACGATGAAGCAGAACTGGCAGCGGAAAAAGATGTTTTAGAGAAGATTGCTTTTGATATATTGAGTCAGAGAAAGTTTACGGTGACGAAGATATTCCTGTTCCTATCCCAAATTAGCCAAGAGGGCCATCATGTGTTGGTAAGGATGGAACAACTCGATGGAAAAAAATGTTCCAATAAGGCCATTCGGACAAGAAATTAGAATATCATTTTTCTATTCTATTACCTATCGACAAAGAATACAGCAAAATTGCTAAGACAATTCTCGAATGTTAGTCTCTCTATTTCAGAGACGAAATGTTTGCAAATTATTGTTGAAAATACAAATTTCTATATAGCCAGGATCTCCCAAAGTTATTCCAGGAAAAGCAGAGCTTAACCAACTGACATATGCGAAATCATAGTACATTGTTTACCGGGTAGGAAAAGCCTAACATTCCTGGACGACTGTGAAGATTGCTAAGTCGAGGCGCAAGCCGAGACTTAGCAACACAGAGTCCAGGAATGTGGCTTTTCCTACGAGGTAAACATACTATTTTTCCGCAAATCGTTTAAAAGTTGACAGATATTGATTGATTTTAGAAAAAACGCGATAATTTTATTCCCAAATAAATGGTGCTTTGAAATTCCTAATAAAATTACTTGGGTTACTATGGAAACGTATTGAGGTTGAATTGTCAAACTTGACGCTTATAAATTTAATTGCTGGTGTTCTCGAAAGTAAAATGATAAGTGATGATGAAATTTCCATTCTTGGGACTCCTCCAGAGCTGGTTGAGGCAGTGAATACTGCTTCATTAGAATTATTGCCAAAGAAATCAAGAGAAAAGTACGAAAATGCATACAGACGTTTTATGGATTATCGCATGAGTAAAAATACGAGTTCTTTCTCAGAAAATGTAGTAATGGCATACTTCCTAGACCTTGGTTTAAAGATGAAATCTTCAACATTATGGTCCAATTATTCAATGCTGAAGTCAACCCTTGCACACAATGTAGATATATCTACATACTCAAAACTTCGTTCTTTATTGAAACGGCAAGCTCAAGGTTATAGGGCAAAGAAATCTAAGATTTTAACGAAGGAAGAAATTGAAAAATGTATCCAGGAAGCTCCAGATAAAGAAAATTTAATGATTAAGGCAATTTACAAGGTTTTAATTTCTATTTAGATTATATCTTTATTTATTTTTTAGGTGGCTGTAATATTTGGTATTTCTGGGGCCTGTAGAATGGATGAGTTAGTCCGAATGACTGTACACGATATAGAAGACTTAGAATCTAAGCTTTTAATCAGCATACCTGATTAGAAAACCAACAAACCAAGATCATTTGTAATTAATCAGATCTACTCGAATGTTTATCGAAAGTATGTTTCGTTAAGACCAGAAAATATGAACAGTGACCGATTTTTCTTTAAATATCAAAGCGGAAAGGGTTGTAGACAAGTGGTAGGAATTCATCAATTTAGAAAAATGCCCAAAATAGTTGCTACTTATTTGAACTTGGTAAATCCGACAGAATATACTGGTCACTGCTTTCGTCGGTCTTCTGCAACAATATTGGTTGACTCTGGTGCCGACATAACTAGTTTAAAGAGGTATGGCGGATGGAAGTCATCAAACGTTGCTGGAGGATATATCGAAGAATCGCTTAAAAATAAGGTTGAGGTGGCAAATAAAATTTTCACAGTACAAAATATTCAACAAAATGACCCTACCACCCTGCATGTTGTCCAAAATGTTTCTCATAGTTCTAAGAGTGTTCCTCCAATGTTCAATAATTGTACTAACTGTCAAATTACTGTAAATATAACAAATTGATCTTAAAAATGTATTCAACAATGACTTGATGTTTTCAAAATATAAATTAATTCCTTATAAGCAATGTGTTTTCAATCATTTATGTAGAACACTAACAACTGTACGGAAATATCATTTCCTTACAGTAAGGAAATGACATTTGCTTACAGTAGTCCTGACTTTTTCTTCAAGAAATTTTGACAGGAATGTCAAAATTTCCTAGCGATTTGCGGAAAAAGCTATTTTTGGTTTGTTATATCGGGCTGGAACCCTGAAAAGTGCTAGGCTAAATACCAAGGAATTAAGGGATAGAACCGGACTGGGATTGGAGCGACTTTGGTTCGTGATTTCTCAAAATTGATTCCATTTTTTACTAAGATGTTTTCGATTTAACGATTTGGAAACTAGACAAAAAAGACGACATTTTGATCAGTTAGCACCAGTTCGAATTTTATTTGACAGTTTCGTTGCCAATTGTAAAAAGGCATATATACTGAGAGTGAATACAACAATCGACGAAAAGATGGTGGTATTTAGGGAAACATGTTCTTTTAGGCAACATATTCCCAGTAATCCAAATAAGTACGGAATAAAAATATTTGCACTGGTCGACTCTGTCATTTTCTATACATCTAATCTAGAAATTTATGTTGGCAAACAGCCCCCAGGTCCTTATAATCTACCTAACAATCCATCTAGACTAGTTATACGACTGATAGAACCAAATTCGGAAACGAATAGGAATCTAACGACAAAAGCGACAAAAATGTAAGTTTACTGTAGAAATTGTTTGAAGAGTACGAAACTACGTACATTGGCACTATCAAGAAAAATAAAAGAGAGCTGCCAATAGAATTTACTAACAAAAGACATCGACCTGTACATTCTTCATTATTCGGTTTCCAAGAACTATCATTGTTTTGTATGTGCCTAAGAAGTATCCGAATGTTATTTTCAAATCTAGTTCACACCTCGATGATGAAATTGATGAATCAACTGATGAAAATGCAAAGCAGAGATTATCACTTATTATATTCGTATTAAAGTTGGAGTGGACCTCTTAGATAAATTCTGTGCCACGTATGATGTAGCCAGAAATACAAAAGAGGTTGCTCATGGGGGTACTCTATGCCATGATGAATCTGGCAGGTATCAACGCCTCAGGTTATTTATTCTTCCAATAACAACAAATATGACCTCATAAGGAGATCGTTTCTTGGAGAGCTTGCACTATCTCTACCCAAAGGCCACCGTTAGTCAAAGAGAGGAAACAGAAAGTTGCAAGAACACTAAATCGAAATAATGCTGAACTTCCACCAGGAACTAGAGAACATTTATTATATTCGCAAAAAAAATCAAAAACTAAATATTGTAACAACCCGTTAGTGACAAAGACATTGTAATGACAGTGTTAAGTTAGATAGATACTCTTCTTTCCCCTGTTATTTAGTTTCAGGTTAGGTATTCTTCTTTCCCTGTTAAGTAGTTTTAGGTTAGGTATTCTTCTCTCCCTTTTGAGTTGTCCTATGTCAATTAGGTTGACATGTCATTCTGGAACATTCTAGAAGATTGAAAATGAATATATAAGGAGGTACGACAGTTGAGAAGGGTTGACAACTGTGACGGGAGTGAAGTTGGACGATTTAGCGACAGATTGTTAACGTTTTTAAGAGAATTGGTAATTGTATTCCTTGTTTCTAAATAAACTATTTCAAGAAATCCACAATCGTGTTACAAAATTATTGTCAAATATGTCACAAGTTTATATGTCTAAGTCATCTTGATCCGTGATTTTCCACATGTTGCCAAATACTAATAAATAAATACTAAAATAGTATAAATTAAATAGATACTGATAAATAATAATTTTTGATGTTATTTTGACATGTTCAGATGTTGTCATCAGATTTTTTTCCACAAAGATATTTTGAATATTTTTATTCTTCTGCGGCACTATCCTTTGAAACAGTATGAATTAGAATTGCAGTTTTCGTTTCTTTAATTCTTTAGTAATAAAAATATCAATAAAGGTTAGTTCTACTGTATCTATTTTTTGTGTATTCTTAAAAGTGCCAAGCAAAATAAAAATAACGCTGGGTCTACGAGATTCGGCGCCCCGTTTGTTGTCAAAGTTCCAAGCGCCCCGACTTGATAAATATTTATATAAACATTTATATAAATCGATAGATATTTCATTGTTGATTTCCAAAAACGGTCCTGTATATCAGGAAATTCACCATTCCATAAAGGTAGTTGTTTTTTAAAAACCACTCAATGCACCCCCGATCTCGTCATTTTTCAAACAACCCCTTCAATTACCAATGCGAATGCTGTGCCGGGGCCAAATTGAGTTTTGAATATGGATATCATCTTTGCTGGTTTGGTGTCTAAGGGGACTCGGATATTCAAGTATTTTTGAAGTGGTAGTTATTTCGAAGCAAACATGAGAAAGTCTTGTTAAGAAATCTACTAACAAGATGACTGACAGAGAACTCGCTTATAGATAATACAAACGTGGGAAGAAATTTTCTCACTTCCATATTTTTTGTGAAAAATTGTTAAAAAATGCAGCCTACTCATTTTACAATATATTAATTGATTCATATTACGTTGCTTGGATTATTTCCATTCAAATGGGATATATTGGAAGATGACTTAGAAAATAGAGAGATAATTAAATAATAACAAACCAGGCACGAAACAATTCAAGTGCGCTAAACAAGTGCGCAGTCAAGGAGAAGCGAAAACAGAATCTATAATTTAGTGAAAGTCACTGACAAAAATATTTGTAAACTTTCAATCAATAATAGGATCAGTTCTTAACAAAGGTGGTCTCTATTTATTCAGATTAAACACATTCAACCATCATTTGAATTATAACTTATTGTATTATCTTTACCCAAAACCCAATTAAAACTAAGGAAATAATTATCATACATTGTAATGCTGAGTATTGAATATTATGTGAATTTTTTCATTATTTAGCTAGAAAGGTACAATTATATCATTTCAGTAAGTAGGGGAGACTGTTGTATAGTGGGAAAATATTCTTACAATGATAATAAATTCTTCATTTTAATCTTGAACCCAATTATCAGCTAATCATTATATTGGAAACGAAAAAATACTATTAAACAATATTTACAACCATGAAAAAAGTGAAAAGCTGGTTTGTCCCACTATACGCCTAAGCTCCACTATATAATCAATCCCCGTTTCATATTGTGACTAGGACTACCTAATAATAATGGGGTTGAACTGAAATAAAAAGGATGTGAACCAGAAAAACATACATATTCATATTTAATTCAAAAACAGTGCTAAACATTGATAATTAAACTATAAAAATACAAATGATATAAAATAAAAGGAACAAACAAGAAACAAATTTGAACAATTAAGAACATTATTCTAAATTATAAGTAGAAAAGTCATAATTGAAACACCATAGAGTTGCAATAACTTTTTGATTCCAGCAATAAAGTAGGGTCGGCCTTTTAATTGTCGAAATTCAATAGACCATAAACTCATTGGTGCCGGTTAAAATTATTATTGTTTTTGCAAACGAAATTAAACCTAACTGATTTTAATTAAACACGTGAATCTGAACTTATTATGTTTAATAACAAATATAACTGTACGTATTTTTATATAATTCTGACAGTTATTCATACTCATAGATAAATACTTTTGATATATTATAAAATCAACAAACTATCACTGAAATATTTAAACCAAATAAACGTCAGTCATAAAAATGGATTACAACATATACAAACGATTATATCAACATCAACCTCTCCTAACATCTGTCAATTTGAAAAATCTTGACTCTCATTTTCAGCCATCGACTAGTTTTCAAAGCGTTTTATCATTTGCATTTGGATATATTCTATTATCGATTTCTTTAAACTTCTAATCAGTTTTATTTTACGGTGGAGAACTTCGCATTTATGATATATTTAAAATAAAACATTGAATATCGCCAGCATAACCTTTCTATGTTTATATTCACATTATCGTGTCTAAGACTATGTAACAGGAATATTGTGCATACTGTGAGAGAATCCGACTGTTAAATGAAACAGTGGGCAAGGAGAGTGAAATGATACGATCAAACAACGAATCAAAATTAAAAAGGAAAAATTTACTCAATAATACTACTACTCAGTAGAGCCAGTTCATCGCCCGAGGAAGGTGATACAAGCCCGAATTGGTCACTGATGCAAACCAAGTCACCGCGACTTCACCGACAATGTGGACGCCTCCACCAGAAGAACAAACAACCCCATGCTATGCCGAAAATTTCAGTTCGACAGTTCAATCAACTACACTAGGAAGTGTACCCAATTGTTGCTAGCGAAACAAATGATATTTATGAAAATAAAAATTATATAATAATCTTGTTTTATTTCAGATTCCAAATAAGCAAGCCACACCAACCAGAAGAAGGAAGGACATTTAGCACCTAGGTAAATATAAAACTCCTGAAAGATAATAAGTCAATAAAAACCTCTATCTAGGGAGGTAACTCCCTCCGGCAGTAAGTTCGCTGTCGGTGTTAGCTTTCACCCCCAAATACTATACCACACTCTCAACTAAATGTCTTCCAGACACACGCGCAGCAACAAAGATGACAAATCTTCCACACACCCTTTGCTACCTAGTCAATTGAACCTTTATCACACTATCAACCCCAGCACACTATTTTATTTTGATACATATTATGAAAACCTAGCCTACCTCAACTCCCCCCAAGGCAAAGAAACGCTTTCCCGCTACGAGAAAGAATTTCCCAAATTTAAATCAAAATTCAACACACCCTCACCTCATACAATAAACAAAACTCACTCTTACTCAACACCATCTCCTCAATCTTTAAAACAAACCTCCTCAAAACAAACACCCGAATATCAGTAAAAATGGACATTATACACATCCCCGATCAGAACTGACGATTCCTCAGTAAGATCCAAATCTCCCACACCCCAATCACACGACAACCATCCATCCACGATGACGATAATTTCGCCCTCGTCGGGAAGAAGAAACCCCGTTCTACAACTTCCAATCCTATCAGCAATCCCATAACAACCGCCAAGAACAAAACTACACAAACCCTTATCCACAATTCCAATGGTGATTCTAACATCACCATCAACATCCTCAACTCCACTAAACGTCCACCTCGACCCGTAACCAAAACTCTCATACCCACCTTCTCTTTCGTCTGCAGAAATGTAGAAGCCACGATTAGCCTCGAAGAACTCGCAGAAATTCTTCACGATCACCAAATTCCGTTCCTCAAAACCAAGTCCACCAACAAACCCACATCAATGTTTCGCATCGTTACAACTTCCGAAACCCATTCCCACCAGGCCCTCACCTCCGGCCTCTCATTTCATGGTCTCCCACATCAGTGCGAGCCATCGAACGCCAATCCGCTGCCCCAGTCCCTAAATATTGCAGTCGATGCACTCAAACCGGACATTCATCTGACTCTTGTCGGTCTAAACCGATATGCCTTTCTTGCGGCCAAACAGGCCACCGTCCCAAAAACTGCCCCAAGTCCGGAACTCCTACATGTACAAATTGCGGTGGTCCTCACCCCGCCTCCCACCCTCGCTGCTCCCACAGGCTAATGACACCTAAAACCCCTCAAGAGACCGCCCCAGTCTCACTCGAAAAGCCACCAGTTCCCTTCGAACTCTCAACCGATATAAAAGTCATCATAGAAGTCCTCACAGTCACCCTCATGAATGCCATTCGCAACTCAAGGAATATACTAGCCGAAACACCATTTAATACCTTCCATATATCGACACAACTGTTCTATCACAAACATAGGCAGGCGTGCTCACTTTGCTTGCGCTCCCATCAGGAACGAAAGCATTTCAACTTGAATCTAATTAAAACATTTTGTTAACTATTATTTTGTGTATAATCAATACAACAATTGGCAGCTATTTTTATTTTTAGTATTATTTTCTTCTACGAAATTAGGTTGAATTGAGCCAAGAAAGTAGTTAGAGTTAGTCATTTCTTGTTTTTGAAATAATACCAAAAAATAAGTGGCGCCCTATTCCTGCCAATTCTTATGATACGTAAGATCCTACGACCACTGCGCACAAGACGAAGAGCCACCGGAGCTTTGTAACTCCAAAAAAGAGTTACAATAAATTGGCGCCTGAACGTGTGTTTAGAAATATTGGTTTTAAGCCCAAATTTATTTGGAAATCTCAATCTGATAGATATACACTAGTTAATTACAGAATTGCAGGAAATTTATCACATTTTAGTGATACAGCCAGTACACTTTCACAATGTTTTAAATGAACTTGTTTGACCTCGAGATATCCTATTCATACTGCACTCCAAAAAGGCATACAAGAGAGACATACATTCATTTCATCAATGTATGTATATAGTGTAGCTAGATAGTTTGAAAACATTTCATTATAACTCGATATGTGTTGTTGTCCAATTTACATACAAAAATGGTAAACCAGTTTTGGGTTCTATTTTGAGTTTTTAGTACTTAATAGGTATATTCCGCTGCATCGTGAAACTAGTTTTATAAATAAGTAGAAGGAATTTTTTAGGAAATTGTTTTCACAATTACACCTAAAAATATTGTTTGTTTTATTTTAGTAGTAGGTAATATATAAATATTACTGTTGATAAATTTTGAATTGAGGAAAATTTTTGGTGAATTGCTAGAAACATAATTTTAGGACACTACTATTACCGTAGGGTAGACCGGGGATAAAAGTGCCATTTTTGGTAAATGTGTTTTAAAAAAAAAATTGGCAGATTACTTTTTTTTCTTCTTTGTCCTCTTAGTGGTTTTAACTTTAAGTTATCAAAAATTATATGACACAAAGACTTAACATAATAAAAAAACCGGTAATATCACCTTTTATGGTTTCCTGTAGATGGCACTTTTTACCCCATACATGGGGTAGGAAGTGACGCCCACGGGGTAAGTTGTGCCACGATAGGATAGAATAGATAATACGTAGGTAAAGGTGATTTTTAATGCGTTCAAATAAAAGTACATGACATTTTTAAAACGTGAACAACTGAACAGCAAAAGTTTAGTTAAATAATAAAAAGTTTATTAGTCCATGTCACTGTCACAGTTAACGCAGATAAACAATTTTGAGTCACCCGTAACACATTTATCGTGAGCCCATTCTTTGCAGGATCTACACTGCACCCATTCCTCTGAAGGTAAGCTCTGTGAATATGAATCGCAACATATTAGGCAAAGGCAGTCATCTTCTGAATCGGTTGAGGACTCCGAGTCATGCTTATTTTTGCTTGAGAAAACTTTCCTTTTAACTTGCTTTGTCTTTTGCTTAACTTGTTTCATCTTTTTCTGGCATCTTGTTGCTTGCTCCTTCTCTAGAGCGTCCTTTTCTGGAGTATCGGTGAGCACAGCTGTATATCTACGTTTTCTGCCTTTTGTCGATCCCATTCGAGGTCCCGCCTTGGGAAGGGGTTTTACTATGTGTGGAGAAAATGTTTGTTTTCCTGGCCGATTATCAATGTTAGATGGTCCAGCTACTGGATTTTCGGTATTGTCTATGTTCTTTGTACATTCTTTATGTTGACTATTTTCACTAGGAAGGTTTTGTTGAGAATAGTCGTTAGGAATGTGCTCTCGAATATTTGACGGCTTGTCATTCTCTAAAAGGTTATTGCTCTGATTGTAATTTCCGTCAGGAGGAACTGGCTGATCGGTGACATATGCTGGAGCAAAATCAATATCTGAGAATACGTCCCGATTATAAGGAAATATGCCACTCTTTTTAAAAGCATTTATAATATTGTTAGGACACATCGCTAGGGGGTAAGCTGAATTGACAATCGATAGAATATCATAAATTGTGATATTCTTTCCGGCATTATTTCTCATCCAGGCATCTTGCGCAGAAGACAGGTATCTCTTGAATGGACCGTATACACCCACATCCAACGGCTGCAGACGGTGCGAGCAATGTGGCGGAAAAGATAATAAAATAACGCCATTATCTTTCGCCAAATTTAAAACTGATATGGCCAAATGCGAATTATGGTTATCCAATAACAGAAGGACTGGTGATTGCTTTGTCGGTTTCACATGTTTAATGAAATGCTTCATGAACATAAGAAAGCTATCTTCCGTCATCCAACCGGATGAGTTTGCTGTACCAACACTGTCAGGTGGTCCACCCCGAATAAAATAATCTTTATAATTCTTTCGGGGAAATAAAAACATAGGGGGTATACAAACTCCACTTGCAGAAACTGCTGTTGTTAATGTAATATTTGTTCCCCTTCCACCTGAAGTAAGAGCACCGACTTGCCTTGACCCTTTCACCCCTACAATCTTTGGAGGTTTCAAGACTGTTGAAACTCCTGTTTCATCTGTATTCCATATAGAGGAAGCACTGAATGGGTAGCGCTCCAAAACATTATATAATTTGTCGAAAAAATCAGTTACGTTTTTTTTATTAAAAGATGTTGCCCTTCCCAAACTCGTTGCTTCGGGTGTTCGAATGGAAAGTCGTGGATTTCTTTTTAAGAACGCTGCAAACCAGTCAGCACCTGCTTGTTTGTTATGTCGCCATGAGTCTGGCATATCTTTTTTATATTGGACTGCACACTCATATGCTAGACGACGCACCTCTTTTGGGGTTAAACCGAAGTATATTTGTGCAGACTGTGTCAAATATTCATTAAGTGCTGTTTCTTCCTCGTCATTGAAAACCCTACGTGCTGATCTATAGCCAAAGGTCGTGTTTGGATCGGTGTTACGGCGTTGTATAAATCTGTTTAAAGACACTCTACATATCCCAAGAGCTTTGGCTACTGACCTTATGGACTGTCCATTTTTTGTAACAAGATCAGCTGCACGATGCATTTCTTCTAAAGAAGCTTGCCCCCGCGCAGTTTTCCTGGTGTAATTTCGCATTCTGAAAAAAAAAACATCTGATTTAATAATGAGTTTCAATAATTAAAAAATTCAAAAGAAGTAAAACAACGCTTCATTCTCCATAGTGGGGTAAAAAGTGCCACATAAAACGTGCGTGGCACTTTTAACCCCAACTGGTTCATTCCAATACTATTGCTCATAACAAAAAAATATCTGAAATATTTGAAGATTTGACAGCACTGCAACAAAAAAGAATAAAAAATGTATCAGAGCAAACTTACCTGCTTCAAATTCGATGAAAACTAACTGTTGCACAACAAAAAATAGACAACAACAAATTATTTACTACGTAGCGCACAAATTAAAAATGATATGTCCTCTCGCTTACACGACTACTTCGACACTAAATGCATGTGCTCGACAGGAAGCGGTATAGACATGACATTGTAATGTTGGCGTCGCATGCGTTTCGTTTAATTTAAAAAAATGGCGGCAAGTGGCACTTTTTCCCCGTGGCACTTTTATCCCCGGTCTACCCTACTCACTGTTTTTTAATACATAATACCATGTGTTACATTATTTTTGAGTAATATTAGATTATCACATTTACAAGCTTTTTAATCAATAACATTATTCTCCAAAATGTATGAAATGAAAGCAAGACACTTGTTAGTATCTGAATTAGATTATGAACAACGTATTAGGGGAATAGTAACTTCTAGAGACAGAAACGATAAACAGAAAATATTAGGTAAACTTTTGCAGAAAGTAAAAGGTGTTGCACCTATCATTCTAGTAGATCCAGAGTACAGTTTTGCAACAGAAAAAAATGAAATAAGCACAATTCTTGATAATATAAAAAATAACATAGCAGGTTTTGAGGGTACAGCTAAAGATTCTTTATATTTAAGAACAAAGTCTTGTTTAATTCACGTTCAAGCTAGAATAGGGAGAATGCCAATTGATGTTAGTAAGGCAGAGGAAGTTACATTCAAGAATGAAGCTGCTGCAACCTTTATTACTCTTGAAGCTGATTTGGACGATAAAGTTCAATCGGATGATGTTTCACCACCGTGTGTAGCTGATTTATCTCAAACTTATGCATTCAATCAACCTTCACCTCATGGTTTCTCCAATAAATCAGTTCCTATTTATTAATGGTTAATGAAATTTGATGGTTCTACAACAGGTTTAGGAGTAAAAGCATTTTTAGAAAGAGTTGAAGAACTTTCAGAAGCTGGGCATGTAAACAAACGAATGTTATACGAATCTGCTATTGATTTTTCTGAGGAAAAGCTTTGCTTTGGTTTAGACACTTAAAAGAGTCAGGAACAATTAAATATTGACATACCTTGCTTTCAAAATTAGAATCAGATTTTTTAGATATTGGTTATGATGAATCGCTCTGGTAAACAATAAAATGTAGAAAACAACAACGCGACGAATCAGTTGTTGTCTTCGTGGCAGTTATGGAATCTTTATTTAACCGTCTTTCAAATAAACCTGCACTTGTAACGAGAATTAAATGGATAAAAAATAATCTTACGTTAGACATTAGTGGTAAATTAGCTTTAAAAGATTAAAATTCAGTAGATGAGTTAGTACAAGATGCAAAAATTTTAGAATCGTTTTTAAAAGAACGGCACAAGCCTAAATCAGGTGATAACTGTAGTGTTGTGCGTTCAGAAATCGATAATGATTTAGGTTTGACATGCAGTACTAGTTCTTCTAACTTTAACAGTAGTTTTAGGAATACTTCGAACACTAGAACTTTCAATAATTCAAATAGGAAGAAAACAAATAGACGAAAATTTCAGGAAAATTCACAACCATTTAGCTCAGTTACACAAGCATGCAGTTTAAATTCAAATAGTAGAGCTTTTTGCTGGAATTGCAAAGGTCCTAATCATACGTTTCAGTCTTGTACGATGAAAAGAAATAAATTTTGTTATAAGTGCGGACAGCCTGGGGTTGTGGTTAAAAACTGTGAAAAATGTTCGGGAAACGTACAGGCGAGGTAAATAGAGCTAGCCACCGTTTATCTCAAAAACCATTGGCTATCACATCACAAAAAGCACTACACCGGGAAACACTTCAATTTATTAAAACTTACTTTGAAAATTTAAAAACGCAAAATGTGATGCCCATATTCAAACAAAAATTTAATGATAATCGACCATATATTGATATAAATATTTTTAATAGAAAAATTTCTTGTTTGTTGGATTCTGGTGCAAATAATTCAATCTTGAGGAAAAATAGTTTGGAAATGATTGATCACTTTAGGGTAAAAATGTCAAGAACTAAAAATAATTGTGTTACTACAGCAGATGGTACAAAACAAAACGTTACTGGTCATGTAGAATTGCCACTAGTGGTTGATAAAACTTGTAAGTTATTAAAATTTTTAGTAGTTCCAAACTTAGAGTATTCAGTTATTTTAGGAAGCAATTTTTGCAAACATTTTGGATTGCAAGTAGATTTTAAAAACAATACATGGGAAATCCAGAGAAAAAGTAGTATCGTATCAATCGGATCAGAGACATATATTTTCACTTTGGACCATGTTCAGATATTTGATAATTTAAAAGATACACAACATAAAAAAGTAAAAGAAATTACAAATAAATTCAAAGAAATATCTGGAAATGACAAATTGGGACGTACTTCAAAATTGATTTATGATATAGACACAGGGGACGCAATACCAATTGAGCAAAGACAGTATCTTCTTTCACCCTACATGTTAAAAAATTTAAATATTGAATTAGATAAAATGATTGGATTATATGTAATAAAAAAATCAAATAGCTCATGGTGTAGCCCTGTGTTATTAGTAAAATAGGCAAACGGGGACTTTAGATTGTGTTTCGATGGAAGAAAATAAAATTCTGTTACAAAAAAGGATAGTTATCCTTTACCACATGTAGATAGAATTTTACAAATGTTAAGACACTCTAGGTTTATCTTATCGGTAGATCTAAAATCAGCCTTTTGGCAAATTCCTTTAAACGATTCATCAAAGGAAAAAACTGCTTTTTCGATACCGGGTCGTGGTTTATTCCAGTTTAAAGTTTTACCAGTCGGCTTAACAAATGCAGCGCAGTGTCAGCAAAGGCTGATGCATGCCATAATAGGTGCAGAATTAGAACCAAATATTTTTGTATATATTGATGATTTATTTGTTGTTTCATCAACATTTGATGAGCATATAAAACTTTTGCATGAAGTATTTAGGCGTCTGAAAGATGCAAACTTGACAGTCAATCTTGACAATGCGAATTTTTTGAACCATCATTAAAGTATTTAGGCTTTGTCCTAGATTCTAGTGGACTTTCCACGAATCCGCAAAAAGTTTCATCAATTGTAAACTATCCGGTTCCAAAAACAACAACTGAAATAAAACGTTGAATAGATGAGGCTTTTGCAACAACAATTTTATTCAGGCAAGCAATTTTGAGACCCTTAAAAAAGACCCAACTAATAAATTTCAGAGAGAAATAAAATTAGCAGTAGATAACGTTAAATCAATAATTAACGATAAAGAAAAATATAAATTATTTTTACCCAATCCGCAACACCCTGAACTTTATTCATTAATTGAACTCCATAAGGAGGGGTACCCTATCAGGCCAGTTGTTTCTTATTTCACAGCACCTTCATTCAAAATTTCAAAGATTCTCATAGATGTCATTTCTAAATATTGTTCATTCATACCTCGATTTTCAGTTAAAAACTCAACGGAATTAATTAATAATATTCAAGATATAATACTACCCCATAATTCTAAATTCATATCGTTCGATGTAACAAATCTATTCCCTAGTATACCTCCTAAAGAAACTATAACTCTTGTTGATAACTTGCTCACATACAATAATGTTAATCCTATAATTCACTCTGATATCATTACTTTAATAAAAGTGTGTTTGAATCAAAATTATTTTCATTTCAATAAAGAGGTTTATAGCAGTAAAGATGGTTTGATTATGGGCAACCCTCTCAGCCCCCTACTAGCAGAAATATTCATGGATAATATAGAAAAAATAATTCATGAACACCCCCTTAGTGAAAAATTTATGTACTGGCACCGATATGTAGACGACATTTTAGCTAGCTTCATCGGTACAAATAGACAATTAGAGAGCTTCATTACTTACATAAACTCGATTCACAATAATATCAAATTTACCGTAGAACTTGAACAAAATAAGTCTATAAACTTTCTAGACCTTACAATTTCAAATATAAATAATAAACATGATTTTTCTATATTTCATAAACCATCACATACAGATATTACAATTCATAATAGTTCGGTCCACCCATTCAGTCATAAACTAGCAGCTTTCAATAGTATGATACACAGACTCTTAACAGTCCCATTGAATCTTAATAATTATACCAAAGAATTAAATATCATAAAACAAATAGCAGTTAATAATAATTACGATCCAAATTTAATTGACAATATCATAAATAAAAAGATAAAAAACAGACTTTTGAACAAGTATTCCCTTCAGATAAAAATAATAGACAATTTAAAAGCTTAACATACTTTCGAACACCATCCTTAAAAATTAAATCATTTTTAGAAACTTTAGACATGAATATTTCCTTTAAAACTGATCACAATTTATCCAAATTCATTAAAAATAATAAATCTAAATCTTCAAAATTAAACAAATCAGGAGTTTATAAATTAAAATGTGGTAATGACAATTGTGATAAAATTTATATCGGTAGAACTTTTAGAAATTTTAAAACTAGAATTTCGGAACACAAACGTAGCTATGACAACAAAAAATTAGATTCTAACTATTCAAATCATATATTAGAAAACCAACACATTTTCGACCCAAATATTGAAATTCTCCATGTAGTCGGTAAATCCTTTAGTTTAAACTTATTATAAGCCCTAGAGATTAACAAAAATAAATATTCAGGTAATTTCCTTAACGACCAAATAGATATCAATCAGTCTCCTTTATTGAACCTTTTTACCTAGAAGATAGCTTAGGAATGTTTGTGGTGAATGAATTTCCAGGTAATATCTTTTAATACCATTGTTAACCTCAGTAAATAGATTTAGCACTGTATATATTGAGACATTTTTATATTTTACCTTCATTCGTTTTGACAAAGCTACTGTGTTAGTGAAACGCGTCAACAAGTTTAAATTGAACATTAGTTCAAATATATGAAGATTTAAACAAACTATATTGTTTTATTTCATCGTGAAATAAAACGGTTGACAGGAATGTGTAGTTGGTATAGGCGTTTTATTCCAAATTTTTCCAGGGTCATTGCACCCATAAATAATTTGCTGAGAAATAAAAAAAGGACAGAAAATACAGTGGAGTTTAGAAGCCAAATCAACTTTTGGAAAAATTGAAGAATTATTAATTTCTGCTCCAATTTTAAGTTTTCCAAATTTTGAATTAGAATTTTTCATTCAATGTGATTCAAGTGATACCGGCTTAGGTGCTATCTTACCACAAATTCAAAACAATGAGGAAAAAGTAATTGCATTTGCATCTAGGGGGTTAAGTAAGGCTGAAAAAAATTACACAACAACAGAAAAACCATCTGGTCGGTTAGCGCGATGGAGTTGTAAACTTAGCCAATATGATTTTGAAATAGTACATAGAAAAGGCACATTGATGGTAGTACCCGACGCGTTGAGTAGAAGTCCAGTAGAGTCACCTAATTCAGAGAAGGAAGTATTGGTTGTTGAAAATCCAGATGATGTAATTTCTTTAGATATTGAGTTATATAATGTTGATACTTTTTACGTTAAAGTGAGAGAAAAAATTGAAAATTCACCTGAAAATTATCCTCAATGGTTAGTAGAAAATAATTACGTGTATAAATTGATTCCTTCTAGAGTACCATTAAATACAAACATTTCTGATTGGAAATTACTAGTTCCAAAAAGTCAGAGAACAAAAATTATTAGGTTTTGTCATGATGAGCCTACTGCATCGCATGCAGGATTTTGGAAAACATATTCCAGGGTCTCATTAACATACTATTGGCCAAAAATGCGCCACGATGTTTATAGGTACGTTAGAAATTGTAAGGAATGTGCCGCACAAAATCCGATAAATCATGCTAAATTTAGGTTAATGGATTCAGAAAAAGTAGTACGATTTCCATGGCAGGTCATTGCTTCAGATTTGTTAGGACCTTTACCTAGGTCATCGAACGGCTATCAATATCTTTTAGTAATTAGTGATTGGTTCACTAAATATCCGGTTTGTTTCCTTTGCGAAATGCAAAATCACCAAATATCATTAAACATTTAGAAAATGATATAGTTTTACTATATGGTGTACCTCAAACAATAATTTGTGATAACGGTAAACAATTAGTTAGTAAAGCTATACAAAAGTTAGTTTCAGATTAAGGGTCACGTATATCTTATACTCCATTTTATCATCCTTCTCCAAATTTTGTAGAACGATGGAACAGAACAATATGCACAGCTCTTAGATGTTACATTTCGGAAAATCACAAGTCGTGGGATAAACAGTTAGCAAAAACGGTTATGCACTTAGAACCAGTATTCATGAAGTGACTGGGTATAGCCCAGCATTTTTGAATTTTGGTAGAGTTGTTCCTTGTTCGGAAAGTTATTATGGGAAAATCCTAGTACCGAAATACTTCCAAGAAGTCACCAATTTTGGGCAAATAATGTCACGGATTTGAAAGAAATATACAAAGACGTAGAAAAAAGAATACATTCAGCACATCTAAGAAATAAAAAATATTACAATTTAAGAAGAAGGGATAAAGAATTCCACGTTGGTGAATTTGTATGGGAAAAGAAACATTGTTTTATCAGACGCTGCCAATGATTTTATCAAAAAGTTAGCACCTCGTTATATCCTTTGCATAATAGTTGGAAAAAAGTCAAAATTAGTATACATTTTGCAGAAAGAGGATGGTAGTGATGCGGGTACATGGCATATTGAACATTTGAAACCTTACAATGAAATAGTATCCTCTGATGACGAATCTAAATGGGAAGCTGAACAGTTTTCACATAATTCTTTAATGTAACTACTAGTTTGAGATCTGTAAAGCTACATTAAAATGTAAATAGTGTACAAAGCTAGTATCAGTAGTTAGATTTAGTCAATTTTTTAAAGGAAATAGGTTGAAGATATCTTTAAAAAATTGCGCTTGATCAGGATCATATGGGGGTTAATATACTATAAAGAAATTTTTTCTCATTATATCAGTTTCAATTAATCACTAAGTAAACCTAAATTGAATACTTCAAATATCTGTTGAAAAGTCTTTAAAGATATTAATCATTTTGTATTGGTGTTACTGCCCAATAGAAATAGTTGCTATTGACTAAAATAAAAAGGCAACTATTTTTATTTTCCCAAGGTAGGGGGGTGTAACATTCAGACTTGCCTTAAGCATTAAGAAATGGATGTGTGTCTACTTTGAAATATATTTTATTTTAAATCAGTAATCAGCTTAATCAGTCACTAAATTATCTACACAAAGTATTGTTATTAATTCACACAGGTGATTGCATCTTGAACAGTAATTTAGTTAACAGCTACACAAGTTCCTAAAAGAAATTAAAACGTTGATTAAATATATAATTAAAAGTTAATGTATTGTTTACTTACCAGTACTGGATAATGATAAAACTCATCAAACTGCTTCTTTCAATACAATGTTTATATTTGAATGAGGTTACATTTCGTAAACAGTTCATAGAACGTGTACACAAAGTTTAGAATGGCTTCAGACATAAAATGAATAATCTTTGTCGTTGATTTTAGTCGTCGTTTGGTAATACCTTTATTGCGAACGCCTTATTGAATTTTGTTTGGTTTTCAATGTCATTCACAATGACATTCATGATAGATACTACTTTTGATTAGTTTGACCTTGACACTTCACATTTCACCAAACAGGTTGAGCACTAGGGTACTACATAAATCTGAAATTCACTAAGCCAACTCGGTTGAGTTCGGAGTTCGTTTTATGTTTTGAAGATATTCCATTGGTCAGCCGAAAATAAGAAGGTATTATAGGGATTATTAGAACTTGATTGGCCGTTAAAGTTTACAAATAGTTGCAGTTCGTTTAGTTTCGAGTTAACTTCTCCAGTTTTGGAAATATCGAAAGGAAGTAGGAGATTTTTGGTTTTTCGTTTGCTGGCATCCTTAAGTAACTGTTCTCTGCCGTTGTAATTCGGTTAAGAGGTTTTCCTGTAACAAGGAGGTAAGCGTAATAAACATTTACATGAAATAGTACAGTCGTTAAGTGGTACATTAATTTCAGATTCGCCGACCTTTCAATGTTCCTTCATCGGTAACTTTTTTTTCCAACACAAATCTAATATGAGGCAGCCATTTTGGACTTAACCACATAGTATATTTGAATGACTAGAAGTAGTTACATCGACACCCTGACAATCCGCCTGAGACCTTTGAGGGAGGAAATCCTAGAGGAAACGGCGTTTTGAGCCATTCACCACCCTGGACTCGAGTTTTCGACATGATTGATCTCGTTGATGCACGTGTTCGCCGCATGTTCTAGATATTATTCCTTCAAGATGTATGGGGCTCAGCAAAATAAATCTAGTTTCATAGATAGGGTCTGAAGGTCTCAAGCCGTCTTCAAACTTGGGTCAGTTTATTCCAATTTAACACAAATCTACTGAGGAAGTGCACCGGCATACCTTTACTACTATTTCATTACGTAATACTATATTCTTAGTATAGTACAGTGATTTATTGGACTTTTCATAACCTGAATTCTTAACTCAATCACTAAATATCTCAACGGAAGAAAAGTTTGTTTCTTTAATCTTTAATAAACTGATATATTTTTTTGGTACAAGGCATATATGCTATATACATATATTTCTCAATTTGAATAAATTGTTCACCCAATGTGAACTTAAATACAGCTGTATTTAGGGGTTCTTATGGTTCTTGTTTACATTAAATGCACTTACCAAATATTTTTATTTTATTATCATAATTAGCTGATTATATGTGATTATGAATTAACTTGATTAAAAAACCATATATTGAGGTTGAATTGAGCCAAGAAAGTAGTTAGAGTTAGTAATTTCTTGTTTTTGGTATAATACCAAAAAATAAGTGACGCCCTATTCCTGCCAATTCTTGTGATACGTAAGATCCTACGACCACTGCGCATCAAACGAAGAGCCACCGGAGCTTTGTAACTCCAAAAAAGAGTTACAACTTTCTTTTTACATAAATAAAAGATTATTATCGAGAGAATAAAATGTTGTTTTCTGTATAAAAAACTAGTTATGTGTTTGCTGACTTTAATATTATATAATAAGTTCAAATAATTAAATACTATTAAGGGGAAGAAAGTAAACATTTTTACAAAACGAATCACTTCAAGTTTTTTAATTACCTTTTAGAAAACATCGGGAGTATTGGGAACCAAATAAAATTACTAGAATTTGCAGTGCTCATTTTGTCAATAATAAAAAATCAGATAATCCCCTACACCCTTACATACCAACAATTTTTCCTGACAAAGGAAATAAAAAGATCTATTCATTTTTTGTATTTTGTAGGTTGTTTATTATACTGTTTACATCACAACGTTTTTCTTATTTAACGCCAGGGCGCTCTACTTTCGGCATAAGTGCTGCCTCTATAGTTCCGTCTCGATCCCTATAACTATGACGGAAAATGAACACAGACTCTAAAAAAATCATGACATGCCATTCTTTAGTTGTCAACCTCATTCCTCTTCAACGGTTCCTATTCCGTTCACGATGCGCTAACGTAGCTCAGATGATGATAAAAATTAAATCAACTGGACAGAAATGTTTCTGTCGAAAAGGAGAATCCCAATTACATTTTTTTCAAAGTGTCTCACTGTGATGAAATTTATAAAAGCCTTACACTAAAGAGAACCATCATAGACAATTTTTTTCTTGGAAAACTTAACAATAAGCGACTGAGGATAACACTTCCTAAATATCGTGACCTAATTTAATTATGTGTTGGAGAAACCCTTGTTATAATATCTTAGGAGCATATTTCATGTCACAGATCTCCTCCGAATGAATAAATCAAAATATGTTTAGTTTAATAATTCATAATGCATTAATAACTTTGTTACTGTGAACACAGCTTTAGTTTTTTTGTCAGTTTTTTACTATTGCTTCAATTTGTGAATTAACAGATGCTTATTTTTCCGATTTGGGCTGATGTCGTTCGGTGATTCTTTTTGTTATAACCATTTTTGGCTGTTTAACTTGTCATTTCTTTGAAATATTGTTCTGTTTAGAATTAGTAACTGTTTATTCTTCATAATAAAAGTTCAATTTTATTTTGGTTATTCTGCAGAGGGAGTATCTACTTTTGATGCAATTACATTATTGCACACAAAAAAGCGTATCTCAAATAGCATACAAAATTAAAGCCATATATTTTGAACCGTTTGCTCACAGCAAGAGTTTCTCTTGGGCGAAAAGTTTGAAATGCTCTTCTATGTAAAAAACAGATATTTGAGATACGCCCATTTGTATGCAAAGCGACGATATGTATCTAGAAAGAAAAATAATTTGGGTCTCAATGGGTTAATAAGATGTAAGGTGGAAGTATCTGAGAAGGGCTTTATTTGCCTTCAAAAGGATAAGAATAGTTAGCGGGAGTAGTAAAACAACTAATTTGTTCAAAGTTCTTCTGGTACATTAATGATTCATAGTTAAGCTGAGTAATCATAATATTTCTGATTGCCACAAGTACATTAAGAAGATGGGATATGATATGAAGTAAAGCAAGGACTGTACCTTAGACTGCAAAAACAAAACGTCAACTTTATTGTTTATCAAAATGCATACGATTTATGTTCGATAACTATGTAACAGCTGCTACGGCTTCGGTCTCTGGTGGAACTGAATGTTCATCAATTGCATTCTTGAATTTCTCGAAATTGGCTCCAGCGAATCTTTCGACAACCTCTCCTTTTTTAAAAAATACAAAGTAAGGTGTCGCCATTACTTTGTAAGCAGCTGCAACTTCATCACAATCGTCAACATCTACTAATAGAAATGGTACATACGGAAGTGTTTCTGCCATTTCTGCTAATTTTGGAGCAAATGCTCTACACGGACCACACCATGTTGCAAAGAATTCAATAACCAATAACTGATCGATGTTTTCATATTCAGTCATCTGTTGTTGCATGTGGGTTTCGTCGGTTATTTTAACTAGCATGTTAAGAATTATAGTTATAATACGACCACAACAAATTTTTATAGGTTTACATCTCAAATATTTTGACAGTGATGTTTACAGTGACAAATTGAACGAAATAATAAAAAGGTTATGTTCATAGACAAGCTAATGATACAAGACGATCAAGATGGCAATAAAAATAGTACTGTAGCGAGTGTAGCGACACTGTTGGTTAATAGTGTGAAATGAAAACAATAAACTTATACTCATTTTTGGCAACAATAAATTTGATGGATATACTAAACTTCAACTATATCCTGTTTCTAAACTAGGAGACCATTTTAAGAAACCTGAATCACAACGCTAGAAACCACTAAAAAAGTTACTATATTAGGAGCGATGACGTAAGTACTAGTCATATCAAAATTATACAGTTTGCAAATAATGAACCACAAACTAAATAATAATTGAGCTAATAGACATATGATAAAAGAGCGTATGCATATTATTAATTACGAAAAAAATACAACGAATTGTAACATTGAATCTATAAATAATTCTAAGGTTGGCGACTACTTTTATAAGAAGGTTAATAATAGTTGTCAAATTTGGTGGCACATAATAGTCTTGTTCGTTTGTAATGCTCAGTCCGCTCAAAAATTCATAAGGATCACGTAATTGTGATGTTACTGTTTTGATTTTTATGATCCAGTAGCAACATATTCAATTGCTCACACTCAAACGAACACAAAGAGTAGCAACATTACCCCATTGCTCTAACTCAGACGAACACAAGTAAATCATAACCTAAACATTTCCAATTTCATGGTTATGTTTGTACTGATTGTGGAATTTTTTTAAGAAATGGATGCAAATAGTATGTTGGCTTTGTTCGAAGACGATGATAGGATTCATAGGGGACTATTTTCAAGTTCTTCGTCTGCGTCTGATGAAGAAGAACAATTTAGTTAGTTCTAGTAAATTTATAGTACCTTCACCGTTTAAAGGTATATTATATTGGCCTGAAAATCAAAAGAGGGAGCGAAGAAAAAACCTTAGTTAAAATACCTGCTATTGCTAGTTCAGAACAGTGGAAGGCATTTTATAATGGTAAGGAACGGGCAAAAAAGCAGATAGAACTGGAAAAAGGAAATACGAAGAAATTGCGCCTGAAAAAAGGTAAAAGAAAAGTCAGCAAAACCAAAAAACCCAAGAAAACAG
Source organism: Galeruca laticollis (assembly GCA_963921935.1). NCBI lineage: Eukaryota > Metazoa > Arthropoda > Insecta > Coleoptera > Chrysomelidae > Galeruca > Galeruca laticollis. The sequence goes on along the minus strand of OY998177.1, from coordinate 112,936,695 downwards.
AAAATGAATAACGGATCCGAACTATCCATGTTTAGGTGTGGAATACATTGTTATACTGTTATACATTTTCTGCTCAATAAAAACACTGAATTTACTAGGTGATTCGTTGTGGATTAGGTACCAATCCATTAATCTTATCCAATTTTACTTAGTTCAAACTCCAAGCAAATAAAATACTTCACTCAACAAGTTTTTTGACGTCGGTTGTGGGTAGATCACGGACATACGTTTTAAATATTTTTTTCAATAGGTCATCCGAGTTTATGGTTTTCAGGTACATTTTGTATATATCAGGCAATAGATTAAATACTCTTGAGGACAAATATAGTAACATTTCTGGCCTATCAGTTGTATTTGTACCTTGACAGTGAACGTATCGATAGTTCAAGCAATCAGATATTAACAGTGCATAACAAAAACTTCGACTTTCTTCTAAAGATAAGTAACTAGTTTTATTTTTGTTTAAGTATAGAATCGAATAAGGCTAATTAATTGATTTCACCAACTTATGGATTTAAATTCGGGCGGTGAATCGCCGCCCCTACTAATTGATAAAGGTACTTCGATAAAAGATTCTCAAAATATTAATTTCGAGAATAAATATCAGCCTTCAGATGTCGGTCCTTATTTGGTTTACATATAACATAAAGAAAAGAATGTAGGTCGTTTATTTCCCATCAAAATCGGTCACTTTCCATGAAACATTACAGAATTTAGGCAAAATATAACACATATAAAACCAGTAGGGGTGAATAGGGTAAAGGTAATTTTAAAAAATTTCAATGTTGCTAACTTGTTGGTAAACCATGAAGTTTAATTAAAAAATAATTACATTGCTTATATTCCACTATTTTTCACGCATAAAAAAGGTATAGTCCGTATGGTAGATACTTATTTTAATGATGAGTACCTAAAAGACGCAATTGAATCTAGAATTAAAGTAGTTGATGTCAAGCGATTAAAGCGTAAAATTGTGGACAGTGAAACCTAAGAAACAAAATGAGTAGATAGACAAATGATCGTGGTTACTTTCTTAGGAAATAGGATTCCCCAATCCGTTAAAATAAATATGGTAAACTTTTAGGTAGAACCATACATATATCCGGTGGTTCAATGCTATAATTATTCACGTTTCGGTCATACTAAACATCAATGTAAAGGTAAACAGGAATTCCAAAACTGTTCAGAAGAAAATTGTAACTCGGTTTCCTGTGAAGAAAATAGAACACATTGCGTACATTGCGACAGTAATGAACATGAATCCATTTCCAAAAAATGTCCTGTTTACAATACACAATTAAGTATTAAAAAAGTAATGGCTTCTATGAATGCATCTTTCAAAGAAGCCGCAACTATTGTGAAAAATCCTGCGTACGGAAAAATCACAACTAATAATCGAATTTCGTTATTATCAAAGCCTCAAAATTTCCCTGAGCTAACACATACAGCTTCAACTCCTTCTTACAGTTCAATCTTGAGTAAACCTAAGCCCTCCGTACATTTACCTAAACTTAATACGAGTACATCTACGTCAAAAAACGCAGAAAGTCCTCCCCTCCACCTTCTTCCCCAGAAAATCATGAGAACAAAAAAACTAAGAACCATTCTTCCATACTTCCAAATCCTTACAGGGAAGATTTCAAAAAAAAAATATATATATATATATATATATATATATATATATATATACAGCAGCTATAATTTCAAGTAGAAAACATTAATACATACATAATTCTCAAAAAAAGTAACATCAATGAGATCAATGGTAAACAACCCATTAATAATATCCTGGATAAATATGAATTAAAAGAAAAAATTAATATTAATAGACAAAATGACGAAGATTCAGATATTTTCTAATAAGCAGATCAGAAATAATATCACAATTGTACAGTGGAACTGTAGATCTTCTCTTGCAAATCGAGCAAGTCTTGTGAAATATATTAAAGACACACATGTAGACATTTTAGTTATATCAGAGCACTGGCTTAAACCAAACAATAAATTCCGCATAAAAGAATATAATCTAGTTAGTAAATTTAGAAATAATTGTTATGGCGGGGTATGTATTTTTGTGATTCATGGTCTCAACTATAAGGAGATTTTGCTAAATACTGCAATCAAGGATTTAGAAGTATGCGCCGTATCGTTTGACTCATTGAATTTGACTATAGCATCAATATATAGACCTCCAAACGTAATGGTAAGTCGAGTCAACTGTATTAATTTTTTCAAACAATTTGATTTATCTTCTACAATTTTTTGCGGTGATTTTAATGCACATCACGATATGTGGGGACCAATTCCTGATGATCGACACGGAAAAATTCTGGTAGAAGCTATGAATGACTTAGAACTTATAGCTCTCAACGACGGTTCCAGTACTAGAATTAATCCAAGAGGCAATCACTCTGCAGTTGGCTTAACTCTCACCTCAAACACTCTCGCTGCAAAGTCCTCCTGGATTATCTTAGATGACACATTGGGATCTGATCATAACCTTTCAATAATTGAGATTCAGGCTAATCCTACAAACCTTGCAATAAATCCTTCCTCGAAATGAAGTGATGCCCACGCTGATTGGAATACATTTCAAAACGTTTTGCAAACCGAACTGAAAAAAAAAAATTTCATAAAAATACAACTGGCCCGGATAAAGTGAAAAAAAAATTTGAAATGATTTCAGGTGCGGCGTGTCAATCCATGCCGGTCAAAAAACCTTCTATAGCGATTACCCCTAAGCCTATATGGTGAGACGAGGAATGTACAATGATATTTAAAAAACGAAAAGAAGCTCTAAAAAAATATAAAACTTTAGCAAGTTTTGAAAACTTTTTGAACTACCAAGATGCTGCTGCTAGTGCTAAACGTTTTTAAAGTCAAACAATGGAACAGCTGGATGACATTTTTTAATAAACTTGATAAAAATATTCCACTAACTGATATGTAGAGAAATATTAGATCTGTGAACAGCAACTGCAATCAAAATCGTAAAAAGCCTAAAGAGCTAATTGAAAAAATTTTAAACAAACTAGCACCTCCTTCTGCACCCAATCTCTTAAGTTGCAGCTCATTTGGTTTCCAAACCACGGATCATACATTAAAATCATTTACAATAGATGAACTAGAATTTGCTACACAACATAGTCGTAATACAGCCCCAGGGCTAGATGGTTTTACTCATAAAATTATTCGAAAGCTTTTCCTTCTTCAGATTTCTAACGATTGGTGGGTGAAACAAGAATATTGCAACGATTTAAAAAATATTATAATTTGTCTCCTTTTAAAACCAAATAAAGATGCATATCGACATATTACCCTATTGTCTTCTATAACAAAAACGTTTGAAAGATTAATCAAACTTCGACTTGAATATTTTCTTGAAAGTAGTCTTCCTAGGACGCAGTTCGGTTTCCGAAGGTGACTGGCACAGTGGATGCTGTAGGTGCATTAGCTTCAGCTATTCAAATATGTTTTTCCAACAATCAGTACACATTATGTTCATTTATCGATTTGACTGGTGCATATGATGTAGTAGATTTAGATATTTTATTTGGAAAAATGGTAGATGCGGGTATTAGGAAAAAGGTTAGTGCTAATATAGTTAATCTGTTCACAAATAGAAATTTTTTTATCCGCGACCATAAAAACGTGTTACATGGTCCACGCACAGTCTTCAACGGTTTACCATAGAGATCCATATTAATTCCCTTACATTTTAACATCTATACTGCAGAGCTGCATAGGTTAGGCGGTGAAACAATTAACCGAATTCAATACGCTGATGATTTATGTTTGTATGTTACTCGTAATTCATATGAAGAATGTGTTAAAGATTCACGAGCACTCATTCAAGTACTCAAACCATGGCTGGTAAATATGGGTTTTAGTGTTTCTTCGGAGAAGTCTGCTCTGGTATGTTTTAGTCGGCATCGACTGGAAACGTCCAGGGCTCTTTCTCTAGATGAGTTCACATTCCCATTGGTCGACGAATACAAATATCTAGGTATTGTCCTGGACAAAAAATTATTATGTACTAGCCATATCAAGTACACTGAACAAAAATGTGAAAAAGGTATAAATCTTCTCCGAGTAGTTTCCAAACAAAAATGAGGAGCTGATTCAAACGTTTTCTTTATTTTTTAAAAGTCTAATATCCGTTCAATATTGGATTACGGGTGTACATTTTATCACAAATCACAATGCTTTTTTGAAAAACTTTTATTTCTAAAAACACAACGTTTTAACCACCCTTCTGTTTTTGTTGTCAAATGAGTATAAAACAGTAAAGTGGTTGAAACGTTGGGTTTAAATGTTTTTCGAAAAAAGCATTGCGATTTTCTCCCAAAATAATTGTGTATTTAAATACAGCATGGTAAATATGTGACATTTTAATTTTTTCCTACGTGTGGCTATAAAACGCAAGCAGTGGGAGCCTGAACGAATGATGCTTGCCATCAATGCAGTTCGAACAATAGAAATGGGCTATCTTAAGGCCTCCAAATTGTTTTCTGTTCCAAAGTCTACTTTGGAGGGCTACGTAAAGCAAAAAGATTAAACTTCTGAGCAATTACTAGCTAGTCAGATTGGTAGGAAGCCAGTTCTTTCTCCGGAACTGGAAGCGGACTTAGTGGCATATTGCTTAGAAATGGATAAGCGTTTTTTTTGTATTGAGAACTGTTGACATCAAGAATCTCGCATACCAGTTAGCAATAAGAAATGGTCTGTGTCATCCATTTTCTGGACACAAACTAACTGCTGGTAAAAAGTGTCTTAAAGGTTTCCTCCGACGTAATCCCAGTATATCTCTCAGAAAGCCTTAAGGAATCTCTAAAGCAAGAGTGAAGGTGTTGACTCAAGAAAATATAAAAAAAATTTACGACCTACTGGAAGTAAGCCTGGAAAAATTTGATTTTAATCCGGCGAGATGGTATAACGTTGACGAAAGTGGAATAACAACGGTTCAGTCTAAAAATTCGTGGGTCATAACTTTAAAAGATGAAATACATGTTGGATCAGTCACTTTTGCAGAAAGGGGCGCCCTGGTTACTGTAGTTTTTTGCACGAGTGCTGTTGGAGGATTTGTGCTTCCACTATTCGTATTTCCTCGCAAAAACCTGAAGGCAGAATTGTTAGATGGTGCTCCACACGGTTCACTTGCAGCCTGTCATCCATCAGGCTGGATCCAACAACATATATTTACCCAGTGGCTGCAGCATTTTATATCATATGTAAAACCAACACGTGAAGATCCTGTACTCCTTATTCTTGATGGGCACTACAGTCACATACGAAATATGGATCAGGAATTCGATCTAAATATCACTAGGAATAGAATGGTGTTTCATTCAAAATAAGGTTAAGTATATGGAGATTGGGATATGTTCATACTCATGTAAGTTTGAATTTATCTATCTTCTTTCTGTATGTCATTAAATTCAAAACAAACTATAAAAAAAGACAACCTCAAAGTAATACATCAAAATGTCAGGAGTAAAACAGTAACAAATGGATCAATATATTAGAGACTTCGATATTGATATGATGGAAACTTACTCTTTGGAACACATACAAGAATGCAGAAACATTTTAGAAGTTAACAAAGATTGTGAAAATTTTAAAATTATCTATAATAACATACGAAGCAATAATAGAAACCTAGACGAATTTAAAATTCTCTTAGAAAACTTACATATCTGATTCGATTGTATTCTCTTATCAGGAACATGAGCAATAGGAAATTCGGACCTATATAATTTAGAGGGTTACAACAAGTTATATAACGAGGGGGATTTCAATCAAAACGATGGAGTTGTATACATAAAATCAGAGTATAATTATACATACTCAATCATACCTTTGAATGAAAGCAACATGTTGCAAATTAAAATCATCCTCAATGACAATAACAACTTTCTTATCAATGCTTTATATAGATTCCCAAGAAGCAATCTCGATCAAATCGTTATCAGTCTTCAACATTACTTTGAGAGTTCAGCATTCCAACCAGAAAGTTATAACACTTTCATTGGTGATTTGAATATCGACCTACTAGACAATAATGAATATAATACAGACTATAACAACACACTTAATGAATTCGGTTACATTTCCACGATTAATAATCCAACAAGAATACAGGGTGGACGTAGTTCATGCATTGACCACATATTTTTAAAATCCAAATTCAACGTACTCGATCAAATACTGCCCCTAGTATTGCAAACCGACATTACCGATCATTACTCAAGAATGCTACAGATAGTACTGGAAAAGACCAAATTCCCAAGGAAAGAGAAATATTGAAATACATGGATGAAACAAAACTTGAAAATACAATCAGAGAAAAATCTTGGGATTTCTTATACTTGAATCCAGATCCTAACTATGCAACAAATACTTTCATTGAAACATATTGAAAAATATATAGACGACTGTACATATACAAAAAAATGTGAAAGGAAAAACACGAAGATCGCCCCTTGGATGACAAATGCTTTACTTACCTCAACTACCACAAAAAATGAAATGGCTCAACTTTTGAGAAGAAACCCAAATGACAACGAACTAAAACTACAATACAAAAAATATAGAAACAAATTGTCGACTCTAATTGAAAAACTGAGTTCAAATACTATAAAAACAAAATCTAACTCCAAAAATTAAACACAAAAGCTTTATGGAATGTGGTTCAAGAAGTACGTAACACCAAAAAATCGAAGATCTCTATTGATAATATTGAAAAAGAATTAGGAGAGTTATTAACAAATCCTAAAGACATCGCAAACGAATTAAATACCTCATTCAATGGGACTGGGAAAAGACTTGCTCAAAATATAATCCCAGACCCTATCTACAAAATCAATAGGCACTCCGCTCCAAACTCAATTACACTCCTACCCACAAACACACTTGGAGTAAACAGCATTATTCAAGAGTTGAAAAACCACGAAGCCGTGGGATCAGACGAAATCAAAACGGAAACGCTGAATGTTATCGCGCCATTAATAACTGAACCATTAACTTACATATTCAACCAATACATAGAAACTGGTATCTGGCCTAGAGCATTCAAACATTCAGTTATCATTCCAATATATAAAAAAGGTAACAAAAACCTGACAGAAAATTATAGACCGATTTCATTAATCAACCACTTGTGTGTTTTCATTGATTTATCGAAAGCATTTGTTACTGTTAGCCACGAGTTGCTCTTTCAGTCACTGGAGGACATCGGTATCAGAAATACTTGCTTTGATTTATTTAAAAGTTATGGTACGAATAGGTATCAGACTGTCCGAATAAACGGTGTCGACAGTAAATCGTTAGTCGTACAATGTGGAGTGCCTCAAGGTACGGTCCTCGGACCCTTACTTTTCAACATCTACATGAATGGATTGTTCTCTGTGAAAAGCAGAGGTAACATTATCGGTTTCGCAGACGATACCGCGATTTTCTATGAGGCGGATACCTGGACAGAATTAAAAGAAATAGTAGAAACAGACTTTATTATCATTAAAAAATGGCTTGCAAGTAGGTTGCTAACTATAAACCTTCAAAATCCAACTTCCTACCTTTCAGTTGTAATAAAACAAATCTTCCTCACTTTACTCAGCTCAACATCCTCGATGGTAAAAACAATCTTAGAATTACAGCCAAAAGTAACATAAAGTACTTAGGAGTCATAATAGACTGGCACATGAACTACGTAGCCAAAAAACTACAATGTATCCTTTATAAATTAAGATACATGAGAAAAATCCTTTCTGTTCATCATTTGCTCACACTATAATCATGCACTAGTTGAAAGTCACTTTCGATACGGTTTATTAGCATGGGGAGGTGCACTAAAATCCCACATCCGACCCCTTGAAGTTCTATAACGACGATTCCTGAAAATTATTCTAAGTAAAAACTCAAGATATCCAAGTGATCTACTATTTCAAGAATCAGAGGTGCTCGACTTTAAACAACTCTATTACTACAATATCAACATGAAGTACTATACAACAAAACACTCGTCAAACTTACCAAAACATACCTATAACACTAGACAAAGAAATAACTATGTAATACCACAAATAACAAAATCACCGCTGAAAACTAGTTATTCTTACAACGCTCCAAAAATGTTCAATTCTTTACCTGAAACTTATTCGCACTATACCCAACTCATTCCAATTCAAAAAACAGCTGAAAATGTTTATGAAGAGATCTAAAGTTCGAGTCTTATGGGAATGATTGTTTTAACCAATCAATATTGACCAAGAAACTTCCTCGTTATATTTCGTATACATTTTTTATCTCTAGCCCATTTCCGTGTGTGTTAAATATGAATACGCCTCAAGTAATATTGTTATTTTATTACATTTTCACATTTTATATAAATTTTATCTTTCACACTTTTACCCATATCAAAATTGTTGTTTTAACCGACCAACATTCCAATTTATCTGTAGTATTATAGGTCCTAAAATGTTAAATAAATATTGTTTTTATAACACTCTACTTTGTGATACTTAGCACTGTAGTTCGTTCATATTGTTTGTAGTTTATAACATTATTGTATTGACTTCACTCCAATGGATTATATGCATAGTTCTACTGTATTTAGGCCTTATTATAATTTAAAATTCCGTGTGTCGTTGATTCAGTTTTATACATATAATTTATAGTGTTTTTATTTATATTGAATTCAAATAGTTTATAACTAATATTGTTGTATGTAACCATTGTATGTGATTAAATTGTATTTTTTTCGAAACAAGTGTAATAACACTTATCGCCAACCTACTTTATTCACTTGATTAATGTTCTTGTAAAACCATCCTTTTGAATAAAGTTATTATAATTGTAGCAGGGCGTCAAAATTATGTTACGATTTTATCTATACCACCGCATACTTCACACAAGATTCAACCGTTGGATTTATCATTCATGTCGCCATTCAAAACGTATTATTCCCAACAAATATTACCTCATATCAAATTTGTAAATTGATTTGTCCGGCCTATTTAAAAAGTGCGACGGCAGAAATTTCGGTGAATGGGTTTCGTAAAACTGGTATATTCCCTTTTAACAGAAATAATTTTTCTGAACATGACTCTATTTTAGAACGGCAAAGAGAGAGAACAGCACCACCAAAAAATGTAATTCAAGACAACACGGAAACTGTATTGTTAGCTGATTTAGAAAATGTTCTTGAAACTACACCTCCAAAGCAAACTACAGTCCTTTTCTTCCATGTAGTTCTACCTCCCAAGTTAAGCAAAAAAAATTGCGACAAGGGTCAAGTTTTGTAATAACCAGCACACCTTATAAAAATCACCTAGAGCAAAGTATTCGCCAACAAGAGAGAACAAAATGTTTAAAAGGAAGGAAACCAAAATTGAGCGCAGAAGTCAGGAAAACAAATTCAAGAGACTGATCCAACAAAAATGTGAGAAATCAAAAATCAACAAAAAACCAAAAAGGCATGCACAGTTAAAAATAGGGGGAAGAAGAAATTGAGCAGTGACGAATCTTCAGATTCTGAAGGCGACGACCTTATCATGGATGATGATTCAGATTTAGATGCGGGCGATGAAAATGCGGACGCAGAATGTTTATTTTGCCTGAATTTATATTATGGAGATACTCATGGTGAATTATGGATCAGATGTATGCAATGTTGTAGATGGGCTCACGAGCATTGTGCCAACAGTAACCATAAACAAGACTACATGTGATTTGTTTTCCATTTTCGGATAGGGTATACGAAATTAAGCACCCTTTTGTTCAGTTTTCATTGTTAGACTTTTTTCTAAAATATCCAGGGAGTTTCTTGACATAGATATAATTTAAATCAAACTACATTTTCCACAAATACCAGGTATTTTGAAAGTGGTATCCGAAATTAGGCGACTTTCCTCTACTTTTCCACCGGCACTACAAACCAAGTTATAAAACATAAAAGTTGAAATAATAGAGCAATTCAGCACCCTGTAGCTCATTAACGACAAGACTTATCACTCACGTTTATGATATCTTTCCGTCTTAAAATGGAGTGAGTGACGTAGCGCCCACTACAATATTTTAGATCACTCAGGAAACACCCTGTACATCCATGCAAAATGTATGACGACACTGACTGTATTTTCATATTCATTTCCAAAAGTTTCAAGGCAAATTTAGGGGATATAAGAATTATCCACAAGTGAGTAAATTTTTGAAGAAAAACTACTTGCTGCGCCATAATATGTTGATTATCGGTTGGTCCAAAGATATGGTGATAATTTGCGTACAAACGTAGCATATTGTGTTTTGTTGTCAATTTCAGAGTATTTCCCTTCCGCCAGCATTCATACTACTTAGTGAGTTATTACCGACAATTTTAATCAGATAAAGGGGTTGTTTTGTTACTGCTATCTAACAATGTCTATTCTGTAAGACATTTGTGGGTCTGCAAAGTGCCAAACAGACACGGCAAAACGATATCGCGGGGTGTATCAAGTAAGCGATGCGAAACCGATCCAGAAGGGGAATTTGAACTTCGAGAAACATTTGAGCATCTGCCAAGATAGATATGAAACACTGGCGGGTTTAAGGAAATAATACTGTATTAATATGGTACCTGCCTTCGCAGCTTTGCAGATGATTTATAATTTTAATTGAATTTATTGTGAAGCTAATAAAATTGAACTGTTCCACGTATGAAATATACTTTTTATACTTCCGTTACTAAATACGCATTTAAAACGCGGGTTTGACAAACAAAAAATGAATTCTTAAATACTAGTGTTTAAAATGCGAAAAGTCACATCTCGTTTATCTTTTTTATCTTAAACGCCACATCAAATATATCTTTTGTATGTTAAATTTCATGTTCTCTTATAATTTCGTTGTTCTGTGTCATTTGATTTGTCAGTCAGCCATCATCCTCGTCCGTCATGTTATGGACATAATTCAAAAATAATATAATTTGTTAATGCTTGCGGGAAATATATGTTTTGTTACACAAACTTTGTTTTTAAAAAACTTTTATTCACTTATAATTGCACAAGTGGTTTGTATTTTATCGGGTAAATTTGGGTTGTTTAAAGAGAAACTGTTTCCTAGCAATTTGACGAGAATAACTATTAAAAACACGACACCGAAGGTGGAGTGTTTTTAGATTGACAGTTATTCGAGTCAAATTGCTAAAGGAAACAGTTTAGAATTTGAACAACACAAATTTACCCTATATCAATATAAACCTCGAGTGTAATTCGGCAGGACAATTCAATGAATGAGAAATTTGGAAACATATCAATGCAAACTTTATTTATGAAACATTAAAAATAAACACATTTTCATTTTAATGTACAATTAATAAAAACGCAGTTATTGGAATTCATACTAGGTACAGTGATATCGCTGCTGGTGCCACAGCTAATCGTTTCTGTAGTAGATGTAGACGTTTTTTCATTTTCCAAACGATTTGATTGAATAATGCTTGAATGATACACTTTGTCAACTTGTAAGTATGGTTTTATTGATGATGGATTGCTGTGCCCTGTTATTTTCATTAGAGCTTGTTCTTCAATTCCGCTTTTACTTAATTCGCTAACTGCTGCCGCTCGATTTGAGTGATTTGTAATTTTTTCACGTTTGACATCTAAACCAATGCGTTGTGCTGAGCGTTTAGTCCATTTGGAAATTTCAAAAATTCCAATCGGCAAATTCTTGTACCAACCTTTAGAATTTTTCTTTTCCCAAAAGGAATTTGGTGTAAGAAATACTCTGTCCGAAGTTATAAAAGTGTTTCGTTTTGCCATCAACTTATTGAATAAACGTATTGGGCAAATATCTTCGTCGAAAATATTAGGCGTGATCCATTTGCTGTCACATAATTTATTGTTGCCGCCTTCTCTCGTTTTTGAAAATAGAGGATACGAAATGAGTGGTTTTGCAGTAAGCTGCTTCTCCTCCGCGCCAAGCTAGTTCAAACGCCAAAATGTGAAGTAATTTCTTTTGAAGTCCTTCCGGTTCATTTTCGTTATAAAATCTGGCCATTGCAAATAATTTATTAAGAGCTGATGCACTAGATTTTCTCTTTTCGGGTTGTGCTTGTAGGATTTTACGTTTAGAATTACGTGCAGCTCGTGATGAATTAAACTGAACATCGGTGAAAGGGTTGAATACAATAATAAATTCGTTATAATATTTACTTCGTAGCATTTTAGCGGTGGTGTTCCAAATTGTTTTAACTACCGGTTCTTTGTAGTCTTCTCCGTTACTTTTTCGCATATTAAATGCCCAATCTTAGAATATTACATTCGATTTCTCGATGGAAGTATCTGGCTCAAATGCGTATCCTTTTGCATCGCAAAACGTGGAAAATTGTCGCCAGATTGATGATTGCGTCGCAACTGTATTAGTAGGCACACAGGTATTAACAATTCGACTAATTTCGGCGTTCGTAGACACACCGAATCGACTCATTGTTAGTTCTTGAAAATTCAATAAGTTGTTGACAAACACGCCAAACTATTTATTTTGGTAACCAACACCGCGATAATTGATGAACAAATGAATAAGTGAAAAAACCACTAGTGTATTTGTCGCTGTAAAAGTTAAAGCTAACTTTTGCCGCTGTCAAAGTGACAATTGCACTGTGGCATGTGCGATTTTTTATACATGAGTTAAATTGTCACTTAAAAATACAAAATATCGACTTTCACCAATAACAGTAAACTATATAAATTGTACAAACCAGGATGTGTAGATAAAAAATAATATGCAGACCGAATTAAATATATTAACAATCGTATTTATATGTTGAATGTGCTGAGATTGCACCAACGGTCGTTGCAGTACCGGAAACAAGTGGGTACGTCGGCAGTATACAGGATGTGATTCGGGCGAAGAAAAAGCTTAGTAAGCACCTCGTGTCAAAAATGTCTATTGTCACTCGTTCTGTGTTGCTCCACTCGTGTCTAGTAAAAGTCGTGTCTAAAGTAACCTTTTTGACAATTGGTACTTAATATACTACTGTATAACTCATTAATAATTTTTTGTCAGAACAATTCTGTAGCCCCAATCATTTCTATATCCTCTATTTCAGTTACTGCGACAGTGCGAAGATGAAAATAGTCAATATTTGAATAACAATAATGGTTAAGAAACATATTATTTTCTCTGTTGACAGAATATTTTTCTTGTTAACACTAGTATATTCTATAACAAGTGTTGGAAATGAAAGATTTCACACGAGTTTCCAGAATAGAGCCACGAACCGTAGGCGAGTGGCTTAAGCAAACGAGTGTGAAATCGAATTTTCAACACATGTTCTACACGATATTTTTTCGACGACCACAAAAAATGCAGAGCTAGTATTTATTTTATTTGGATTAAAGTTTATGGTAAAGTTACTACAGTTTTGAAAGTAAATTGGTGCTTGCAGACGGTTGTTGACCATTTTATGTTCCTCAGTTGATACAAAATTGTGAATTTTATGTATATCACAATGACAATTCTTTTCTGGAGCTGCAAGTGTAGCTTCACAAAATGGCGGCGGTTGGCTTGAGGAATATACGTTAGAGGATCCTACAGCTTCAACAATACGTTTAGAGATTTCTATCTTGTCACATGACGGAACCCATCCTTAATGTTTGATTAGGTTGGCAACATTGCCAACGGTCATGTCAATAGTTTTAATAAAATGAAGAGGCAGGTTTCCTCAAACCGTTGACTGAACAACAAGTCTATCATTTACTACATGCTCCCTAAAATGTAGAATTTAACTTAAAGAGCATAAAGTAATATGGCGCAGTGAAATAACAGAACCAAATTGAAGCTCTCAATGCCGTGAAGCAGCTGAATCGAAAAACAAGCGAAAACTGTAATAGTCGACCACACTATCATTCATATGTGCATCAATCCACCTGACCATAATCAGAATGTGTGACAGCGACGACAGCGCCCTCCTTCGATCATTCTATTTTGTATATGATGAATAAAGTTTCAGTTTTACAATGACCCGTGTTTGAGTCAATATCAAACCCATTACATGGCGCAAGTCAGTGAAGAATAAAAATAAAATGGCTCCTCCAGAAACTAGAAGTGTTGGTACAAATCAACAAACAATAGTGCAAGTAAATACGAACATTAAACAACCAGATGGAATGGTTATGGAAGGATGTTTAGCAGACAATTGGAAGTTCTTTCAACAAAAATTTAACTTATTTTTGAAGGCATCAAGGTCAACCGGCGAATCGGCGGAATTCAAAACATCGTTATTATTATCAAGCATTGGCGACAAAGCACTAAAAATATATAACAATTTAGCATTTGAGGCAACAGAGAACAAAGAAGATTACGAAACAGTAATCAACAAATTTGATGGTTATTTTAACCCAGAAAAAAATGTGACCTACGAGAGGCATATGTTTTTATCAAGGGACAAAAAAACACATGAAAAAATGGACGAGTACATTACAGATCTCAGACAACTGAGTACAACATGTGAATTTGGGACACTTACAGACAGCCTGATAACAAGTAAATTAATATTAGGTTCAAAAAATGATCCCAAATTACAAAACCAGTTGATCAGAACAAAAAATATAACGCTGGTAAAAGCAGAGGAAATGTGTAGACTGGCGGAAAGAACAAAAATTCAAATAGAAAAAATAACTAAAACTGAAGAAGCAGAAATTTGTAAGGTTAAAAAACTCATTAAAAAAACAAATCCAGCAAATGGAAGTGACGGCAAAGTAAGCAGCTACAACAGAGGCCAATCAGGAAACTCAGGGACACATCGATCATTCTCTCGTTCGGAAAAAAGTGCGCGAGTTCAAACGCCAAAATTCAAAAAGTTATTCAATTGCTATAAGTGCGGTTCTAGGCATGGAAAAAATGAATGTCCAGCTTACAGTAAAGTTTGTAGAAAGTGCAAGAAGCCTAACCATTTTGCAAAAATGTGTAAGTCTATTAATAACATAACAGATGAGGACTCGGACTCTGATGAATTCTGCATTGATGAAATAGACGATAATGGTAAAAATAATGACTGGACAGCCATAATTTCTATAAATTCCAATAACATTAAGTTCAAATTAGACACAGGAGCTCAAGTTAGTATAATACCAGCAAATTATTTAAATAAACTTAAAATACATGTAAATAACTTGTTATCTAGTAAAATTAATCTAGCTACCTATACAGGGGAAAAAATTAAATGTGTAGGGAAATGCATGTTGGATTGTAAAATAAAAGATGTTAAAGAATCATTACTTTTCTATATAGTTGATCAAGACAATGCAAAACCTATATTGGGTAAAGATCATTGTGAAAAATTGAAATTAATTCAATTAGTAAATAATGTGGAAACTAAAAATTGCATTAAAGGGTATGAAAAAATAAAAAGTGAATATAAAGATGTTTTTACAGGGATTGGCTGTCTAGAAGGTACATTTAAAATAAATTTAAAAGAAAATTTTAAACCCACAGTACATTGTGCCAGAAAAGTACCAATAGCAATACAAGAAAAATTAAAAAATAAATTAAATAAACTAGAACAAAATAAAATAATCGCTAAAGTAGAGGAACCAACAGAATTTGTAAATCCTTTGGTAATAGTAAACAAGCCCAATGGTGACATCAGAATTTGTATTGACCCCAGAGACCTTAACAAGTCCATTAAAAAGGAAAATTTTTTATTACCTGAAGTTGATGACATACTAACTAAATTAAATAATGCAAAGTATTTCAGTATATTGGATGCTTCGGAAGCATTCTATCAAATCAAGCTAGACTATGAAAGTTCACTACTATGCACGTTTGCTACACCTTATGGTAGATATAGATTTATGCGTTTGCCTTATGGAATATCCATAGCTTCGGAAGTATTTCACAAAAAAGTCAGAATGTTATTTGAAAACATAGAAGGTGTAGATACGTACATATATGATTTTTTAATTTCTGGTCCAACAAAAGAAATTCATGATGACAGATGCAGGGAAATAAATTTAAAACTAAACGCAAAAAAATGCAAATTTGGGGTAAATAGTTTAATATTCCTGGGACATAAAATATCTGATAAAGGGATTGAGCCAGATTATGATAAGGTTGTTGCCATTAAAAATTTTAAAACACCCTCTAACCGAAAAGATCTTGAAAGATTTTTGGGTATGATCACATATGTATCAAAATTTATACCAAATATGTCCGACAAAACAAAAAAGTTAAGAGAATTATTAAAAAAAGAAATGGTGTGGAATTGGGATGAATCACAACAGGTAGAATTTGAAAAACTAAAGCGAATATTAATCTCAAAACCCATTTTGCAATATTATGATATAAACAAACCGGTTAAAGTTTCCGTAGATTCTTCCAAAGATTCTATTGGAGCTGTTTTATGACAAAATGATTTACCTGTTTTCTATGCATCAAAAGCATTAACAGAAACACAAAGAAGGTGGGCTCCAATAGAAAAGGAAACCTTAGCTGTGTGTTTTGGGTTGGAAAGATTTCATCATTTTATATACGGTCGGAAAAATGTAATTGTTGAAAGTGATCACAAACCTATTTCACAAATTCATAAAAAACCACTCCATAGTTGTCCTCCGCGAATTCAAAGAATGTTTATAAGAATTCAAAAATATAATATAAACATAATATATAAACCTGGTTCTCAAATGTATTTAGCTGATGCGCTATCCAGAGCTCATAATGAAAATATACAAAATGAATTTGACACAACAAATTTTGATAAAGTACTCGAGGAAAACATAAATGCACAAATTAGCTTAATAGTAAAAAATTTAAAGTTTCCTGATAAAAAGTTAGATTATATTAAAAATGAATTAAAAATTGACACTGAAATGATTGAATTAATAAATAACATAAGAAACGGGTGGCCAAAAACAAAAGAAAATCTAAATGACCGATTAAAAATTTATTTTCAGTTAAAAAATGAGTTATCTATTCATAATGGTCTAATATTAAGGAACTCTAAATTAGTAATACCTAAAAAACTACGAAAAAACATATTAAAAAAACTTCACTTAAGTCACTTAGGAAAAGAGAAAACTAAAAATAGAGCAAGAGAAATTATGTTCTGGCCAGGTATGTCAAGAGATATTGACAATATGATCGCAAACATGTGCACTATATCTAAAAAATAATCAAAAACAACCTCTTAAGCAACACGAAATTCCAAAAAGACCTTGGCAAAAAATTGCTATGGACCTTTTTGAGATTGAAGGTAAACATTTCTTATGTGTCGTTGATTATTTTCCAAAATTTCCTGAAGTAATTCAGTTGAAAGATTTAACCTCAGAAGCCATCATTTTTGAAATTAAAAGCATATTTTCTAGACAGGGAATTCCTGACATAGTGGCATCAGATAATGGACCACAATACAATTCCGCTATTTTTGATATTTTTGCTAAGGAATGGGAATTTAATCACATTACTTCTAGCCCAAAATATCCAAAATCCAATGGGTTTGTAGAAAGAACCATACAAACCGTGAAAAATATTTTTAAAAAGTCACTATTTTCTAAAACTGATCCATTCCTAGCACTTCTAGAATTGCGGAATACACCGTTATATAATAATATATATTCTCCTTCACAATTATTGTATCGAAGACAATTAAAAATCATTCTGCCTGTCACTAATGAACATTTAAAACCCATAAATGTTAAACAACATAAATTTAAATCATTTCTTAGGAACAGGCAAAATTCTCAAAAATATTACTATGACAAACATTCTAAAATTTTGCCAGAATTAAACAAAAATCAAAAAATTTACATAAAATCAAAAAACAAAAACATTCCTGGCAGAATTTTAAACAAAAATGTAAGACCAAGATCCTATGACATTGAACTTGAAAATGGCTCAAAAATTGTAAGAAATAGGAAAGCTATAATTTGTAGAAACTACAATAAACATAATAAAGGTAAAACAACGGTAACCCCACTATATGAAGATGACGTCACAAATAATAGCTCACCTGAAATAGCTCTACCCACACCCTGCACCTCTAGTGAAGGGTATACCACTAGATATGGTAGAACGATTAATCAGCCTAAAAGATTAGTAAGAGAAATATAGAACTTAGCTTATAAGGAAATATAAAATTAATTTTTGTATAGTACGGGGGATGTAATAGTCGACCACACTATCATTCAAATGTGCATCAATCCACCTGACCATAATCAGAATGTGTGACAGCGACGACAGCGCCCTCCTTCGATCATTCTATTTTGTATATGATGAATAAAGTTTCAGTTTTACAATGACCCGTGTTTGAGTCAATATCAAACCCATTACAAAAACTATCGCATGTTTCGTCGATGATTCCGGATTTAATTTTCCAATGATTGACCGTGGAATTTCACCCATGTGCATGAGCGGTGGAAACTTGAATGCAACTGAAATAATCAAAAAGGCCGATTCAACAAAATGTACTCAACTTTTATCGCTCATCGGTGATGAAGGTATCAGAATTTATTATATAACACATTTACATTTGCTAATGGAGAAACTGAAACATTGAATCTATTATTGAAAAAACTCGATGACCATATTATTCCCAAAGCAAACTTGACTTTTAAAACATATAAATTTTGGAACATGCCGTCAAAAAGAGGGCCAAACAATTGAACAATTCATCACAGATCTCAAGAATTTATCCTCATCCTGTGAGCTTGAGGATTTGAGGGAGTCATTGGTCAGATATCTGTCAGTTTGTGGTCTGAAATCTAACAAATTAAGAGCACAGCTTTTCTACAAAGACATTGGAAGATGCTGGCACTTTCTGCATTAACAGTGAATCAAGAAAAAAACCGAACCGTCAAATATCAAATGGTAATGGCAAATGGTGGCCACTGTGGCAGACAGATTAACGTGGTACACTCAAAATTACGCAACAACAACAATCCAGCAAAAGCAGGCTCACCACACAGCAACTTGACACCAAATTGAGAGAATCAGGGATGTTAGAAATGTGGAAGACTTCACCCATCTCAGAAATATCCAACTTATCAAGTTAAGTGTTTTCGTTGTCAAAGATTAAATCATTTTTCACAATTTTGTGTAAAGTATTCTAATGCTAATCATAATTTCAGTTACCGATCTTCTTCAAGGAAGCACCAACACAAAAACAATAAACACAAACTAATGCACACACTTGAACACAACACACAAGCAAGTGATGACAATGACACTGATCAGAAATTTGTATTTTCAGATTATGTATAGCAGAGTATAGCTATACAATCACAGTCTGGGACAATCGGGACGGTGTCTGAAGATTCGTGAGATCGATGACACCAACATCATAACATTTAAACTGGATACGGAACAATGGCAAATGTTATGTTATTGAAACAAATAAAATTTAATATGTCAAATTTGCAAAAAACAAATGTTCAACTTAGTTCATATACAAAGCATTCTTTACTTGTACTGGGCCAATTATATTCAAAGTGTAAAATCAATAATAAAACTAGCAATTTGTTGTTCAACACTATAGAAATGAAAAACAATTTTAGGCCTGAAAGGTTGTTTGGAACTTGCGCTAATAAAAAAATACAAGCAATCGATAACTTTCAAAGTGATTCGAATTTTAACAAAATTTTAAATAATTATGGAAATATTGTTAAAGGTATAGGCTGTTTAGAGAAAGAGTATCATATAGAGCTTAAACAAGAAGACGTACCATCGATTTGCACCGCTAGATTAGACAAAAATAAAATTATAAAACGAGTAACAGGTAGTACGGATTGGCTTCACCCTATAGTAATCGTTAAAAAACCTGATGGAAATTTGAGGATTTGCATGGAACCTTTCAAGCTAAATCTTTCTATAAAAAAACCTACTTTTAATTTACCAACCTGGGAGGAAATAAGTTCAAAGTTACATGGATCAAAATGCTTTAGTACTTTAGATGCAATCCAAGGCTTTTTACAAGTTAAATTAGAGAAGATGCATTTGGGGATGGAAAGCTGAAATAAAATGCTGATGGGGAACGTATAGTTACCGATCGTACTCCGGAATATGGAGGGGCCAACAAAGAGAAGAACTAGTAGCTGAAGAAAAAACGATATATATAATTGAAGACAAGGCAATGAAATAGATAATGAGTAAGGGAAAGGGTTTAGTGAGAACGACAACATGGAATATTAGGACAATGCTGGCAATGTGAAAGATAGAGAGAAAATTGCAATAGAGATGTTGGAATATAAAATAGACATATTGGCACCTCCAATTTGATATGAAAGGCACCCCGGTACAATCCGTTCACTTTTTATATAAAATTGGTGAATTTCTTAATATAGACATATATTGTTCATCCAATGAAATCTCTTCTTCGACTCCAGCCCTCCGAGAATGAATGACTGTGAGCCACTGTTCTGATCATATTATTTCTCGAGGGGAAATCACTTGCAGAAGGGCTAATTGAGTTGTGTGCAGCCACAAATCATCTTGATATGAAACAAATGTAAAGATATTTCTCCCTTTCGGGGACAAATCATGATTATGAAGGGTGCTTGGATGAAATTCTAGACTTGTCCTGTGTTTGCTCTAAGGATTTCTCTGTTTCCATGAAAGTTATTATGTCTTACGAAAGTATGCAGAATATTGGATTATGGGGAACAGGAATGATGGAATTTACAAAGTATTAAAAAACGAGGGTTTAGTTCACAACGGGATATTTTGATAAGGGTTAAACTCCGTTTGAACCTATGAAAGGGAGATTGATAAATTCCTTGTATTATGCATTGTAAAAAATATTTCGCGTTGTACCATAGATGTCAAAGTGGAACTTTAAGAATTTTTAATTTTACTTTTTTTTTAAATGTGCAATATATTGATTATAGAAGATTGATGCATACGTTATAAAATAAAAATATGGTAATAGGCTATTTTCTTGTGAGGAAATGATTTCTCTGAAGAAATCCCGAACCTGCGAAACAAGTTTCCAAGTGGCGGAAAATGGATGCTACATATACCGGGTGATCAATTAAAGGTAGCGAGCGGCCATACCTCATAAGATATTGGTCGTATTGATTTAAAAAAAAAACTGTGTTAAAAGTCGCCAAGAGAAATTGCTGAAGAAATTATTTTCGAGTTTGTCAAACGTCCGCTAGAGGGCGTAACAACTAACACTGAGTAGAAAAATGGGATTTTTATAGAATTTGAAAGTATATCGATAATATTATTTTCATATTTACTGATTATTCACCTACACTTTTTGACTGAAATGTTTTGTTCTATCTATCAAAATAAAGTGGTGGGGGAAGTTCAAATGTTTTTTTAAACAAACCAAGATTTCTCCCATTTCGCTTGATCGATTTTAACAAATTTGGGCTCATATTAAAGAGCATAATTTACACTACAAAACGCTTACTTGGTTTTAACTTTTTGATTTTCGTCTTCACCGCGAGATGGCGTTAACTGAAATGGTAGCAAATTTTTGAGTTTTTTTCATAAATAAAACAAATGTAATGGTATATTCATTTTTAGATATTTTAAAAGACGATACATTTTTCTAAAATTTAATGAAAGAAATTATCATTTTCGTAATCACTTATTAGTTGCTAACAAAAAGAACCTTTTGACTTTTTTCCGTTACACAAACAGTTTTGGATTAGGAAAAACCAATAAATTTACATGGGGTGCCCATATCTCGAAACATACTAATTTACATATTTGGAAAAAAAAATCTGAATAAAACTGTCCAACAACAGCAGCAGCAATAACACTAAAAACAAGAACACAGAACTTTAAAAATGAACGTTGAAAATAAATTAATAGTTTTGTCGTAAATGTACAAAATGTTGTCCATTATTTTGAATGCACTGGTCCAATCTTTTCTGGGTGGAGCTGTCTCAATTTCCGCTCTTGGTATATCATTTATGGCGTTTTGAATTCGGACTATCATGTCTTCCCGAGTAGTTTGTCGACTTATATACACCACAGATAAAAATCGAGGCAGGTTAAATCGGGGGACCGTGGCGGTCAGAAAAATAGACTGCCTCTACCAATCCAACGGTTAGGAAAATGCCTGTTCAAAAAATCTTCCACATTTCGAGAATAATGTGCAGGGCATCCGTCTTGTTTAAATCACACGTTTCTTTTCACTACTAAATGCACATTTTCTAAGAGTCCTGGTAAATCGTTTAATAAAAAGTTCAAATACATGTCACCGGTTAGATTGCCATTAAAGATGTGCGGACCGATAATAGCACCATTAATAACACCGCACCAGACGTTGACGCTCCATCGACGCTGCTGATAATCTTCACGTAACCAGTGTGGATTAGTGTCCGACCAGTAATGCATGTTATAAAAATTTACCCTGCCATTACTGAAAAAAGATATTCATCTGTCCACAATATTTGTGACAAAATATGACGGTTTTCCCCAATGAAATCTCTAAGCCAGTAGCAGTAATCGACCCTACGTTCAAAGTCAGTCTCATTCAAGGATTGATGAATCACGACGTGATGCGGATGCATTTTAAAATCCATTAATATTTTTTGCACTGATCCATAGGATATTCCTAAATATCTGGAGATCTCTCTTATGCTTAAATGGGAGTCTGCATGAATATAAGCCAACACATTTATAATGTTATCTTCTCTTCTTACTCTACGATTTCTTCTCAAAGTTGGAGTTGGTTGCACTTGGCCATGTTGCCTCAAACGTAAGGCTAAACGACGGAAAACCATTCCCGAATGCCGTCTTCGGAGGGGATAACGCAGTGCATACTGCCTAGAAGCAATCGCCGCATTTTCAAAACATTGAAAATAAATTTTCAACATACCAAAGGCTTCTGTAACCTATTTAGTACAATAGTTTTAAGGTGAACAGTTTTAAAAAAAAATTAAATGTCCAATCTTACCATATAATATGAAAGTACAGCTGTCCCTCGATAATCCGACGTACTCGGTAGTCCCACGCGCTGCCGGCAGCAGCATGCATCTCCCTCCCTCCGCTCCGGCAGGAAGCAAAACAAACCTGCAGTGACATGAATTCTCCTCCCTCCTCTGTATGGGGACAGATCAGTCCAGTGTAGTTAGTTCAGCAGTTGTGTTGTATACTTTCGGATGTACAGTATTTACCATTGCTTTGTGTTACGTTTTGACAGTGTGATTGCGTGTAGTGACAGTGTAAAAATGGCAAGCACAAGTGTGAAACGTAAACATAAAACAATAAGTAGATCTGAAAAATGGGAAATTATTAAACGAATAGACCGTGGTGAAACTCCGAGTGCAATATCTAAAGAGTATGACATTGGACGACCTACTGTCTACGATATTGTGAAAAATAGGGAGAAAATTGAAAAATTCATAAAGTTTGTTGATGATGAGCCCATGAACAGAAAAACTCTTAAAACTAGCGAGTTGCCCGAGGTCAAAGACGCTGCTTTCATTTGGTTAAAACAGCAGCGAAACCTGTATGCACCTATTTCAGGAGACATTTTGAAACAAAAAGCCCAGTTTTTTTACCAAGAAATAACAAAGAAAACTGACTTCCGCGCTAGTCACGGGTGGTTTTAAAACTTCAAAAAACGCCATGGTATACGATTTATGCAGATGAGTGGCGAAAAAGTGTCTGCTAACGAGTCTGAAATCCAGGAATTCATTGGAAAATTGGACGCAAAAATCAATGAAATTGGCCTCCTTCCTGAACAAATTTATAACGCCGATGAAACCGGCTTGAATTGGCGTCAGCTACCAACAAAGTCATTTGTAACTGAATATGAAAAAAAAGTTTCTGGAAGAAAATTACAAATAGAAAGAATCACTCTGATGGTATGTGCGAATGCGTCAGGAACTCACAAGTTAAAACTGTTAGATGTTGGTAAATCAAAAAAGCCACGTGCGTTAAAAAATGTAGAAGTCGAATCTTTACCAGTAACCTATATGTGTCAAAGCCGTGCATGGGTCACAAAAGAGGTTTTTCATTATTGGTACTTTGAAAGCATTGTCCCTCGAGTTAAGCAAGAACTTAAAAAGGAGAAGTTACCAGTGAAAGCCCTTCTATTGCTTGACAACGCACCCAGATACCCTGACAAGGATTAATTAAAAGTTAAAACTGCCGATGGTTACATTGAAGTAATGTACTTGCCCAAAAACACGACCGCTTTGATCCAGCCAATGGACCAAAATGTCATAAAGACTCTCAAGGCACATTACAAAAAGCGCCTTTCAATGGATGTTGTCAGTCAACCTAATGGTGACATAGCAGTCATTTTGAAATCCTCTTATATTAAGGATGCGATTTTGAATGCAGCATTTGCTTGGCAGCAACTAAAAAGCACAACCTTGATAAAATCTTGGAAGAATATTTGGCCTAACAACCCACATCTTGCAACATGCAACTCTTCTTCCAACGATTCTGAATCTATTTTGGAGGCTGCACTTGAAATTTGTAACGAAGTGGAACTTCCGCCAGCATCAAGTGAGGAATTCAGAACATGGATTATTGTCGACAACCTTGCTACTGATGTATCAGACGCAGAAATAATTCAGGAAGTCATGACAGTAGATGACGAAGTGAACGAGGAGGCAGTGCTAGAGAAAAACTTCACCGTCAGTTGCGATGAAGCGTTATCGGCAACGAAAACTTTGCTTCGTTGGTGTGAGGAGAGAGAATTAGACTTTTCAAATATTTTGATGTTAAAAGGGATTCCAAAATAAGCAAAGACGGACTTCCTGCGTACGAAGGAACAAAAGAAAATCACAGACTTCTTTAATGTGTTAATATGTATGTACATATTGTATATGTATTTTACTTCAATTTCTTTCCGTATTTCTTATAGAAACTTACATGTATGTACTGTCATTTTGTATCCTGGTATTAATAAATTACATGTACCTTTACTGTTTTTTCTTTTTTTTTAACTTCATTGTGTTCAAACGCATTAAGAATAAAACATCTTTGATAATATGACATTTTTGGTAATCCGACATTTTCGGTAATCCGACACTCTCTCGGTCCCTTAACTGTCGGATTATCGAGGGACAGCTGTATTACAAAAATCTTACTATTTTAGCATTTTTATTTAAAAAATAATATAAAAAAACAAAGGATCAAAAAATTCACATTTTTTCGTTTAAGACTAATGGAACTATGTTTTATGAAATTAAGGAACGTGAAATATAACAAAAATTCAAACATATGCAGACAATATTGGAGGTCTGATTCACGTTACGATTTTCTTTCATCTTATCCACACAGCCTCCGCAATACGCTAAAATGTGGTCCATACATAACCATTTTTTGTTTTCCTCTTTTTACAATATTTACAGTGTCTTCTTTTATCGGGGGAGGATCTGGTAGAGCTTGAAGTTTAGTAAACTTGGCAATTGAAGTCTGAATATATGTGTGTACCCTGGATGTAGAGACTCTGGAGCACATGTGCTCCTTTATCAATTCAAGCCCGAGATTTCTTCCAAATAGCCTCTAATTTTTACTATAATCTTCGTCTGAGTTATTGAATCTAGTTATAACAAAAGCATTGATATTGCAAACATTCAGCATCCTATGAAAAATCACTAATTGCCACCGTTTAGTGTTAGTTGCAACATTATAGGAAAATGAAATTTCATCATCAACGTCTACATCGCATTTTGTAGAATGATAAATAGAATTGTTTCTGGCTTACAACTTACTGGATCCACTGGATTATTACGATGAAAGCAAGACACCGACAAGACATTTTTATTCCTTAGAGGTACATAGGATGAAGCCATCATGTGTTTTCCAAAAGCAAATATAGAAGACTGTAAGGGACGATAGTTTACATTGATGATTATAGCCGGTAATTGTGGCTTATTGGTTGTAATAGTACCTACAATTATCAATCTGTGGTCTTTTTAAAGTTGCTCGACAACTGGCAAGAAACAAACCAACGATCCATAGTTACATTCCTTCTCGAACCGGACAAAGATTGATACATTCTTTCATTCTCAGTGTAACCGCGGAATAAGATTTGTATAAAAGGTTCTAGCGTCAACAGTGGCAAACACTTTTATACCATACTTTTTTGGTTTGTTGGGTATGTTATAACGAGAAAACCTACCAACCCTCTCAGTGTTCGTTATAGATATGCGGGTATGCGTGGTACAACCCGTGCCCGCCAGTCGACTAGCTTCGAGTCGAAGAATTATTAAGTCTTCAAAAAGGGCGCCAGACAAGTTTTGGCAAGCACCCAAGACTTCTTTAATTAGCCCACAACTCCTTAGTGGGTTAACAACACTCACTACACACTCCAAAGGTTAAACTGATAGGTAAGTTATCATAAGAAAAATGAAAGTATTCCCTGATTGGAGTTTTAATTAGTCACTTTGGACCAAAGGTCTCTTTTCAAAATATTTATTACAATATTACTACAATAATACTCCAAATAATGTCTGAACTCAGCTGAAGGCTGTAAACTCAGAATGTAGATAGGTTGAAGGCCAAAATCTACATAAATCCAAAAATGGCTAACGAATTTATCAATTACAGCTTAAGTAAATAACTGTCAAGCAGGTTCTATGAACTCTGAGCAGAGCTGAAGGCTACAAACTCAGGGTGCAGAAGAGCTGAGGGCCCCAAACTACACCGATGTCTCAATTCTATAATTATGAAGAAACGACCAAATGGTTCATGTACAATATCTCAAAAATACAACGATAATATATATCAACAATTAACAATGTACAGTTACAAGGGTTCACACTTCCGCAATTTATACCAATATCAATATAAATATAGATAATTGCATAAGCAAAAAAATTGAATAGCAAACGAGCTTAGCGTTGCTAAAGAAAATATAATTCAAAATTATGTACGGCGCAAAATTATATACATAAAATCATCAGAGTTTGAAAAATCCACTAAATAACGCAGTACCCAGGTACGTACCGTAGTATCCTAGCGTATTTTAAACTATAAGCGAAGATTACAAATTTTGAATACAAAGTACAAAGTGTAAAGCGAAATTATAGTAATTGCCGCAAAAAGAGAAATAAAACTTTACATAAAAAACTGTGAAATGTGACGCATAAAAGTGAAATTACAAATGAATGAGAAATAAAAAGGAAAACTGTTCACTTATCCTTTTTTCGGAACCAGAACAGGAACTGAAGCCGATCCAGAATATTCCAACTGTCCTGGAACTGGTCTCACTGACTCATTAATCTCCAATCAGTGATTAAATATCCATAAAAAAAACCTAAAATAGAGAAACGAGTTAGCCTCTACATAGGGTTTACATTTTACCCCGGTCAAATTTTCGACGTACCCCCGTAATATCCCATCATACTGACTATATCAACAACACCCGAAATTCGCAAATAATCATACATCTTGACTTTTAATTGTATAAAAGCCATTCACACTGAGAATAAAAACTATATGACTGTTTTTTTTCCGTTCGCAAAAAAAATTACGATACCAAAAAAAACCATAATATGAAAACTATGTCGTTGGACACATTCCTGAATATTTATACAGCCCCCGTGATATATTCTTATTTCAAAAAAAATATAGAGCAATGACGCATAGGAACTAATAAGAATTTATGAAATGCATCGAAACTATCTCGTGAAATCCAGATTACATACTCCAATAAACTAAGATTCAAAGCTAAAATTTCTACGTTAATATACCTATAGAACTTAATTCCGAGAAAGTATTTTCAACCATTTACCTTTATAATGAATCCTTCTAACCAACGCCGTCTGCGGATATTTACCACGAATTACGCAATTCCACTAATTTCTACTAGTATCCTCAGTCATCGGCCGTTTCTGGAACAGAAGCCTAACGGGCCAGAACTGCCAGCTGTTGGTTTCAGCCGTATTTTCTTCCCCTACGTAGGAATTGTCGGGTTTTTAGCAAATACTTTATGGTTCCCAGAGCACATGCAAAAAATTTTTTACATCTGGAAGTGCGTGTTTACACCTTGACGGCAAATGGAGGTTTGACTACTTCGCGCATACAGTTCTTTGGGTTCTCTCCATCAACAAGCTTGCTAATCGTTAAATTTACGACAGCTCGGCGAATTTTTCGCGTTACAATGTACATCCTAAAACTGCATTTGCCCTGAAAAGCAAATAGCATTTCATCCAGAGGGACATACTCACCTACAGAATAATATCTTTTACGATTCTAAACAAATGTTTCGAAAATATTTCTTATAAGGGCTAACTTATTTGTTTGCTGTCTTTCAGCCCTAGTATTTTCATCGTCAAAACGAATTACTCTTAGAAGAAATCTAAATCGCCTTTCTGATATAATCGCAGTAAATATTTCGCTACCTAGCCCATCTTGAGCCCAAAATTCTTTTAGATTTATTTGAGATCCATGATCTAGGCCTGCCAAATATAGCGAACCAATAAAAGCTCGCATTTCCACAACTGATGTTACTTTTACATCTCTTTGGTCTTGGAAATTTGCGGAAATGTTACTAATATAAAAATTCGTATAGTGGACCACAAAGTCAACGACATTACTAAATAGAAGGTTCCACGATTCAATCGGAATTCTTACAGTTTTTGCAATACCAATAGTGACTGGCAAATGTAGAACAATATTTTCTTGTCTAGTACGTACATTTCTAGGAGGTGTATGTTTTAGCCATTTGGTCCCATCTCTGCCATAATCATATAATCGCCTATCTTCGATGGAATTCACGTTTTCCTCGACCTGTTGTTCTGCTTCTGTCATATCTTGCTCCGAATCCATTTGGTGATCACTGAATTCCTCTGCCCCTACATCGGAAATAGAGTCATCGGAATCATAAACGTCCTCGTCACTTGGAACTTCATCACTTGTACAACACACAAAAACTGTCACTGATTGCAAAAATCAAAAATCGTTTGAAGCATGCCAGATTTTATGGTATACCAAACTTCATCGTCCTAAAATACTGATGTCTGAGCATTCTGGGGTTTCCCGTAACACACTCTGTTACCTACCATAGCTTAGTCCTATTTACCAACCTCCAAACGTAGCTTTAACCTCTAGCCCCCAGATGGATGTACATATTCTTAAAGTAACAAGACCACACGACGGTGGTCTATTAGGACAAAGCGATGAATTTTTCAAAAACCGTAATTTTTGTTTTTGTACAACATAGCTATTTGTGTATTAAGAGCGGAAAGTGAAACTTTGCCGCTTGAGGCAGAGCAATCTGCCGAAAGCGGCAACGCACTTTCTGCTCGAATTGCACACAAGATTTTTTCTACGATTACCTTATTTTTAGACAAATAATAAAAAAAACATGAAAAAGCCTTTTACTGCACCCGAAAGCTCTTCGTGTTCTAAATAAATCTGTACCGCGAATTTCCACGTACCATAGTTCTCGGGCCCTTTTAGATGCTCGATCAGCGGAAGCTGGCTCATGATATCACTTATTAACACAAAAATTCAAGAAATTACAAACTCCAGAAGCTTCAATGGTGTCTCACGCGTGTCCTGTGTCCATAACCTCTTGCAATTTGATGTTTTGAGTCAAGGTTTCGAGAAGAAAAATAACTTAATCTATCAAAACCGGCGTAAACGCAACTAATGGCAAATTAAAACTTACAAAAGTCGTAAACTACATTGAGATGACATTAACAAGGTTAAACAAATTGAGGTTCGAAAAATATTGGGAGTAATTAGTTGTACACTTTGAATATTTTTAAATATTAACTACAACTATATCATAGGTGTTTTGGATGGGTTCATAAGATAGAAACAAATAATTAAAATGACGTCTGAAGCGGTCTAATCTGTAAGGTCTTATAACACTGCGTCGTCGTGCTCGAAGAATCGCGCGTGTTCAAAAAACCAGATATCCACAAATACTTTACGCTACTTTTTTTATTGGCGCACTTTGACTTACTACAAAAAAATGGAAGTCCGTCCTCTATGCCCAGCAAAGTTTCATTTCATAAAAATCCGTCCTCGATGCCCAGCCAAGTTTCATTGCATAAAAGTGCATCCTCGATGCCCAGCCAAGTTTCGTAAAAGTCCATCCTAAGTAATATTTATTTTTATCAAAAATATATATGGATTGATTCCCTCGGGGATTAAATGCGTCCCACCCGCGGGATTAAATGGGTCACTTTAGTCGCTTAGTATATATTGTACTATTAATATACCTATTATTTACTAACTTTCTTTAGTTTATTGTAAATAAAAACATGCGAGCGGAGATGTACGCTCTACAGCCAGTACCCTTGTTCTGGCAGACCAACGTCGTGCATCGGAGTGTTAATCAGTACAATTCGACCACGATTTTCAAGGGAATACGTTTATTTGGGTCATGAATAAAACACGTTCATAACAGTACGCTAATAAAATGTAAAACAATCAACCCGGACAAGGTTATTATTTCAATGTGAACGATGTTAACGTACTGAAGAATATCGATTCAGTATATATGAAAAGTTCAGTACTATATAGAAAACAATAGCTGTATTTCTTACTCGTAACTGTAACGCTGGTCATAGTACAGTAAATGAGGGCTTTTTCCTAAGAAAAATAAATATCCGGTCCGATTGACCTGAAATTTGGAGAGTAACTATAAAATACCATAAAAAGCAAAGTTGATGTAGTGCCGTAGTGCGCTTTTACCCAGGGGGTGGAAACCACCCCTTCTCGGGGGTGGAGAATAAAATGTTGGAAATAACTTCGGAAATCGATAGAGGGGTTAATTTAAGGCAAAAAGTTCCATATAAACATTTTTCGTAAAGTCAATATTTACTGAGTTATTCTTGGTTGAAATTGCTCGTTTTTTATGAAAAAAATCACGTTTTTTAACAGTTTTTTTTGTATAAGTCAACAATTTGACATGCTACGGAAGAACATGTCAAAACTAAAATAAAGCATACAAAAAAAGGAAAAGATTTAGAAGTTTATCAAAGACATATATGCAATTATCACCGAGATACGGCGGCTAGAAAAAAAAATATTTTTTTAGTCACTAAATTACATGCAAGTTTTTAAAGAAAGTATACCGTTTATTTTTCAAAGTACTTCAAATATTTAAAATGAATCCAGTTTGAAGTCATTAGCATAAAAATTAACGAAGCTCTCATGAAAATAAAATCGAATTTTCACTTTTTCTGAAAAAAAACAGCACTTAAGCTTTTGAATTTTTTGATAAAAATAAAATAAAAAAAATCCTCCTGCAATTTGATTTATTTATGTGTTAACTATGTGTTCTGCAATTTAGAGTACATATTATTGAAAATAGAAATGTTAAAATTGAAAGAAAAAATCAAACTTTAGTAAAAATTTGATATTTTTGAAAATAATATCAAAGATACGAAAGATATTCAAAAGGAAAATGTAGCTTATTTTTTACGGAATATTTTGGTATATTTTTCAATTCTGTACGATGAAAATTGAGAGAGTTATGGCTAGTAGAAGTTTTCTCTTGAGGAAAATAGTCACGTGTCTGAAGCCTCTAAACCTCAAAAATCTTGAAAACTACCCATTACAAATAATTTGAATTCACAGAGCTTATTGCTTTTAAAATTTCCTTTAAAATGAGACTTGGATCCTTATATTACTGAGATAAAAAATGATAGTGCCGATGAGTAATCTTATACATTATGTACCATGGATAAATCTATTTTGAAAAATAAACACAAATTGCTTTTATTTTTGTTTTTAATTTTTTTTCCTAAGGACTATGACTTTTTTTAAAGTAAGGGTGAATCTCAAGAAATACAACAATGCAATAACTTAAGCTATCAAAAAGTTAAGAATAAATAATATTTAGTTGTCTTATGTGTATAAAATTATTTCAATTTCTCAAAAACTATTTTTTTCTATACATTTAATTAGGGGTAATTTTTAAGGGTTGAATGATTGTAATAAAATATTTATTATACTATAAAACATTTAAAATTTATGCGCAATTCAAAAGTTATAAGATGAAAAAATCATTTTTTTTCGACAATAAGGGTGGTTGTTAAGGGTTGAAGGAGTGAAGCTATTGTTTAATTTTAATTCACAACGTACAAATATATTTATTATACGTATTTAAATTGATTTATATCGATGTAATATATGTTTTTATGGTTTTTCTATTTTTTTAGCATTAGGGGTGGTTTTCACCCTCTAAAAATAAAAAGCGCACCTCAAGAGCACATCAACTTTGATCTAGAGGGTGAAATTAACTTATTTCCAAATTTTCATCAAAATCGGAGCGGGTGTAAAGAATTCGGAGGTTATACCTTATTTTTCCCCATTTACTGTACTATCATAGATATGTTGACGGTGGTCATGGTTAATTGTTATTATTGTGTTAATTTTAATATACCCCGGTAAGATTTGAAACATATGGTATTATTTCGTTCCCACAGAGTGGAGGTAAGTGTTTCCCTAATTAATGGTCTGGAATATAAAATGGTTTAGTATGTGGTACGCTTACCTCTAATTATCACACACAAGCTTGACCATGTGGGGATGCAGGTGCTGAGGAAGATGGTGGCATAGGTGAGAGATAATGGGACGAAGAAGGTAACAATTTATAAAGGTAGGGAAAAGGTGGACAGGAATGAAGCGGTAATCTTGAAGGACATCAGGCAGATGAACCAGGAGGAGATTGATAGGATCAAGAAATGGGGAATGGGTAGACAGGCTCAGAGTTCCAAGAAAGAGGTAGGTGCTAATAGAGTCAAATAGGGGGATGAAAGTGAGCGGGAATTTGAGGGAGATGGAAAGGTTAACAGGAGCTAAGGCGGTGATCAAGGTGGTAAGGCAGATTAACGGAATGAAAATAGTGGTGTTAAGAGTGAAATGGCAAATAGCGGAAAAGGGGGATGAGATTGGGTAATTACTAAAGAGGGTAGAGAGAAAGACAGATGTTTTGGATGTGGAGAAAATGGGGTTACGGAGAAGGGTGTGCTGGCTTTGTGAGGGTGAGGATCATATGGCCAGACACTGTAGACAGGCCTTCCTTTGCAAGGTATGTGGGGAAAGGGGATCCAAGCCATGGAAGATAGAGTGTAGTAAGGGAAAGAGGGGAGTAAATGAAGCCGATGGTATAAAAGAGAGGAAAATGGGAGGGACCCTCTGAACTCCGCAAAGGTGTCGAGTCTGGCCAAACAGGAGCTAGATATGTGGTAAGTGGAAAAGCAAGGATGGATCAGGTACAAGACAGCAGGGCAGGAATAAAAGTTGTGGGAGAGAGGCTGAGGGCGGATAAAGTGAGGACTGGAAGTGTATGAGTGGTAGTGCGAATGGGATACGTAGTGGTGTACAGTACGTATATAAGTCCAAATGTGAGTCTGGAAGAATGAGAGAAACATGACAGGATTGGAGAACGATCTGAGGGAAATTTTAATGCTAAGAATACAGCATGCGGGGGAGAGGGATAAAAACGGACACGAGAGGGGAGATCATGTAGGAAATGTTCGCATCAAACGGGTTTAATGGTGCTGAATGATGGACTTCTGCCCACTTTCATGAGGGGTGACGGTGGTTCATCATACATTGATGTAACAGTATGTGATGAATGGCTGGGAGAAAGAGTGGATAGTTGGAAGGTGCTGGAGGATGAGGAAAGTAGAGTTTACATAGGTATGTGGAGAAGGATATAAGGGAAGGGAGAGAGGAATTATTGGAAGAGAGGGGATGGAGGAGGCCAAAGGCGGTGGTAGAGAGTATGAGGAAGAAAGTAAGAGAGGCGAAAGAAAGGAAGTTGCATGAGGTGGATGAATTATACGGATGATACAAGGCTGTAACAAAGAAGGGGAAATATGCGTGAGAAGAGGTGGAATGAGGAAATAGAGGAGCTGTGGAGGGAGTGTAAGAAAGATCAAAGATGAATGCCTAGGGGAAGAGGATGGATAAAGGGAAAAGGGGGTTACAAGGAGCTGGAGCGTAGGGACATAACAGTTATTTCTGGTATGGTATGGTTGTTATCAATGCAAGATCTGTCTTCAATTTGTTCATAAGCAGATACTGCGCAGTCTCCTAATGGTTGAGGTTAAGATGCACACTTTTTATGTGCTTGTTCGTCTTCTGAAGTGTCTCTATATGAACTGATCATTTCCTGCTACCAGCTATGAGGTCACAACTCTTCGTGTCGTCTTTTTCAGCGCACATAGTGCATTTTACTCCACTCTACACGTAATGAAATACTATAATTATAACTTTTTATTTACATACATAGAGGTACACACACGTTTTTCCATCTAAATGAAATACACTTGATTTTATTTTACAGCCTATTATTTGGGTTTCTCGAATACGAAACAAGAGAATATGTAGTAGTGAGGGGCTGATCGAGACAAACCATTAATTATTTGTTACCTTTAATCGCCATGAGACTATATTTATCCACGATTCTCTCCAAATAAATCTTTGTAGTGGTAATTATCCACCGAAAGAGATAGTTTATATACGAAGTTTATCAAAGCAAAGTAAATCATCATGTTTAGCGGAGTCGTGATATCCACTGATAGTACTGTGTATGAAACCGAGAAGCAGGCAATTAACTTCAAATTATAACCGGTCGGAGAAGTTTTTATTACGTTTTAATAACTCTGGCATGGCGTGGACAGGGGACAGAAAGTTGGATATATTTAATTAAGAGTAAATCAGTTCTCAGTTTTAACGACATACATGTTCGAGACTTCTATAGTTGTTTCGAGTTTGGAATTTTTCTTTCAGAAAGAGGATGTTCGGTTGAAATATTATTGGGCTGTTTCTAAACATACCGTAATAACCAATAATAATATAAATAAGTAGGGTAGAAATTATGATTCTACACTATTTTCAAACCATTACTTTAATTCAAACCTCCATAATTTTTCACTTCAAATCAATTTTACATGTCATTTCAATTATCAATTTTCCAATGTATCCTTTCCATTTTTTTGGCTACAGGGCTGTACCCATGGAGCCAGAAACTATGTGCTTCGGGATCTAATCACTCTTCATAAATATAGGCGCAGTGAGTGAGTGAGAGTAGAATATACAAGAGAACTAAAAATGTATTAATTTATTGCAGAAAAATGTATCAGATATATAATTAGTAATTAAGTTATCTTGAAATGGGAATAGTAAGTACATAGTTACTTGAAATCAACTAACCTAACAATTCATTTTATAAGCAAAGAGAAAAACACAATATGGGGTTCCTCGCATATGGGGTCATTCAGTGCATTTTTATATAAACAACGAACCGGTAGGTACAAAGGTAATGAAACTAGAATCTATGATGACCTACAATTTAATTTTTAGTTCAAAAACAATTGTGCAGTGTGTCAAACATAGTATGTTTGTGGATATTAGCAGTTAGCACTTCTTCAGATTCTTGTTCTTCTATTCAGATGATAAACATTCAGCCAAATAAATCACTTTCTCTGTTACGATCCTACTAGTAATAACAGCGACAAAAAATGACTCAAACTGATAAGAATTCTTTGGTTTATTGCATGCATATTTCTCTCGTAATTTACGTACCCATATACACATAGCATAAAGGATAATACCTAGTGCAGTATAGATGCACCGATATAACAATATTTATTTTTAAATTACGTGATTTATGACATTTATACGGTAAAGTTATACATAGTGTCAGTTTGTCTACTTTATAGTGCAAAATAATTGCACATAATCAGATTTCGATAAGCTGGTTCAGACAATCTACGATAAAATTTTACGTAGTATCAATTTTGGCTACTTTCTGGTGCGTTATAATTGCACATAATCAGATTTCGCTTGGCTGGTTGAGAAATAGTACAGAAAACATAGCTTAATACCCGAGTTATTACCTGTACGCCAAGAAATTAATAATTAATACTTACTTGAAATATCATTAACCCATTAGCGCCCGAATAATTTTTTTTTAAAATTAGGTTTATATTACGATAGTGTTAGCCTAAATGATGTTTTTAACAAAAAAGTCTAAACAGAATATGTTATTTCGAGTACCGCTTACGAGATAATGGCCGTTGCCAGACGGCAACGCTAAGCGCATTCATTGTCATGTGGTTATCAAGTGTCTGAACAAAAATAAAAATCATTCATCTCAAAAGAAAGCATAACTGCAAATATTTATTAAAAGTAGCATAGTGAACAAAATCTAATTATTACATAGTTTTATTTCGAATAAACTTGTAATTATTTTGTATGAAAAGTTTGGAAACATTCTAAACAGAGTCCGACGAAACACATTGTACTGACTATGGACTTGCACATATTCTTTTGCACATCTTCGCTTTTTATTATTTAGAGATTATATAACCAAGTAGTCTATTTTGTCAAATCTTATGGCATATGATATGCGACTATCCGACGCATCCGAAGACGTAGCTGGTTTACCAGGACCCTGGCCATCCATATCGTTTTATATACGTCATCGCAATTTCTCGTTTGAAATCTAATTGTGGTACTCTCTCATTTTCACTTTTGTTGTGTAATATCCAACTATTTTGGAGAGCTACGTCAAGCATCCAAGTGAAAATGGGCCAATACCATTTTTTTG
Source organism: Galeruca laticollis (assembly GCA_963921935.1). NCBI lineage: Eukaryota > Metazoa > Arthropoda > Insecta > Coleoptera > Chrysomelidae > Galeruca > Galeruca laticollis. Next base: position 112,900,223 of record OY998177.1, on the reverse strand, counting down.
AACGCATGCTGATTCGATATGTACTGACGTTCTTATCCATCTGGTCAGTTCCTCCCATATAATGATTATACTACCCAATGGCTCTTGGTCTGGATACATACACATGTATTTTCTCTTGTTGGGAGTATCGTTTGACTTACGCAGCGTCTTGAACACCAAACGATGTTGATAACATAGTGACATCTGAATTATCCATCCAACGTATATACAAAAGCCCATCATTTTTTTCAATTGCATGTTCATAGTACTCTTTTTTTTTAAAATCAGTTCTGGTGAGCAAAGAACAGGGTTTAGTAATCGAATTGTCCCAACACATTGAGAATCACGAAATGTTATAAATGAGAATAAAGCTGGCCCAGAAAACAGATTGTCCATATAAAAATGGTATCTCAGATTTCGCTTTTCATGTGGCAGCTCATCTAACATAACAAGAAGAGGACTGCTGTCCTTTCCAAATAATTTTTGGTAATCATCGTTAGAATTGGGGCTTTTTCCTTGATGAAGGTCAAAATTGACCAGATATCCAGCTTTTGTATTTATACACCATACTTTGAACCCAAACCTTATTGGCTTAGCACGAATGAACTGGTTGCACCCATGTTTGCCAAAATACTTGATCATACTCTCGTCATATGTAAGGTTTTCTACAGGTTGAGAATTTCGAATGCAACGATTCTTCAACATTTTCATTATTGGTCGTAATTTCCATGCCTTATCTTGTTGGCTTGGCTTCGTATTATCCGTAAAATGCAAGAATCGGCAAATCTGCATAAATCTACCTCGGAGCATGGAATCAGATACAGCCAAATTTTTTTAATCCTTCCCAGAACTCCAATAATGTCGTTTTGATGGCAGGTCATTGTAACCAATCACAAACAAAATTGTTATGAAGCACTTGATTTCATCGGATTTTTACCTTGATAAATATCAAAATTTATGAGATATCCTCGTTCGGAATAGAGTGACCACATTTTTAAACCAAAACGAATTGGATTCCCCCTAATAAACTGCTTGCAGCTGTGTCGGACAAAATATTTCACCATAGATTCATCGTAATTTATATCTTGATCGGGGACGTAATATTGAATAAATGTTTCTTTTAGTTTATTCATTAACTGTCCAACTTTCCATGCTTTATCATTCCTATCTATTTTATTATTGTCTGCTAAATGTAAAAATTGCATAATATGCTCAAAGCGGTTTCTCCTCATCGCATTTTTCACTAGTAGATTACCCATATCTAAGCCGCTATCCCAATAAAATCGTTTCCCTGGCTTCAAATTATAACCAGTCTATATCAAGATAGCAAGAAAACAGTTCAACTCATCAGCAGTGATTTTGGGATCAGGACAATTTTTGAATAGTGCATATTTTCGACATTCTTCTCCCACGTACTCAATAAGCTCATCACACCAAAACAGTTCGAATATTTCAACTGGTGATAAATACTCAAATTGAGAGAAATCACAGGGAAATACAAAATTATCCTCTCTATTTAGCAAATCTCCAGATGTCCACCAATGAATGACGTTTTGTCGTTTATTCCTAGATTTTTTTGTCTTTGTTGTTGCTTCCTCACCCTGCATTGCTTCTGCATCCTAGGCCACTTCAACATCCTGAATGACTGCCACATCCTTCTTTCATATTCTGAATCGTTTCCACATCTTGATATTCCTTGAGAATTCGTTTGTTATTACATACTTTTATTTCAGCCTGTGAACAGAGCTGATTCCAAGAAAGTCGATCCAAATCGAAATCAACTTCTTCATCCCCAGACTCCTCATCGGTTGATAAGTTCACCTCAGGTGGTTCAATAAATATAGCTTCAATAGGAACACTAGAACTCTCATCATCTTCAAAAGCAATTATTAAAGCCTCCTCTAGTGTCAGCCCTTTCCTGAAATAAAAAAGTATGGTCAATACTCATCCGCGAATTAAAAGACAGAATAGAAAACGAATGTCGTACGTAGCTTCGATGACACAAAGAAGATTGTAGCCGACGAAACATTAGCAATCAACCTATAATCGGTTGTTTATTTGTCCAAATTACCAATAATCTCAAATAAATCAGTTAGTGTAAACACAGTTTCCTATTATCCTAGCGTTGCATATATGGAACAAGTAACTTTACGACTACAAAAAAATATATGAACCGGTCCTGGGTCCTGGGTCCTGGATCCAAAACATCGATACAGTTATTACACATTGAAAAATAATGCAGCTGTAACTCAGTAGAATGTAGCTGCCCATTCTATAAAGGTATTTTGGCTTGAATATTCATAATTTTAAGTCAGGATTGTACTGTTCAAATATTTCAAATAAATTTAAGAAATACTGTTACGAAACAGCACACTGGTATAGTCCCTAAAACCGACTCTGTCTAAGCCAGGTATAGAAGTTAAAATTTTGGCGGATACGCAGTTATAAAAAAACTGTTTACGAGTATATATAAATTAAGTGTTAGTGATAAGTTTGATGCTTTAAATAAATTAGTAAGTAGCCACACCGAGTGTTTGAAATTTATCCCACCCGTTTATTGTTCGAATAAATAACAAAAACATTACAATACCATTATTTTTTTGGTTCTAGCGTTTAAAATCGAATTTAGCCAATATCCTTAACTATTGAACACCTGCTTATTTGTGAATAGATGGTTTTTAATAACAGATCGTACAAGATATACCTCGTACTGGAGAGGTGGAATTATGTCTGAACCCATTTACAAATGACGGATTTCTGCATTTAAGCGCGAATCAGAAGAGATGATGTGAGAGGACAGTTGACAGTAATGGCAACTTCCATCACGCTTCAAATGGGGAGAGTAATTTAATATCTTTCAAGGCATATAGCAACGAAATGAGATAATTTTCCCATTCAAAACTGTTTATTTTCAAACAAAATTGCTTAAAGTTGTTTATCTATGAGATTTCTAAGTTCTTGTCCTCAATATAAGTTTTCCGTGTCCTGTCCTCATATCATACGGGGGTGTCAGACGGTATTGATCTGAAGCTATTATGTAACAAAATATAGCATTAGGTATAATCAGTAGTAATACTATAAGTACTTCAAAATAATCAGGTTATACATCGATAACTTGCTGCATAATTATGAAGAGTGTCAGCTTGACAGTTTAAATAATCCGACCGCGAAGCGGGAGGATTATTCTGTCAAACTGTCACGATTTGTAATTATGCAGGAAGTTTGAGATGTATAACCGTATTTATTTTGAAGAACGTATTGTATTTGATACGATTATTTTTTGAGTAAATTAAGTAAATATATAAACAATTTATTAATTTAAATACAAATTGGTGCAATGAAAGTTACAATTATTATATACTACGTTTTTTTTAACTGTTATTCTCGGCGCAGGAAACGTGGCCACTGCTCATTGAAGTGCTGGAAATACTGGAGGTGTTATTACTTGAACCTGCAGCGTTTTTAAAATTGGATCTCATCTTATTTATTATGTTTTGGTGATGTTGTTCATCTATCTGTAGGTAGGGTTTGATAGAATTGCTATTACTATGTCCTGTTAGTTTAATAAGTTCTTGTTCCGATACACCTGCTTTTGCCAATTGTGAAACAGCAGTGGCTTGGTGAGAATGATTTGAACATATTTTGTTTGTCATATTTAAATGTGCCAATTCTGCAGACTTTTTGGTCCATCTACTAATTTCATGCACTCCAATTGGCATATTTTTGTACCAGCCAAGGGTTTTTTCTTTTTTCCAGTTGGGATTCACTGTCAGAAATAACCTATCCGTTTTAATATTGATGTTTTCGCTTTTGCTCATCATTAGCTTATCTAGAAGTCTCACTGGACAACGACTTACTTCATTATGGTTAGGTACAAGCTATTTATTATTAGCACATGGTTTTGCTCCTCCCTGTGTGGTTTTGGTAAAAATAGGATTATATTGTATTCTACCAGTTGGAGTATCATCATTTCCAGTTTCTCTTTGAAAATAATGAGTCAAGCATGACGCTCCTTCGTTTCCTCTCCACGCAAGTTCTACAGAAGCAATTAAGGAAAATTTAATTTGTAATCCTTCCGGTGTATTTTCATCCCACACTTCTATCATTGCTATGTACTCGTTATCTTTAAATTCTGATGCACTAACCTTTCTCTTGTCCGGTAACATTTGAAGTTCCCTTCTTTTTGAATTTCTTGCGTTTCGTGCCGCTAAAAATATGGGACTAGAGAATGGATCAATTACTCTAATAAACTCCTTCATATATTTTTCTTGTACTTGTTTTGCCGTAATGTTCCACATCGTTTTAACCACATTTTCTTTATAATTTTCTCCATTACATTTTCGCATAATGAAAGCCCAATCTTTCAAAATGGACGCTATCATTTCAGTGGAAATTGATTCATTTAGCACATAGTTTCTTTCACTGCAAAACGTAAGGAATTGTTAAAATACGTACTTTTTTGTTTCCACTGTATTATGAGGCTCAGTATTTTGTATACTTTCGTCTATTGCATTTGATGATAAATCTCCGAATCGACTCATTTTTGAACAATTTTTGATGAACGTCACAATTTGACAGTTCTGTTTGTTGTATATTGATGTCGATGTAGTTACTATGAGAACGAAATTATTTTAAAATTTTCGATTGGGGGAGCTACTCTATGTATAATCAGGTATTATCGAAATTATACGAGGTAACTTAACTAAATTGGACATTCTGATTGGTTGAAAATCATACGAAAAAAATAATCATCATAATACAAGTTCATGTACATTTCATACCTATTTTTTGTTCGTTTTTGATAAATCAATACACAGATATTTTATAGATAGAAATACAAAAAAAAATAATAAGAATTTCTCCAAGTCAATAGTATATTATTAGATTTGAATTCAAAAATGATTAAAGTTTTGTTGAGGCAGCTTTGAGTGTTCATGAATGAATTTTCAATCAAAACCGTCAGTAAAATTGGGTCGAATACATTTAAAACCAAAAAAACGGCTTTTAATACATCATTGGAACGTGAATAATATACCAAACAGTTGAAATATTCCGACTCTATGGTATTGCAGATACTCCCAATTGACATAGTCCTGTTCTGGCTTAATTATACTCACGTGCGGTTTTGCAAACGGTTCAGAAGGCCGGGGACCATTTCAAGAGACCATATATGCCCGATTTATGTTAGTCACGCTATCATTGTTACCAGATTTTTTTGAAAATATTTGTGCTAAACATCCAAGAGCGTTCACTACGTGAGCATTGTAATTCTCGGTGGTCTCAGAGTGAAGAATTTACAGGTGTTTCGCATTTCTTCGAATCATACAGTTTTAAAAACAATAACGTTCAATTTTTGGTAAGGTCACCAGTCGAGGTTCCTCGATATGGCAAAATTTTGCCTTATTTGTACTCGTAATGCAAATACTTCAAATCATTATGGAGTAGTTAAGACTTTTTCAAATGAAATTCTTGTCCACACAGTCGGTTATAAGCACTAACATTGGAGAAAAAAAATAAAAGGTTTTAAATATTGAAACTAACTTTTCCGCACTCAATTATATAGTCCAGTGCAGGGTGATGCTTGAAAATAAACTTGGATTTTATAATGACGCACCATCTCATTTGTTTCAATGCCATAAAATAAGCATTAAGAATTTTTAACCCACTCTTAAGGGCCGCTACCTTGAGTGAAACTCTATAAAATATAATTTTAAGACAAAAACCTTAAAGATTCATAATTTTTTAAGCGCACACCTTTTTAATTGATAAATACTTGAGTGTATTATAATTAGTGATTTGAATGAAACTCACGGTTTCTAGTTAATTCCACAATATAATAAAAGTTATGGAAAATTCTAAAAAATTGACAATTGTTTCGATAAATTAATATCATATTATAATTTATTAAGTGCTGCAAGAGAGCAGTCCATGCTAGGGGGGCGAAGCGTGGGAGTAGAGGGACGGAGCTTGTCAGTGCCTTCACTGCAAGTTCATGTATTTCATGTTACGACACGTTGCCTGCCACTTCCGATTACCTACTGCAGTGCCAGTCTTTCAGTTGAGTCTCTAATGTCAATTGAGTATGTTGTACAATAGTTTATCTAGTGCAAATATTTAATTTCACGTTCATTCTAATTAGTACTTAGAGCCTCCTTGTCACGAACTAAAATTTTTAAACGAATCAAAATATGGCTGAATGCAGTAACTCTGCCACATTAGTGACTATAGTGTCTAGGAAAAAGACTGATATTTGGTTAGTAGGGCAGACTTCTTCTACTGTTAGCCCGACAACACTTTCGTCAACGGAAGAGACGCTTTCAGAATTTTTTATTATAAGGAGGGACAAGAACAAACTATACAAGAATCTGCACACTCCACTTCGAAATATATCTTATACATGTTTGTTTACGGAATAGCAAAACCTTAAGAATATAAGGAAAATAAAGCTAAAAGATCAGGGAGTTTAAAAGATCGAGAAACCAATTGATCACATCTTGATTAGTTATTCGACATTGCACATGCTGATACTTTAGAAATGATCAAAGTACAAGAAAAAAAGCAATTCTCATTAGCTAAACACCAAAAGGCCGTTCTGAGGAAATGGGCAATGTTGATAAATAACTTTCAAAATCGGAGTCTGAATTAGAAAGGATAATGAGACGTTTGGAAATTCTAAAAGAGACAGAGAAAGAGAAACAGGACATAAAACAGTTGAAAAAGTATTTACTCCTAAAGATTAAAATGCAAGTGATATTCATTATGCGATTCATCCGAAGATATTTCCGCAACAAAGCTGGTTATTAGGAATAATTCTACAAGAAAGAGGGAAAGAAAGAAAATAATTGGTAAAAATCTTACTGTTCGCCTTGATATTTCGAAATTGAGTGACAGAAATGCTTCCATAGTGTTAACATCTACCGTTAAACAAACAGGGTGTGATCCGTCTCTTTATAATGTGAATTATTTGTCAATACGTCGACACCAGGAGAAGGCGAGAGACCTTAACAAAAAATGTGAAAACTGATTTCTGTCCCGATTTTCTTCTGACAGTGCATTGGGATAGAAAAATGCTTCAACATATAAGTGGACACGAGATTGTGGATCGCCTCCCAATCCTTGTGTCTGGACAGAATGTTGATCAACTCTTAGCGGTTCCAAAGCTTGAGTCAGGCTCAGGAGAACTGACAGCCACAGCTGTTTATGAAGAAATTTTCTCGTGTGAAATCTCAGAAAAGGTTGAATTTATGTGTTTTGACATGACTGCTCTAAATATAGAGCCTCGTAATGGCGTATGTATTTTATTAGGACAAAAAATGCAAGAAGAAATATTGTAGCTTCCATGCCGCCACCACATATTAGAAATTATGTTAGAAGCAGTACTCATTCAAGGAACTGGATAATCAACAGGGCCAGACATACTATTGTTTAAGCGATTCAAAATATAAATTCACAGTAATTTTTAACCTGCCACTACTAATCCTCTGGCTAGTGAAATTGTAAAAGATTTTCCCCTTATTAAATTATCCAAAGATCAGCTACAGAAATTCCAACCTGGACCCTGCATGAAACCGTGTTGTAAGTTTGGGAATATATTTTACCACAACAAATAGTGAACCATTTGGTCGACAACAATGAATTCCAATACTTTGTAGACATTCGATAAGAGGCTCATGAGACAGTAATTGTTAGGATCCTATTTATTGCTTTTTTCAAAACCTGGAGTGACTGATCCTAATCTTTGGATGGGCGAAATAAAGCTTTCCTAAAAAGACGAGTTAATTATTTTGAAATGCGAATATGATAATTGTTAGAATATTTTATAAGGAATAATGCAGTAAAGGTGATATATAATTTGGTTTTGATAAAAGGTGATGTTGTGAAGTGACGCTTCGATACGAGGTCCTAGCAATGGCAGTAGTGTATCAAAGGGTGGTTTGTTTGTGAAATCGTTAGCGGAAGAGAGAGAGTAAGAATTTCAACTGTTTCATTTGTATCGTGATGAATAATCACAAATTCCTATTTTGAGCTTCGAAATACGTATTTACTTTATAAGTCCAGGAAGTGATTTATTACGGTACGAGATAGATGTTTATGGACGAGATGACGAAGGAGCCGAGTCAAGAATATCTATATCGTAATAGGTTTTTTTCATACTGTTTTCAGTTTGAAATAAAAAGCAAAATTATATTAAAATATGAAATGTCATATTTGATAATTTTACTGAAAAATAGCATTATTGAAGATAAAGAAGTACATCCAGTAATTCCTACAATAATAGTTTCTGGTAACAGTAGTTGCACCATTACTGTTAACATTCAAAAATTAGAATATAAGTTTAGTTACTGACGTTAATTAATTTTTCATTTGTTATTATTTCAAACGAGATTGGGAGAATTTAAGAGTACTGTAAATTATAAGTATACCGTAGAATGATATTTTTCGGGTTCAGATTAGTACTGTAAAGTGGACTTTACAGTACAGTATGAAAAAAATAAACGGTTTTAAAGAATAAAAAATTAATTTTCCGCATCTGTGGCCCTGAATAATATTCTATCATAAAATTGTTACTTGTATACACTGTAACGCGAAAAATTCGCCGAGCTGTCGGAGGTTTAATGTTGGCAAGCTTGTCGACGGGGAGTTTCAAAGCGCTGACTGCGCGAAGTATTCAGTCCTCCATGTGCCGTCAACGTGTAAACACACATTTCTAGTGTTAAATTTTGCATGTGCTCTGAGAGCCATAACGTTATTTTACGGAAAATCCTGATAAATTCTACGTAGGAGAAGAAAATATCGCTCGAGTTAACAGCTGGCAGGTCTGACCCATTAATCTACTGATGACCTAAGGATACCAGTAGAAATGGTAGAATTAGGACACACGTGGTAAATTTCTGTAGACGGCTTTGTTAGTAGAATTCATTATCAAGGTAAATGGTTGGAAATACTTTCTCGCAATTATCAGCTCTATAGAAAGATTGACGTAGGAATTTTAGCTTTGAACCCTAGTTTATTGGAGCATGTAATCTGGATTTCATGAAGTAGTTTAATACATTTCATAAATTCTTATCAGTTCATGTTCGTTTTATACATTTTTTTTTGAAATAAGAATATATCACGGGGGTTGAATATTATTCAGGGATGTGTCCCGCGACGTAGTTTTCATAATATGGGTTTTTTGGATATCGTGGTTTTTTTGCTAAGCGGAAAAAAAACCAGTCATATAGTTTGTATCCTCAGTGTAAATGGCTTTTATACAGTTAAAATGATTATTTGCGAATTTCGGGTGATGATAATATAGTCAGTATAATGGGATATTACAGGGGGAAGTCGAAAATTTGACCGGGGTAAAATGTAAACCCTATGTAGAGACTAATTCGTTTCTCTATTTTAGGGGGGGTTTTATTCTGATGTTAATTCGCTGATTGAAGCTTAAGGAGTAAGTGACACTTTTTTTGTAAAGTTTTATTTCTCTATTTTTGAGGCAATTAGTATAAATTCACTTCTCACTTTGTATTTAAAATTGTAATAATTTGCTTCATAATTTAAAATATTGGGCTGTTGGCTCTGAACGCTAGGATACTACGGTACGTACCTGGGTACTGCGTTATTCAGTCAAATTTTCGTACTCTGACGATTATATGTAAATAATTTTGAGCCGTACATAATTTCGATTCAAATTTTTTTTAGCAACGCTAAACTTCTTTTGCTATTTAGATTTTATGCCTATGCATTTATTTATATGCATATTCGTATAAATTGCGGAAGTGTGAACCCCTATAACTGTGACATTGGTGATTTTTGGTATTAGATTTTTCATTGTGTTTTGAGAAATTGAACATGAATCATTTGGTCGTTTCCCTATAATTGTAGATTTGAGCCATCGGTGTAGTTTGGAGCCTTCAGCTCTTCTGCACACTGAATTTGAAGCCCTCAGCTCTGCTCAGACTTTAAAGGACCTGCTTGTCAGTTATTTATTTAAGCTGTGACTTCGCTGTAACCGATAATTTAGTTTACGATTTTAGCTTTTATATAGATTCCGGCCTTCAGCCTAACTACATTCTGAGTCTACAGCCTTCAGCTGAGTTCAGATATTATTTGGAACATTTTTGTTGTAAACTTGTAATAAATACTTTGAAAAGAGACCTATGGTCCAATGTGAATAATTAAAAAACTTCAATCAGGGGATACTTGCTGACTTATATTTTCTTTATAATAACTTACCTATCAGTTTAACCTTTGGAGTGTGTAGTTAGAGTTGTTAACCCACTGAGGAGTTGTGGGCTAACTTAAGGAGTCTTGGGTGTTTGCCAGAACTTCTCTGGGGCACTTTTTGGAAACTTAATACTTTTTCTTTGAAGAATCCACTCCTTCTTCGACTCGAAGCTAGTTGACTGGCGAGCACGGGTTGTACCACGTGAGACAATCCGCACATCTATAGCGAGCACTAAGGATTAGTAGAGTTTTCTCGTTACAACACTTCGGGGGATCTATCGTGCTAACAAACCGACATTTTTCCAAAAATAACCAAAAATTTAGTATATCTGGATTTATAGAACCCGTTGTACTCGCTCTAGTCAACTGAAAATCAATAGGGTACATCTGTGGGATACGTTGAACAATATTCACTATTAAAATTGATCCAGCGTATATTCTCTGGAGGCTGTATCGTGCTAATAAACTGAAAATTCTCCAAAAATGACAAAAATTTGGTACCTCAAGCACCCGTTGTACTGGCTTTAGTGAGTTGCATATTAATAGGGTTCATCTTTGAGATGTTCTGAATAACAAGCAATCATAAAATGGTTCACTGGTATTTACTCCGGAGGCTGTATCGTGCTAACAAACTGAAACTTCTCCAAACATGACAAAAATATCCTACTTAAAGTACTAGCACCTGTTGTATTCGCTCTGGTGACCTGAAAATCGATAGGGTTCATCACTGAGATGTCCGGAATAATATTCGATCATAAAATTGGTGACTTGTTGAACTCCATAGGCTGTATCGTGCTAACAAAGTGAAATTTCTAAAGAAATGACAAAATGTACTTCGAGTACCATAGCACCCATTGTACTGGCTCTGATGAGCTGAAAATCAATAGGGTTCATCTGTAACATGTCCTTTACAATATACAATCATAAAATTGGTGACTTGTTGCACTTCGGAGGCTGTATCGTGCTAACAAGACATGTAAGGAAAAGTGGCCGACGACAACGACGACGACATACACACAGGATTCTTCTTGTAAAAACCGTCTTTTCGTGTTATTGTTGATGGGAAACGTGAGAATAACTCAAAAAAAATTTCAAAATTCCAACTTTTGTGGGGTAAACCAATATTTTCTCGCATATAGATATGTTGTGCAGGTAATTTTACATTTTTGAGTCTCACAATAACGTTACAGTAACATAAAAATCATCCAGAATGTCCTACTTATTCCACCCATAATAACATAGAGCACCGAGGCAACGGAAATTATATTCCCATTTGTCCTATTTTCCTACTGCATTGCCGCTCTCTTGCAGTATTCACCGAATATAAGGATTCTGGACAGCATGTTCGCATCTAGCAGTAACTGCATTTTTTAGATTTGGGATGCATTTGAAATAATTTTGTATTATAAAAAGTATGCTTGACATATGTTCGATCAACTCCACAGCTAAAATTGCGAAGCAAAGATAAAGTACTCAGAGTCCTTTGAAGGGATTTGGGTTTGAACATTCACTAGAGACTTAGACAAGGCAATATTTTTAACAATTATTTGGAAGGCGATTTTCTACGTTTTGTGAATATCAGTGGACAGCAATCCTTGTTGCACCAAGTTCCATTTCCCATATTACTTAAATCATTTAAGCTTTTTCACTTTTCATTATTAAGTTCTGAAAATAGTTTATAAAACAATTAAAAACTTAGGAAATGAGCCAACAATCATTAAAAATGAAAACCATGACAATATATTTGCGTATTTGGTGGATCAGTAGTTAGGTTTATGTCCTATTTAAAATTCCATCCGTGATGGATCGTTCAATTGCATGGACGCAAACTAGACATGTGTAGTCTTAATAGACAATTCTTTTTATTTTAACAGTATTAGGTCCAATTCAGAATCCTGCTTTATTTTTTTGGTTAAAATGTTATAAGCGGCATTTTTTATAGATGACTTTTGGATCGGAGTCGTGAACCTGATTATATAACACTTTTGTAAATTAGGCAGTCTTGCTATACTTTTCTGAAGTTTCATTACCAATCAACGAAAATATGAAGGTTTGATCCCAGAGGATAGAGAAAACACCTCAGTGGTAACAGAAAGCTTACGGAAAGTATAAGGAACAAAGTGAAACCTTGAAAAGAGTAATGAAAGCAGTCAAGGTGGAGTCGTGGAAGAAATTTGGACAAAATATGGAGGAAAATGCAGCAGGCACCGCAAAAATGTGGTGTCATATGATGAGATCAATTAGAAAAGATGATGAAAAACAATAAACAACTTAAAAAATGTGTCAAAGTGAAATATTAGATAGATGGAAGGCTATGAAGAGATACTAACAGCTACTAACAGGAGGACATATTACTATGAAGAACAAGTAGAAAGAGATGGGCACGAGCTAGAAGCTGGAATTAGCAAAAAGTGAGGTAATGAATGGGCTGATCAAACGAAAATAGGGAAAATACCTACTATAGATGAAATAAGGACAGATATTCTGAACGACTTAGAAAATAAGTGGATTGAGTTACTTCACAGAATATGTACTAGTCTGGAACACACTAACAATACCAAAGGAGTGGGAAATAGTACCTATATATAAAAAGGAAGCAACATCGAGTGTGAAAATATATAGGAATATCTCTACTCTGTACTACACACAAGATATATGAACGTATAATCGAAAACAGACTAAGACTAAAGCATTTTGAATACAATGCACTAAACGGCACACAGTTAGCATATTCAACCAACAGATCATTAAAAGATATTCATACATAGACAAATAGCAGAAAAAATAAGAGAGAAACGATGGAATTTATGTTGACATAGAGAAAGCCTTCGACAATATGAAACGAAAAGAAAATATTTAAAATATTGAGAAAAAAAAGTCAGCAGACAGCTGATTGATATAATTGAAAACATATACTAGAAAATAGAGCATTGTGGTTTAGTAATAAAATATGACTTTAAGATAATATATGGATGAAATAATGAAGATATTTAACACACCAGGAGACATAACCGTAGGTAGAAATACAAGAACAGATAAAAAAGAGTGTTAACAAAATATAGAGCCAATGGTAAGCCCAGACGGGAGAATTGATGAAGAGATATCCACCAGAGCAAACAAAACGATATCCACATATGGAATCTTGTATATAGTCTTCAACAAAAAATAGATAACAAAACGTACGAAGCTTGAAATTTACGAGTGTGTATTATTGCCAATGCTGACCTATGGATACGAATCTTGGATGCTAGTCAACAAAATGAAACAGAAAATAAATTTCTGCGTAATGAACATGTTTAGGAAAATAACGAGAGTTGATAGGCTGGGCAGAATAAGGAATGTCAATACATATTAGTAATGAGTTGAAAGTAGTGAGTATGGTACAAAAAATCGAGCAGCTGAGATGACTTTTACACATAGTGAGAATTGATGACTACACAACAGGCAAGTTGATGTGGGAAACCGAATGAAGCAAAAAGAGATGCAGAGGTATACCAAGAGAGAAATGGAATGCAGAAATAGCGGATAACCTGAAAAGAAGTGGACTGAATTGGAATCAAACAAAGGATAGGATTGAATGGAGAATCACAATTACCTCTAGAACTATGGTAGAAGATTTTGCGGATAGGTAATAACTCCAATAGGAAATTTAATCAAACTCTTTTGCTTGAATGTGCAATCATATATATCTTAACAAACTTTCTGTGTAACATAAATTAATAATGAGAATTATTATGTTCAAACAAAACAAACCTTTTAAGCATGATATATTTTTTAATTAAGTGTGAATTTACGATAAACAATAGTGTCGGGTTGATATTAATCACGTGTCATATGTATTAATCTAAAAAAAAACCTTTTTATATATCGCGGCAGTCACAATAACTAATGTTATTCGTTTGGTCTAGAAAGTCTTTTGATTCACTTCCTCTCATGAGAAACCTCCTTTCTCATAGATCACTGACAAGTTTACCTACGAACTATTCCTAGTATTACCATTTTTCAGTCTCAAATTTCTTTCATCTTTATCCGTCCTAATACACATTTCAAGAATATATGAGTTGCAATATTATAACGCACTTCTTCTCTAGGCCGGTTACCAGTAGATAATAAAACGGATCAAAGTAGTAGAATTTGTAATCTTCAGTGTTTATTTATTATTTATTCGTATATTTGTCCTCTACTCAAAATGAATTATTACCACTAGAGAAAAGTAGTTATCCATCTGAATTGAAAATGAACTTGTAATTATCAAATTAACTATATAATTATTTATTTTATGAAACATCTACAATTTATCTATTTGTTAGAAAATTACAGTATTGAAAAAGTGTCGGTCAATGGTAAATAGTCAAAATGGATACATCAATTATTGCGAGTTCTGGCATTCCAGTTTTCGTAAATTTCAAGAAATTATTTGTAAAAACAACAAAGTAAATCAACATAAACTCAGAAGTATTAGGAACAAAAATTAGCCAATAATGAACTTTGTTGGCGAAAATAAAGCAAAGTGGCCGGGAAATAATATGAGAAAAAGCATAATAACAAACAATGATGAGAGATAAGAATAGAAGTTCAGACTAACATATTTGTACACAGAAAAACCTCTCCAAGTTGTTGTAGTACTATTACAACTACCTCCTATAATAACAGAAGAAGGGGTGAACCAAGAGATGCTACAAACGCTAAGTCTTGAAGAAGTACTGGAAATATTGCTGGACTTCGGAACTCAAACTAGGGAGGAGAGAAGAATAAACAGTCAAGCGACAAACATAGTCAAGTTATATGATTTTTTACTCGATAACCTCCATGAGTGACAGTGTGGTAATTTTTCACATGTAGATCTCTATAATTAAGAATATTCCATTAAAAACTCACAAGTCGACTAAAAGCCAAACCGTAGGCTTGTTTGTAACAAAGAAAGCCAAAGCATAATTGTTTTTGATGGAATTTCGATAGAATTACATACAAGACATATTTAGTACACATGTGCGCTTGTTCCAATGGATAACAAACGTTAAAGAAAGTAAACGTTTGGCCATATTTGCTCAAAATATTGGAAATAAAATGTTTCAGGAAAAAACGTGTTAAAAATTGTAAAGTGGATACTCAGAACCTCTATAAATGAAAGTAAGTATTTTCAAACCTTTGTTAATGACATATCGTTCTAGTGAGAAACCTCTATGAACGAGAATAATATTCGAGTCCCTTGAATTATTGCTTACCCAGGTTCGACTGATATAAAGATATTTTCTTTTCCTCGATCACCGGATTTAGAAAATTTTCTCTCTATGGGGTCATTTAAAACAGAAAATCTTTGAAACACTCTTTAACCATAGTTTTGAAGAATTGGGACGAACAATGAATGATCTAAATGCAATTTGCCCAGATATTCTAAGAAACAACTATAGGGGATTGAGCAATTGAGTTAAGAGATGCTCTGAAGTTGGAGGAGAATATGTAGAGAAGTGATTATTTGTTTTTTAATTTACTGATAGTTTTCCTCACAATCATTATTTTTGTTATTGATTGTAATTGAAACTCACTCTAATTAACCCTTTCATAGTTATTTACATTAAAAGCCACGAAAGCTTAATTTTAGGTGTGAGGTGTTGAACACGCACGACGTGAACCCTTCCATATTAGTGGAATCACTTACCTGAATTGCTGGCTCTTGGTTCTATCGGTAGCTCCCACTACGTCTTCTATCTAGAAGTCACCCAAACTGATTGCAAATGTTTATGTCACGTTTTTTGGAACATATCAAAAATCTAGGGAATAGATCAATAGGACACATTGGAATTTTTTTTAACGAAATTGTGTTGTTCCAGTTTAACAGTTTGGAGTAAATGCATATTACGGGCATTTGCTTTTTTTCGAATTTTTGTTTTGTTTTTTGTAACTAAATAAACCTCCTGAACATCTATATTTGAGGAGATTGATACATCCGTATTACAAGCAACAAGCAAAAGAGTGAAAATGGCTACGAGCATAAATGATTCCTTTTATTTCGCGAGTAAGGTATTGCCTACTGAATTTAATGGCGAGGCGTGCGAGTTACAATCATTTTTGGATTCGTAAGATTTACTACAAATGAACGCAACAGATAACGAAGAAAACGCAGTTCTATTAATTAAAACCAGACTGACAGGGAAAGCAAGAGATCTGATAAAGACAGAAAACTCGATTGCAGAAATAAGGAACAAGCTTAAGTCCGAAATAAGAGGAGATAATCCATGTCTTCTCTTGGCAAAACTAAAGAAAGTAAGGCAAAATGGGAAGGATATAACATACTACGCAGCGGAAGTAGAGAAGTTGGCGGAATAATTACAGGCAGCATATGTGTCGGAAGGTATGCCAGACAATTTAACAGAGAAATATACCAAAGAGGCAACGATTAAGGCAGTGACAATGAACGCCACAACGGACGCGACGAAAACAATTATAGCAGCGAGAAGTTTCGAAAACACTCAAGAAGTACTATCTAAACTGGTGTCAGTGAAGGCATAGTAAGCTAGCAACAGGTATTACGTTTTAAAGACAATACTAATTTCTTCAGAGAACCAGACTTTAACTATAGGAACAATCAGAGAAGAGGAACAGACAGTACAACCAAGGAAACGGGTATAACAGATATATAGACTACCGCTATAAAGGCAAGAGATTTAATAGGAATAGTAATTACAACAACCAGACTAATATTAATGTAAGAATATGCAAGTTAGAAGATAAACTTGAAAAAATAAGCAGAGAAATAGCACAGTTAAAGAAGGAAAACTACGAATTAAGGATGGAAAATATGGATCTAAAGGAAAAAACACAGGTATTGCAAGGAAACATGATACAGACCGAGAAACATTTTAGAGAGAAGAGTTCGATAATACATGCTATAGGAGAAGGCAACGAAGAAGATGAGGAACAACTAGAAAATGAATTAGAAGATGTAATGAAGAAGGATAATAACACAGAAGATATTGAATCATATAATTTGAAATGTAAAAGAATAGGCAACAAAAACAGTAACAAAAATAGGCCAGTACTACTATTAATGAAAGACGTGAATAAGAAAGTAGAAACTTTGAACGGACCGACCAAACTAAAAGGAACAAAGATATATATTGATGAAGATTACCCAAAAGATATACTGGACCCGAGAAAACAGCTATTAGGATACATGAAACGGACGAGTGAAAGTGGAGCCAAAGCTAAGATAATTGATAATACATTAATGATAAATGACAACGAATACAGTCTAAAGGAACTAGAAGAAAGGAAAAATCAGTTAGAAATACATACAGGATGGAGCAAATCAACATTTAAGGAACATAACGAAACTAGTCCGAAAACTTGGAAAAAAATTTTTAGTGATACAAGTTTTGAACAACCAAGATTTGAATAAATTGTCAATTTTACATTTTGAAAATAACCGTATCTCAATAAGGATGAGCATGCGGATCAAAAACAAATTGAAATTTGATGAAGCTTTAGCTACCGAAATACATAACTTCGACTTATGACGAATGTTGGAAAACCCTGATGAGCTTTCGTTAATATTTGAAGTAAAAAGAATGAAGATATATGCAAATGATTAAATATTTAAAAAGTGCACAATAAAAGAATTTATAGAAGAAGGAAATAAAAGCTTGAAAAACGTACAAGTATGTATCTGCGAAGTACCAAAGACAGTACAGCAGAAAGAAGAGAGATCTTAGAAAGATATCACAACAATCCAATGTTTGAAGGACACCTAGGAAACAATGGACTAGCAAAGAAATTGAGAGCGAATTTTAGATGGAGACACATGGAGAAAGATGTACGGAAGTACGTAGAGAATTGCCATGAATGTCAAGTGAACAAAACGAAACCCAGTCATAAGGAGAAATTTCTCAACACGGACACATCAATAAAACTGTTTGATATTATATACATATACACAATAGAATATTTTCTAGAAAGTAACAATGGGAACCGTTATTGTATTACAATACTATGTGAACTGACAAAATACGCGGTCATGATACCAGTCAGTAATAAAGAATCAGCAACAATTGCAAAAGCCCTATTGTACAACTTTATATCAACTTATGGTTCAATGAAAGAAATAAGCACAGATCAAGGAACGGAATATAAAAACGAAATAATGAAGAATTTACAAGAACTTTTAAAAATAGAACACAATTTTTCAACAGCATATCATCACGAGTCAATAGGCAGATGTGAAAAACATCATAGAACATTCAACGAATATATAAGAAACTTGATCAAGGATTCTAGAGATAACTGGTGCGAGTTTGTTAAAATGTTTGCATATTTTTATAATACAACACCTAATACGTATCACGTATACACTCGATTTGAATTATTGTACGGTAGAAAACTTAACATACCGGAATGTTTAAATTTAGAACTTGAACCATGTTACAATTTTGAAAGGTATGATAAAGAATTGAAATACAGACTACAATACGCAAATGAGAGAACAAGGCAGTTTTTGATAAAAAATAAGTTAATTAGGGTAAATAACAGCGAAAAAGAATCTTTGCCCGTAAAATTTAAGATATGAGATTCAGTAATTTTGAAAAATGAGGAAAGAATTAATTTATTGAAATTCTTGTATTTTGTGAGGTAACAAAGTTGTATGTATCTTTTTTAGAGCCAAAAAAACTAAAATCTAAGAATTTTTCAATACATTTTTATACAAAATCTGGATAGCAAGTATATCAACTTAAATCATTAATAATTAGTTCAACATTTCTTTCAATGGTAGATGTGTGGCAAATATACAAATTTTGTTGTTGTTATAACTCAAAACTACCAATAACGTACATACAACAGTATAACTGTAGGTTGTTGAAATGTCTACACAAATTTAATATGAGTCACCGTTGAGGAAAATAATTAGAAATTAAATGAATGTACAATTAAAATAAAATGAAAATATGGACATCGTTCTCTGACAGAATCTGTCAGAAGCATGAAGATATAAAAAGACATAGGGGGTGGAAGACGTCAGCGGTGGCGGAAGGATATATGGAAGACATCATGAACCATATAATAGAAGTTGCTAATTAATAATGCCCGAAAAATTGCAACTGATTCAGCAAAATGAAAATCAAGAAACGGTTCAAGAAACAGAAACGCATGTCAGACTAATCGACAAATAGAAAGAACATACTTCTAGTACAAATAATGCTTTTTTCTATTCATATATACTAAGTCAATCACACTTCCTAATCTAGCCAGAAATAATTAATAAACATGAAGTAGGCATCACATGAAATGTAATTATTGTCACTCTGAAGATGATAGCAATATCGAAACTATTGTTCTTAGAATTTAACATTTTTTTCAATATATTCATTTAAAAAAGTAATATTTTTAGTGCCGTTGCATTTGGCCACGAGTTCAATTAACATTTACCTTGAAATATTTCTGAAACATACAATAATTGTGATTTTACATTTAATTTTCCTGCAAAAAATTTTTTAATCGAAGTGATATTTTTGCTTTTTGTCGGGCACGAAAGTTTTTCACATTTAGCAACCCATCATATAGCAAGTTTTACTGTCCCTTTCAATTGTCTTATCAAAATTGAAAGAGACACTTTCGTATAAGGGAGAATGGCAGGTACATTTGCCGATCTAATGACTTAAAAGTCACCCACTAAATTATTTCTCCATTTTGTAACAGCGCAAAACATTGGCTGACTATGACAGGTTGTGAAAAACTTGCACAACACTACATTCTCTGGAATTTGGAGACAAAAAAAATTTTTATGAAGAATTACATTCTCCGTTTAGTGACACAGTGCATATAATTATCTCCTGAACTAAATAAAAAAATCCTGTCCCGACCGTTTCTATTTCAATGCATTTATTTCAGTGTATTAGACCGAACAACTGGCCTATAGTAGGTGTGTATATACAATGAAACTAATTTCTTTGATGCGTTAATTAGTTATAAAGAATGGCTGTGATAATATCAATAGCTTGTCAAGATCTCTATGTGATGAATGTTGGAAAAAGGAAATTTCAAAGAAAATATATTTCTTTCGTTTCTTTGAAATTTGAGAGAAGTAACTTTTATTTATTAAGGTCTGCGTAACAGAAAGGAATGGCAGCTGTATTGAAATATTAGTTAATTAATATCTCATTAGTCTTAATTAAAGAAAACACTTCATGAAAACTGAGATTTCTCAATATACCATAATTTGAATGTATTGATAAGAGTGTTTTGGAAATAAAGTGTAACACAAAGATTGCATGGGAGTACTTTATGCCATGTTATGAGGAATAGTATTCTCGAAATATTCTGAGAACGTCTTAAAATACAGGATGTGAAAACCCGTATCTTCATCCAACATAAAAAAAACTTAATTCTTATGTACTGAAATTTCACTATAACAGAAATTCAGATACAAGAAATGAGTAGTCAGCTGAGTGTACCAGAGAGAAATAATGATTGAAGAGGAACCAATTTTGTATTTTGATATATACATTTAATGTGAGCAGAGCGGTTTCAGTTTATTGACAAACGATCATCAGTACCCCTTGTAAGAGTAACAAAATGGATCTTCCACTATAAAGATGGAATAAAGAGGTTTTGAAATTTGAAATTCATAAAATCTTTTATTCTTTTCATGAACTGGTTCAACGGATTGTACGATATTTCCTCGAACTTGGTGAGAATCGGTGAGAAAAGTGGTCACTTTATTATTGTAAGTAGTTTAGTCCATGATAACTAAACAATGCCCTTAATCTGCTTTTGTACAGATTTAATAGTGATTTTTGATCTCATTATTGAACTACTAAAATTTTATCTTTCTGGGGAATTCTCTATTATCAATAATTCATTTCATCAACAAACAGAAGGTCTAGCAATGGGAAGTTATTTGTCTCCGTTTCTGGCAGATATATTTATGAATCATTTACAAAACAAATTAATTTTGAACAACGAAATATTGCATTGGTTTAGAAATGTAGATGATTGTCTAGTTTTCATAGAGAATTCACTATGGAGAGGGAAAGAGATAGAGAGAGAGAGAGAAATGAGCTTTATTGTTATGAAAAATGTTAACAATTTTATGGACAAAGCGACATAATTCATAAATAGATAGAAATATGAAAGAAAATATAAAAAATAATACACAAAATACTGACAATACTGATAATACAAAACATGATATATAAAACACAAATTTTAATTAATAATTATAATACAATGTTAGCATCGTACTTCATACCAAATATTGAAATACGCCAATGTAACTCGAAAGTTTAGGATAGATTGCAGAAATCTGCCACTAAATAATAAGGTCTTCCAAGCAGAAACTTGAAAAAGTCTTTCTCTCGTCATAAATTGAAATGTAAACTACTTAATGGTTGTAATATCTTATAAAAAGGATGTCACAAATGGAAAAATTGATTATTAGTTGAAATTGGAATGGAGTGATAGAGTTGAGCTGAAAGGGAGCAATCAACCATGAAAAAATATCTTATGGGGGATAAGAGTCAAACTGCTCCTCCTGCGGAGGTTTTTGGTGCAGCGAGTATATTTCTGGTAGGTACTCATGAAACCTCTTCCGAATTCCAGCCGACTACTTTGTTCACTTATCTCAAACTAATTTGATATGTGTTTATAGTCAAACGTCTGTCTCAACTTCTCCTAAGTATTGTGCACAGGTTCTCAAATATTCTGGAGGCGCAAACCCCGCTGCCTGGTATAATAGAGGTAGAGAAGTTAGATTCATACGCCTGATGGCTACTCTAGATGTATCGTTTAGTACCGTGGTGTTTAGCATGTGTGGATTTACGCCAAACGGGACGTGAATATTTTGCTGTTGGAAACATAAACCTTCAGCAGTTGTCCTTAGGACCTTTGTGATTGTTCTCCATTTGCATCCTGCAAGCTAAACAAGGAAGTTGTTTCTTGTAATTATTTTTTATTTGATGTTATGGCGATTGTGCTTGTACGAGAGGCAGCGATCGAGTAAATACTCTAGTGTATTTTGGCTTCTCTGTATGTCCTGGTATTTATCCTTCATAACTGACCTTAAGTTCTTCTTAGGCCGGTATTAGACTGTATATCTTTTATAAAATATTTCATACGATTCCTTTAATGATATTTCGTTTAACAAAAATTGAAGTGGTATTACACTGTCATAGAAATTTTGTAAACGTGTTGTGAAAATGCGTATAATTTTTAAAGGACGTTCAGCTTTATTTTCGCTAAAAATGAGATAAGCTTGTGCACCTGCGATAAGTGCTGCTGTCATCACAATGTATGTGGTGCTAAAAAAGGAAAAAAGCAAAATCCGGCTGACTTTGGGTAAGGCCTTGGGTAGCAAGACGCGATTTGAGAGGAATACACCAAAATTTACTTCATGAGTTACGATCCGAAGATATAAAAAGTTACAAGAACTATTTAAGAATGGATGAGGAAACATTTAAGTTTATTGTTTCGAAGATAGCTCCATTAATATCCAGGCAGAAAACCCATTTAAGAAATCCTATCAGTGTTGAGAAATGTCTTGTGGTTGTCCTTCGATTTCTGGCAACAGGAGAAAGTTATGCTAGTTTACAGTACAGCAGCTGTACCTCAGTGTACCCTTCAGCTATAACATTCCAGAAACGTGCACGGCAATATATGAAGCATTGAAATCTGAGTTTTAAAAGGTAGGAAGCCTTTTTCAAATGTTTTATATGACTTCTAACTAAAAATTAAGTAAACTAGAGAACTAAAGCATAATTTGAAATTATGTTTGTTTTCAATATTCATTCATTACACCTGCACCTGCCATAATTAGTGCATCACCAATAATGTTAACAAGCGCTGCCTGAACTGGTCGAGGTGGTGGTAACCAGGATCCTTCGGATGAATCTGGACTGGATGGCATGGTCATCCGATCAATAATATCACAGGTGTCCATTAAGACCTACTGGATTTCACGCTTTGCTTGTCTTACCATGCAGTTGCTACTGGCGCCCTGAATTTCCTCAGTTGCTACAAACTTTCCAAAAACATCATCATTAGAGGCTGGATTATGGACTGGTGCTTCTTTAGAAATTTTAATCATTTCATTCATAGTAGTGGAAGCTTGAGCAAGTAGGTCATCATACGGAAGAGTCTTTTTTCTTTTAAGTTTTGGAGGCTTTGGTGTACTAATGTTATCCATAGCAGGTTTAAAAGATGCAGACGTAAATGGTGTTGTTTGAATCGCTTCCCCATCATTACTCTACATATCCTAAAACAAAGTATAATGCAAAATTTGTAGTTAGACTGAAATTACTGTACGTAGATGTTGGAACAAATGGCCGAATCGGTGACAGTGGAGTGTTTGCGAAAAGCCAACTAAGAAAATGCTTGTTAGATAGATCAATATCAAACATACCCGATGGCAAAAATCTTCCAAAAATAAACATTAATATGCCGTATGTTGTCTTAGCTGATGATGCTTTCCCACTGATTCACAACGTTATGAAGCCATATCCCTTAAAACATATGAGCAAAGCAGAAAAAATATTTAATTACAGACTATCTCGTGCAAGAAGAATGGTTGAGAGTAGCTTCGGTTCAGTTTTTTTTTACTACAATTAATTTAGCACTCGAGAAAGTTACGTGTATTTCACACTTGCGGCTTGTAGATTGCATAATTTGTTGATTGAAAGAAGAAAGCACCTATATACACACCATGGAGTTATTATTCGAGAGGAAGATCATCACCAATACACCGATGAGGCCCTTACAAAAACAAACATTAATATGCCGTATGTTGTCTTAGCTGATGATGATATCCCACTGATTTACAACGTTATGAAGCCACATCCCTTAAAACATATAAGTAAAGCAGAAAACATATCTAATTACATACTCGTGGAAGAAGAATGGTTGAAAGTAGCATCGGACTGTTAGCAAGCCGGTTGTTATTCGAAAAGGAGAACATCACAAATACCTCATCGTTCACACCGATGAGGCCCTTCAGGAAGTGCAAGCCCTTGCTAGACAGGTTGACATTGGGGTGAACCGTCATGGGCGTGAATAAAGAGATGCAATTAAATCGTACTATAACGGTTTTGTGAAAATGCCATGGCAAGAAAATTAGATTTGACTATTCTACTAACGAAATTAACTGTCTCGACCCTTACTTCGTGGAATCTACTCATATTAGTGTTTTAAATGAAACTCACTGTTTCTTGCTAATTCCACAATATAATAAAAATTGTTGAAAATTCTGAAAAATTGACTTGTTTCGATAAAACAATATCATCGTCAGAATGACAGAAGTAACATTTCATTTGATGCCTACCTGATGTTTAGTAGTTATTTTTGGCTACACCAAGAAGTGACCTAACTTGTGATTGACTTAATATATGTTAATAGAAAAAAAAAGAAGATGTGATATTACAAATATCGGAGCTTAGATATTATTAGCCCTATGGTGATATCATGGATATCATTTTTCCAATTAAGATCAGTATAACTGTGCAATGATATAGAAAACCAGGAAAACTATATCTGCTGATCTTTACAATTATCACTTAAGAAAACACTTTATTAGTGGAGAACTCCCTAGATTTATCTGTTCATTGACAAGTTCATATTGTGGGTTTCTTGAATGTCTTCTAATTTTCAATTCTTCAAGGAAATCCAGTTCTTGTTTCTTTTCACAAATATGCAGCACTTCTAGTTCTGTGTTAGGTGTCAATGAATGGTTGGTGTCAAGCAGATGTTTTGTGTAGTGGGATTTATCTGGTTGTTTTAATCTGTATGCTCGTAAATGTTCACTGTATCGGATTTCAAAATTTCTAAGGGTCTGACCCAAATAGACAGCATTACATTCTATACATTTGAGTTTATATATACCTGATTTCTTTAGTTTAGGTATTTTCGATACTTTCTGTTTTAAAAGAAATTGTTGTATTGGTTGCTAAAGATATTATCTTTGAAATATTATTAGGAATATTCCCTGCATTTGTGATGGTTTTATAAGTTTTTATTTCATCAGTTTGTTTAGGAAATATTAGTTGTACTATATATTAAAAATGAAGGTTCACCAATGGGAAGCCCTATATCACCTTTTTTGGCAAAAATGTTTATGGACAGTTTAGCAAAAAAGGATATTTGAATGTAATATTTCGAAAAATGTTTTATTTTGGTATAGATATGTAGATCACATATTAGCTTGTTTTATGGGTAGTGAACAACAATTAGATGTATTTTTCAACCACATTAATAATTTACACCCAAAAATTATATTTACATTAGAAATTGAAGAAAATAGCTCAATCAATTTTCTGGATTTAAAAATTCAAAGAAATAATAATGTACTTAATTATTCAATTTACCGAAAACCAACACAGACTGATGTGACAATTCCATATTGTTCCAATCACCTCATGTCACATAAACTAGCGGCATATAATTCAATGATACATGGAGCTTGGTCAGTTCCTATGAACAAATGTTATTTTGATAGAGAGATTAATACAATTAGATAAATAGCAACATCCAACGGTTATCCATTACATATGATACATAAGCTAATTAATAAAAAAGAGGAAAAAGTGGCATTACAACTATTATTTCCTAAACAAACTGATGAAATAAAAGCTTATAAAACCATCACATAAGTAGGAAATATTTCTAATATCTTTAGCAACGAATACAACAATTTCTTTTAAAACAGAAAGTAACGTTAGTACAAAATTGTTAAATGTAAAAACAAAAATACCAAAATTAAGGATATCAGGTATATATAAACTCAAATGTCCAGAATGTAATGCTGTCTGTTTGGGTCAGACCCTTAGAAATTTTGAAATACGATACAATGAACACTTACGAGCATACAGATTAAAACAACCAGATGAATCCCACTACACAAAACATCTACTTGACACCAATCATTCATTGACACCTAACACAGAGCTAGAAGTGCTGAATATTTGTGAAAATAAACAAGAACTGGATTTCCTTGAAGAATTGGAAATTAGAAGACATTTAAGAAACCTACAATATGAAGTTGTCAATGAATAGATAAATGTAGGCAGTTCTCCACTAATAAACTGTCTTCTTAAGTGATAATTGTAAAGATCAGCAGAAATAGTTCTCCTGGTTTTCTATATCATTGCACAGTTGTGCTGATCTTAATTGGAAAAATTATATCCGGGATATCACCATAGGACTTTGAATATCTAAGCTTCAATATTTGTAATATCACATCTTCTTCTTTTTTCTATTAAGATATATTAAGTCAATTACAAGTTAAGTCACTTCTTGGTCTAGCCAAAAATAACTACTAATCATCAGGTAGGCATCAAATGAAATGTAACTTCTGTCATTCTGACGATGATATTGATTTATCAAAACAATTGTCAATTTTTTAGAGTTTTTAACAATTTTTATTACATTGTGGAATTAGCTAGAAACAGTGAGTTTCATTTAAAACACTATTCTACTAACATTAATGTTTTCCGTTACTTCGTCTGTTTCATTTGAAGTTTGCGAATGATCAGGTTGAATGTCGACATTTGACTGTGATTCATCAGCCTATGTTGCTTTATTTAGAAACTTCAATAAAGGAAACCAGTAGACTGTAGGCCCATAAACGTCGTCCTCTTCACCACCACTTTCAATGCTCCTGATAATCTTAAAAATTGAAAATAAAGCGCAGATTATTTCTTGATCAAGTAATATATATATATATATATATATATATATATATATATATATATATATATATATATATATATATATATATATATATATATATATATATATATATATATATATATATATATATCTCCAGAAGCGAATTGCGGTTTTTATGAAATTTGAGACTAATTTATCACTTTTGATGTTTATCTTAAGTGAAATAGTAATAACCATGTACAGAATTCTAGGCAGTAAAGTGAAACAGTTACTCTATTTTCAAATTAACAGCAAAAGTTATACAATACAAGTCTCGCTTTACCTTCATTTTCCCCGATCAGTATTGGCTTATTAAACCATGCAATTTTTTTTTATATCCTCTACCGTGCACTCTTTTCCAACTGCCCTCATTTTTTCGACAATCTTTTTGTATATATCCAGTCTTTTGTTCCTGTTTTTATAATCGAGATGCTGATGGTAGTGCAACATTTCATATCTTTCGTATTCAGATATTAATAATTTTGTTGACACCACGCACCAAACAAACTTGTCTTGCGCCATATTGTTTTGGAACTGTCAAACCTCTTATCAAATATCAAATATATATATATATATATATATATATATATATATATATATATATATATATATATATATATCAAATATCAAATATGCTATTACTTTTTATAAAAGATATTTTACAATAGAAATATTTCATAAAATATGTTATATTACACTGTCAAATTTTTCATCAAAGATCTTTGACAAAGAAATTTTAAACTGTAATACCGGCCTTAGCCAAATGGTAAACAGAGGTGTGCAGTATTCAAAATCAAACCATAAATGTCAGAATCACATTATGTACCTTGTTCAAAGGTTAAGTTACGAATATGTTATATTTAGGTTCAATTTTTGGATCGATGATCAAAGTATACATTTTATGTTATTGGTTTGGCTTTATTATAAACGTAACCCTCCAAATGTTTCTCTCTGTTCGCATTTCAGAAACTATTCAGTAAATCATTTTCAAAAATACCGTACACATTTGACATGAGAGTAATATAATGAATGTTTGATTGAAATCAGTTTCAATATTCCGCTGTTTTCCATTTTCCCTAATATATACAAAAAGTCTTGGAGGAAAATTCCACTTGATAACATATATGAAAGACCTTACAAAGTAAAGTTAAAAGTGAATTCATGGAAGTCGTTATGAAGCTCTCATGTTTCAATTTGGTTAACGACGTTCCTCGTCTTTGAGAAAGGATTCATTATGTTCTAAATGAATGATATTCTTGAATGAATTTTGATATAGAAATATCAATACAATACCCAATTTATTAAATATATAGTCTCAAAATAAAATATCATTATTTGTCGGAAAATCGAGCGGAAGATTGATAATACATTAAAAAATTTTGTCAGTTTTTACAACGCGATTAATTTTGGGAAACAAAGATTTAATTTTTTCAAGCGACGAATATTTATTTAAAATGGAAAAGATAAAGTTATCTGTGACGTTTGAAATGAGCAACACAGTATTTTCTTTTCTTTCCTCTTCAGCAACCTCAGAGGCAAATTGAGATTGCATGTTAGGCTTAGTTGGCCACGAAGATTTTTCAGAAAATAAAAAACCTGGACCTGACCGCCACAGGGAGTTATTTAGTAGAACTGTCTGTGGATATGGTGTACACACTAGATGTAAATTGAGTGAATGAAAACGACGAATACTCAGTGTGTATTTGTTTATTATTTGTTTTAGCTGGAAATTAATAAACAAATACATACTGAGTATTCGTCGTTCTCATTCACTCAAGTTATTTAGTAGCTGCACAGGAGTTTGCCCACGACTGGCGCAATCGGCCGGGTTTAAAGATGATGGAATATAATGCCACGGGGAAATGGGAACAAGCTCTTGAACGTGACTCACCCTATTGACAACAAATGTTTTCCACTTATTTGGTGAAGCAGCTAACCAATTTAATGTTACCATGGAGTCCGACCACAGGTAGAATTGGTTAAAGGTAGTCAAGTTAGTGTAGCTTTCCGTGACAAAATGAACAACATCCGATGAAAGCTTGGCCGACATTAATTCAAGCCTAGTGATACTTTGCGTGTGCAAAGGGGCCACTTTGCACTTGGCGTAGACTAGAAATGTCTCAATACTACCAAAGGTATTAATAACTCGGAAATAAACACAGCTGGCATAGCCAATTTGCGAATCATCGCAAAATCCATGTAACTCCATACTTGAAATAGTGTTTGATCCGATATATCTACGAATTTCAATCTCCTCTAGAACTGGCAGTTCGGATTTATATGTATTCAATATATCGAGAATCTTTTGCGAGGGTGTGTCATCCCATCCGATTTGAGATTGCCATAGCAGTTGCAAGAGTTGCTTTGCTGATAATAAACACGGTGGAACGTATCCTAGAGGGTCGTGGATCCGACTAATTTCTGACAAAAGGTTACGTTTCGTACAAGGTCGTTCAATGGGTACATAAGAATAAGAAAGAACGTCTGAGCTTGGGTCCCATTTAGGACCTAAAACCTCTATAAATGAAGGCTCCTCTTTGTCAAAACTACATGACTGTTGAATATCGGAAGCATCAAAATTTTTTAATAAGTCTGGATGGTTACTTGCCCATTTGGACAATTCAAAACCCCACGTTTCATGAGTTGAATAAGCTCGGATTGGAGCAACAAAGCGGACTGTATATATCATGACGTTAAATTATTCCATCGTCAATATAAAATTGATTGTGTAAAGCTGAGGCAGCATTGGGAAAAGAGGATTCCTCTTGATCTGCAAGTTCTTGCAGAGTTCCTAAAGCTAGATATGGTGAAGACGAGATACCATACACCACAGTACGTAGAAAGTACTCTTGAAGAGGCTCAGTAGTATCAAAACGCTACAAGATTCGTTGGTAATTCCAATATTCCTCGTAGAGATTAAATTGTCTTTACATAGCGGCTACATCACAAATGAATACAACCGCATAATACCGAAAAGTCAACAAAATAGCTGCAATATCCTTTTGCAGTTTTGGCCCTACGTATAATGTGTCATTAAGAGGAGTTCCCAAACCATCTCGAGTGCTTGCGTCAAAAACGATACGTAATTTAGGAGGACCAAAAATCTGCTCCTTAAAAATTGCATGATGATATATATAATACCCCAAAATAGACTTATAGTTTATACAAAATTACAGAGCAATCGATCAGTACCTATATGCTCAAACTCAGAGCTGCTTATTGTAGAATATCTTATGTAGTACCAGCTGGCTCTCTTGTTCATGTATTATATGTATACAAAGGAACAATAAAATTTATTATTATTTAATAAATAGACTTATAGTCATGTAAGGGAACTAATGACATGTGATTGCTGCTAAGAAAAATTTTCATAAATTCCTTATATTTTTCCCGCAAATCGGGATTTTTGGAGGAACGAGGTTCTAGCATTCAAAAACGTCGAAGTGCTTTTAAGTAGGTGTCAACAAAAGTAGGGTTCGACTGTTTGAAGGGCAACGGTACGGAAAATCTGCCCGAAGTCTCCCTATAAGTGGAGGACTTATAAATTTGTTCACATTGCTGTTCTTCAGCACATAAAGTAGGCGCTTCAGGAACTTGTTCAATTTCACAAAACTTTTGCAGTTGAAAATCGAGATTTTCGACCGACATATGACAGTTTACCAGAGAATGAACGCCAGGCTCCGACTGACAGACCTTCACCTGAATAATATATCCGGAAACGGTCTTCAAAGCTACCGGTTGGATCACTACACTCACAACGCGACCAGAAAGTAAAATACGTGGAAATATTTCACACCCAATCAACATGTCCACTGGCCCTGGCACATGAAATCGCTCGTCAGCTAGTCTCATTCCCTGAATGGGAGAAATGTCACTCGGGTTGACATTTATCTCTGGTAAATCAGAACAAACTCTGGGACTTATAATTGACTCAAAGGAAACAATGGGGCTATTTTGACCACGTGGTTTTATAACACAATGTGCTAGGCCACGATTAGCTACAGTAGACATTCCATTTAAGCCGTCAACTTGAATAGCATATGATTTTCGAGATAAACCAGGGTTCTGCGCACATTTATCAGAAATAAAATTTGACATAGATCCCGAATCACATAGAACTCTAATAGTCTGATAGTTGCCCCTAACATCCTTTATATCTACTTGACAAATGGATAACAAATATGTAGATTGGGATAGTATGGGCGTGTTGCAATGAGTATTAGTAGTACTAGTGGATTGCTCAGGGTCACAAGTTGGATGAATGGTCGAATCGGAAGTAGAAACGGGGTTATTTGGTTTATTAAAAAGGAGCATCGTATGATTTTTAATTGCATGTGAAGAAACTAAACATTTAACACAGAGTTTATTTTGTTTTGCGATAGAAAATCTGTTTTGAGGAGTTTTTGCCGAAAACATTTGGCACTTAAATATATTATGACTGCCAGAACATAGAACGCATTGCTGACTGATGCTAGAAGAAGAATTATCGGCTAAGAATGGGGAAACTGATGGCTTTCGAGAAAAATTAGACTTGTCATTATTGCGAGACTTGGTTGGTTGCGTATGTAAATTGGTAGTAAACTGCACCGATTCCAGAGCCTTGCAGGTTTTCTCTACAAAAAGACTAAGCTGTCTATACGTAGGGAGATCAGAACTGAAACCGTTTTCTAGTTCAAAATCGGTTCGAGTTTTTTCATCTAGTTTTCCTGCGAATAAATTGAAAAGCAAAAAACGCTCAACTGGAAACTGTAAAGCCCTTAAGGTGGCAAGATTTCCGTTGAAAGTGTTCAATAAACATCTAAGTTCAGCCGCGGTGGACCTTTTAACAGGAGGTGCGTTAAAAAGTGCGTTATAATAATTTGTCGCAAGAATTCGTTTGTTTTGATACCTATTTTCCAAAATGTCATAAGCCACCTTATAATTGGCTCCCGTTATTGGAAGACCCTTAATTAAAGAGAGTGGTTCATCCTCTAATAATGTCAACAAATGTCTATACTTATCAATATCCGGAACGTCCGGGTTTTTATGAAACACGCTATTGAAAAAATCATAAAAAGCTGGCCAATTTTTGTAGTCTCCATCGAATTTGGGCATTATCAATCTGGGAAGATTAACTGAGAATTTGGATGGCGATTGATTTTGACCGGACACTGAATTATTATGAGAAATCTGGGCAGAGTCTTTAACAAGAAAATCATGTTTTATACCTTTAGACCCGTAATAAGCCTTATCGGCTTGAATACGCATGACGTCATAGGTTTCAAATTCCTGATCATAAATGAAACCAATCACAGTATTGTGTTGAGTCTTAAACTCCTCGTACACTCGCTTAATTTCCTCCGAACGAGCCAAAAATTCCGCTTTCTGGGCCTCATCAGTAGCTGCATTCTGCCCCAAATCGTAGCACCCCTGCAATCTATTGAACACAGTAGTGCGTTTTAAATTGGCTTTATTTAACTTGTCTGCCATTTTAAGGTAAGCAAAAAGTAAAAACAAAAGCACCCAACAAATAACAAGATAGTTTGTAATGAAATAACCTGGCTCTTAAATTATTGTGAAATGAAAATGAAAAAAAACTGAAGTTCAGACAAGGCAGTACGAACTTAATTATAGCTTTGGTACGGTTATTTTTATATGTTTGTATCTTTTTATTATAAACTGATTTTTTCAATAGATATTAATCTTTATTGCAACTAAAACATAAAGAAAAAAAACTCCTGAAAAATGTTGCAAA
The DNA here is from genome assembly GCA_963921935.1 of Galeruca laticollis. Lineage (NCBI taxonomy): Eukaryota > Metazoa > Arthropoda > Insecta > Coleoptera > Chrysomelidae > Galeruca > Galeruca laticollis. The sequence continues at coordinate 112,867,612 of OY998177.1, read as the reverse complement.
TGAAATTCAATTAATATCCTTGAAAATTGAAGAAAAAGTGAAAATGTTTATAATAACCATACCTAAACGAATATGCTCTTTACCGGGCAAAAATCGACATCATATTTATATTTTACGATACCCTCAGAATTTTAACGATTGGAATAATAGAAATATCAATTTGTATTTCGACTTGCTTCGAAAATAAAAATAGAATCGGTAAATAACACCAAAAACTAGTATTTTGCTTTATCGCTTAACAATAAACAAGTTACAAAAAATCTGTAGATTTATTTTAAAAATAAATAAATGTATTGACATTCAAGATTTTGCAAAATTATTACAGATTAAAGGCTTATGTTAGTTCAATTCTTGCGAAGAAGGGCCATTTTAATGCATGCGGTAAATATGAAAACATATATTAATCAAAATTTTATTTTACTAATTGCACAGGAAGAATTGTAAATAAGCTCACCTGTTGATCCTCCACTGCTTCCTTGGGGCCCCAGATGCTCCGATGTGCAACGTTTACTAAGATGAAAGGCGATTTTGATTTTCTTTAGAGAAACAAAAGTGCAAACAATGAATTCGCACTTCTCGTAACTTTCCATGCGAACTTATTTACCGGCAAGTTCCTGGTTCATTTATTGTTTTCGCTTTTCACGGGAGATTACAGGTTTTCGCTCTGTCCTTTTCCACCTGTGCATTTTTACGCATTTAATAGTGAGGAATAATTCATTAAAATGGCCATATGCGCGCTAAATTTAGATTTATTTCTAAATTTTAATTACAAAAAAGAAATAAAAATGTTCCTAGTCGGGAGAAGGTTATAGGCAGTGTTGAATTCTTAACACTATGTGATAAATAATTATAATAATAATAATATATGTTTATTCACTAGAAATTACAAAGTATAACAAATGTAGATCAAAAATCGTAAATAATCACAATGCCCCACAGAAGCTGTAAAAAACAGCTCGTAAGTACACCGACAAAATTAGTTACACTTACAACAATAGTAAACTTAGCAACAATAATGATAAAAATAATATCACAAATAATACATAGCATAATCAGATTATTACAACAAAATATTAATTTAAAAAAATATAATATGAAAAATTAAAGGAATAATGAAAATGAACCTGTACTACTACAGAAGAAAACCTGTAGTATAACACCGAAAACTCCAACCTTCAGCCAATGTAACCGTGTGTAGTTGTGGATACTTCTCACGTTACGATTTTCATACCACAGAATTCTCTTTTCTGCTCTAAAATGAAATGTTTTAGTTTCTTTTTAAATAATCGGATATTCTGAATAATAATCTGGAATACGGTCGTAAATCTTACCGGAATAGAAAGAATATGTTTTCTGACAACTCGTTTTTATCATCCTAGGGACTGTATGGAAATGTCTATTCCGAGTATTGTAATTATGGATTAGTAAGTTGTATGTATTTTTTGATCCATGATATTCCACTGGAACGCATAAAAAGTATAGTTGTTTCAAATCCAATATTCTACTTTCAGAATACAAAAGATCTGAAGAATAAAGGTTCCGTTTAGACATTATGATTTCTAGAAATCTCCTCTGGATTATATTTAATGGCTCCAGGTGAGTTTCCAATGCACTTCCCCAAACATGGATTCCATATCGTAGAAGGCTTTCCACTAATCCAAAATATAAATTGCGGAGATGTTGGCTAGAAATATACAAAAATAAGAGAAATAGGGTCGTTAATTCTTTGAAGTACAAGAAAAAAGAATTTTTTGAACGTAAAATAGATGAACACAAGAATGATTCTAAGGAAATGTGGAAAACACTAAAAAATCTAATTGATGGTAAAAATCGGGAAATTAAACTTCTCTGTAAGGTTTTCTGTTCAGGGGTCTGTATCTTCCGCTAGAACTGAAGAAGAAGCAGCCAACCAATTAAATAATTATCTTGTAAATAGTATATGTGAAATAGCAAATTCAATACCTCAAACTGAGGATTGGACACCAAATTTTCAAAGTTATATTCAATCAACATTAACTGATTTTAAATTAATTACCTTAGATCGACTAAAAAAATCTTTTTTTTCGTTATAAAATAAGGGAAGCTATGACGAAATATTAGTGCTAAGTTTTTGAAGGAGATCTTTTATACAACTGGCTTTGCAGTATTAAATTTTATAAACACATCGCTGGAAACAGGAACATTTCCTGATCGACTGAGAGCTAGAAAGATGTTCCAGTCCAAAAAATTGCAAACGATACAGACGCATCCAACTTGCGGTCTATCAATACACTTCCGACGATTAAAAGATTATTAGAAAGCGTGGTTCGTGACCAAATTTTAGAATACTTTATTAACAATGGTTTGTTTGTGGAAAACAGTCAGGATTTACGGAAGGCCATCCATGTGAAACATCTTTACAATTGACTATATCTAAATAGAAACAAGTACTTGATAAAAATAAACATATAATAGCAGTTTTCTTGGATTTTAAACGAGCTTTTGAGACGATACATCGTAAAACTTCGATTAATAAATTGAAATATTATGGTTATACAGGACTAGTTCTTACCTGGTTTGAACAGTATATGACTAATACATTACAATGTGTAAAGCTAGGTAAATCAACATCTGAAACGTTAGAGAATAACTTAGGAGTACCTCAGGGAAGTGTATTGAGACCGGTTTTGTTTATTATATATTTAAATGACATTAATTATATTGAGTGTGATTTTATTATTCTATTTGCAGATGATACACTGTTAGCATGTTATGGGTATAACTCTGAGGAAATTTTTATTAAGCTGAATAACATGTTGAAAGTCTTAACCCAGTTTTTAAATAAAAATAAACTCAAGCTTAACACTTAAAAAACGAAGGGGGAGTAAATATGAATTGAATCAGATAAATTATAATAGATATAATATTAGAGCTGAAAATGAGAACATAGAATGGGTCAATGATTTTAAATACTTGTGAGTTATTTTAGATGAAAATTTATTATTGAAACTCCATTGCGAATATATATGTAAAAAAATAACAAAAACGCTATTTTTCTTCTCAAGGGTTGCTTCACATCTCTATCTCTTCTCTAGATTAACAGTGTAAAAAACTGTTATACACCCTCATTTTGATTACTGCGGATCATTACTTCACAAATTAGGTAATAACTGTTGACAAAGACTAAACAAAAGTTGCAAAATAAAGGAATGAGAATAATCCTTCGATGTAACATATACACACCGATAAATAGTATGCTGACAACTTTAAGATGGATTTCGGTGAGACAAAGATTTTATCATTTAGCAATGATTTTTGTTAACAAATCTGAAAATAGAAAACTTCCTGAGTACTTCAATGATTTTATCATCTATAATAGTGAAATACATAACTACAATACTAGATCAATTAAGATTTTTATATACCACAAGCGAGACTGGCCATAGCAACAAAATATATTTTTATATGCGGATTACGAGAATTTAATGTTTTACCTACTGAAATTGAAACGAGTATCTCTCTACCTCAGTTTAAAAAAATCTAAAACAATTAATTTCCAAGCGGTAAACTAACTTTGTAATTTTTGTATATACGTTTATTTTTATTTTATTTTCTTTTTCTATTTTTGTTTTTATTTCATTCTGTTTTATTTTTATTTTATTTCGATATGTATTTTATTTTTATTATATTTTGATATGTATTCGTTTTTTAACTCAACCATTTTCATCAAAAATATAATAGTTAGAATTTCCTTAAAAATTATAATCCAAGTGATATCTCTCTATTTCATCGAGCTTTTTATCACGGTAATAAATATCTAAATATTTTATATGAAAAGTTATGGTATGACCAATCTGCATCCAGAACTACTCCAACTAATTCTTGAATAAATTCTAATTACCAACTGTCAGTTGGCAATATTATAACAGATTAAAACCAGTTAATTTTGTTTCCTGCAGGAAGTCCCGCTCCTATTTTGCACCATGTGGCGAATTTTAATTCTGCAGCGAATCACGGAATCGTCAAAAATTTTGAAGCGAGCAGCGACTGCGACTGTCATAAAAATAAATTGAGGAATTTAAAGTATACTGATTTCAACACTGTGAGTGTTGATGGATGATTAGAATGTTATCAACAGTTTGAAACATTTTGCAATGAAACTAATATATGATTGCTGCCATAATGAATAACCATTGACTACTCTAACATTCTTTTTCATATCAGACACTTCAAAAATGTGATTTCGTGGATGAAAATATATCACACGAAATTAGTAATAAAGTATCAGAAATTAGTTGAGTGGAAAATCAGCTTGAAATACTGTTTGTCGCTAAATTGATACCACTGTTTTTCTAGTACATTATAGTACAGTCATATAAGCCAAAAAAGGGGTATAAGAGGGAAGTAAAATGTAGAAAAATTGGTATACACCTTTGTATAATGTATGAAATACATAAGAAACTCAATTCAACGTATTATTGACAGGAATTATCATTTGACTTTGCACGATATCATTCGGTTACCAGTGGCGACGCTAGCAGCCGCGGGGCCCTGTGAGAGGTGATATTAGGGAGGGCCCTTCCCCGGAAAATTGAGGTGCTAAATTATACATTTTAAGCCTCTCTAGAGTACTTTTTGTCAGTGTTATATCTCTATATTTCCTAGAAAAAATTGTCTTAAATAAGAACCTATGTGCTTTACTTATGGTCATCCACAACACTACATAAGAATGTATTTAATTAATTGGATAAACACTAGTGAAAGGCTGAAATCTAAGTACGTTTTTAAACGGCGATCATCTGTAGGTCTAATTAAAGCGACGCCAATCCTTGTCCTTCAACATGATTTTTCAGAGCGTAGCTGTAGTTATTATTTATGGATTTCACTTTACTCATCTAATCAGTTTTCTACTTATTGTACTGGAAGATTGTTAATTTTTTTTATATCCTTGGCTACTTAGTAAACGACTCGTTACGTTAGGCCGTGAAGACACCTCAATTCAAATGAGTTAATATTAACATAATATGCACATATTGCTTTTGAACTGAAGATCTGTTTTTATAGTTAGTATTTATGATAGTTGAAACAGAGTGTTGCATATTTTAAAATATTTATTTTTTTTTACGAGTATTTACATATTTTTATATCACATATCACAATACCTATTTTGAAATAAATAACGAGGGATGGGTAGTATACAAATAAGACAGCAAATAATCAGATGTCAGATATTATAATATCATAAAAAAACTAACACATGTTAATATTATATTTACAGTTGGAAAGTAAAACTTATGTTTACATTTTAAAACTTAAAACTACGGCAAAAAGTAGCGAAATTTATGAAAACATATTACTACATACACATATAAACATATTACTTTATTTTTTTATACTTTATTTTTAAAACTGTACTCACCTGCTCTTTTTATGAGCAAAATCATCAATCAAAGCTTTAAAATCTAAACTATGTGATACTTCATTTTCAATTGACAATATTGCTAGTGAAGAAAGACGGTGTTGTGTCATGGTGTTACGGAGGTAAGTTTTAATAAGCTTCAATCTTGAAAAACTCCTTTCCGCGGCCGCAACAGTGACATGAATGGTCAACACAATTCTTAGGGCGATGAATATATTGAGATATATATCACTCAGGTTGTTAATCGTGATAAACTTCAATGCCCTAAGTATTCCGCTTTGGTTGAGTTGGCCTTTTTCCTTGCTTCTCTTGTCTGCTTCCTCCACAACATTTGGAAATATTTTTAGTTCCTCAAACAATTCCAGTCCGTCTATGTTACGTTGGTTCCCGTCGGTAAGAGCAGTTTGAAGGTCTTTGCAATGATTTAAAAGTTCTCTGTCTGGCATTGACGACACATTCAATACGTTGTACGAAAACCCAAAAATGTTTTCGTGTTGCTTAAAGTAGCTTACTCTGAATGCCTCTTTCGGCGCTAGTTCATGAGCCTCGTCAGTTGCTTCATAGTCAAACATTTTCTTCTTTCGTCTAATTATTGGAGACTTAAAATTCGTTTCTGTAAGTCCAGTTTCTTCTGCCACTTCTCTAGCTGCTACCAGTGCAGAGTCAAAACCATTTTCTCTGTACTGATCCAAAAAGTTTAGAAATACCTTCAGATGGTGTATTGCTGCCTCTAAATTCATACTTGGACATTGCCACATTTGACTGATGGCGTGAATTTGGATTAGAATGTCATACCAAATCACCAATGAAACGATGAACTCAAACGTCGATATTTGATTCTCCTAGGACTGGCATTCGCTGATCAAGGCACAATCAGTACTTTTCTCTCTTGAACTACACAAAGCATCACATACTTGGTCTCGTTGGAACCTTACTGCTTTCACCGATTCAACCCTACACTCCCACCTCGTTTCTGAAAGACGCTTAAGTGAGATGTTTACATGTTCTTTTAAAATGGACCATCTCTGACTTAAACTAGAAAAAATAGTATATAATCTTTGTAAAGTGCCAAAAAATGTCTGTGCTTGTACACTGGATGATGCAGCGTCACCTAAAACCAAGTTCCAACTGTGGCTTCCACAGGGTACAAAGAATGCCAATGGGTTGAGGTTCAAAATCGTTTGTTGCACACCATTATGAACCCCTCGCATATTTGAACCATTATCATAGCTCTGTCCCCTGCAATTGGCTAAATTCATACCTAGCTTTTCAAGTTCCTTTAGTAAGTAGTCGGTCAAACCCTCGGCTATGGTTGTGTCAACTGCAACAAACCCAACAAAGTGTTCTTCAATTTCAGCAGTTCCTAGGTCAGTAGTTCTCAAAACTACGGACAGTTGCTCTACCCTTGCTATATCACGTGTACAATCAAGAATGATGACAAAGTATTTGTTTTTCAATATCTTTTCTCTTATTTTTAATACTACGTGGTTTGCCATGAGTTGGATAAACTCATTTTGATTATCTTTACCAAAGTAATGGTTCCTGATATTTTCTTTCTTGGAGATGCTATTCAAATGTCCTTTTAAAATAAGGTCGAACTTAGCAATGAAATTACCACTTCTCTCTGTATTATCTGGGGAAATTGTTTCTTTGTGACCCCTAAACTCTAAATTGTGAGAGGCCAGAAATTGTACAACTGCCAGTAGTCTTTCCAGAATATCTCTCCAACGTTGAGCTTCTGACCTTATTTGAGCTTTTGTTTCACAGTCAATGGTCTTCTGATTTTTCAATCCTTTCTCAAAATCAAACCATTCAATCATGCATTGTCTATAGACTTTGTTCATTTCGTGACTTTTCAAAATCACGCCCAAGTGTTGCTAATCATCAGTTCCTCGTTTAGAGGTTAAAGCACTTGCGGATGCATTGTCGCTGTTCAAAAATATTCTGCATGCAAAACAGTGCACAGAGTCATTGGATTTTGAGTAGACAAGCCACCGTCTTCTCTGTTGCTCGCCGTTTGGCAAACTCTTAGTGTAATGAACTTCACTAAAGTGTCGTCCACTTTCATTTTTAGGAAAATTTCCGCCTGTGACGAATACAGGACCCTTCTCAATAATTCTAGTCTGCTCTGATTGGGTTAGGCCGCTTGGCCATAAATAAGGGTCGCTTACATCGTGGTTTTCGATTTCATAATTTTCTTCAGTTCTGTTTTGTTCTGGTTTCAAAGGCAAATCTTCTCAAAGAGGTGAAGATGGTGCTTCTGGCGGCGGTTCCTGTTGAGAATATGAAGGAGCCTGAAGCAGATGAACGAGGGCAGACGACACGGGCTGCGAAGCCGAATCAGATGAACACTCAAATTGAGAATGATGGGGTGCCTGGAGACTTTCCTGACTTGAATTATTCAATACGCATTTCTTTTGGGTGTCAGTATCTCTATCATTCTTCTTGTCCACTTCAGTTTTTGAAAACTTTGTTAAAGAGTTACGAAGCTGTCCTTCAAGTTCGGCTCGTTGTGCAGCTATTTTCCTCTTGTTACTCCCTGATTCGTATTTTCTACCAATGTCTCGGTCACGGGAAGCCATTTATAAGGTGGCCACCTGCAAAGAAAGATGAAAGATTTTTGGATAACCCCATAAAGAATGCATGGAGAAAAATGTGATCATATTGACTCGCATAACTCGAAAACAGCTCGACCGTTTCCGCCAATGTTTATTTTATATTTTCGTTAATAAATAAGGAAGGGTTATACCACGAGAAAAATACATTTTTTTACTTGAACATCATTTTTATGGCACTTTCGGATATTCCATAAAATATTTCAATCATTTGTACAAGAAAATTCCTTTCATATAATATAGAATCTCCATCTAGTGAAAAGTCATTTTGTTAACATAGTGTTAGAAATATTCATTCAATATTAACTCAAATAATTCAGAATTAACATATTATGCTAGCAATATTGAAATTACGAATATTTTTTGACAGAACGGAGTCTGTCGGGGCAGCTAGTTTAACGAATATAATTGAATATTGCAGTATACTTCTAATGTAATCTATCCTATGTAATCTATATATTAGTACCTAATTGTACTTACCTCGCTATCACAAACGTAATTTTTAGAAGAGAAACAAACAGTTGACTAATGAGTATGCAGAAAGTGCTATATTCTCCACTCAAACTCACAGACACTGAGCTAATACACAGTTCCACAGTGATTCACTGTCGAAACAATACTGATTACTGAAAATCAGGGAAGGAGTAGAGCAGTGTAGGTTGCAGGTTGTGACAACCTACAGATGGGACAAATAGTCTGGGCGCGCGGCCGTGTCTTGGCGCGGGGTGGAGAGGGGTGTGTTTATCGAGCATTTCTACAAACATCTGGCCCGCATCTGGTGGCACTGACCTGTGAATCATCTAGTTATACAAGTAGTGGAGTGAGAGAGTCATCATTTCACATTTCAAAGCCGCGCGCCCAGACTTTTGTCCTACTCACGGCGTCACATACAGACTTTTCATGCTCATGCTCGAAAGCACTTATCGTTCCGCAAACACTAGTTGCCCGAGTGTTTATTTCGGTCACCGTGTACCAAGTTTGATTGAAATAATGTAGTTTATAGCATACAATTTTATTTTTAATAATACTGTACTTGTTCAAATTCAATCTATATAACTAAAACAAAAGCCTGCAGGGCATTTTTATATGCATGTATGCAATCTGTCACCCAGGAACCCGGAAGACTGGTGTAATAATCAAATACATAAATAATAATACAAATGTTTAAAATGTGGACTCGTAGATATTTCTTGAAAAGCCCCAAATTACTTCTGGATGTGTTGTCTGTCTAGTTGCAGTAGCATAGCAGTTTCGCGATTTAAAAAGTTTGATTTCATACTTCAATACTTGCGGGGCCCCAGACTTTAAAACATTAAAACCGTGTAGAAAATATTTATATACATATTTATTTATAAAATATTTTTTTTACGTATAAAATTAAAATAACCTCAGATCCTCAGAATAGGGGAAATATTAGATAAAACCTTCACAGCTTTCTGAAAAATACTGATAGATTGATAGAGCCTCCCGGGGCCCCGCAGGGGCCCTGTGAGGCGCGGGGCCCTGTACGATCGCACAGCTAGCACATGCCTGGCGCCGCCACTGACGGTTACTCAAATAACACAAATTAAAACAAAAGTTGTTGTGATCAGATTTTAGTGATTAGTCCTTATATGTAATACTTCCCTTGTTCTTATCAAAGAGAAGATTGGATTGAAAGGTTAAGTTGTAAATAAAAATGGCGGTATAAGTTACTCATACTAGATTTTGCAAGAAGGAAAGGGTAAAAAATAACAAAATGGCAGACAATGGAACATTCAAAAATAGTTTTAATATTTAACCGTTGAATAGTAATAACTTTCACACATGGAAATTTAGGAAGACGGAACAAGTTATATGAAATTAGTTTTGAAAATGAATACTTAAACACTGAAATAGAAAATAATGAATTAAAACTATGGCACAAGAGATTAGCGCATATTTGTAGTGAAAATTTGGAAAAACTCATTAAAAGAAATATGGTCAATGGCTTAGAACATTTGAAAATTAATAAAGTTGATTTTTGTGAATCTTGTATACAGGGTAAAATGACGAGGACTTATAACTCCAGAAATAAGGCAACTAGAATATTAGGCATAGTACGTTCAGATGTGGTAGGTCCAATAACACTCATTAGTCATGAGTGTGAGAAGTATTTTGTGATATTTAGAGATGACTATTCTAATTTAGTTCAAGTTTTTATGATTAAAGGTAAACATGAAGTTTTTAAATGATTTAAGGAATTTGTTGATGCTGCACAGGCTAAGTTTAACTCAAAATTATCACTGTTGAGATGCGATAATGGTCGTGAGTATTTTTTAGGCGAATATAATGATTTTTGTCGTGAAAATGGAACAGTGATAGATTATTCTACATCGTATTCTCCCAACAGAACGGAAAGAGTGAAATATATAATAGAAGTCTAGTAGAAAAAGCTAGAGCTTTATTAGAAGAAGCTAGTTTATCAAAACGTTTTTGGAATGAGGCAGTTAGAGTGGCAGCCTATGTATTAAATCGGAATCAACACAGTAATTTAAACAATAAAACCCCAGCTGAGATTTGGAATGGTATAAGACCGAACATTAAAAATATGAGAGTATTTGGATGCATAGCATTCTCCCACATCCCGGAACAGTTTCGGTTTATTTGTATAATCTTTTAGAGAAGAGAGGGTATATCTAAATATTTATAAATGTATAAGAATAAGGTAATAAGGTAAGCATTAAGAGATGGTGTTGTGATCCTATTTTAGTAATTGATCCTTATATGTAATGCTTCTCTTGTTTTTAAAAAAGAGAAGATTGTATTGTAAGGTTGAGTTGTACAAAAAATTTGTGGTATAAGGCATTATCCAATATTGTATATTGAATGTACAGTTCATATAAAACATATATTATGTAAATATAATGGATGCTACGCTAGGAAATATAAAATATATTATTCAGTGTGAGTTTTGCTCTAATAACAAAAAAAAATTTATGCTCCGCAACATAATAAATGCAATGTAATGTTTTTGTCATTTATTCAAACAATAAACGGGTGGGATAAATTTTAAACACTCGGTATGGCTACTTACTAATTTATTTAAACGCTAACTCACTAATCACTAACACTTAATTTATATATACAGTATATTCACTTAGACTATTTTATATAAACAATTCACTAATTCACTAATTTATTTGTTTATCTCACGATGTCTAATTATCAACTAACTAACTCTTCCTGATCAGTCCCCTTATATAATAGTGCCTTTTGTACTAGAAAATTCCGGGCTGCGGCTTATACACACAAATAATTTTTCTGGCGTTTTCTAGATAACTCTGGTCACGAAAACCAGTTCTAGATAAGATAGTCTCAATCGTAAACAGTTTTTTATAACTGCGTATCCGCCATAATTTTAACTATTATACCTGGCTTAGACAGGATCGGTTTTAGGGACTATACCAGTGTGCTGTTTCGTAACATTACCCCCTCCTTAAATGGAAGTTCCTCCTGGAACTTTTGTGTAGCCGAGACTGGGTGTTTGAATCGGCAACTGGCCCCATTTCTACACTTTCCGATCTTATGGAAATAGCAGGGCACCGTCTTTATCGGATACTGATAACGGGGGTTGTGGCTGCAAATTATTATCTGGACACCGGTATCTCTAAAGATAACCTCTACCATGTTCCTGATAACTCGCCAATCCAACTGGTTACTCGCTATCTTTGGCATAGCCAGTTTCTTCGCGCTGGATTCTAACGCATGGTCTCGGAGGTTACGAAGTGCTTCCCACACATCGCGGTAGGTAGATCGATGTTTGAATTCATCTTTAGTTACCACGTAGAAGACGTACCGCGAATTATGTTTCAGTTTCAGTGTCTTGCCAGGAGCTGGAATCTGGTCTTCAAGTTTTTCTAATTGCCCGAACTTCTTTCAAAAGACGGTTGCCAACCCTCGTGCGTTCTTGACACGGGCGAGGATGTTGCATGCCAGTGAATAGTCTTCCGGGAGAGTGAACAAATCTTGTTATTGTTCCGAAGTGACTCCATATCTAGCTTTCCCGGTACCTCCATACGCGCCCATAAATTCATCGAAGGTAGGGTCAGACACATCTTGAATAAGGCTTACTCCTTCCTCTAGGTCATGGTCTCTCCTTCGAATGGGGCTAGTCGGTTTTGGTGAACTACTTTTGGTTTTTCGTTGGGGATCTTGCTTATGCGATATATAACATCATTGTTCCTTTTCTTGATTAAGTATGAATCATCCCAGGATTTTTGTAATTTTGGAGAAAATCCTTTTCTCCTCGTCGGGTTGTATAACCATACTTAGTCCCCTTCTTTAAAACCGCTTTCTTTGGTCTGCGTGTCGTACCGACTATTCATTCTGTCGCTGGCAACTTGAAGATTTGTTCGAACTAATTCATGAATATCGTCCAGCCTTCTTCTCAATTGGATCACGTAGTCTTCGCCTGCTAGATCTTCTTCAGGCCGACTGCCAAATTCCAGGTCACAAGGAAGCCTCATTTCACGTCCAAACAGGATTTTCGCAGGTGTTTCACCCGTGGAGTCATTGACGGCAGATCGATAAGCCAATGCGAACAGGGAGAGATACTGGTCCCAATCTCTCTGATGGCTGGATACTACTGTGGACAGGCATTTTCCAATAGTCCTGTTCATTCTCTCGACCATTCCATCTGACTGTGGATGTAAAGCTGTTGTCCTGGTCTTCTTCATTCCCAGCTTGTCGCAAATCTCCTGGAATAGATGGCTTTCGAAATTTCTTCCCTGGTCACTGTGGACTTCCATGGGCACTCCATATCGGCTGATGAATTCTTTCACCAATACATCCGCGACAGTTGTGACCTCTTGGTTCGGGATAGCTTAAATTTCCACCCACTTTATGAAATAATCCATTACAACCATATGTACTTGCTATCATTTTCTGTCGTCGGAAATGGTCCAGCGAGATCTAAAGCAATGCTTTCGAAAAGGCTTCTAACATTGTACTGTTTCATGGGTGCCTTTCTCTTGCGATGTGGTCCATTACTCGTAGCACAAGTCGTACATTCCTTACACCAATCCTTCACATCGTCGGAGCTGATCATCCAATAAAACCTTTCACGAACTCGCTGAAGGGTTTTGTTCACTCCCAGATGACCTCCCGATGGACTGTCGTGTAACTTCTTCAGTACCTCAGCTACTCTTGTTCTCCGGATAACTAGCTGTCTCTTCATCTCAGAACCATCATCGTTTTCAAGGACTCTTTTCAACAGCCCTTCTTCCAGGACAAGGGAGTCCCACTGAGCCCAATACGCCTTGAGTTTCGGTGAAAATCTTGACACTTCTTGCCAGGTAGGTCGCCGGTTTTCTTTCTTCCATTGCCGGATCATCTTCAGGTGAGGATCATTCTCCTGATCTTCTCTGATCCTGGTGGGTGACCATTCCTCGTTGACTACTGTAATTATTGAAACTGCAACTTCCTTACATTTCGACTTGTTGCATTGTGAATAGTCTACAGGGCATGGCCGTCTAGGCAAGTAGTTGGCTTTTTGGTGATTCACATTAGCTGGATGTTCACCCCTGTCTGATTTCCCCTGTGTCTAGAGTTCTTGGGTTACAGGAGTCTTGGGGAGCTTAGACAGACTGCGTACGTGCTCTAGCTCACCACACTTCCAGCATTTGATCTTCTTCGGTCTCTTGTCTGCCATACTTTTCAACAAGTTGACGATCTGATCGAGTTTGTCATCGATATATTCTTCCTGCATGGTTCTACCTTTGTTGTACCGCGAGCTTTTCTTAGCTGCTTTGCATTTAAGAGGTTCTTGGTTTACAGGAGTCGTAGGACGCTTACACGAACTGCGTGCATGCTCTAGCTCGCCACAATTACAGCACCTGATCTTCTTCGGCTTCACGTCTACCATACCTTTCAACAGGTTGACGATCTGGTCAAGTCTGTCATCGTCACCTTTTTCCTGTATGGTCCTACCTTTGCTGTATCCCGAAGCCATCGTGGCTGCTTCATATTCAAGAGCAGCCGTCAATGCATCGACCAATGTTTTATGATGGGCTAGTCGAAGCGTCTTCTCCATATCGTTGTCACATAAGTCGTCAATAAAGGCCTGGATGCCTAAACATTCCATCATGTTCTCTGGTTCTAATGGATAAGTAAATCGAACTAATCGGGCAATATCCATTTCATACTCTTGAAGGGGTTCGGCACGTTTCCGCCTTCGGTTCCTCAGCTGGAATCTATACAACTGTTCCAAATGTTCGTGACCATATCGCATGTCCAACCTCTTCTTCAGCAGCTCGAAGTCATCCATTTCTTCAAGCGGTATTGTCTGAAGTACATCTAAGGCATCTCCGCGAAGCGCGATGGTTAAGTTCACTGCCTTCTCTCTATCGGACCAATTATTCACTCTAGCGGCTGCTTCTAATTGTTTCACATAATTTGTCCACGACATTTTTCCATGGAACGTTGGGGCCTTGACTCGGGTAAAACTGCCAATGTCTTCAAACTTAGGGTGTGTTTCTGGCTTGCAAGGTCTTGTTTGCAAAGTCTTCTTTTCTTCCGTTGGCGTCTCTTGAGTCCATATATCTGCCATTTTTTTTCTAACTCCTTGATTTTCTTGTCCATCGTTGTCATCTTATTCTCTATCTTTTCGTTCATCGTTGTGCTCTTATTCTCGATTTTCTCGTCCATCGTTGACATTTTATTCTCAATTACAGATTTTAGAGACGAAATTCAATTTTCAAAGTCAACGGCAATGTCGTTTTTCATTAATAAGATATCGGCAGATATATCGTTCTTCAAAGTAGAAATTTTCTCGTCCATATTAACAGAAATGTCGTTCTTTATAGTAGAAATATCGTTCTTTATAGCGGAAATATCATTTTTCACATTCGTAGAAATCTTCTCTTCCATGCCAGAAATCTTCTCGTCCATGTTCTCTTGCATGGCAGAAATCTTCTCGTTCATGGTAGCAGAAATTGACGAGATTAAGGTGGAAGCCTCGTCATTAAATAGAACTGTTTCTAGATCAAAGCCGTCATTTTCCAGTGTCACTTTAAATCTTTCTACTAATTCACTTTTCTTACCGGACGTTTCCAACTCACGATCTTCCAATTCTGCTCTTAATTCCGCCACTTTCAGATCCCTTAATCTCTTGGCCATTTTTACGTAGCAATGTATTTATATTACCCCACACCTGACACCAATGTAATGTTTTTGTTATTTATTTAAACAATAAACGGGTGGGATAAATTTTAAACACTCGGTATGGCTACTTACTAATTTATTTAAACGCTAACTCACTAATCACTAACACTTAATTTATATATACAGTATATTCACTTAGACTAATTTATATAAACAGTTCACTAATTCACTAATTTATTTGTTCATCTCACGATGTCTAATTATCAACTAACTAACTCTTCCTGATCAGTCCCCTTATATACTAGTGCCTTTTGTACTAGAGAATTCCGGGCTGCGGCTTATACACACAAATAATTTTTCTGGCCTTTTCTAGATAACTCTGGTCACAAGAACCAGTTCTAGATAATATAGTCTCAATCGTAAACAGTTTTTTATAACTGCGTATCCGCAATAATTTTAACTATTATACCTGGCTTAGACAGGGTCGGTTATAGGGACTATACCAGTGTGCTGTTTCGTAACATGCAAATACCACTTGACAAATAAGAAAGGCGATACTCGCGAAAAACTGATTTTGTGACATTTGATTTTCAAAATCTCATAGATTTAAAGTATGCAATTGACGCTGTTGTAACAAGACTGAACCACAGTATACAAATACAAACAGTAGTGCGTCTTGGACAGGCGGCAAAAGTCGCGCAGATTTGACTGCGCAGACTAGCCGCCATGTTCCGAGGATAAAATATTTGAACCAATGAAAAAGAAAGAGTGTGGTACATTCTCCTACAACTATCACAATCTGAATAAAACCAATGGAATATCAACATTCCAGTTATTTGACAGTCTGTGCGTCTGACATTACTCGGCACGATGAATAGAGGAACAAGAAATCGTCACGAACGGCATTTTCATCTGTGATTTCCATTATTTCACTTTATGTTGATTGCATCTTTTGTGAACAGCTATTTTATAAATTGTTTTTATATGTATATATAAGGTAAAAAAATATCAACATTTATCAAACGGAAATTGAGAAAAGATCTTCATTTGTCGCTTTGTTACAATACAGAAATTTTTAAGTATGATTCTGTCGTTCCCAATAAGATGGCTTCTGACCTAATATTTATCCAGAAAACATGGCCGACAGTAACTTTTAAACATCAAAGGTACCGCCTTAAAGATGCACTACAGTTTGTTAGGTATAGTGTGACTGAACTTTGGAATTGGAGCAGTATCAAGAAAAATAACAGTTTTACAAAAAGAAAATCATAATTTGAAAAATAAAATCGAGTTGCTTGGAAGAACATCAAAAGGGAACAATATTATTGTGTTTGGACTGGAAAGAGATGATACTATATAGGATATACAATCACCACATTAAACAATTTATTGAACATATCTTTAATTGAATAATATTTCAATAACATTTATTCACTAGGACGAAATGAAAATAGTTCAATTAAGATTCTTATTAGTTCATTTCTCAAGAAGAAAGCCGTTTTTCAAAATGTCGAAAATCTAAATGGAAAAAGAGTTGCAATAGCTCAAGATCTAACTACAAAGCAGAGAGAAGAATTTAAAATTCAGAATACTCATCTAGACCTTGCTGAGCAAAACTAAGAAGAAAATTGCTACAGAAGGCAAGGTAAACTTTATGTGAACAGGACATCATATATGTAGTGTGACTTAAGAATACTAGAGCAGGATGATCTAAACACATCTATTAAACAAACTTCACACAGTGAACCGAATACACCTATTACACAAAAAAAGTAGAGAGTTCAAAGGAAAATAGTCGTACAATTACAGATACCGGAAAATATATGCTAGCAGATGATCTGAACAGAAATAATTAAACTCTCAATACACGAACTTCATTCGACATAATTCAAGATAATCAATGACAACGTAGATAATTATATGTCAAGTAAAGACGAATATTAAAACTAAGTATGTCTTCACAAGAACCGTTAAAAACTCTAAATTGTAAGTAACGAGCTTATCAAATATACTACATTTTCTCCCCCTCAGTATTAATGACGAAATCTTGGAAATGACTTGGAATACGTCGTTCTCTATTAAATTTTCTTAGCTCAATTACTTGGGCATCGGTGCTACCCATTTTGAAAATTGTAGGTTGTTGCGGTATTTCAGAAGAGTCGGAGGTATTCAGAGACTGTATTATATCATTGGTAGTAGATTCTGGGTAATTGGTGCCACCTTGTGTTTGAGAATTTGCTTCAGTATGATCGCTATTCGTAGCTGTTGGCATTTCTTTTCCTTCGCCACAAGGAGCTAATTGTTTCAGAGATACTGTCAGTTCTCGGCCATTCTGAAGACGGACAAGGGTATTATTAGAGTCTGCTTCTAATAGATCTAGTTCGTAGACGAGTGATTTGTATTTAGATGACCTCACTTGACGACGCATGAGTACTTTTCCGGGAGTCAACAACCACGATGGGATCGACTCGCCATTCGGTGAGCACCGGGGATGTTGAAACATGCGTTCATGTGGAGTTTTATTAGTGGCAGTACAAAGAAGTGACCGGGCATAATGAAGGGCATCTTGAAGAACAATTTCCCATTGAGAGGTCTTTAGCATACGTAATAGTTTTTCAGATTGTACCATTATGTACTTGGACATTTCCTTGAGGGTTATAAGGTGCAGTGCGACTGGTCGCCACGTTAAACATATCTAAGTATCTCTTGACTTCATCAGATATAAAAGAGGAGCCTCTATCAGAATGGATGTAGGATGCTATTCCGAATACAATAAAAAGATTATGTAAATTCTGTATTACCGTCACTGCTGATATATCAGAACATGGGAAGGCAAAAGGAAATCGTGAATATTCGTCAATGATCACTAATAAATATCGATTCTATTATGTGGAAAATAGAGGTCCCTTAAAATCGATATTGAGCCTCTAAAACGGTTCTGTCGCTTTTATCAATTTTCCTGACAACTTGACGAATCGTGGTTTCAATTCGCAGCATATCGGACACTTATTTGTTATTCTTCTTATTCCATCTATTAAAAATGCCAAATTTTTACTTCTAACATAATGATAGAGAGTAGTGTGTAATTGCTCCAATGTTTGTCTGTTAGTCGCTAGATCACAGTGAATTCTAGTGAATGCGTCTGCCACAGAATTAAATTTGCCAGGTCTGTATATTATGTCATACTTATATTCGGATAATTCTAATCTCCATCGCAGATTTTCTCGTTTGTGATTTTGCTACTTTCTTTTGAATTGAACATAAACGAAACTGATTCTGATTCTGTAAGAAATGTCGCCATTTCCTTAGTAATTCAATTATTGCGTAAGCTTCCCTCTCGATGGCAGAGTGATTTCTTTCCGACGGAGACAAAGTTCGAGAGAAAAATGCCACTGGGCGTCCTTGTTGCGAAAGAGTCGCAGCTATTGGGTTTTCGGATGCATCAGTTTCTACTACAAATTCCAATAATTCGTCGATGCGTTTGGCAGCCGAATCTGCAATCGATGTTTTAAGATCTTCAAATACCTCTTTAGCTTTATCGTTTAATGGAAACGTCATGCAGTGAGCTAGCGGTGCAATCAGTACTGAAAATCGGGGCACCCATTTCGAATAATGCGCAAACATCTCAAGTACCCGTTTCATGGCATTAAGATTAGTAGGGAGAGGATAATAAAGAAGAGCTTCTAGTCGAGACGGATCAGGTCGAATAGTGTTGTTTTCAATAACATATCTCAGTAGTTTGATGTGCGTTATTGAGAATTGTTTTTATTTTTTAGTATTATATGTTAGTTTATATTGCTTTGCAACCTGAAGAAAATGTTCTAAATTTCGATCGTGATCTGCTTGATCGATTCTACAAATGGTTACGTCCTCAAGATAGGAATAAGTGCCATGTAACTTTTCAGTTCCGATTATCCTGTCGATAGCTCTTTGAAATTCAGAAATGCCATTCGTAACACCAAATAGGATCCGCCGGAATTGACAAAGTTTGCCATTCGCTTCCAACGTAGTATAAATTTTGTCACTGTTCTGTGTGGTAGTCTGATTGTGAGTCGATAGTACTAAACACCGTATATTGAGCTACTTTATTCACTAAATCCTCGATCCTTGGTCGAGGATATGCATCTAATGAAGTGAATTTATTCAGTGTTTGTGAATAGTCAATGCACATTCTATTCGTTTTATTGTCTCCGGATACGACAACCACTTGCGCCCGCCGAGGTGAGTTACTCCGCACTATAATACCTTCTTACGTCATTTGTTGGATTTCATTCTCGATAAAGTCACGATCTTGATTTCAAAATCTAAGAGATAGAAAGATCAGCCCAAGAATAAATTCTTAGAATATCTAGGGAAGGTTCAGACAATGAGAGTATTTAAAATCAGGGAGCGTGGTACTCTCTAACAAAATACATCTTTTCAGCGAATCTTCCCAGTTACCAAATGTTCAAGAAATTAAGTATCGAAAAGAGCTCCATTAGAATGCTGATTAAGAGGAGAGACTGGGAAATGGAATATACCATCGAAACTCTCAAAAAATCACCATTAGATGGTTCAAAAACTACCGCAGGAACTGGTGCTGGAGTTTTTGGGATACTCATTATCGTTAGGTTCCTGTCCGAGCGTCCTCAAGGTAGAAATAATTGCGATCGAAAGATGCTCGGAAATGAATCTAGAAAGAAACTATCGGAAATGTGACATAGCTATCCATTCTGATAGTCATACAGCTATACAAGCATTGAGCTCTCATGTCATTGATCCAAAGTTGGCATGATAGTGCCGAAAAAACTTTATGAACTAGGCAAGAGTAACAGGGTCTATTTAATCTGGGTTTCCGTCCACTCGGGAATCACAGGAAATGAAGAGTCCTACACACTTGTCAAGAAAGGAGAACAAACGCCCCTTTTTCCAGAGTCTTTTTGTGTGATGTGTCAAAACTAAACCCTGGGAAGTGGGGCCAAGGTAACTAAACAACGTTTGTAAACTGTTTTTTGGGAGTGGATTTTGAAATAAAGTCTTTAGTCAATCTGTTAAGTGTATCTTCTCTTTTATTCAAACATTTTACATAATAATACTACTATTAATACGTCATAAAACTTAAACTTTGTGTATTTGTTATGTATAATATATGAAATTTTATTATATTTTCCAAAATAATACAGAAATTGTGATATTTCACAATGCAATAAGTTGAATAATCCGATAAGGTGTTATGAACAAAATAATACGATCTGTTCGATATTGTAAAAAACAAATCAGGTGTATGTAGAATTTTTTCGTCACGACTATATCAATTTTTAGGATATATAACCTATATCTACTTCAAAATGAGTCACTATTTCGTATGATTAGAAGTATCACGTGATATCTTTTAGTACAGAGTAACGTGTTTTACATTTCGTGACAAAATTCTCTTGCACATTGTCTGTTGAACCTACATATATCAAAACTATACCCTGTCTTAAAATTCGCATACCTTAGACACAAGAGATATATGAGCAATTTATAAAGATATCACCATAAATTATTTTTGAACGCTGAGATGATGGGCCTCGTCGCAGACACATAAATTATTTAGGAATACGTAAGAGT
This sequence comes from Galeruca laticollis, assembly GCA_963921935.1. Taxonomy (NCBI): domain Eukaryota; kingdom Metazoa; phylum Arthropoda; class Insecta; order Coleoptera; family Chrysomelidae; genus Galeruca; species Galeruca laticollis. The sequence goes on along the minus strand of OY998177.1, from coordinate 112,846,885 downwards.
CATGGCCTAACAACCGCTAATTCACTGGTTCATATATATGTTAGATTAATGCTTGTAACTAGCATTTCAATGCGATAATTGAGATTGTTTGATGAAAGACATGATTATACAGCGGAAAGTAGTAACTACAGTATAGGTCCGAAATACAGTTTCACACCATTATTTCAGACCACAAAATTCCAAACGTTAGTATAACGCGTCCACAAAAATGGCGAAAGCATTCCAATTGATATCTTTGTCCAACTCATTGTTATTTTGAAACTGATTATAGTCCAGAACCGCAAGTTTAAATTTTTGTAAAATTAAATAACACTACAAAAAAAATTTAAATTTAATATTGATTATTTGACGCATATAAAAAAAAGGAGGAGGAGGAGGAGGAGAAGCTGAGTTCTCATAAAGAAAAAGGTAAGTACACTGTGTAGAGTTATTTAATTTTGAAAAATTTAAATTATATCGATGGAATTGGGCATACAAATTGTACAATATATTATATTGAATGTTTTATATATAAAAAAATATATATTGATATTTCAACAATAAATAAAACAAAAGAAGATGAATATAACTGGGGAAAAAGTTCAGGAGGAGAGAGAAAAAGGGTTGATGGATTTGAAAGTAAAAGAATTGGAGGAGGAATTAGAGAGAAGAGGAGACGATACTTTTCGACTCAAACCGGAAATAAAAAGCAGGCTGGAGAATATATTAGAAATAGAGAGAAAAGACAGAAAACAATACTGAGTGAATGAAAACGACGAATACTCAGTGTGTATTAATTTATTACTTTTAGGCTAAGCGCTTTCGGCTGTTAAGCCATTATCAAAGCCGTCGTCATTTAAAAAGTAATTGTCAAAGACATCAAGCTGATCAAAAACAATACTCAATACTCAAGATCTATCCAACCATCGTTATGATTGAGTCATTCGAATAAAAACTTCAAATACCCTATTATAAGGGTGTAAAATTATATTCACAAGATGTAAATACACTCAAAATTAAAAAACTGAGAGAGAGTTTTTTAATTTTGAGTGTATTTACATCTTGTGAATATAATTTTACACCCTTATAATAGGGTATTTAAAGTTTTTATTCGAATGACTCAATCATAACGATGGTTGGATAGATCTTGAGTATTGAGTATTGTTTTTGATCAGCTTGATGTCTTTGACAATTACTTTTTAAATGACGACGGCTTTGATAATGGCTTAACAGCCGAAAGCGCTTAGCCTAAAAGTAATAAATTAATACACACTGAGTATTCGTCGTTTTCATTCACTCAATTTGCATATAGTGTGTACACCATATCCACAGGCATTTCTAGAAAACAATACGTTTTAGAAACAAAACAAGGAGAGGAAGAAGAAGATACACCATTGTCAGAAGAAGCAGAACAAGAGTCTAAAAAGCAAATAGAAGGAAATATATAGGGAAACGAAGGTAAAAAATGGGAAACCCCAAATAGAAAGAGGAAATGGACGTAATTAGTATGATGATGAAAGAAATTAAATAATCTAATACAAGGATGGACCAAAATAGGAAAGAAATAAAACGAGAAATGAATATAAATATGGATTAAAATAAAACAAAGTGAGGATTAATAATAAAATCAATGGAAGAAAAATTGGGATACGTTGAGAATAAACTGGAAGAAACCGATGTATACATGGAAAATAAAATAGATTTAACTGAACAAGATATAAGAGGAGATGTGATTGGAAGGATCGCAGAAATAGAAAATTTACAGATCAACAGAATTATGGAAATAGAAGTGAATGAAATGGATTTCAAAGGAGAAATTCAAGAAAAAATAAATGAAACTAAAACGTGAGCGCGAGACACCCAAGAAAGAATGGTAAAATAGGACAGAACCCTTACTGAATTCCAACAAAAGAGGAAGAGAAAAATGAAAAGAACATTCGGGAAATACAGAAGGAGGAATTTCTGAAAAAAGAATCGAGCAAACTGGAAGTAGGATCCACAATGGAGATCAATCAAAGGAAACAGTGGAAAGGACGAGAAAGCTGGAAAACATGGAAAATAGGCTACTTACTTGCAGGAAGGGTACAACCAAAATGAGAGCAGGAGTTTTCAAGACATGAGAAATAGTATGGCGGAGACAAGAGTTATAAACAACTACATAAGAAATAGAGGTGAGCACAAATTTGAAGGGGACAATAGAAAAATACACACCCAAAAGTGTTTATAAAAACTTTAAGGAATAAGATGAGAAATGTTTGAAGTATGGAAGATATTAAGGAAATGATTCGAAAAAATCTCGATAATCTTGCCTTGGTATGGTATAACAGCAAGAAGGGAAAATTCTCGAATTTCGAAGAATTTGAAGACCTATTTATGAGGTATTTCTGGAAAAGTAATGCTCAAATAAGAGTGACAGGAAAACTCTACTCTGGCAAATGCGAAACAGGTAGAGGAAACAGCATGAATGATTACGCTATGAAGGTTTCATGAATGCGAAATTTTTAGATCAACCCATACCAGAGAAGGAGATTGTAATGTTTATTTCGAGGCATTTTAATTCGAAATAATCGATAACATTGCAATTCAAAATATAAAAAACATAGAGCAATTGAGTAAGTATCTGCAAGGAATAGAAAAGAAACAAGATAGACAATAATCAGAACAGGAACAGGAGTCAAAATGAGAACAAAAACTATAATAGGTATAATAATAGGAATCATTATGGAAATAATAATAACAATCAAAATAATAGAATGAATAATTATGAAGAAACCAGAAACAATCACAGATATAATAACAATGGGCATTATAACTGAAATAACAACCATAACAGGAACTATAACAGAAATTGTCAATACAACAGTAATATCAATAATTAAAGGAATAGAACATTTGGAGAATACAATAGAAATGGACATTATGAAAACAGACAAAGAGACGAAAACCAAGAACAAAGAAGGGACTAGAATGCAGAGAAGACAAATGGAAATTCTGAAGAAAGGAGCAATAGGAATGGAGAGCGAAGGAGAGTGAATAATATACGAAGACGGGAAGAAAGAGTGATATCCATAGAACCAGAGAGTCAATTAAGCAGAGCCCGATCAAAATTTTGGATCGAGCACATACCATATGTAAAAAAAATATGATCTGTACATATGAACATCCAAGGGAATACATAAAATTTGGGGAAGAATTAGAGTAAAACGAAATAATGGGATCAACAAAAATTAAAGGGAAATTAAATGGAAAACCAATAAAAATATTTATCGATACAGGTTCCGAAGCGTCTATGATAAAATCAAAATGAATAGAAGAAAATATTGAAAACCATGAAAATAAATTACTTAAAATACCAAAAAAATACAATAATAGGAGCGAATGGAAAGAGACTATGTGAAGTAAGTAAGTCTATAATACAAAAGATTGAATTGAAGGATGGGAAAGAACTTGAAATGCAACTACTGTTGTGAATAATTAAGGAACAGAGATAGTAATAGGAATTGATGAATTAACAAAATATAAGGCAATCATTGATTTTGAAAAGTTGGAGATAGAAATTGATGGAAATAGAATTGAATTTGAGAAGAATAATTTGGAAGAATTGGCAATTGAAGAGGATAAAAAGTTGTTATGGACTATAGAAAGGAGTGGAATTATGGAGGAATTGGAATTAGTGTGTGGAAATAAAGGATATGAAGGAAAAGTAGAGAATTTAATAAAGAAATATGAAGGATTAATTGGAAAAGAAATGAGAATTGCGAATAACTATGTGCATAAGATGGAAGTAAGAGGAACAGAGAATTTCATAGTAAGAACGTATCCCATACCTTACAAATATATAAAATGAAATGAATAGAAATACAGAACATGTTGACAGATGGTATTATAGAAATATGCAGTACAAGGTATGTGAATCCTAGTGCGGCAGTGATAAAAGCAAATGGAGAATATGTCTAGATGCAAGAAATATAAATCAATATGCTTCCGGTCTACATAGTCTATAAGGCAGACCACTTATGGAGCATTTGGACGGAATTCCGACTAACCGGAGCCAGATATAATCGCTCTCGTTCTGGATGTTTTGATAAAAATATTTTTGAAGATTGGTTTAATAACATAGTATTGCCATATCTTCGATCTTTGCCACCGGGTCCTAAAATTCTTATTGGAGATAATTTGGCAAGCTACATTTCGGCCAATGTTATTTCGAAATGTACGGAGAATGACATTCGTTTGGTGCTATTGCCTCCTAACAGTACGCACCTTACGCAGCCATTAGATGTTAGCGTTTTTCGTCCAATTAAGATCGCTTGGAGAAAGATACTTCAAGAATGGAGAAAAACATAATAAAGGAACTGTAAGAAAAGAAGTATTCCCACGCTTATTAACACAGGTATTAAATAGACTTTCAGAGAGTATGGAAAAAAATATTCAATTGTGCTTTGAAGCGACCGGTCTATTACCACTGAATAGAAATAAAATTGTATGCAAGCTACCAAAAACAGACAAGCAAAGAACGCAACAATGAGATGCAATTGTCGATTCACTAAAAGAAGTGTTTGAAAAATCTAGGTTTGGAGCACCAACCTCTGTTGGTAGGAAGAAAAAATTGTTTGTTGATGCAGGTAAAGACATTTTACAGGAAGACCTACAGCTACCATCAAAATCAGCGCCATATAAGCCAACTAAAAATAAAAGCATGAATAAAAAATTACGCCAAAATGTATCATCTTCTTCCCAAAGTGACGTGGATGAAGAAGATTTAACCGTCGACAGCGACAAAGATCTGGACCCAGAACCGTTTTCCGACAAAGACACCAATAAAATTGATGATAACATGTCACCTATGCAAGATTCTTCTGTCTCGACAAATTTTAAACGAGGTGATTTCATTCACGTTGATATGAGAACTGAAGCTGATACCAATAAGCAATATGTGGCAAAAATAATAAATTGCGAAAAAATGGATCTAATCTTAGCTCATTCTTGAGATTAAGTGATGAAATACCTAATGCATATGTTTTCCCCCGATAGAAGACATCGAACTTGTCGAGCAAAAAGAAATTAAGCAAAAGCTTTTAGAATATGGAACGTTACGACGAGGGCAGCAAAAATTTAAAAATATGTGATCTAAATTATTAATTTGATTGTAAACTGTCAAATGAATTTGCTTTTATTTATTTTTTCGTAGTCTCTAGGTATATGTTGGGTTATTTTATTAATGTAGAATATTATTTTTATAATAAATATGTGATGACCATAAAGCCAATTTTAAAAAAAAAATGTTTTTTGTGTGTAAAATAATGAAGAAATATAAAAAAAACTTTGTTTTTTGTTGAACCTACAAAATCAGTTATTGCGATTTTCATGTCGCCCCAATTGCGTTCCTACTAGCTACTACAATGTAAAATTAAGGCAAATTTCAAGTCGCCCCAACATGGGGTGACTTGAAAAAAGATCTTCCATATTTTTTTCCTAGGGAGTAGAGGAAGGTACAACTTTTTTAAGCGTTGTGTCTAATAGCCACCACCTTAAAGTAATCTAAAATAACTTTTATTTTAATTAGAACGGTAAATAAACGGCGGTAGGGTATAAATGGTATCAAGTCGCCCCATTTCTTTCTCGACTTTTATGACAAGAGGTTAAGTGTTGTAAGTTTAGCCTCTTGCACGTCTGGCGGCGTAGAATTCTTTATATCATCCACTAGGTATTTCCATTTTTATTGATATTTTGTATATGTGGAACAAACACAGATTCAATTAATTATTGAGGAAATATTGAACCGCCCTATAATTGTAATAGTAACGATAAATATTACCAGTGGAGAAAAGTAAAATATTATTGAAGACCCGTGAAGAGTGCCCAATTTTCTCCCAAGTTGTAGAATGAACATTTTTCTCAACTAAAAATGTATCAGTTCTATTGTACAAATTTTTAATATGATTAGAGAACATGTATATCTCAATTTTTCTGAAATATTAGAGTCGCAATATTTTACAAACTTTCGTGTATTATTCTACCTCTTCTTTGTGAAGACGTTATGTTAAGGACGTTTGTTGTTTCCAAGTCCACCTGATTACTTCTAATCATTTCAGTTTTGTTGATTTTGTCTTTGTTGACTGGAACACAGAATGAAAGACACGCAATTACTCTCATTCTCTCTGCTTTCCCGCAGCGAACACCTTCCGGTGGCCAGGATAGGCCCATTACGTTTAATTTTTTTCACAATAACCATAATTAATCTTGCTTTCAGTAGCGAGCGCCACCTATAGGGATAACTCGAGACTTAATTAAGTTAGGGTTTAGTTTGGTTTCTTTTAATTGTGTTTTGAATTCGAATCAACATGTGCACGAATTTCATTCACTTTTATAGCGCTTTGGTTGCAATGAAATGGAATTTCACATTAAATTTTATATTGCTCAGCATACATAAGAAACACATTATTTCAGTTAAAAAATGTTCCATTTTATCCAAATTATTGAATTATGTTACATAAAAGGTTTCAAAAATCGGAGAATAAAACATTAATCAACAGGTGTACCCAATTCTAACGATACAGATTCACTTCAATTTATCTATTTCCTTAGAACGTAATTAATCTTGTTGTCAGCAGTAGTACCACCTATCGGGTTGATAATTTGTTCGGCAGGGTTTGATATTAAATTTCTGTGAAGTTAATAATATTTTCATTACTGTGTATTGTGAATAAAATCAAAAATATATGATTTTTTGTATCTAGAATAGAATGTTATTAGCACAGAAAAGAAAATATAATAGTCTCAAATAATGCCACCAAATAAATATAATCTCTGAATATTTTTTGCTTTACTTCAAATGGATATTATTCTCAATAATTCTTCCACTCAGAACAAATTTAAATAGCAAAATGATTACTGACGCTATTAGTTATACCCACTAATTTTTGTTTGTCGAAAATTGTGGTATTTGAATTTTGATGTCGGGTCCAGACGAAGCAGACAAAAAGTGAACACAATTTTGAGACAAAAACTCCACAAAATTCCAGGTATTCAGACAATCAGTCCACGCCAAAAGGGTGAATGTGCAACAAAATTCAGTTATTGCGAATCAATTGTTTAACCATGTGGCATTTCCACCGGGAAGAAAATTTTGAGAAATGAAGACTTATTGCTAGCCGCGAGCTCCCATGGAGCATCAAAGTATCGCAAACCGAGATCGGAACTTCGAATAAGTCGCTGTTATGTAATTATCACTAAAAAAACGACTTTCGCTTCTACTTAGATTTTTTTGGTAATTCTCTAGTAATTATTACTACTATTTGGAACTTAATTGTTACAGTACTTCTAGCTTGCTTTTAAACTGTCACGAATGGAACTGTTACCAAGTAAAATAACTTTGAAGTAGCAAATACTTTGAAGTAACAATCGATAGTTCCAGTTACTGGTATATCACAGCTAAGTTATCGATAAATGTATATTAATTAGATTCTCATTAGTTTCCTTTCGTTTGAAGGTAGAATTGGAATTTTTAGTCTGATAACTATCGAACAGTTATCAACATCGACAGTTTTTGATTTCCGGTGTGACTGGAAGATGGTACATCGTGGCTTTGAAGTATGCATCTTGCTAGAAATGAAATATTAGTAGCCCAGGTTGCTAACCTGTTGAGGGATTTGTTACTCTAGCAAGAAATTATTACAAAGATTTTGAGTGGATTGAATTGTTTGTTTGGATTGCTCGAAAATTCTCTTGTAACCTCTTCATTGAAGGATTTGTGCCGCTCCCGCGTAGTTCCTACTTCAAATACAAAGACCAGGAAGAATATTGAGGCATAAATCACCATATTTGTTGAAGATTTCGCCAGTCTTACGTGACTTACCGCATCTCTGAAAGATATCCCAAGGAACCCCTTGGCCAGGGGTTCTAATTCTAAGCAGTGACGCAAGTTTGTTTAAGCTAGTGATAATCCTCGATATACCTACTTGCTGGATTTAATATTTTAGTAGGAGATGTACTATCCTTCCTAATTGTAAACGCAGCGCCTTATTTAGATAGGTGTACTATTGAGCTTGGACATGAATTTGTGTTTGTAGACTTAAGCGTTCCAGTGCATCGTTTCGCTTCCTTGAATTAAGTAACACCTTATTTAATTTTAGTATGCTAATCACTTGTTTTACGTAAGATTCATTTTTTGTTGATGAGACATAAGTTAGTAGTAATTCTACCGTTGTCGTTATGCCTTTTTTTCTTACTTGTGCGGATATTTTATGTAGTGTGGTAAATGTATTATTTGTAAACTGCGTCTAAGGTTTGAGTTGAGATCAATAGGTAATTGGATTATTCGCGCATGCGCCTGAGTTCAAGTGGTGTGTTTTTTTATATTGGATTATTCTACCTACAGCGACTAAACTACACCTCCCTCACCTTAGCGGTCAGTATATTAATGAAATCCAGGTAGTGTTCACCATTCACACAACTGAAGGTGTATTTATCTACATTTTGGCAAGTGCCACGGTAGGAACATATAATAATTAAATTTCAGTCTACAATATTATTCTCGTTAGCTTTTTATATTAATAATACTGTCATTATTAAATAGTTGAATTCGACCTATGAGTAGTTTAATTTTGTATGTACAATAAGACTTCTATAATATTGTAATAAACCTTTTGGTAAGTTGGAGGTTTATATGGAGAACTTGGGGATACTTGGAACAATTTATCTTGCGCCCATTTAAGATCATTTATATTTGTGGACCGCACGACCGTCACCACTAGAGTTCAGCCGCGAGCATCTCAGACTGTCATCGTAGTGTGTTTTAGTCGATGTACGTCTACATAGGTTTGTTAATACTACGTTACAGTAGTAGTAGTAGTAATATTTAAGGTACAAATAACTGTCTTGCTGTTCACGAAAACTACTTCACACACTTTATCTTAAGATTACCACAAAGTTCCAATTACTTAAAAAAATCACTTTAAAGTAATGGTCCCTTTATAGGGGCGAAAATATCTTCCCGTTTGTAGGTAATCGCAGCATTAGTTCGTTGAAATCGTTCGAGTTTACCTCATCTTTGTTTTCGAGCAGTTTTGCTTTTTTAGTGCTGTGAAAATATCAGCTGTAAGAAAACAGGAGATTTATAGACACACATCCATGTTGCATAGAAAATTAAAGCAGCAGTTGGCCTAATCGATTCATAACAGTGGTAGTATGAAATTCAATTTGAAAAAAAATGTTTGTCTTCGGAATTCCGGTAAGTAGGCAAGCATCCATGAAGCCACCTGCAGAAACACAATTGAACCGACATGTTATTGAAAGTAGAGTATTAAATTTTAATTTCTATTTAAATGAGTTTCATAATCGTTCAACAGTTCCCAATGAAATTGACGTTAACAATCAAAATTATGTTGAATATTGTCTAATTGTATCAGAGATGAATAATAACTAAGAAAAAAATAATACAACCTCGCATATTTATTTATTGCATGAACTTACATAATGGATATTAAAGCATATTAACAGACAGCTCGATAAATGATTTGCTTCTAATATCAAATACTAATGGTATGGCATTACCTGCTGATAGTAGAACCTTACTTAACACTTCGAAATCGGTAAATATTGAGCAAATGAAAAATGGAGGATACTGGTATAATGGCGTCAAAAATTCTTTAATGGCAACATTTTCTCAACTTTCTAAAAATATTAAACTTTCGTTGATTTTTGATGTGTTAGAAGTGCACCTATAGAATGTTGGCCAATTTTTATGAAAATTGAGAGTATTCAACAATTAAAACCCATGGTAGTGTCAACTTATTGTGGAGAGAAATAACCGCCTTTAGAATAATACTTAACGTCATCTATTAATGAGTTAAATAGTATTATTGAAAATGGAATTTATTTGAATGGGTATAAGGTAGAACGTGAGCTAAGATATTTTGTATGCGATACACTAGAAAGGTAATCAGTCACTTAATGCTCTTATCAGGAAATAACGAAGCCGTATTTTGATCAAACCACGCATCCCACGCAAATAGCTATAAATACGCACTAAGCACTTAATTATTGCTGGTTAAAGTTCGAATTGGAACTTAATTGTGACAATGGGAGTTTCGGGAACTGGTTTTTTAGTTATCGCGACTATATAGTTTGAAACATCTTCAACAAATCGACGGTGACATTTCAATATGTCGTATTTCAAATAAGTCAAGTTTTCGGTAAACAGAAAAAACTAGTCTGGATGGGAACTACACTAATAATGAAAGGTTTTACAAATTATTCATTTAAAAAAATATATTGATAACACTAAAAACAAGTTATTACGAAAATAATGGAGTTATGCCAAATTGAAATCTCAAAACTTACGAACGCTAAAAAAATAGAACATGATTTAACAATAATATGGCTCAACAATTATTGCTTAATGGGCATACTTGACAGCTTGCAAATCCATTGTCAAAGTGTGGCATGTACCGTTTTAACTAGCTTTTCACACGGTTTTTTCTCTCCTCGTCCCAGCTTTTTTTCCTGTTTTCAATCCATACCTTTCTCTGTTCCATATTGAAACTTATTCCAAAATTTGGAAAAAATTGTTTTTCTGGTTTCTTTTGGGTTTTTGGCAGAAATTAAATTAACATGAGGATACAAGTTTTGTTTCTTCACGTTTTGTGTCGTGGAAGGCTTTTCTTTGTTGTGCTGGCCTTCGATATCTCAAGTATGATTTTCCCATTTCATGTAACTAGTGATTATTATTTTTAGCGTCCACTGTCCATTTGTTTTTAGTTACAGGTTGCCAAACTAAATATTATTTTCAGAAGAAGTTCTTTCTTCTTTAGTCTCACTGCCGATGTCTGCCTCCTTTTCTAACTCTTCATCAGAGACGTAGTGCACGTAGTGGTTTCGGCTTTTCTTCTCTTCAGTGATTTTATTATTTCCACTATCTGCTATTTCTTTATCGCATGAAATAAATTCTCTGCCCTCTGCTACCGTCTTAGCGAAACGCATCAACTAGTTTAAATTGAACATAAGTCCAAATAAAATGAGGTTTTAAACAATTTAAATTGTTTTATTCCATCATGAAGTATAGTACTTAACACGAGTTGTAAGTACATTCCCACTTAACAAGAAACATAAAAAGTCTTTTTTGTGATGTTCTTTTTAGAGACATTTCGTGATGTTTATTTAAAACATTAATAATATATCTCCTAGATGTCTTCATTTCATTACCAACTCTATTAACATCCATGTCATGTAAATAAAACATATTTTTGATGTACACAATAATACTTGAATTCGCAGTTACATACACATCATATGAACTTCTTTCTAGTAACTTCCTATAGGAAACATTCATACGATGTTAATTTATATACTTCTCACTAATGTCACATACAGAACGTTACTGTAATATTACAAATTAACATGTTTCTAAGATGATCACATGTTGCAGTTACTTTTACATCTTTCGAAATAATTTTTAGTAACATCTTTCTATTACGTCTGTACGATGTTAGTTCATAAAACTCTCAGTAATATCTCATATTAAACATCACAGTAACATGAAAAAAAACAGAAGAGGAACTGACGAAGGAAACAAACAGTAGTTATCTGTGAAATCAAATGACAAGCATGAAATGGCGTATGGTTTTCAGTTTTGTGTTATATTTTATTTGCAGGAAGCACATATTTTGCAAGTAGTACTTGAATAAAGTGTTCTTCGTTTTCGTTAGTTTCTACTTAGCTACAGTTGCTATACTTAGTTATAATTCTTGTTATAATGGACGAACAACAATTGTTATCGGTAAATACTTATTCCAAAATCATAATTATTAAAATTTAATACTCATTCAGTACATTAATCGGCTATTATACATTAAAATTCCAGGTGGCGGAATTGTACACAAACATTATATAATAGAGTTTTTTCAATTTTTAAAATATTTTAGTTAGTAAGTATATTTTAAAAACGATTCAAAATATTTCAAATCCTAGATATGCATTATACCCTACAAAAAACTTGATATTGCAATAGGGTAGATATGATTATTATTAATAATAAAACATGCTCATATGTTGGCAGATATTTGAATCTAGAAGAAAATATTTTCATTGTTCAAGATGTTTCAAAAGCTACTTACACAAATAAAATAAAAAACAAATAGTTGGTAATTATGTAATGAAACGGGAGTAACTATTTCAGATAGTCTGATACACACATTGTATTAAACAGTACAAAAAATATTGAATCAAGTATCCGTAGTTCTAGTTTTTGTAGTAGTAGTCTTAGCCATCAATATAGTTTTGCAGGTTTAGAACATTTTAACAATATTACTAACAATTCTTGTGAACAATAAGAGACTGTTTAAGACTTTAAAAACAGAAATTTCTGTTGAAAAGCTCATTTCCATTTGAAAATTCACTGACTACAATAAATGAGCTGTAGTTGTCCCTTACAATGGTACCTATATTAATGTAGTTGAAGAATATGTAACTTATGACACTGAATGCTCCAGTTAACAAACAGCATTCAATTATTTATTATTGTAGAAACAGAGCTATTAGATACAATTAATTATAAACTCATTTAACTTGATAATGTGTTCATATCTCTTCTTCATAAGTAGTTTTTTGTATACAGTGTATTAATAATGCTTAGTTTTCATTAAGTTACAATTCCACGATGTTAATATACAATTTGTTCCAGGATGAAAAACAAGATGAGAATAGTATATTATTTTATACAGAAAAGAAGTATGAATTTTCATAGCACACCTGAATTTACCTGCCAAATGGAGTGAGGCATGTAATAGAAGCTAAATCATGAAAACCACTCCTCGAAATATTATATGTTATTATTCCTTTGAAGAACCCCACATGTATCTTCTGGAAAATGGGTCCCAGTCAATTGGCTGAAAATCAAGTTTGATGTAGTTTATGATGATCGATCAAAGGTCTCCATGGGCACAATTTGACCTAAAGTAATTGTTTTATTAGCTGCTGTTCAGAACACATTTAAATGTTTCACAGATAAGTATTTTGAAGTGTACGTTCTGGAATGTTTGAGGCACTCCAAACAGTCACTCTTGCGTGAGAAAAAGAAACCGTAAGTAAACGATAGAATTTTCTTTAATCAGATTAGATTTGTGTTGATGTAACGAAATGTTTCATTAAATCTTTATGATGTACGATTTTTATTAGTTTTGTTATAATTAAAAAACTTTTCTAATAAATTTTCTGTAAACTAGCTGTAATGTATGTGTATCCGTTAAAATTTATTAATTCAGTTTCAAAGTATGGTTACTACAGATTAATATACCCTTTTTTATTTCGAGATTTCACTGAATGCGTTCAATAGTTTCCACTTTCCTGACTAGTTATGTAATATGCTTACACAATTTAATTTGTTTAGGTTGGATTCCTGGATAAGATATTTTTTTTTCTACTTTTGTATCTGTTTTTTTCAAATTTATTGTACTGTTCATTAATAGTGAATAAACGCTTTAAATCCTTTATTTTTTTTTGCAATTTTTTTTAAATGTACAGGATGAACAACTAAGAACGACTGTAGGCCACATCCCAGAAAAAAATCATGGTACAACTTTCAAAAAAGTTACCTTTGAGTAAGTGTTCCTGAAAAATTGCTGGAAAATATTTTGCAGTCTCTAAAATATCCGCTAGGGGTGGAATGAACACTCGAATACATAATACTCCAAAAAAACATACTAAAGGTATCCTAAAAATACATTTTTTGAAATCTTGATGAGATTATGAATAAATTTCATTACGGAAATTTTTTGCCATTATTCTTCAAGGTGGGGAAGGTTCAAACTTATGAACAAATGTATAACTTTTCCGTTTTTAACCGATATTAATGATTTTAGCTACATTTAAAAGAGTTTTTCTGTTTAATAAGATAGATAACAAAATTAGATAATTTTGTATCCACTCGAAAATTTCAAATGTAAATTGAAACATTTTTTAAATTTTTTTATTTGATATTGTAAATCTTATATCTTCGAATAGATCCCTATTTTTTTAACCCCTTTTCATCAGAATTAAAAAAATGCCTCATTACATTTGAAATTCCCGAGAAAAATGGGAAGATTGTCGACTTTTTCACATAGCGTTGACAAAATTGCCCAATTTTGTTATTTTTGTTGAGCATCTCTTATTAAAGAGGTAAAACTCTTTTAAATGACGCCAAAAACATGGATATCGATTAAAAAAAAGTGTTACGATATTTGTTTTTTGCGTTGAACCTTCCGCCACCCCTTACTTGAAGAATAAGGACAAAAAGTCCCTAACTACATTTTTCATAATCTCAACAATATATCAAAAATTGTATTTCTAGGATACCTTTATTATGTCTTTTTTGGAGATAATTACAGTATTATGTTTTTAAGTGTTCATTCCACTCCATCGTAGATATTTTAGGAACTAAAAAATATTTTCCAGCCATTTTTCAGGGTCATTTTCCTGAAGGTATTTTTTCAAAGTTGTAGCATGAGTATTTTTAGAAATATGATCGACAGCCGGCGTTCTTAGTTGTTCACCCTGTATTTGCTGATTAGGCACAGAAACATCTATAGGATATCATCTAGAATGTTTGAGGTATATTATTTAGAGGTTTATGTAATGTCCATACAACATCTACGTACGAGAATACACTGTATTGTTTTTGAAATGTCGCATTTAGATCATTGATAAGATGTAATTTTTTAGACATTGCATCAACATCGACAAGATGTTAAAAGGCATTTCAGAATGGGGAAGTTCTAGTAACATCACAGTAATGTAAAAAGGCAGCGCTTTAACATCGCTGAGAAATTAAGTTGAAACATCACAAAAGTTAACAGCCACAAGCTGGGCATAAGCGGTTGTATAGATGTGCATGTGATGGAAACAAGAAGAATAAAGGAAGAACATTATCACAATGTGATGTTGAATTAACATAACTGTGATATTTATTTGCATAGTGGGTTATGTACTCGTAGTATTACGCACTCGTGCATAATATACTACTTGATATGTTATAAAATATTACGGGAGAATCTAGCTGCTCGAATTACGTTGAAAATGTCTATTGAATTCAACGGCATTAAATAATATACTTTTCCAGTACGATTTTGTATGTCTCCATATGGCATCTGTTATATTATATTATTTATAAGCCAATATGTTTCCGTGGCCCAACCGATCAGCGGATAGACAATGTTCGGGATACCATCGAAAGAAAAGTAAGTTCTCTACCAAAACACCCAACGACTTTGCGAAGATATGATATTACTAAAGATGTAGTTGATGCAAGATCTAATTTATTATTCACTTCAAAGCTTGCCCAAACTAGTAGGAGAATCCGATCAACTTAATGGGTTAGCAGCACATTACAAAATTTCCAGGCTTGGGTTGATTTTTGTTTGAACAAACATCGATTGTTGATTGTTTATATCGCATTAAGAAAGTACGCAAACTTTTTCACAATAAATAGCATTTTTTGTCAATCAGTATATTACTCAACAATAAAAATTTCAAAATATATCAATTACACTTATAATACCAAACTTAGTTATTACTAACTCACGTAAGGTAAATATTGTTTTGTATATGGTTTTACAAGTCACCTAAAGAATGTTTTCCTTCTTTCAGGGTCAACTTTCTAATCATTTTCTAATTTGGCGTTGAATGTCTCAGTTGGCAATATATTTTTTGGATATAATGAATGTTTAATAAAAACTTCACAACACAAAAAGCATGAGACATTCTGACAACACTTGTTCCAGATATTTGGGGAACTTTTATTGTATATTTATCATCTCTTGCTTCATATTCAAGATGTGATATCAATTATTCTTTTTCTAGTTGGAATCATTCATATTGGTGAATTGAGATATATGTACAGTATAACTGACAAATATCGTAAACTCCATTATTTCGTGTATTGATCTCTACAAGTTATATATCATATTTTTTCTCTGCATATAATGACATTATCTACCTTCATTCCATATCATTCCTTTAAAAATAATTTGTAGTTAGACCTCACTGAATATAATTGAAAAATTATGTGTATTTCTACTCCCGTATTAATGTATAAGTAGATTATCAGCAACAACTGAATTATTACTGGTTAAATAAATAATCTATCCATACCTACTCTTTTTACTCCCAACAAAATAAATTAGAGACTTTGTTGGAACATTGGGTTTCATGAACTGGCCTAGAACTAAACTACGACGATTCGCCACTAGATAACGCTAGTAGTATTGAACCGTTCAATTTCTCTTATGGTTCATTTTTAAAGATTCAAGTTATTCCCGAATAACGTAATTATATGAAGAAGAAAGAAGAAAAAAATATTAGGGCATTATTTAGGCAAATAATTTTGCATCAAATTTTATCTTACTGAAATAATATGAAAAAATGAGCCAACACTATTGAGAAACATAATATAAGATGAAACATAATATAAGATGAGATGTATCTCAAGGAGTTATGGAATTTGCTGTCAATGATTTGTTTTCTACAGAGTGACTGCTGATATCGAATAATCGAATACCTAACTGTTTATTCTAAGAAGCCAAGTATGATTACCCAGCTAAATAAGTCACATAAAAATGCTGCATATTTTCGAAATATTAAGGTTCCAATTTGGGTTTCAGTGTTTCCTTCTTAAAAATAGCGACTTTAATGCTTTTTATCCAGTGGATTGTCAGTTTGAATTTAGACTCACTCATAGATGTCGCTAGTTGCATTTTTTTACTTCAGTAATTCGAAGCATATTTTAATCTGTATTAAATCGAGATGGAAATCTTTGAAATGTATGGAAGAGCGGAGGATCGAAAAAATTAACCAAAATTTTGTTAAATATACCCCCATTAGTGCTTGTATGTCTATTGACGAATCCAAAATTCCATATTTTGGCCGAAACGGGTGTAAACAGTTTATCAGGGGAAACCAATCCGTTTCGGCTACAAAGCATGGGTTTTGACAACTCCATCAGGTTACTGCGTCAATTTCGACGTATACCAAGGAAGAAAGACTCAACCGACTGACGAAAATCTTCGACTTGAGGAGTCTGTGTTACTAAATTTTGCCAAATTACTGCAGACTAATTTTCCTGATTTGAAGTTTTCAATATGTTTTGACAATTTCTTTACAAGCGCCTCTCTCATCAATTAATGTTCAGGAAGATGATAGAGAGTTATTGAAGATCTGTAATAAAGGCTGCTTTTATTAAAAGTTCCTTTATTTAAGTATGTTTACGTATGACTTTTTATAGAGTTATTGAAACTAGCAATACAGGAAAAATAACTTTATTTTATAATGACATTTGGCAGATTATAAAGGAACATAACCTATCTATCTGTTTGTTTTGGTATAAAAACATCATGCTTATTTGTGTGCATCTATTGTAATATTAATTTATATTATTATGGAGAAACAATTAGAAATAGCAATTTTAGCAGGAGCAATTGCAGAAGAGATAGAGATGCTGATTTTGCACTATTTTATTAGTATTGAAAATAATGAACAAATGCAAATAATTGTTATGAATAACATGAATGATGACGAACTTAAAAATCACTTTAGATTGCTTAGGGCTGATAAAGTATATCTAGAATTGAATAATCTGCTGCAATTACCAGAACATTTCATCACCGAAAGTGGAAATATTGTGGATGGTAGGTAAACAAAACCACATTCTTATTTCTGTGTCTTGAAGAAAATCTCTAATTACAATAAATTTCAGGATTTAAGGTGATATCCGATACGTTGCCTCAAATATGAAAATATTGAGATAAGTTTCAAACTTCGCCATACTGAGGATAACAAGTTGTTAGTAAACAAATCAAAGACAAATAACAAAGAAGTGGTTCCCTTGTCTGAGGAAATGCTCAAAATTAAAAAAGAGTGCAAGTACATCTACAAGCTTTTAAAGCATTTTTGTCATAAGACGAATGGTTTTGTTGTTATTCTCTAAGGTACTAAAGTGTTATCGAACTATTATATTATTCTTTATAATGATGTTATACTTTTTTGATAAAAAAATTTCATTTTACACCATAAGCTTTTGTTGTGTGCCTGAAACTGCAAAAAATGTTTCGAATACTGGAGGTACTTCATTTTTGCATACTTTTAATTAGGCAACTGCTCCTTAATACCTATGAACAAACTGAAGATTAATTATACAAATTTTTACTACATTGGTTATGGGTATGCTTTAAATTATGAGATACTGATTTTCATTTTATGGGCCAATCAAAGATTCTGTTATTATTTTTTTCATTAATCTGTACAATTTTATTGCTCTCTTGGCAAATTTTGCTAAAGTAGATGCGGAATCACCGACGATATACTGAATAGCGAAATAAAAATTGATATAGCTGTTAACATAGACAAGGTAAAATATATTAATATTTGTATTGTCTTTGGTTGTCTTTCAATACAATGACAGAACTGAAATAGCTTTTCTACTTCTGTGAAAAGTGTGTCAAACATGTCAAAATTAAAGATCTTTAACTAAAAGTCTCCTCTCCTGTATTTTATTTAAATATAGAATATCCTTTATTACATAAAAGTATCAAAGTCGTACTTATTAAATGCGCATGCGTATGTGTCAAAATAAAAGAATCTTTTAATAAAGGATTTCTCAAAAGACGTTTCAATAACTATCTGATATTTCATTTGTTTGTTTTGATTTGTAAATGTTTCCGACTCTATATATATGCAAAACAGAATATTTTTGGAGTTTTTATGTTTCCTGTGTACATGCCCATAGTATACCTGTGTGCCCATATGGGTCAAAAACAACCCACTCAAAACACCAAATCCGCTAACTAAAATTAGTTTTTCGATATTTTCTTCTTCCATTAAATGCCGTTTTATCCAAAATATGTGAGAATTATATAGATTTGAAGAAAAAAATAGTTCTGGGCATAAATGGGTTTTAAGCGTTTAAATAAATGTGTAAAAAATTGAGCCAAGCTTATTGTTGAAATAAATCCGTTATAATGTAATTCCACACAAAAATACAATTTGAATTATATTCCATTGTTGTATTTTTCCTCAAACATTATTTTTTCAATATAGCTTTGATTATAAGATCAAGTTTCCTTCTGCGGTTAAGGAAACATTTCGTGATAATTATTTGTCTTATATATCCGACCGAGGTCGGCTTGTCGTCGTCTCCTACTCTTCAGTAAACGTGCAGAACTTTCAATCGGATTGTTACAGTCTCAAAATAAAATAATAGCCGTCTGTTCGTATTTATCACGATGTCGCGCTATACAGAGGCTTCGATAATTGGTCAAATATATTGTCTGCTTCGTGTCATGGGGAAATTTAAATGCGAAGGAGAATCCTGACCTTTTAAAATTACGACTAACGATGCCCGGGATATCCGAGAGAGTTCCGAGTTTGCTGCTGCTGACTGGTCGTAGTTCTTGGTTTAATAACGACTGTTTGCGGAGACATTGTAAAAGGATTTTTATCATTTTTTTTTGTTTCAAGTCATAAGCCAAATTCGGTATATGGCACATCGAAAATTAGAACGGCAGGTTCTCAATCACGATCGTGGAAAAGCACGTACTATGTGAGGCATATTTTCTGAGATATTGTTAATGAGCTTCTAGGTATTGCACGTCAACCTTTGAAATTGTTTATCTGGTGATGCTTGACAGTCAGCACGAGGTTTTTAACTGAATTTTATATAAAATATTCATTGTTAAAATACGAAACGAATATAACAAAATTTCTGCATTTAAGTGAAATTAAAAACTTTATTACATTCATGTCACTAAGTAAAGTCAACAGTGTTGATTTGATTACTGATTTGAGACTCAATTAAGGATGACTCGAACTAGAACAGAATCGAAATCAATTTTGTGATGCTAGCGTTTTCGCCCCACACAGGACAAATTTTGTTTGTCAATTTATGAGAATGGCAAATATTTTTTTCACTGTGCCCAATAACTTTTTGTCGAAATTAGACCATTTTGAGATTTTTAAAAATTCTTAATACCTGAGTATCTTTTGACGATATTTAGGGCCGCGTCAATGATTATTATAGAATGTTAATCCTCATCAATTAGTTGCAATGAAAAACAATAGATAGTTGACTCATTGGAATACAGCAATCATTTGTTGTATAAAATAGAACTTACCGCATCAGATTGCTGCCAAAAATGATTTGAATGCACTACAACTGCTTCAAGTGTGAGTTCACTAGTCGAAAGTAGCATACTATTGACAAAAAAGCATTTGTGATAAATATACAGTGCTCACAATAATTTACTACTGGAAAATTACATACCACTTGTAGCTGGATCAATCAAGTCTTCGACTTTTAGTATATCATCTATGGTAATAACATGGTCATTGCATTTCATCAAGTGCTGCTTTCCGTTTCCACTAATGTTTTGAGTCTTATTTGTAATTTTTCACTTGATGGGTACTATTAGTTTTGCTAAGTCTGTAGTGACAGTGGTAGTGACATTTCTATATGTCAGATCTTTCGAAACGAGAAGGAACAATGAATGGTAAAAGGAAATGGACAATTGAAGAGAAACTGCCTCTATTGTCGGATATCGAACGCAAGAAAACGATTCTCATTGGGAATTTCATAAGCGAAAGGAAAGGCAAATGCACAGATAACCCACAGATAGATGAGACACTGATTGTGGCGCCATCTAAAGAGCCTGTCGCCTAAACAATTGAGTGATGTTGAAAAGATTTCTGCAATTTAGGTTTTGGCGGTATATTCAAATTTACTGTATTCTAATTATTTTATTCCAAAATAACCATTTATAGTCCATCATTTAACATTTCATTCAATTTAACTCAATAATTATTAGATGTTGAGTTAAATTAAATGAAATATCAAATGATGGACCATAAATGGTTAATGAAATTGGAAATAAATGGTTTTAAAGATTAAAACTAACTCCGCATCTGTGGCCCTGAATAATATTCTATTATAAAATTTTTACTTGTACACACTTCGGGGGATGTATCGTGTTAACAAACCGAAATTTCTCTAAAAATAACCAAAAATGTAGTATATCTGGATTTATAGGACCCGCTGTACTCGCTCTAGTCAACTGAAAATCAATAGGGTACATCTGTAAGACTCCTTGAACAATATTCAATCATAAAATTGATCAATCGTATACTCTCTGGAGGCTGTATCGTGCTAACAAACTGAAAATTCTCCTAAAATGACAAAAATTTGGTACTCCAAGTACCATAGCACTCGTTGTACTAGCTTTAGTGAGCTGAATATAAATAGGGCTCATTCTTGAGAAGCTCTGAATAATATCCAATCATAAAATTGGTCACTTGTATTCACCCCAGAGGCTGTATCGTGCTAACAAACTGAAACTTCTCCAAAAACTACAAAAATATCGTACTTAAAGTACTGTAGCATATGTTATATTGGCTCTGAAGAGCTGAAAATCAATAGAGTTCATCAGTGAGATGTCCTGAATAATATTCAATCATAAAATGGGTGACTGCTTGAACTCCGGAGGCTGTATCGTGCTAACAAACTGAAATTTCTCAAAAAATGACAAATTGACGTCCTTCAAGTACCATAGCACCAATTGTACTGGCTCTGGTGAGCTGAAAATCAATAGGGTTCATCTGTGACATATCCTCAACAATATCCAATCATAAAATTGGTGAATGATGGTACTCCGGAGGCTGTATCGTGCTAACAAGACATGTAAGAAAAAGCGGCCGACGACAACAACGACGACGACGACAACGACGACGACGACGATAACGACGACGACGACATACACACAGGATTTTTTTTCTAAAAACCATTTTTTCGTCTTGTTGTTGATGGAAAACGTAAAAATAACTCAAAAATTTCTTTCAAAATTCCAACTTTTTTGGGGTAAACCAATACTTTTCTCGCATATTAGATAGGTTGGGCGGAAAAGTAAAAATAAAACAGTAATCATGTGAACAGTTTATTTATTTTGGTACAAAAATACACAATAACTAATGTCTTTCACAAAGTACTTTTCTTAATAAACAGAATGACAATAGATAAACTATAATGTAGAAACAATACAATAATTAAAACATAATTTGAGTAACATACATTCTAGATTGGAGTATCATTAGATTTTTAAATGATGTTAAATCAAGATAAAAGTAGAAAATTATTTGTGATATGTTTATATTAATTCATTTATTATTACTCACTCGTATAAACACACAGAGCTGGACAAACTGCTGAAGTATGACTGCTACTTATTTAATCAAAAAAGTGTTAGCAATGAGTAGTTAACTACTATTTGTGGCAACTTTTTGTGTAAGAAAACATTTGAGTATGATTACTGTGGATGTTAGAACAAAAGTGATGAAAATACTTTTGAAGGAAAAGTTGTTAACTACTGCCCAGCTCTGTAAATACAAGGTGCCAAGTAATTACATATAAGAGTACTTGTGACTGTACAACATTTAAAATAATATATCTAACATTTCACTTCCACATAAAACACATCTTTATTTATTTACTGGAAGTATTAAATATGTTTATATCACAAGCTTAAACCTAGTATATTGCATATTTGTATATTTCTACATTTAAAGGGATTCCGTTCTTATGAAACCATCGCATAAGACAGTTTAAGTTACTCTGCAGCTCCTGGCAGTCTATGATTGTTAAAATGTTTCTTAGGGGCTCTTAAAAATCCCACTGTCTCGCGGATTTCCTTTCTCGCTTCTGGTTGAGGTTCTACAAGTAAACACACAAAATAACAACAATAAATAAGTAAACACACAAATATGTATTTATGTCAACAAAATAAAACAAAATGCGCTTACTATTGAAATAAAAAGTTTTCACATATCTTTGTACTAAGCCAAAAAAAATATCAAAATTTGTTTGAACGTTTATTTTATTTGGTTTTTTCGAATTCTTTTTTTTGGAGCTTTCGATTTTTTTTGTCTTTATTGGATATTTTGAATTTTTGGTTACCGATAGACCAAATCCCATAGCTGGTGGAGGGAATAGCTATAACATAAAATAAAACGCAGATTATTATTTCTTCAAAGGGTACATTTTAAAATGGAATTGTCTGAGTATGGTGTACACACTATATATAAATTGAGTGTATGAAAAGAGGAGTACTGAGTATGTCATTTTATTAAAATTCCAACAAAGCGCTTTCAGCCATTAGGCCATTATCAAAGCTGTCGACATGAGAAAAACATACAACAGGTACAGTGTACATACAATGGAATTAAATGTTTGATGTTACATCATTATTCAAGTAAAATTTGTTAAAATTGCCCTATAAAGAGGGTGTACACAGATATCATTTAGTTGATAATTTCAAATTCGACGTTTCGTTATGTGAATTTCAATTGTACACCCTCTTTATATAGTAATTTTAACAAATTTCACTTGAATAATGATGTAAAATCAAACATTTTATTTCATTGTATGTAGCAGTTAAAAGGTTTGATGTTTTTTGACACCTTCTGTATGTTCTTTTCTTGACGAGAGCTTTCAGAATGGTCTAATGGCTGAAAGCGCTTAGCTGGAAGTTTGATAAAATCAACACTCAGTACTCGTCTTTTCATTCACTCAATTTACATTTTAAAATGTCCAAAATTAGAGCATGCTATATTTAATACAATAAAACTTACTATCAATTTTTGTTAATTTCCACTCATATGGGAAGGCAAATAAAACTGTCTTAACTTTTCTTCGTCTTTCTCAAATCTAAAGAAACACTGCTTTTAAAAATGAAGGGATCATATCCTCCATCGTTTCCTCGTCGACAAATTTAATGATTTATTGCCACTGCTTCTCAACCATATTAATTTTATCTTCCTGGGTTGCAGGAACAAAACTGTATAAAGAAATATTTACTTTATTAATGCAGCAATTTTCAGTTTAGCTAATGTAAAACACAACCATGATCTATAAAGTGGTCGATTAAATTAGTAAAAATTCTGTGTTTTATAA
The DNA here is from genome assembly GCA_963921935.1 of Galeruca laticollis. Taxonomy (NCBI): domain Eukaryota; kingdom Metazoa; phylum Arthropoda; class Insecta; order Coleoptera; family Chrysomelidae; genus Galeruca; species Galeruca laticollis. Next base: position 112,822,941 of record OY998177.1, on the reverse strand, counting down.
TAATAAAGATAATGGTTGTTAATTGTGGAAGAAAAAATGCTCAAACTTTTTTAATAAAACTTACCGGGTACACCACTTCAGAATACACTTTGACATTGTTTTTTCAGTTAATAACAATAAAGTAACGAAACAACAGATAAATATTACACTATAGCAAATGAAAAATACACCAAAATACCGTAATCTTATAATAACCTCTACACATGAAGTAAGAAATGATAACAGTATAACATATAACATGTGGGGACGAGCAATATGATATCGCGCATTCGCAGTAATAAAAATCAATAAAATTTGATTACTAACGACGTTACAGTTTTCGTTAATTTTTTGGAATTATCTACCGATTTTAGTTACTCGACAGGCTCTATAGATGGCACGGTCTGAAGTGTCCCTAGTCTGGGTAAATGAATGAGACGTATTGCTAGATAAGGAGCAATGTTTCGGTTTAGCGGGCACCGAGAAACGCGACTCATGCCCGGAACACTTTGGTTGTAGTATAAAAAAAGTAGAACAATGGTAAATTAGGAGCGTTAAGATGTATTTCTATGTTGATTTCAAAGGCTAAGAGAGATAACTTGCGCAAAATAGGCATTTCAGGAGAAAAGTTAACGAATAGCCATGGCTATTTTGGACATCATTGAAAATGACTCACCAGTGCTAGATGGACTCGGCTTACCTGAAACGACTGTGCCTGAAACCAACCACAGCAACCATATGAAGGTAACATTGCTTAAAATGAATTCAAATGCAGAAATAGAAGAAATGACAGCAAAAAATAAAAAACATTCATGCAATGCGACTATAAACATGCGCCAGAAAAATTGGAAGAAGAATAATCAAAGATCGAACTTTTGAATGTGACATTATGTGAGACAAAACTTTGTAATTTTGCTCACAATAACACGACTTTTGCCAATTATGTCCCACACATGTTCAATTGGTAACAGATCCAGGGACCTTGGAGTCAAGGTAGGATATTAATATGAAACTGGTTTGTATGGCTATATGTGGTTAGAAGTTATTTTGCTGAAGTGACCTAAAGTAAGGAATCCTATGAGGTTCCAATATTTCTTGAATGTATTTATCTGCATCCATATTGTCCCTGATGACAATCAAAGGTAACCTTGAGCAATAAACAATGACACCTCATATCATAAGTCCAACAGCGCTCGACCATTATGCATATGTTAAAATACAATATGTTCCAGGATGGGGATAACAAGATAAGAATAGTTCTGGAACCGACGCTCTGAAAGTGTGTCTTCGATGAGGTTTGTGGGATAGTATGTAAGGAAGGGTGTGAGACCCTTTAAATCTCCGGGGAAGGAGCAAATATTTGTGAGGCTATTGGTCTAATCTTAGTGCATATCTTTCCTGTTCCTGTTCCTGTTCCTGATCAGTGCAGACGAGTAGAAGTTGTCTCTACCCCAAGCCCAATCGTACGACATACATCGTGACTAAGACCTTTACGCCTATTTGCCAAACATATTTTGTGCTGAAAACACTGGAGAGGTTGGTTGATCGGTCCATGAGGGAAAAGTATGGGCTTAGGTATTACTTGCACAACAATCAGCATGCACTCCGGTGTGGCAAGTCAATAGAAAGTGCCTTGCACCAACTGATAATTCAGGTAGAAAAGGCGCTAGAAAATAGCATGATCGCTTTGGACGTATTCCTGGACATACAGAGAGCTTTCGACAGCACCTCTGTAGAATCAATGTGGCTGGGGCCATGATACACAACCGCACAGTAGAGGTTGCATGGAAAGATCATGTGGTCGTCGATAGGAGATGCTCACAAGGGAGTGTTTCTTTACCACATTGTGAAACCTAGTGATCGACGAACTATTATCCGTATTAAACAGTGAGGACTTTCTAGCAAATGAGTATGCCAATGATATCGTTGTCCTTGTTGTTGGAAGGCATTCCGGCCCACACTGGTTTTGAAGGCATTGATAGGGCGGCTGTGAAAAGGGTGGCAGCTCCCTTTAGCGACCCGAGCTCGACCTTGCATCCTATCAAACATGAAATCCGTGAGGAGACGAAGAATTGGTTGGGAAACCAAAACGTTGCACATTGGACTGCTCTGCAGGGTCTCAGGCAGTCCAACATAATATTGAGCGGTTGGACTGATGTGCAAGCTAGATCAGCTGTAGAATTACCAAGGAGTAGATTAAGAAAGATAGCAGGACTCATAACAAGGCATTGGTGTCTGAAGAAACACCTGCATAACCTAGGTTTAGGAGGAAATCCCCTGTATAGAGTCCAACAGCGCTCGACCATTATGCATATGTTAAAATACAATATGTTCCAAGATGGAGATATCAAGATGAGAATAGTATATTATTTTATACAGAAGAGAAGTATGACTTTTTATGGCACACCTAAATTCACCTGCCAAACGGAGCGAGGTAGGTAATAGAAGGTAAACCATGAAAATTCACGTCTCGAAATAAAATATGTTTTTATTTCTTTAAAGAGCCAGGAACGATTCTTATGGAAAATTGGTTCCAGTCGATTGGCTGAAAATCTAGTAGTAGTAGTAGTATGATGTAGTTCTGATCAAAGGTCTCCATGGGCACAATTTGATCTAAAGCAGTTGCTATTTTAGCTGCTGTTCAGAACACCTTTCAAGGGTTTAGAAATATGGATTTTGAATTGTACGTTATGGAATGGTTGCGGCACTCGTAACAGCGATTCTTGCGTGAGAAAAAGTAAACGTAAGTAAACCATAGAATTTTCTTTAAACAGTAAAAACATAAGATATAATGGTTTACAGTTTTATTAGTTTTAATATCATTAGAAAACTATTCTGATACGTATTCTGTGAACTAGCTGTTAAATGTATGTGTATCAGTTAAATTTTATTAATTCAGTTTCAAATTATGTTACGGTGTGGCAACTACAGATTATTACATACTTTTTTATGTTTTGCTTTCATTGAATGCTTGCACACAAATTGAATTTTTGTTAAGATGTGTAATATGTCACTTTCCACATTTGTTATGTAATATACTTAGATAATTTTTTTAGGTTGGATTCATGGACCCGATAGTTTTTTTTATTTTGTACATGTTTTTCTAATTTACTATAATGTTTAACCATAGTCAATATACTATTTGAATCTTTTATTGATTTTTTATTTCAAATATACAGGGTGAACAACTAAGAACGGCTGTAGGTAGAACTTTAAAAGAAAATAAGGAAAGACACCCTGAAAAATCGCTGAAAAATTTTTTTTAGTTTCCAAAATAACCGCTAGTAGGTGGAATGAACACTCGAATATATTATTATAATGTGATTATCTCCAAAAAATACATACTAAAGGTGACCAAAAAATACAATTTTTGAAATCTTGATGCGATAATGGAAAAATTTAATTTGAGATTTTTTGCCATTATTCTTCAAATAATGAGTGGGGAAGGTTCAATCTTATGAACAAATGTATAACTTTTTCGTTTTTTAACCGATATTATTGATTTTAGCTGCATTTAAAACGTAACGTAATTTGTAGTAGATCCGGACATGTTTTAGGTGGTTGAAAAATTCTGTCTCATTAATTTATACATGGCAGATTTTGCTTTATACATAATGAAAGATGCTTTTGTAGCTGCACAATATTGACCGGCACTTTTTTTTAATGAAATTAACTGTCTCAACCCTTACATGGTGGAATCTACTCATATTAGTGTTTTAAATGAAGCTCACGGTTTCTAGTTAATTCCACAATATAATAAAAATTGTTGAAAATTCTAAAAAATTGACAATTGTTTGGATAAATCAATATCATCGTCAGAATGACAGAAGTTACATTTTATTTGATGCCTACCTGATGTTTAGTAGTTATTTTTGGCTAGACCAAGAAGTGACCTAACTTGTGATTGACTTAATATATGTTGATAGAAAAAAGAAGAAGATGTGATATTAGAAATATTGAAGCTTAGATATTATTAGCCCTATGGTGATATCCTGGATATCATTTTTTTTAGATTTTGTTAAACGAAATTGAACATTACATATATATATATATATATATATATATATATATATATATATATATATATATATATATATATATATATATATATATATATATATATATATAGTTTAACATTGAAAGGAAGTGAGTCCCTATTTTGATGTTCTAATGTTTCTTCTTGACAATCCTAGAGAGATTTAAGAACAACTATAAAATATATACACTCGAGGTCCATTGCTCCATACCTCTCTTTCGACAGGGATAGATGTACAGTTTCAACAATTTTGATTCCTGATACATAACCCACTGGTAATATTGAATGGGATATGGACATTCATTTATTCCCATATCAGCTAATTTTATTTTGTATTTAAAAAGATAAATATGCAGTTTTCGATATTAATAATGATTAATGGTATAGAGATGGAAACTTCTACATGCCAGTTTGGAAATATTAGTTTCCAAACCAGATTTTGATCGTTTTCTTAGGAAAGGATGTGGTGTAGTTAACATATGTTTAGTTCAATTGTAACAATAGTTACTGAGAACGAGTTGTTTCCAAGTGATCTCCTTTTCTGAATGTGGAAACCTGCAGTACCAATTGGGAACATGTTAGTTTATTAAGAAGTCTATTACTCTAAAGCTCTCTTGGGAAATATAATTCAGTAATGTATAACCAGAAAGAAGTTGTTTTCTTTGGAAAGCAGTCAAAATCAAATACGAAAAACTCTTATTTTCAAACTGACTAATGTGCAGAAAGAAATGTCTTTCAATATATGTTTCACTAGCATCTTGAAATAAATATATTGTAATGATCAATCGCGTCATCAATGAAATATAATCAGTTAAAAATTCGTACCAAAAAACGATATGTATATCCCTTCTTGGTGTATTGTTTATAATTGATTATTTATCACACATAAAGTGATTCTCCTTTTGTGAACTATATTTTGCTGTCTATTTTTTGTTAGAAGAGGAATTCCAACACTAAATATAAATAGACCTTTTTAACTCGTGAAAAAGAGGACGTTCGAGAATCAAGTCACGTATATAAGGAAGTCAAGATTTTTACTGAGAACGATAGGGAAGCATATATTCTTGAAGTATCTGTGATGTTTATACCTGTATGACACCTAAGTCTGAAAAGAATTTGAGCATTCATAAAAATATTGTTGATAAGATATAGTTATGAAAATTGTGTCATTTACCCTTAGATAAATTAGAATAGGAAAACTTGTTTGAACGAAATTTTCATCATTAGAAACAGGAACAGGAAAGTTCAATTCGTCAACGGATCTCAATCGAAAATATAATTCAATAACTGTCGGACCAATGACTGCGAATACAAGTTACCTACCTGTCTCGTCCCCTACTTTGTGGAATCTACTCATATTACTGTTTTAAATGGAACTAACTGTTTCTAGATAATTCCACAATATATTGATAAAATATTAAAAATTCTGAGAAATTTGACATTTGTTTCGATACTAAATATCATCGTCAGAATGACCGAAGTTACATTTCATTTGATGCCTACCTGATGTTTGATAATTATTTTTTGGTAGACCAAGAAGTGATTAACTAAATATATATTAATTGAAAAAAAAAGGAGATATGATACTACAAATATCAAAACTTAGCCATAAAGCGGATATCCTGGATATCTTTTCCCATTTAAGAGCAGTATTACTGTGCACTGATATAGAAAACCAGGGAAACTATATCTTCTGATCTTTACAATATCACTTAAGGAGACAGTTTAAAAGTGCGGAACTCCCTAGATTCATCTGTTCATTGACGACTTCATATTGTGGGTTTCTTAAGTGTCTTCTAATTTCCTATTCTTCAAGGAAATCCAGTTCTTGTTTCTTGTCACAAACATGCTGTATTTCTAGTTCTGTGTTAGGTGTTAATTGAGGTTTGGTGTTAAGTAGATGCTTTGCGTAGTGGGATTTATCTGGTTGTTTTAATATGTATGCTCGTTAGTGTTCACTGTATCGGATTTCAAAATTTCTAATCTGACATTTGGTTGGTTGTTAAACAAAAAGTAACTAAATTTTTCCCTAGAATTGTAACTTGCATGCAATATAAAATATAGAAATGGCACCAAACGGATAAAATTGCAATTGTAAGATCTATCAGCTGATCTCCATCTGCGCATGCTTATCAAGAAATAGTGCATATTGCATTGCATGTTGTATTGCTCCACAGCAAGCGGTCTTGAGTAACAATGATGAAATTGCGTGAAATGTTTCCACAAAATCTCTAATCCCCAGATTTCACCACTTTTGACCAGGAAAATGGATCATATTGACTGATTTGCGGAAATTAAAGACTTTTAATACAAACACTGATCAAAACCATCAGATTACTAGCAGGGTGTTTATAGCCCCATGAGGAAGGAAGGAAGTTATTTTTCATGAAGACAATGGAAGTTCTAAATCACAATGGCGAAATTGCAAGAAATGCTTCCACATCATCTCTAATCTCCAGATTTGACAGCTTTGTAACAGGAAAATGGACAGTTATTGACTGATTTATTGAATTTGAAATGGTTGTATGAATCCCAACAGAAAATGATGGAATAGTAGCAAGATTATGGCTGTACTCCTATATAAAGAAAGAAAGTAATTTTTCATTAAGGTAATGAAAAAAGTCACAGAAGCGAAATTGCACGAATTGCTTCCACATCGTCCTTAATCTCCAGTATTACAATGAAAATGTCCAACTCAAGATTTTATATCTACCAAAAAATAAGTTAGGGTATTGAATTCTATGTTGTGTGTGTTCAAGTTTCTGTAGTTTTTGTTCTTGTTTCTTATATTTCTAGTACTCCATCGTGCTGACACTTTTTCTGATTTTGTCATCTAAACAGTCAAATTCTACTGGATGTAATTGGAACTTGAGTTCAGAATGTGAAACTTTTATGTATTTGTCTAAGAAGTCTCTTATTTTGAACCATTTCTTGCATTCTCCTTTAAGCTATACTCGTTGAGCACATTTTATAGACGGTACAGCTGAAAAGACAGCGATTATCATTGACTCACGCTAAAAAGATAATTTTATGATTTCATATTGTTCAGGGCGTCTTACAGATGAACCCTATTGGTTTTCATCTGGACAGATCCAGTACAATGGAAACATTTAATCCAGATACTCTACATCAGTGGTTCCCAATCTTTTCTGGACCACCGCCCCCTATAGAAGAGAACAAACATTCCACCGCCCCCACCCCCCAGTCGCTGGTTAATCCAAAGTAGTTAATTTTATTTGAATATCATCTGTACCATCCCAATTGATCTGTATTTAGCTTCAATTTCACTTAATGTCTAAATTTTATTTTAGAGGAATGATGAAGTAGAAATTTATTAAACGACTACCAAATCTACAATAAAACTGTTTATTAAACTTTTAAATATAAACACAGAATCAATAATAGATACAATCACAATAGAAATAAAAAATGCAATACAATAAGAAATACAAAATTAGTAATAAAGGAAAAATTTATGAGACGGTTGAGGCTGGTGGAGTGTTACCAGTTTGTTAATATCGAGTTCCAATTTCGTTAACATCAATCGCAGATTGCCACGTTCAGTGATGTGTAGTCTATTCCTCTTCTTTGACAGCAAATCAGTTACTGCACTGAATGCACGCTCAGCCATATAGGACGAAAGAAATGCAATTAACAACTTCTGTACTATTGTCCACAATCCAGGATAGAGAAGCCAGAACTCTTGATATCCACGTTTGAATTTAACTTTCAGTTCTTCGTTATTTGTGAGTTCTAATAGCTCCTCTTCCAAATTTGATGAGCCTTTAGTATCTGTGTTTGCGAAAGGATCTATAACCAACTTGGTACTTCCATGTTTAAAATATCTTGGAAACGCTCTGTAAAATCAACATGAAGAACTTCCAAGTGGTGGTAGTAAGTAAGTAAATCATCCGGTTTTGCAGACACTGTTGATAATGTGGGAAAATGGTTGTACTCATCTCTACCAAGATTTCTTTTGAATATAAGAGGTTTTCCTGCAAAAGCAGCTATGCCGTTTTTAGTTTCAATTAAATTTGAATCATTACCTTGCAATTGTAGATTAACTTGATTGAATACTTTGAAGAGGTCCGTCAAATAAGCGATGTAATTTTATGACGTTATCAGGTTTTCGCGCAATTGTTCGTTTTCTTCAAGAAATTCCAACACTGAGTCAAATAGATTGAAAAAACGATTCAGACAAACACCTTTAAAGAGTCAACGTACTTCTGTGTGCAGCAGCTAGCGATTGTAGTCCTCATCATTTTCATTGCAAAGCTTATGAAACAAACGGTAATTCAATGAATTGCTTCTAATGATATTGATTGCTTCAATAACGTTATTGAGGGACGCGTGCAGACGTTCATTAATTTTTTTTGCAACCAAATGCTGACGGTGAATAATACAATGTACAGCGAGTACATTTGGCACTGCTTTTCTCAAATGTGCTATAAAACCCTTGTGACGCCCGGTCATTGCTGGAGCACCATAAGTAGCAGCAGACAAAATATTGCTAATAGGAATTTCTTTCTCTTGAAAAAATTCTTGCATGATATTAAATATAGAATGTCCCTTTGTATCAGATCCAAATTCTTAGCAAATAATAACTCTTGATGAATTTTTTCTACTTTTATAAATCGTACGTATGATAAGAGTAGAGCTCCGTTACTTTGTAGAGTTGATTCATCGAGTTGAATCGAAAATTTGCAAGACTTTAGGTAATCGCATAATAATATTTCAACGTCATTTGCCATTTTATCTATTCTTCTTTGCACTGAATTATTACTGAGAGGAATTGTTTTAATGATATCAAATGGTGTCTTATGATGGAGAATAGTTTTTAATATTTCTTCGACTGCCGGCAAAATTAATTCCTCGCCAACAGTGTGTGGTTTTCCTGACTTTGCAATTAACAATTAAACGTTATATGAGCCTCGTAGCCCATCATCGTCTCGTTTAGAAGACGATGCAAAAGGTTTGATATAGTTGGCTGTTTTAAATATTATTTTTCGAGTTCTTGGAAATAGAATATATCTTTGTTCTTTTTATCAGGATGCATTTTATGTAAATGCTCTTGTAGCCTAGAAGGATTCATAGCTTCATTTGAAAAAACTTTTCGGCAAATTAAACACATAGGTAATGTTAGTGTTTTAAATGAAACTCACGGTTCCTAGTTAATTCCACAATATGATAAAAGTTATTGAAAATTCTAAAAAATTGACAATTGTTTCGATGAATCAATATCATCGTCAGAATGACAAAAGTTACATTTTATTTGATGCCTACCTGATGTTTAGTAGTTATTTTTGGCTAGACCAAGAAGTGACCTAACTTGTGATTGACTTAATATATGTTTATAGAAAAAAGAAGAAGATGTGATATTACAAATATCGAAGCTTAGATATTATTAGCCCTATGGTGATATCCTGGATATCATTTTTCCAATTAAGATCAGTATAACTGTGCAATGATATAGAAAACCAGGAAAACTATATCTGCTTTACAATTATCACTTAAGAAGACAGTTTATTAGTGGAGAACTCCCTAGATTCAACTGTTCATTGACAACTTCATATTGTGTGTTTCTTAAATGTTTTCTAATTTCCAATTCTTCAAGGAAATCCAGGTCTTGTTCCTTTCCACAAATATGCAGAACTTCTAGTTTTGTGTTAGGTGTCAATGAATGATTAGTGTCAAGTAGATGTTTTGCGTAGTGGGATTTATCTGGTTGTTTTAACCTGTTTGCTCGAAAGTGTTCACTGTATCGGATTTCAAAATTCCTAAGGGTCTGAGCCAAATAGACAGCATTACATTCTGGACATTTGAGTTTATATATACCTGACTTCTTTAATAGTGGTATTTTTGTATTTACATTTAACAATTTTGTACTAACGTTACTTTCTGTTTTAAAAGAAAATGTTGTATTCGTTGCCGAAGATATTATCTTTGAAATATTATTAGAAATATTTCCTGCATATGTGATGGTTTTATGAGTTTTTATTTCATCAGTTTGTTTAGGAAATATTAGTTATTGACACCTAACACAAAACTAGAAGAGCTGCATATTTGTGAAAAGAAACAAAAACTGGATTTCCTTGAAGAATTGGAAATTAGAAGACATTTAAGAAGCCTACAATATGAAGTTGTCAATGAACCGTAAAATCTAGGGAGTTCTCCACTAATAAACTGTCTACTTAAGTGATAATTGTAAAGATCAGCAGATATAGTTTTCCTGGTTTTCTATATCATTGCACAATTATACTTATCTTATTTGGAAAAATGATATCCAGGATATCACCATAGGGCTAATAATATCTAAGCTTCAATATTTGTAATATCACATATTCTTCTTTTTTCTATAAACATATATTAAGTCAATCACAAGTTTGGTCACTTCTTGGTCTAGCCAAAAATAACTACTAAACAATTGTTATATATATGAGAATATTAATTTGAATATAATCACTAATTACAAATAAAACAACGTTTTATGTGAAACGTATTTATTCGTATACTGCTTGTGCAAAACTCGTCATATATCGATAAGGTATGTATCATATGAAAACATGTAATTAAATAAAAGTAAATATACAGATATACATATACAGGGAGTTTCTTACACTTTTCCCCCTTCAAAAAATATATACAAGCTAAACTAATAAAAAGTGAATAACACTTTCAGTTAAATTAATAAACTAGTCGGTTTTGCTTATTTATTAAGCTCCGCCGTCTTAACTGACGCGAACTATCAACGCTAGGTGAAACCGACATTTCCTGATTCGAATTGTTCTTGACTAAATTATCTCTATCACTTGCTACAGAATCATTACATACTAAACTATCATTATGTATACTATTTACATTAAAATCAGATCTTGGAATGATCGTGACCAATTCTTCCTCTTTTGAATATTTTGAGTTAACAGTTTCAGTTTCATTACAATTATTTACTTTTAACTGGTTAATGTGACGTTTCCAAATCAATCCATGATCTGTTTTTATAATATAGGTTCTTTCTCCAAGAACTTCTTTGACCACACCTTGGCACCAATTTGGAGTATTAGCCCTAAAATCGCGTACTAACACCTTATCATTAATTTTAAAATATGTTTGTCTTTTCCCTTCAAAATTTTGTTTTTGTGTGAATCGTTCATTTTCGACAATCAATTTTGTCGATGGCAATAACAAATCAAATCTGGTGCGCATTGTTCTACCCAACAAAATTTTAGAAGGAGCTACCCCTGTTGTTGTATGAGGAGTGTTTCTATAAGGAAATAGAACACGATTGATAATTAAATTAAAATCTAAATTTTTATTTTCACTTTTGGCTTTATAAATAGCTTTTTTCAGAATCTTAACTGCACCTAATCCATTTGTAGAAGGGTGGTAAGGTGCACCTGTTAGATGTCGTATTCCGCTCAATTTTAAAAATGTTTGGAATTCATCCGAATTGAAAGTGGTCGCATTATCGGTACAAATTTGGAAAGGTAAACCACATCTACTAAATAAATCACGAAAAATTTTAATAGTACTCGTAGCCGTTATATCGTACATTTGAAAACATTCTATCCATTTTGAGGTTGCGTCCTCAATTACCAAGAAGTTTTTACTAAAAACTGGACCAAAAAAATCGGCATGTAACCTAGTCCATGGTTGCTCAGGACATTTCCAGGTTGACAATAATGATTTGGGTGGTTTGCTCGAGTGAAGTGCACAAGAATTGCAATTTTGAGATTGCTCTTCAATCTGTTTGTCAATTGAAGGCCACCAAACATATGATCGTGCAAGTGCCTTCATTTTTACGATACCCATATGAGTACTATGCAATTCTTTTAGAATTGAAGTATGAAATTTCTTTGGAATAATCAATCTGTAACCCCACATTAAACAGTTTTGTTCCATAAAAATTTCATTTTTTTTTATAAAATATGGTTGAATTTCACTCGAAGGACAAGTAGAAGGCCATCCCCTTTTAACAAAATATATAATTTTACTAAGAATAGGATCCTTCGCCGTCTCTTTTTTTATAGAGTGAACATTCAAAGGAAAATCGGAATCTTCAATATAATTTAAATATGAATAATAAAATTCTGAGCTTAAAAATGGAATACATTCTTCTTTTTCGGGATTAACGGGAAGTCTGGACAAACAATCTGCAACATTATCTTTACTTTTGACGTAAACTATGTCATACGAAAAATCTGATAAAATATGAGCCCATCTTTGTATCCGATTGGCTGCAACAATTGGTAAACCTTTTTTATTGCCAAAAATGGTTAATAAAGGTTTAAGGTAAGTGGATAAAATAAATTTTTGACCATAGAGATATTGAAAAAATTTCTTTACGCGAAAAATAATGGCTAGAGTCTCTTTTTCAATTTGAGAATATTTTATTTCGCTGGATTTTAACAAAGTTGACGCAAAAGCAATTGGTCTTTCCGTTTCATCCTTGTAGACATGAGAGATAGTGGCTCCCAGAGCAAACTGAGAAGCTTCAACCGTTAGTTTGATTTATTATCCGGGATTAAAATGTGCTAACACCGAAGAAGATGTCAACATAGCCTTAGCTTCTTCGAAACTTTTCGTACACTCAGGCGTCCAATTCCAAGCTGAGTCTTTTTTTAACAAACAATAAAAAGGTTTCAAAATTTGTGATGCATTCTCAAAGAATTTACAATAAAAATTTACCATTCCTAAGAAGGATTGAGTTCCGTAACTGTTTCCGGAACCTTGGCTTTTTTAATAGCAGTAACTCGCTCGTCTAGCGTATGTAATCCAAATTTGTCAATTACATGACCTAAATATTTTACCGAATGTTGAAAAAATGTACATTTGTCTTCTTTTACTTCAAGTCCACATTCATGAAGACGTTTAAACACTTTTTCGAAACGCTGCAGATGCACACGGTCATCTTTACCTGTTACTAAAATATCATCAAGGAAACAGACAACACCCGGGAAAACAAACATTTGTGTTCCATTATATTTTGAAATATAGCTGGGGCATTCGTTATCTCGTAAGGTAAACGTTTATAAGAGTAAAGTCCCTTATGTGTAGTTATAGTAACAAGTTCTCTAGATGCTTCTGTCAACTCCACCTGTTGATAAGCTTCCGGGAGGTCGATTTTTGAAAACTTATCACCACCTTGCAATTGCGAAAAAGATACTCTATTCTTGGCAAAGGAAAATGTTGAATTAACAAATTTGGATTTAACGTAATTTTAAAATCTCCGCATATTCTTATACCTCCATTGTTTTTTAAAACTGGAACGATAGGAGTAGCCCATTTTGAAATCTCTGTTGGTACTAAAACATTCATTTTTACTAACCTTTCGATTTCCTGTTCTACTTTGGGTTTTAAAGTGAACGGTACTGGTCTAGGCTTGCAAAATTTCTCCACGGCGCCTTCCTTTAGCTTTAATGAAATTTTAAATTGGTTAAATGTTCCCAATCTGCTATCAAATATAGCACCATATTTTCTGATCGAAGAAGTAACCTTGATAGAAGCATCTATATTTTTACAGCTTTCTAATAAATTTGTATCAGATATATCATTCAAACTTTCAGCTTTCTGAATTTTGCAGTTACCCAATTTAAGCATATTTAAACTATTTCTACCAATTAGTGGTGGTCCCCCGTCTTTGATTACATAAGTTTTTAATACATAATTTTTATTTTCAAAAACCAAATTGAAATTAACAAAACCCAAGGGTTTAAAAGTAACACCCACATAATCCTTCAATGATAAATCATTCTATTCTAATTTTTTATTTGAAAAATGTTTTTGGTATAATTTTTCAGATATTGCAGCATGAGTAAAACCAGAATGCGCCTCAAAACTCATTGGTATATTTTCAACATGCATATTTACAAAAACAGGTTTAATATTTCCATTCTTATCAACATTGTCGCTTAAATTCCCAAAATTTAACAAATAATTATCAAATTCATCAAAAATCTCCGCAACCGGTTTATTTAAATCCGATAAATTAAAAATTGATTGTTCAGTATCTACTTCCAAATATTAATGTGAAACTTTTTTGCACTGAGTAGCTAAATAGCCTCTTACACCACATTTATGGCAATTACAATGTTTATATGCACAATCATTTACCATGTGATTACTACGACCGCAAACAGTACATTTTATAGATTATTTACGATTGCTTACCGTAGGATTTCTGACACTATTCTTACCAGCTAAACCGCTGCTGCCTTGGTCTTTTTGATATCGCTGAAACGGCTGGCTAGAAGAATTGCTTGTGATCTGGCCCTTATTCTTCCTTTGGCGATGGAAATTCATCGAGTCGGTCGGTTCTCGTTTCACCACCGCACCCAAGCTTTCTCTCAACGCGTGTTCCTTCGAAGAAGATTCCTTGGAAATGGCTAATCTAACTACTGATTTCAGCGTAACATTTGCGCTGGAAGCATCTTCTTCAAAAAGCCGATCCATTATCCTTTCTTCACTAATGCCGATAACAAAAATATCACGCATTATGACACCTAATTCAGTGCCAAAATTACGCTTTGAAGCTAAACTTTTTATACGTGCTTCCCAATCGCCAACACTTTCACTAGGTTTCCTCCGTGCAGAGTACAATTGTAATCTTTCTGTGAAGTACGACTTTACTGGATTTAAATGTTCGTCCAATAATTTAATTAATTCATCGAAAGTTTTTGCATTCGGAAGATCTGGTACACATAAATTCCGCACCAATTCATAACAATTCTCCGATAAAGTATTTAAAAGTATGGCTTTTTTTCGGTTAACGTCATTTATTTCATTTGCAATAAAAAATTGGAATAGTCTTTCTTTAAATACCGAAAAATCCGATCTATCAGGATCAAAAGTATTTAAGGTTCCTAATAACCCAAAACATTGTTGATTATCTTTATCAGCCGGCATTTTTTTTACCACTAGCACTTACTTAAAAACAAAAATTTCAGCACTAACTGATAAACTATACTTTCCGATTATGCACACGTGAATTCAAAGAGAGAAACACCTCATCGCCCACTGTTATATATATGAAAATATTAATTTGAATATAATCACTAATTACAAATAAAACAATGTTTTATGTGAAACGTATTTATTCGTATACTGCTTTTGCAAAACTCGTACATATATCTATAAGGTACGTATCATATAAAAACATGTAATTCAATAAAAGTAAATATACAGAAATATATATACAGGGAGTATCTTACAATCAGGTAGGCATCAAATAAAATGTAACTTCTGTCATTCTGACGATGATATTGATTTATCGAAACAATTGTCAGTTTCTTAGAATTTTCAAAAACTTTTATTATATTGTGGAATTAACACTAATATGAGCAGATTCCACGAAGTAAGGGTCGAGACAGTTAATTTCATTAAAAAATCTTCGAGAGAAGATTTGACCCGACTGTACCAGAAGTTACTACAGAAACGTTACAAAACATTTGGTTCAACCAAGAATGCCTTAGGAAAAAGGTAATACCAAATTATGTGTATATAAAATGTCACACTAAAATACAACAAGCACAAAAAGCTATAAAATGTGCTCAACGAGTTTGGATAAAAGGAGAATGTAAGAAATGGTTCAAAGTTAGAGACTCCTTAGACAACTACATGAAAGTTGTACATTCAGAACTCACATTCCAATTACATCCAGTAGAATTTGACTGTTTGAATGACAAAATTAGAGAAAGTGTCAGCACGATGAAGCATAAGAAATTTAAGAAACAAGAAAAGAAGCTACAGAATCTTGAACACACACAACATAAAATTCAATACTCAAAACATCATGAAACTGTAAGTACCTACATACCAACACACTTTGCACCACGTATTAAAAACCTTTCAGACACTAATTTTACAGACAGTGAAATAGAATTTTTAAATAAAAGTTTAAAGTACAGCATACCACCAAAATTTACGAATAATATTAAACAAATTATAGCTACAGAGTCAGAAATAGCTTTAAAATCTAATTCAAATAATTTTCCTATTGGGAAATTAAAAATTGCCAAATTAATCAAAAATATTGAACCTTCAAAAGTTAAACATCAAACAAAAAAATGACATTACAGTTTTAAATGCAATGAAAAAGAAGATAGAAGATAATAACCTAACAGTTACAAAATCTAATGTGGGGAACACAACTGTCATTTTGACGACTGAAAATTACAATTCCAAAATATATAACTTTATAGAATCTAGCGAAGTAAAAGTTCTTGAAGCAGACTAAACAAAAAAGTTTTCTAATAATGTAAGGGATATTGTTATTAATTCAAATTATCTTTTAAGTGATTATGAAAAGAGGTCAATCATACATAAGAATCCTCATTGTCCACAATTATATGGAACCGTTGAATTACATAAAATAACGAAACCAATTAGACCTGTAGTTTCTTATGTTAATGCTCCTAATAATATATTGGCAAAGAAACTCAACAATATACTCAATAGTTACGGATATGAATCTCAGTACTCAATTAGAAATTCAATAGAACTAATCAAAAAGTTGAAAGCAATCCACATGCAAGATAAATATAAAGTCATTTCGTTCGATGTAACTAATATTTTCACTAAAATTCCTCCTAAAGAATGTGTAATACTTGTAAGAAAATTACTAGAAGATAAAAATATTAATCCAGGATTAATATCAGATATACTTAATTTATTTGATGTATGCATTAATCAGAATTATTTCACTTTTGACAATAAGATATATATTCAAAATCAAGGTTTACCTATGGGAAGCCCTATATCACCTATTTTAGCAAACATTTTAATGGACAATTTAGAAAGAAAAATCTTCGAAAGTAATATTTCGAAAAATATTTTATTTTGGTATAGATATGTAGATGACGCATTAGCTTGTTTTATGGGTGGTGAACGAGAATTAGATGTATTTTTCAACCACATCAATAATTTACACCCAAAAATTAAATTTACATTAGAAATTGAAGAAAATAGCTCAATCAATTTTCTTGATTTAAAAATTCAAAGAGTTAATAATGTACTTGATTATTCATTTTACCGAAAACCAACACAGACTGATGTGACAATTCCAATCACCTTATGTCACACAGACTAGCGGCATATAATTCAATGATACATAGAGCTTTTTCAGTTCCTATGAACAAATAAAATTTTGATACAGAGATTAATACAATTAGACAAATAGCAACATCCAACGGTTATCCATTAGATATGATAAATAAGCTAATTAGTAAAAAAGGGGAGAGGAAAAAGTGGCATTACAACTAATATTTCCTAAACAAGCTGATGAAATAAAAACTTATAAAACCATCACATATGCAGGAAATATTTCTAATAGTATTTCAAAGATAATATCTTCAGCAACGAATACAACAATTTCTTTTAAAACAGAAAGTAACGTTAGTACAAAATTGTCAAATGTAAAAACAAAAATACCACTATTAAAGAAGTCAGGTATATATAAACTCAAATGTCCAGAATGTAATGCTGTCTATTTGGGTCAGACCCCCTTAGGAATTTTGAAATCCGATACATTGAACACTTACGAGTATACAGGTTAAAACAACCAGATAAATCCCACTACGCAAAACATCAACTTGACACCAATCATTCATTGACACCTAACACAAAACTAGAAGTGCTGCATATTTGTGAAAAGAAACCAGAACTGGATTTCCTTTAAGAATTGAAAATTAGAAGACATTTAAGAAACCCACAATATGAAGTTGTCAATGAATAGTTGAATCTAGAGAGTTCTCCACTGATAAACTGTCTTCTTAAGTGATAATTGTAAAGATCAGCAGATATAGTTTTCCTGGTTTTCTATATCATTGCACAGTTATACTGATCTTAATTGGAAAAATGATATCCAGGAGATCACCATAGGGCTAATAATATCTAAGCTTCAATATTTGTAATATCATATCTTCTTCTTTTTTCTATAAACATATATTAAGTCAATCACAAGTTAGGTCACTTCTTGGTCTAGCCAAAAATAACTACTAAATATCAGGTAGGCATCAAATAAAATGTAACTTCTGTCATTCTGACGATGATATTGAATTATCGAAACAATTGTCAATTTTTTGGAATTTTCAATAACTTTTATTTTATTGTGGAATTAACTAGAAACCGTGAGTTTCATTCAAAACACTAATATGAGCAGATTCCATGAAGTAAGGGTCGAGACAGTTAATTACGTAAATACGTAATGATTTGTTTGTAGAAGATTCCGTAAATCCATATTTTAAATATTCAATACTGTATTACCGGCATTTCTTTTTCAAATTAGAAGTAGATTCAGCCATTTCCATACAAAAACTAAATTCTCAATAGATTTATAGATAGTAATGTTTATAAAATGACACACCACTCACGATTATTTACCACGGCAGAGCTTATGATTCACGACTATATATCGCGGCCAAGCACATACTACTAACTAACAAAAAATTCGTAGAGCTGTTGCTTTTATACGTTCCATTTTGTGCATGATTCAACTTGTCTGTGTGCGAACATGTCGAAACATGTTATTTTGTATGAACATCGCGCGCTCGCTTATCAACGTGCGAGGACAAGTCAGACATCGAGCAGTGGCAGTGACATTATTAGTTAAAAACTGCTAATAGAGCGCTTAATTCAGTCAGTTGTGTAGAATGTCTAGACTAATTACATTATTATTTAAAAATCGAGCCTAAATGTTTACTGACTATGGTCTTCGATGACATCTCAGCTCATCATAAGGGTTCACATCTCTTAATTCATGCAGCTCATGAGTATTCATGATCCCTATCCAGGTATATGTACTCTCATCAGAAAACATTCACATTATCCAATGAACCTCTAGGTACAAACAATAAAATTTGAAACCTGTTGAGAACTAAAAGTTCGTCCCAATGTTACTCGATAACTTTTAGTTAGTTTCGATTTAAGCAAATCGAGATTATTTAAATTGGGACTCAAATTACGTGATACTTTCAACATATTATCGATTAGAATAATAAAGTTCCATTTTTCAAACAAATAACCGTATAAAATAATTTTTACAGAACTAATAATACATTGTCAACAGAACCATATGCCAGTCATTTTCTCAAGCAGACTTTATATTTGATGAAGTTAACATATACAATTTTATATCTTTGTTTTTTATCATTACCTCGGTAACAAAGAAGAATACGCGTTTCTATTATTTTCTTCTAAGAGTGATTCCTCCGGTTCGTATTCGAAAAGTATGGGCGTCAGTTTCGAGACATCCTCTACATTGAACAAGATACGAATCAGCGAATCTGAATTCTCTCAACTGGAGAAATCTGGAGATTGAGATACTGTTATTCATTTCTGGCTTCTAAACCCATAATATTTTTGTAATTTTGACTCCGTACTTTCAACAAGTGTCTATCTTTTGTCCGAATAGAAACTCAATTTACGACGTAATTTCCAATAAAATAGTTAACAGGGACATTATTATTTTTCCATTTGTTTTAATAAAACATTCAATTGATCAACACCAGGGTTCTCTTTATAACAAGAAAGTTTCTCGTCATCGCCATTCAACTGTTTTATTTGAACGGAACTAAATTGAATCATATTAATCTTAGGAAAGGATGTTAGCCTTTAATATATAAATGTAATCATTTAATGAAAACCTCATTAGTCTTCATGTAGTTGGCGTGGTATGTAAAGGGAGTGCATATTGTATATATATATATATATATATATATATATATATATATATATATATATATATATATATATATATATATATATATGTATGAATTCATAATTTTAGACATTTCAAATTACAGGGGCAATACAAATGGTTCTCTTAGATTGTATAACAGCAAACCCAAATAACGCTGAAATCAAATGATGAACAGTAAACAAAACTCTTCTAAGAGATCAAAACAATTTGTTAGTTACTGAGTAGAACATCCAAAGATAGGAGGAATTCCCGAAAAGATGGAAGGTGTCCACGGTGATACTGGTGAGAAAGGCGGGTAAAGAGGGGAAGCGGGCAGGGGACTATAGACCCATCAGCCTTTTGTGCGGTATGGGTAAAGTGATGGAGGCGATAATAAAGGATAGGATTGAGAAGGATGTTGGAAGGAATGGGGGTTTCAGGGAAAACCAGCACGGGATTATGAAGGGAAAATCATGTATCTCTGCGCTGGGCAGGGTGATGGGTTTGTTGGAAAGGGCTAGGAAGGGCAGCTAGAGGAACAAAAAAATGGCCTTACTCGTGTTCTTCGATGTCGGGAACGCGTTAAACAGCGTCAAAAAACGTGCGGTGTGGAGCGCGTTGCTGAAGGTTGGTGAGGGGGATGGGTTGGCCAGTCTAGTAAAGGATTATTTGACGGGGCGAGTGATAGTAGACTCGAGAGGAAGGAGGATTGAGATGGAGGCTGGATTATCTCAGGGCTCGGTTCTGGGACCTACGCTCTTAAAGTGTGTCTTCGATGAGGTTTGTGGGATAGTATGTGAGGAGGAGTGTGACATTACGGTGTATGCGAATGACGTATGTTTGGTATGTACGGCAAAGGGGAAGGCGGAGATAGAGAGAAAGGCGGAGAGGATGTGTGGGAAGATTGAGCAGTGCGGACTGGAAGTGACTGAAGAAAAGACGGTGGGGCTGCTAGTGGAGGGAAGGAGCAAGACCAGGAAAGTGGGAGTGATGATGAAGGGTATGAGAATTCGTATGGAGAAGTTGATGAAATATCTAGAGGTGTGATTGGATAGCCTACTATCGTTTAAAACACATATGGCTAAGATATCACAGAATACAAGGGCAGCATGGCTGGGAAGATTGCTCTGTAACGTGAAGCGGCCGGGAGAGTGGAAGAGAAGGGTAATGTGTAGGAGAATAGAGCAAAGTGGTGCTGTATGGTGCGGAAGTGTGAGAGGAAAGAGCGGGGGTAAATGCGAGGGTTAGGCCACTCCTTCGAGTGCAGAGGGGGATACTCCTTGAGGTGGTACAGGGCTACAGGACAGTGGGGGGACTGGTAGCAGTAGAACTGTCAAGGTCCTACCCACTGGACGTGATGGCTAGGGCCAGTAAGGAATAAACACTGGAGAGGTGCGACGAGCGAGGAATTACAGGAATGGATGAAGGAGGAAATGGAGAGAAGGTGGGAGGAGTATGAGGCCGCTCTAAAAGGAGCTATTGGACGTAGGAGAGATTGGATGGACCGGAACTTCGGGGAAGTGAACTACTACATGACACAGGTACTTACTGGACAAGGGTCGAGAGTGAGGTACCTCCACAAGATTGGGAGAAGGGAGTCGGGCCTGTGCGAGAGGTGTGAGGTGGAGGATAATGTGTGGCATGTGTTCAGATGTTGGAAGAATGAGGATGTCTTGAGAATGTTCGCAAATAAACTAGGGGAGGAGGTACATTGTAAAAACATGATGGAGATAATGTTGAGGAGGAAGGAGGAATGAATGGAGGTAAGTAGTGTGGTGGAGAGCATGATTAGGGGTAGGAAACGGCTTGATATGGCACGAGAGGTAGGAGTGATAGAAGGGAGAAAATTACTGCGTGATTGGAGACTGTGTGAGGAAACGTCGTCCGCCTTGAAGTATGCTAGGGTAGTGATTACGAGGCGGGAGTAACGGAGAAAAAGAGGTGGGTTTGGTTGGTAGGCATCCCCTTGGGAGGGAGTCCAGCACTGTTTGGGTTCAGAGAAGGACCCATTCGAACATAAGTTTCTTATCTCAGCCCGAAAAAAAAGTAGAACAACCTACAACACTGAAAGCAAATATAGCACTTTACACCGAAAAAAATAAAGATGAGCAAGGATTAGAAATCGATGTTCCCGTGATAGTCGGATCCAACATGTAATTCATTCATACGGCCCCTATTGAAAATTTGGAAATACGCAAAGCCACGTCACACTTATTTTTAAGGGGGGCAGTTTGGGACCTGATTTTTAATCAAAATACCTTAAACATCTAGCAGTGGCGGACAAAAGCCCTAAAATCTTAAATGGAAATGGGTATTATATTAAAAGTCGTTTATCTACTTTTTGAAAAATAGCAAAGAACTGATCTTTCTTTTTATTCTTAGAGAAATCGAGTAAAACCGTGAAAATATTTATATATCAAATGTTTTGCAATGAAACATAAAAAATTAATACCTTAAATTTTCGAAGTACTGTCCATTATTTTTTAAACAATAATAATGTCTGCTCTCTAACATTTCGAAAAACGTCTACCCGAAGCAGCTCTGTTTTATGAACAATAGATTCCAGATGCCCCCGTTGGAAGGAATCTAGAGGCGATAAATCGGGCGATCGTGGAGGTCATTCTATTACTCTTCTTCGACTTATGTATCTGCCAGGAAATCTATCAGTTAGCCACTATCCAACTGAAAGGATATACAATAAAATAAAATGATTGTTACTCACAAAAGTAGCACCAACGTCAGTTATTTAACCTTAGCTGCTAGTTGTAAATAAATACATATTGAAATTCCAATAATATGGTAATTCGTATCGAGCTCCATACGTGGTACCAACTTACCGTTATGCCAGAAACTTTAGGATTCACCTGAACCCCCTATCCTAAATGTCAGGAATTTCTTAAGCAATATACAAACATGTAAAAGGCAATTATCACCTATCTCAAATATCAGAAACTTCTGAATCAATATAGAAAACATGTGAAAACCAATTATCCCCTATCCTAAATGTCAGAAATTTCTTTATGTACAAAAAAATGTGAAAGCCAATAATCTCCTGTCCCAAATGTTAGAAATGTCTTGACTAATGTATGTACAAAAAAATAACCGCATTAACCCCAACGATGTCAAAAATTTCTTGAACATTATATATACAAAAAATTAACCCCCTGATCCCCTGTACTGAATATCATAGATTATTTATTTGAACCATTTATATAGAAAAATTGATATAAGAGAAAAAAAATGTCATTACTTGTCCATAAAAAAAATAAACAAAACGTTACTTGAACAATTTACCAAAAAAACTGTAATTTTCGAACCGTTCCATGGTGAGAAGTTTCCATCCACTTGATCCTATCAGCGGCGACTACTGTCCATCCCCATCAGATACGGAGCTTCGGAACAAGCAGTCCAAAAAATCCATAAAAAAACTAAGGGTCTCCATCACCCTAGTTTATCTTCTTCATATCAGTATGGCCTCTACCACTTTAAACCACGACGATCTTCAGTGAGTACTAGTCCAGTATACCTGAAGCTAAAGATTCGGTAGCTTTGGTTTTCTGATAGTCAAAATGGCCGATCTCGATGTATTTGCGTAAATATCCCGTGTATCAACGGTAAATTCTTTGGTTCTTAACAAAACCAACACAATCAAACTTCAACCAAACATCACCTAGGAGACACTTTGACAAAAATCCCCCATACAGGGGGTGGAAAGTAATTTCCCAAAACTTTAAATTTTATTAGCCCTCCACGCACGTGACTTTTTCTAGCAAACCACTACCAGTACGTGTCACAAACCATCTGTTCTAGCCGGAAGCACGTCAACCATCAATGTCAATGTCTGGTTCCAAAAATGAACAGATAATTAAATGCATTCCCTACCCCAAATCTAATATCGGACATCGTCTAATACAGCAATCTTAATTCGAATCATCTTCGAAATTACGTAAAATTTATATTAATACAAAGTCAACTAAACTGTCGCCCATGCGAGATTTGACATTCAAATTTTTAAACGTGAAATATTTACATCAGGTTATAACTGAACAGTACGTTATAACGAGACTTTCTAGTGACCTATTAATCAAAGTGGAATATTCAACCCTCCCATCAACAAACAATCCCCAACTGATCGCTTAACTAATACCAGTAGCACTGAAACAACGAACGTATCTAAACTATTAATCAATGAACAAACTTCTTGTACATAGACAAAACTTTCTCTATGTTCTTGTCATTTTACTTGACGTACGGAGAACCACCTGTTTTCGAATGTAAACAAAACACACTGAGCTACTCAAAAATAGTCTATAATATCAATGAAATATCACTAAATCACAATTAAAATGGGAAATAAATGGTTTATATTTCCTTTCATAGCTATTAGAAACTACAGGCAGGTACACATTGTTACAATACTATAATCTCTCAAACAATCCAGGTAGAATTTATGGTAAGATGATACGTTTTTCCAAAGCACCACTAAATGCAGAAGATGATAAAGACTAAAGTAAGATACATTGGGTAAAATAAGGGAATAGCAGCGAAAAAGGAAGCATAAGAAATTTTTGTTCAGGGAAACAATGCAACAAATTGAAAATGGAGAAACTCTCTGGCACGATAAAGTGACTACCAAAATAGTTAAATAAACTGGATAAAGAGGAAGTTATTACAAACTGAAAACTTTTGATAATAAACTTCAGGAAAAAAATACCGGAGGATTGTTAAATTGGGATACTTATGCTTATTTTGATACTCTCGAGGCATAACATTGTAGACTACACTACTAATGTTATGTAGCAGAATATCAAGGGAGGTTGCAAGTATAAATAGAAAACATACTAAAGAATCCAAAGGGCAACATCATACAAGAGTCTGTATTTGCCATGAAATAGATAATAATTGAACAAATGACTAGGTGGAAAAGCATTCTTATCATTAATTGATATGGGAAATGCTTTCGATAATGTTCCAACTAAGACAAGTCAGGGAATATTGAAAACAAGGGGAGTTGAAAGTACAGCTATTTGAAATAGACAGATAATATATAGGATAAGAACATGAAATAACGAATACTAAAAACTATAGAAATGTTGTAGGAATGTGCATTGGGTCCTCTCTCGTTCATTGTTTTTATGGAGAAAATAATGAGGAAATATAATATGAAAGTCGTAATTCTTGTTTTGAGCTAATAAAAGAATGTGGATATGCATGCATGCATTTGCTGACAATATTGTGCAATGAGAAAGATTCACAATCAAACTTGCAAGCCTGGAATTAAGAATTTGAGATAATGAGTTCAAGTCGGAACACAGGAATAACGAAAGTGGTAGTGATTACAATACAGGTATTTGGGATTGATAATTGAGTAGCAAGTAAACCAAGAAATAGAAATGTATGAAAATGAACCCATCTCGTGAGTTTTAGTTTTACAGTATTACAGGATAATGTATCCCTTAAATAAGAAGTATTATACATATACCTAATAGTCACGCATACTTCCATTGTGATTGGAAACTCACACGAACATCTTAGTTTCCTATCCATAGAACATCGTATTGGAAACACTGTTTTTCATTAGTTTTTCAGGAAAAACATATCGCAGAATCTTGAGAGTCTTATATATGGATATAAGGTGTTCAAGATTGTAAAATCTTGAATTTTATTGCTTACGATACTTTCAAAATATGTGAGATATTTGTATGCTTCCTTTCTTCATTGTATATATTTAAGGCGTAAATTCATTTTAGTTGATAGCGTTGTAAAAATATGTTTCAGAATGGATAAGATCTTTTATATTGTTGTAAATTCAAAGGATAGTTTTATTTTATTTTCAATTTTTGTTAAATACCTTTAAAATATCACGTTTTGCAACAATAATTGTAAATAGTTTTGTTTGATCATTGAAATAGCACATTTTTGAAAGTCGACATCTTGTCGCATTGTCCTATAGTTGAGAAGTTAGGAGAAGGTCACGTTTCACCCTATCATATATTGTATTGTAAAAACCCTAAATTTACTGTCACTTCTGCATGAATTTTATGGTCGACGGTCGGAAGATATGAAAGACATTTTTGAATAACCTTTCTTAGTAAAAAGGTTACAATTGCTATTGGAGTATTCAATCGAAATTTAACTATCTATTGGCGGCACCCATAATTCATTCTTGTCCAGGAACCCGACAAGTCGAATGATACTGTCCAATAGGAAATATTTATTTTCGTTTGGTCAACCCAATCCACGTGTAAACACGCCCCTCGCAGATTTCTATTTAACACGTCTCACAACGTGAAGAAATCAGTTTCTCACTCATCAGTTCTACACTTATCGACGCGAGTTTTACACTCATCAAATCGAGCTCAACGCTCAACAACAAAGTTAGTTTTTTACACTCATCAAAGCGAGTTCAATACTCTCGATAACAAAATTTTACATTCATCGACGCGAGTTTTACACACTCATCGAATCGAGCTCAACGCTCAATAACAAAGTTAGTTTTAATATGCATCTTCCGATATGAAACCACCGAAGTTCAGTATTCACAACTTTGTACCATTTTGTAAATTTGTATATAATTAATTGTTAATTTCGACATTAATTTTGTCAAATTAAGATTATTTACCTAGTTGAATGTCCATGCCAGTTGACAAAGTTCAACTAGAAATATAATCAAAAACATAAGGTACATTATATTCATTCACCCGTATTTAGAAAGGCAATATCCTATAAGAGTAAGAAGACCACTCTCCTTCATCTTTGTGATGGTTTGCAGTCGAGCTTTCAGGCCACCGGAAGGAAGATCTCTCCTCAAAACATATCAAACTGCTTAACTATGAAGAGAGCACAGGACCTATATTAGATGTCACACACCAACTTTGTGAAGTAGTATCTAAAGCAACCAATATGGAAGTATCCAAAGCAATGCACACATTACTTTCAACATTTGGAGCCGAATCATGGACCTAATTAACTAGACAAAAAAGCGCAATTATAGTGAAAAGAGAAGTGGAAGAAATTTCAGAAGGAATTAAATAGATAATAATAATTTTTGAACAGAAGTGTATACCTAACGAGATTCGATTTCAAGAAGACAAATCACAAGAGGATACTTTTGGAAGGATAATTGTGGTGAATATATTATGTATACGATGGCACAAGCTAACCATAATGCTTACATCAAATATTATTCTTCCTGTGAAATTCAATGAGAAAATGCGTAATTCCAGAGAAATTATACTACTCAAGCAGTGACGTCGGGGAATTATATAGAGATGAAATATTAGAATGGTAAGTGGAATCAAACTCTCTGACGGATTCTTTCCGAGTATCTTATTTTCAGAGTAACAATTCTCAAACTGCCGTAGATTGTGCACTTCCCTGGTAAGTAGTGTTTGTTTCAATGACACGCACTTCATTGTCCCGTCACCCGTGGTTAAGGATGCAAATAAATTTAAACGGAAGAGTCATATAAACCTTTGTAATTCGTCGTCGTAGTTGTATTCAAAGACTTATGTAGTTGTTTCTCGATCTTTTTAGCAAAACTCGAGGAGTGGTACCTGGAAGTGAATATTTCATACACCTACCACTTCTAATGTAACACAAAGATACTTTAAATGCAGATTTAAACGGTCCCTTATATAATAATAGTATAACAAATATTTCACGTCTGGACGGTTCTTTATTACAATTTCAGGAATGTATTATGATACTGAGATGTTGCATCTACTTTTTTAATTCGTGATAAATGACTACTAATGATAATTGAAAAGAGGGAACAGAATTAACATATAGGTAATAAACATTCATAATTATTCATGAGAAGCTTTTTCATATATTATTCTAGTTTCCTATTGCGCCATAACCCGTTCGCCAAAGAAGTTTAAATAAGTATAAACACAAAACAGAAGCAGCGGTTAATGAGGAACGAAAAGAAGAGAGAATAATTTGAATCCAATAGCCACTCTCTATAATTCTATTTAATTTACCCGAGTCAATAAAAACTTCCAAATTTCACGTAAATCTCCAATTTATTTCATTGTGGTTAGGATTTCGACAGAAGAGGGGTAAATACTTCCAACCAGATCTCTTTTACCTTGTTGTTATGTTTAGTTATGATTTCTCGTGTTTTTTTGTTCGTTGCATGCATTTTGTATTTTGTTCTTCGAATGATGTGGATAAGTTTTTTTCTTAGTATTGAAGGTAATTCGATACATATTTTACTATGTTATGTCATCAAGATTTTTCTTCTTAATATTCAGCACTCTTTAGAGTTGTTGCAGTACCTCCATGAGTAGCCTCATGCTGATGCTCAGTGTAATAACATCCGTTTTATGGAATGTTCAAGTTCCGTAGAGCTAGGCGTAGTAATTGAGGCATCATTCACAAAACTTGTCTATAAAATGTTTCTTATCAGGTAATTTTGTTGCATATATTGTTTGAACAATACTTAAGATTCCTCTGAACTATCTTGGGCTCTTCATATCTTCAATTGGCATTGTGTAATGAACATATAAATATCCTCTTACTTTAATGATGGTTGTGAAGTTCGTAGTCTTCATTCAATATAGGCAGCTAATTTCCTGTGTGTATCAGCCTTAATTTTGAATACATTCTTAGTAATAATTTGGAGGTCATGCCATATATTGGTTTCTATTGTTGCAGCATTCTTGCTATCATTGATTAATGAACTCAAGTTATTTACCACCACAGTGGTTTTCTTATGCTGATACTAGTTGATAGACATTCCCGTTGGTTTACATTTAAACTGAAACTGTACGCCCTGTGACTAGATTTTGTAAATTACATTATTACGGAAGTTTTTCGTTAGAGATAGTCTGCGAAAAACACTAGTTTCTGAAGTTCGCACGTTTCAAGAAATGATTAAAACATTGTTCCGTTTTTTACGTTTTAGTGGAAACGACTAACAAACGTTTGACAGCTACTGATATTTTCTCGAAAAAATAATTCATCTCCTTTTTGGATCCATAAAATGGTACAATTTGAAAAAAATATAGACAAAAATGAGTTTGTGTGATGTTTCTCTATTGTATTCACGCCATCACAATACTAACGGTTTTAAATATAAAAACTAACTTCAGCACTTATACACTCCGGTCGCTGTATCGTAACTTCTGTCGTTCTGGCGATGATATTTAGTGATATCGAAACAATTATCAATTTTTTTTAATTTTTATCATTTTTCCTTTACATGTTGTGGAATTATGTAGGAACAGTTTCATTTCAAAAAGTAATATATTTCTCCAAAGTATGACTGAATCTATAGAACCGGTTGTATTGGTTGTGGTGAACTGAAAGTCAATAGGGTTCATCAGTGAGATATAACGAGACAACTACAGCCAACATAAAAACCTCTAGTGTCTGTTAAGATCTCAGATTGCCACGAAGGAAAATCTGTGCTCGCGGACGACTCGAAGAAGGGGTGATGTTGTATGTAAAAGTTCAAATTATTAGTATTTCATGTAACAAGTAATTTTATTTACATTGACTAGTAAATATAATAACAAACGTAATAAATAAAATGTGTGATTATTTTAAATATATCTTTGAATTTCTGTATGACAACTACACTCCTGGTCTGTCGGCTTCGGTACATCACCCCCAGGCTTCACTTGGTCATTGCCGTGGGTGGTTGGGTGGGAGTATTATCGTAGTTTCTGTTATCTTACTTTGGTACTGCAGACAGTTTTGCCACAGGAGGACGGCGACGTTAAACAGTATTGAATATACCGCCCCCATTGATAGCCCCGTAGGCTTTAAAAGACTTGCTTAGGTAGGACAGCAATCTTAGTCACAGGGCCTGTCCTGTAACGGTTTTGACAGATACAGTGCGGATGATACTATCATGCACAGAATGTATCTGCGTCACTGTGCCTGTTCTCCATTTTACTGGTGGAAATACATCTTCTTTGATAATGACCAGTGCACCTGGCTTCAATAATTGTGGATGGTGCTGTTTCCATTTGGTGCGGGTCTGGAGTTCTGTGACGTATTCTTTGTTCCAATGTAACCAAAAGTGCTGTATCAGTTTGTGCCTATGCTGGAATTTGAATAGTCAATTTTCTGCTACTCACAGTAAGTTTGTCTGCGGGATCGTAGTAAGTGGTTCTCCTATTAAGAAGAGCGCTGGAGTGACAGTTTGTATCATTTGGATTGTCAGATAGAGTACATAAGGGTTTGGAATTCAAATAACCCCCCATTTGATAGATAACTGTGACAAACTGCTGGAATGTTGAGGTTGAATTTTCGATAAAATGTTTTAGTTGGTGTTTAACCGACTTCACACTGGACAACCAGAGTCCTCGAAAGTGAGGTGCGCAAGGCGGTATAAAATTTCACTATATACCCTGACCTATTAGGTCATTCGAAATGGCAGCTGAATTATGTTCGGAAAAAGTTTTAAGTTCGTTATTTGCGCTAACGAAAGTTGTACCTTGGTTCGATCAAAGATACATTCGCCTTGGAAGTATTAAAATTACGCCCTTTACGGCCTCTAAGAAGACAAGGTTAGGAAGATGTTATTCGATCCTTCAGTAGATTGCCCATAATGTATTGTGTGGATTTTGCATTAAAACGAAAACAAATATTGTAATTGTGATAGACACATTTTATTAAATTTCTACCCCTGATTGCCTAGAAATGATCACGTAGTGAAGCGAGAGTTAATGGTGAACTTGATTGTAGCAGCTTTATGTGTTCCTGTTGGGCAATCAGAAGTGTAAGTCGATGTTTGGGGATAATACGATTGGATTTTTTTCTGAAAATCACTGTCAGAGTATTGAAGACGACCTCCTACTGGTATGACATTGTAAATGTGATCGAGAAAAAAGTTTAACGTCAAAAGTTTTGATTTGTTACGGATCTTGTTGCCATCGCGTAGGGCTATGTATTATTCGGAAAACGTGCCTACTTGTACCAGGACTATCAGTTTGTTTGAAGGGTCTGAAATTTCTTGAGCGGAAAGCTTGTTTGAAGTTTTAGAAAGTAATGATTTTTTAATTAATAAATCTAAGTACATACGCGAAATGCGGTATAGTTTATTCAGATTTGAGTGTTTAAAGGTATGATTCAAAAGATTATTAGGTTGATGTTTATATAAAGAAAGCAGAACAAGAGGTATGTTTTGTAATTTAGAAACGTCAGTGAATGTGTTCACAATTGGGAATTCTTGATATGTATATATTACGGTATTTGTAGAAATGTGTAAAGTATTTGTACATATGAGAGTCTCTTTGTATCCGTTCGCTATTGTTGTACATTCAAAGCGTAATTTCATTTTATTTCTGTAGCATTGTTGAAAATTTAGAAAAATATCACGTTTAACACTATTATTTCATTGTCTTAATAGAACTATAGCGTCGTAAAATGGGATTGTTTAGACCTAACGAAACATCTCATAGTAAAGTTGTGAGCCTTATTGTCATATTATATTTGCATTTCTATGGTGAAAGATACGGAGTCTTGGAATAATGAATCGGTGTCGGAAAGCCTGTAATAAACATTTGAGTAAAAGGTTGTAATAGAACGGTCTCACCTTTTGAACGTCGTTCAATAGCAATTGAAACATCTATTGGATGAGTCCATTGCTGATTCTTGTCAATGGTTCTGGCCGGATAAATAATACTGACCAATAGGAAAGGTTTATTTCTTTTTTGTTATTCCAACCCACGTGTAAACAGGCCCCTTTGAAGATTTCTATTTAACACGTTTTATAACGTGAAGAAATCAGTCATCATTAAATTTTCAAGTTGAAACACATTGTTTCAGAGAAGATACGTCAAACATATAGTTTCTCAGTTGCTATTCGAGCAAGTGCGGACTCATGAGTCCAAACTCATCTTTTCACCGCTATTAAGTCAAACGTTTTTTAATTAGTATTCGAGTCCAGAGTGTAGTCAAGTTCTAGCATACCATTTCTTAATTAGTATTTGAGTCTAGTGAGTACTCAAGGCTAAACAAATCGTTCTTAGTCAGTATTCAGTTAACACCAGAGTAGAGTTATACAGTCGCTACTATTGATCATCTCATGATGTTTTTCGAATCATTAAGTTCTTGTTTACCTTCCAGCCTGAAAACCATCGCAGTTCAAACATTTATCCATTTGTACAATCCACTGTGAATTTGTATATAATAAACTTTTAATTTCGACATTAACGTTGTCAAATTGAGATAAATATTATAGTTGACGAAGTTCAATTAAATTATAATCAAAAACAGTATGAGTGATCGAAAGTGTCATTCGGCCATTGATCTTCAGTCCATGAGACCATAGTCTGAATTATTTAAGTTGAGAAGTGGTATCCCTCTAGTAAGTGAGTCGTGAGTCTGCAGAAGTATCGGTAGTTTTGATGTATTTCGATTCATTACAAGTGGTTATAGGTAGAATCTGCTAAATTCTGTTAGCAACGAATGTTTTTAGAAGATGGAGAGATGATTTGATCCAGGCTAATACTATAGTAGAGTCACACCAATAGAATTTATTGCTAAATTCGAATAAAGCCTGGTCCAGACACAACGTCTTATCGAACGACTTATCGAATCAGACAAGTCGTATCAAGTAAAATGGCGCGCGTGGACCACAAAACGTACGTCTTGCATGATCGAAATAAGGTTGTACGATAAGTCGGAAATTTGAAGTGCGAGGCATCATTTTATGAAAACTGATTCGACAAGTTGGAGCGTGTTGACAAACTTTCGTTTTATTGGAAATAGTTTCAGTATATTTCCGTAGAACGTATTGCACTGCTTGTTACTTTCTGTGTACGTATTGGCAACTATTTTGCAATTGAAAATTTGAAAGCAATATGTCAGATCTTCGTCAGTGCTCTCGAGAATTTTTAAGAGAATTTATTGAACGCTATCGTAGTTTTCCTTGCTTGTGGCAAGTTAAAAGTGCCGAGCATAGTGATCGAAATAAGAAGTCACAGGCATATGAAATAATGATTGAAAAATACAAGGAAATTGATAAAGCAGCAAACAAGGAGACAGTTACCAAAAAAGTTAACTCTTTACGCACCGTTTACAAAAAAGAACGCTCCAAAATAATGGAATCCACTAAAAGTGGTGCTGGTGAAGATGATATCTATAAACCAACGTTATGGTACTTTGATTTGCTTGAGTTTCTAAGTGACCAAGATCCAATAAGACAGTCGACAAACACTATCGATGATGAGGCACATCAAGATGAAAGTGAAACAGAGGTAAGTAATATCTATTCATTAATGAGAAAAGTAAGTTTTATGAATATTCAAAGCATTTTATTGTCCAGAATTATTTGATTCTCTTTTTATAACATGTAACACGAACTACTTAAAAACTAAATCATCCTGCCATGGGACTGAGCCCTCATTGTTAAAATAGCTACAGAACTTTTCTCTAACAATTTTTGTATTATTAAAAACGTGGCCTCTTCTTCCTCTTTGAATGTCATGCATTAAAGTGGGGTCACACCTGTCTCCTAAGACAAGAGAATAATCTCCAGTAATATTTTCTCTATCCATACTTTCTGGAAGTGAGTAATTTTGTGTAGATTTCTTGCGAAAAAAAGTATGTAGTGCACAACATGTCAATGTTTTCTAACCATTCCAGTTCGCTTTTTGGAAACTAAAACAAAAGAAATTACATTAATTGTTCCTATAGGTATAACTATTAAATACATGTTCTTATCGTTTACCTAGTTTTAGTGATAAAATTGAATAAAATTTAACTTTTAATGAGTCAATGGGATTTTATTCGGCATCAAACATGCTTTAGCTTTTTTTATACATTTTCTCTACGGTTGTATTTTTATTTTCTTATAAAATTGTAATATTTTATTGTTTTAAGTTGACTTGGAATATCAGAGTTTTCCTGCTACACCATCTACCGGTCGACCATTTACTCTGACTAGCGATACCGCTGCCAGTGCTCCGCTATAAAACCATCACATATGCAGGAAATATTGCTAATAATATTTCAAAGATAATATCTTCAGCAACAATTTCTTTTAAAACAGAAAGTAACGTAAGTACAAAATTGTTAAACGTAAAAACAAAAATACCACAATTAAAGAAGTCAGTTATATATAAACTCAAATGTCCAGAATGTAATGGGTCAGACCCTTAGGAATTTTGAAATCCGATACTGTGAACACTCACGAGTATACAGATTAAAACAACCAGATAAATCCCACTACGCAAAACATCTACTTGACACCAATCATTCATGACACCTAACACAAAACTAGAAGTGCTGCATATTTGTGAAAAGAAACAAGAACTGGATTTCCTTAAGGAATTGGGAATCAGAAGACATTTAAGAAACCCACAATATGAAGTTGTCAATGAACAGTTAAATCTAGGTTCTCCACTAATAAACTGTCTTCTTGAGTGATAATTGTAAAGATCAGCAGATATAGTTTTCCTGGTTTTCTATATCATTGCACAGTTATACTGATCTTAATTGGAAAAATGATATCCAGGATATCATAATAGGGCTAATAATATCTAAGCTTCAATATTTGTAATATCACTTCTTCTTCTTTTTTCTATTAACATATATTAAGTCAATCACAAGTTAGGTTACTTCTTGGTCTAGCCAAAAATAACTACTAAACATCAGGTAGGCATAAAATGAAATGTAACTTCTGTCATTCTGACGATGATATTGATTTATCGAAACAATTGTCATTTTTTTAGAATTTTCAACAATTTTTATTATATTGTGGAATTAACTAGAAACCGTGAGTTTCATTTAAAGCACTAATATGAGTATATTCCACCAAGTAGGGGTCGAGACAGTTAATTACATGATAAACGTTTATAATTAAACTAATTATTATATGTAGTGTTCATGTATTTATTATAGAAGACGTTTCCATTTTGTACAATTACTTTCCTTCTTTAATAATGTTTAATTCATTTCTGAAATGAATATACTCTAAAATTCATCTTCTGGTAGTATTTTTTCAAAACCTTGTAGATAGCGTCACAAGTTTCCGGTATTGTTTTACTCAGTGATTGCTTGGACATAATGGTGGTGAATTACAGATCTTTGTAGCTTCAGCCTGTCGCAAGAAACCTTAACGTGGCACTATGTCTCTCATGAACTGAAATGGATTTTCTCATGCAGGTATTTTGCCTTCTAATGTAAGGAGTAACAGATTTCAACAAATGATTGTAAGTTTCAGTATCCATCCTCATGTAATTACGCCAATCATCTGCTTCAAGCTCACATAATAATCTGACATGAGAAAATGCATGTCTTTTTAGCAACCATTCCCTCGACCATCTCAATCTTCGTTTTGTTTAATCTTTTTGCTTTTTATTGCAATGCAAATAGCATAGAGCGACCAAAGAAGCGCTTCTTCTATGACCGAAAGCGTTTCGAAACTAAAATTTGACCGATCAGTTGGAAACGTATGGACGCGATATCTTTTGTACTTTTTGTCGAACGTTTTGCATGAACATTTCATCGTTCGATGATGGATAAAACTGTTATCACTAAATTATCCAGCAGTAGGACGGCGCAAGGCTTTAGGCGGGTATTGTAACTTGCTTGAGGGGGAAACTCTTCTTTTTGCTCACAGAAGGTTACAGCATGTACTGCCAAAATAAACAGTGAAGCGTATGCGAACACTAGCACCAAAAGCGGGCCTCGCGGCGTCAGAGAATTCATGTAATTGAAGCTGATTACGACAGAGAGTAAAACGAGGTATATTGGGTTTATTTAATTCTACAATCTGGGTTAGGTAAACAGATCAAGTTGTAAACAAATTCATTGCTACTGGTTCGTCACAGGCTACTTTAAGTCTCCAACGTTTCTGTAGTATTATTTTTGGGGTTATCGTCACAGGATAGAGGAGACCAAGCGGGTCGAAAATTTGAGCAATTTAGGCTAGGATTGTGAGTTTTGTAATTCGTTTCTTCAAGTCGCTGGGACTTACGCTGTACTCAACTGTATCAGAAACACGATTCCATAAGAAACCTATAGATTTAGAAAGATTGTCAGAATCAAATGATCGACAACTTACAGAAGAATCTGAAATAAGTATTGCTTCATTTGAAGCCCACTTTCTAAGAGTAAAGCCGTATTTCAGTAAGAGGCCGTGAACCTCTTCTTTTATCCGCTCAACCTCTTCAATGGTCTGGCTTCCTGTGAGATTACCTACGTAGAAATTAGTTTCTATAATGTATGAGATTTTGGGATTGTCGTTGACGTGTAACTTACCTACTTCCTTTAATGCTCTTGTAGCAAGGAATGCTGCAGATGCAGTGCCATATGTGACGGTTGACAAATCATTTATATCTTGACTTCTTCTGTCATTAGGTCGCCAGAAAATGCATTGTAAGTTGCGTGGATCCTCTGCCAAGAATAGTTGACGATACATTTTTTCGATGTCGCCGCTTAATACAATAGGATGCATGCGATATCGTAATAAAGTGGAAAATATGCTACTTTGAACATTTTGTGATGATCCCGAAAGGACAGTAGTGTAAAAAGGACATTAGCATAGAAACAAGATTAAATTATGTTAATATTAATTTCTATATATAGCGAGCATTGACCTATGGAGGTCATTGCTAGATATACGAAGAGCACGTTCTAATTAAAATGTATATATCACACTCAACTGATTGGCAGGCCACTCTCAGAACGCTTCCTATAAATGCAACGTGTCGAAAAACTGATAATTCATCCATTTATTATTATTTTGAATGAGGTATTGTAATCTGTGTTAATTCTAAATATACTAATCCCAGTGAGTTGACGTTTATTCAACCCCCGAAGATCGGTTACTAGGTAAGTGCTTTCCCAAAGATATAATACTTTTATGGTGGACGTAGTTTATACGAGGGGCACTCACTAAGTAACCACTACATGGCGATCCTGCAAACGAAATGGTTATGGTAAAATGGATGGTAAAATGTACATCGCTACTACATGGCGATCCTGCGAAACAAATGGTAAAATTAATGGTATAATGGTAATCGCCACTACATGGCGATCCTGCGAACTAATGGTAGATTGGTTATGGTAAAATGGTAAATATTTCTGCACAAGCAAATGGTAATGGTAAATGGTAATATTCGACAATAAATGGTTTTTATTCCTGCAAAACAAATGGTAAGGACAAGTGGAAGTATATGGTTTTCCATCTAAATTTGGGACCCTGGAGAAGAGAAGCTATGGGAGGCTCATCAACTAAACAAGGGGCAAAAGAAACTAGCACTGTCAATAAAACTGTTATGGTACAGCAAGACAGTTTTGCAACGCACATAATGGTTCTATTGTATATCATAACAGTAGCTTTTATCCTGAAATGTATTTGGTCATTGTGGAAAACGCATCGAAGAGAGTTGAAAAGGGACATCAACCGAGGCATTGCAGCGAAGAAGACATCAGGAACTCTGACTGTGTGAAAATAATTGTAAGTACTTATGCATTCTATTCTTGTGAACGAATCTTATGAATGTCAATAACGTGGGAAGGTTTTGAAGATACATATTGAAGTAATTAATAGTATAATAGTTCTTTATAATAACTTTGCTAAGTTAATATCTAAAAATTGGAAAAAATTAAGTTTAGTACAACAAGAGAGTTGTAAAAATTATTCAGATAGGATTAGAGATAAAACTGCTAGGGCATTTCAAGCGTTAAATTGTAGTATTAAAATACCTACATCTATATTTGAGGAAATCGATACTATTGTATTACAAACAATAAGCAAACATTTGAAAATGGCGACAAGTGTGAATGATTTTTTTAATTTTGCGAGTAAAGTTTTACCGACCGAATTTAACGGGAAAGCAAACAAATTACAATCATTTTTGGACTCATTAGATTTGCTACAAACAAACGCGACAGGTAACGAACAAAATGCTATTTCACTAATTAAGACGAGATTAACGGGAAGAGCCAGAAGTTTGATCACGACGGAAAACTCCATTACAGAAATCAATAATAAACTAAAAGCGGGAATAAGAGGAGACAATTCAAGCCTTCTCTTAGCGAAACTTGGTAAAGTTAGACAAAATGGAAAAGACGTAACACAGTACGCAACGGAGATAGAAAAATTAGCAGAGAGACTACAGGCAACATACGTGTCGGAAGTGATGCCCGAACGACTAGCCGAAAAATATACTAAGGAAGTAACGTTTAAGGCAGTAACTATGAATGCCACAACGGACGCAACTAAACAATTATGGCAGCGGGAAGTTTTGAAACTACGCAAGAAGTACTATCCAAATTAGTATCAGTGGAAGGTATAGTAGGACAACAACAAGTTTTGCACATGAAGGATAACAGGAATTTCTTCAGGAAGCCAAACTTTGACTTTAGGAATAATCATCGGAGAGGAAACAACAGAGGATTTTATAACGGTAATCATTCAGGAAGGACATTTCGACAGTTTAATCAAGGAAATAACTATGGCAAATACGAAAATTTTAATAAAGAGAGGAAATTCAATGAGAATGGAAATTACAATAATCAAATTAACAATAATGTGAGAATATGCAAGATAGAAGATAAAATTGAAGAAATGAGCAGACAAATAGCGCAGTCAAAGAAAGAAAACTACGATTTGAGGTTGGAAAATGAAGAACCCAAAGAAAAAACAGAATGTTTGCAAGGAAACATGAAACAGACTTAGAAAAATTTTAGAGAGAAGAATTTAATAATACATGGTATAGAAGAAGGAAACGAAGAAGATGAGAAACAACTAGAAGATAAATCAGAAGACGTAATGAACAAGGTTAATAACACAGTAGATGTTGAATAAGATATTTTGAAATGTAAAAGATTAGGAAACAAAAACAGTAACAAAAATAGACCAGTACTAATAATGATGAAAGACGTGAATAAGAAAGTAGAAACCTTGAAACAAACGAATAAATTACAAGGAACAAAAATATACATTGATGAAGATTACCCAAAAGATATATTGGAACAGAGAAAACAGTTAATAAGATACATGAAACAGGCGAGAGAAAGTGGAGCTAAAGCTAAGATAATTGATTATACATTAGTGATTAACGACAACGTGTACAGTTTAAAAGAACTAGAAGAAAGGAAGAATAAATTAGAAATACATACAGGATGGAATGAATTAAAATATGAGGAAAATACCGAAACTAATCCGAAAATTTTGGATAAAATTTTTAGCGATAAAATTTTTAATCAACTAAGAGGTAAATAAATTGTCTAGGAAAAATGCGAAATTTGATCGATTTGGAAGAATATGATTTTGAAATACAGTATGCCAAAGGTATAGCGAACTACGCAGATAGCATATCGAGAATATTCATAGAAGAACTTAAGAATTTATATATAAATAAGTCACATGTCTTGGCAATCACAGGAGCAGAAATGCGAAGAGAAAACGCTCAATCAGAAAAGGGTCTAAGGAATAACGAAGAAACAAAGGAAGAAAGAATACAAAAACCTTCAGTAATGAAAGTTTTAAATAATCTTGAGACACATAAATTACCAATTTTACACTTTGAAAATAACCATATCTCACTAAGGATGAGCATTCGGATCAAAAATAAATTGAAATTTAGTGAAGCCTCAATTACCGGAATACACAGCTTCGACCTAGAACGAACGTTGGAGAAGCTTGAGGAGCTATTGGTAAAAAATGGAGTGAAAAGAATGAAGATATATACAAATGATGATATATTCAAAAAGTTCACAGTAGAAGAATTTATAGAAGAAGGAAATCAAAGGTTGAAAAATATTCAAGTATGTATATGCGAAGTACCAAAAACGGTACAGCAGAAAGAAGAGATACATAAGATTTTAGAAAGATACTACAACGATCAAATGTTTGGAGGACATGTAGGAAATAATAGAATAATAAAGAAACTGAGAGCCAATTTTCTGTGGAAAAACATGGAGAAAGACGTAAGGAAGTACGTAAAGAATTGCCATAAATGCCAAATGAATAAAGCAAAGCTTAGTCATAAGGATAAATTCGTCATCACAGATACATCTATAAAAACCGTTTGATATTATTCAAATAGACACAGTAGGTCCGTTTGTAGAAAGTAACAACGGAAATCGTTATTGTATTACAATATTATGCGAACTAACTAAATACGCAGTTATGATACCGGTCAAGAACAAGGAAGCATACACAATAGCAAAAGCAATATTTGACAATTTTATACCAAATTACGGATTGATGAAGGAAATAGGAACAGATCAAGGGACGAAATACAAGAATGAAATAATGAAGAACTCAGCGGAACTTTTAAAAA
Source organism: Galeruca laticollis (assembly GCA_963921935.1). Classification (NCBI taxonomy): domain Eukaryota; kingdom Metazoa; phylum Arthropoda; class Insecta; order Coleoptera; family Chrysomelidae; genus Galeruca; species Galeruca laticollis. Next base: position 112,782,995 of record OY998177.1, on the reverse strand, counting down.
TAAAACATTATTTTTCAACAGCATACCATCATGAGGCCATAGGCAGTTGTGAAAGATTACATTGAACATTTAATAAGTATATAAGATACTTTGTCAAATATTTTAGGGATAACTGGTGCAAGTTTGTAAAAATATTTGCATATTGCTATAATACAACACCAACACGTATCACGGATACACTCCTTTTGAGTTATTATACGGGAGAAAACCCAATTTACCAGAATTCTTAAATGTAGAAATAGAACCGTGTTACAATCTTGAAAGATATGATAAAGAGTTAAAATATAAGTTAAAATACGCAAATGAAAGAGCCAAACAGTTTTTAATAAAAAATAAAATAATTAGAGTCAATAATAGTGAAAAGGAATCTTCACCTGTAAACTTTAGATTAGAGGAATCAGTTATTTCAAAGAATGAAGGGAGAAATAAGTTCGATCCACATTATTTAGGTCCGTTTAAAATAACGGAAATAAAAGGCGTAAATTGTGAGATTATATCTCAGGACAGTAAACCACAGACCGTTCATAAGAATCGTTTGTATAAATACAACAGCAAAAAACAATTGTCAACAAGTGAAGTGTGTTCATAAACAAACAAGTAGTGTTAGTCAACAAAAATAAAAAACAATCAGCGCAAACTACTAACGTTATAGGTAGTATCGAAAAATTAAAACTATAATTTTTCTCTTCCAAGAGGGGATGATATGATGATCCCGAAAGGACAGTAGTGTAAAGAGGACATTAGCATAGAAACAAGATTAAATTATGTTAATATTGATTTCAATATATAGCGAGCATTCATATATGGAGGTCAATGCTAGATATACGGAGAGCACGTTCTAATTAAAATGTAAATATCATGCTCAACTGATAGGCGGAAGGTCAGGCATGCAGGCCACTGTCCGAACGCTTCCTATAAATGCAAAGCGTCGACAAACTGATGATTCATTCATTCATTATTATTTTGAATTAGTTAAAATGTATGTATAAGGTATTGTAATCTGTGTTAATTCTAAATATACTAATCCCAGTGAGTTTTCAAAATAATGTCGTTTATTCAACCCTCGTAGATCGGTTACTAGGTAAGTGCTTTCCCAAAGATATAATACTTCTATGGTGGACGTAGTTTATACGAGGGGCACTAACTAATTAACCACTACAATTGGGTCCAAACATGAGTAAGTCGTTTATAGAAAATCCTGAATGACTTTTACAAGAATCGACAAATACAATGGCAATTTTGGTAGTGCTTGAACTAATTTTCAGCGCGCAATGGTGGGGTAGAAAATAGCCAGAATTGTCTAATTGATTTTTAGATAAAGACATGTGACCAAATGATTCGTATTCTGAGATATATTTCTGGCATTTTTGCGTTAGATCCGGATTTTTCTCCAGTTGCCTTTCTAAAGTGATAAAATGGTTGAAGGCGATTGTCTTAGAGTCTCCAAGTAGGTCGATATGTTCCTTGAGTGGTAGTCGTACTATAAAATTACCGTGAGCAGCCCTAGTCGTGTTTTGCAAAAAAAATTTGCAAAGGATTTTCTTCTGGTGGTAGAAGTTTTGTTTCGGAAGTAGAGTCCAGCTGTATATTAATTGGCCCAGAAATAATCCATCCGAACTGTATTTTTTGAAGAATGGGAGGTGGTCGTCCAAGATGACTTGTCCAATGTTGATTGATTCCCAGAAAATATCTGCTCCGCTTAGCAGTTCGATTGGTTTGGAAGAGTTCAAGTGTGGATGAGCAAAAATAATATTCTCCAGAATGTGTAGTGGGGTGGAACAAAGGACGCAGGCGTAATATTACCTGAGATGTTGGGAAGCACCAAGCAATGTAGTTGTCCTTGGAAGCTGGAAGTGTTTTAATGAATGTTAACGATAACCCTAGAATATATAGTTTCAATTTTCTGACTAAAGCCCGTTACAAATTATCTTATTTTCTATACAGGTAATTTTACCAGATTGCATAGTCTTTGAAAAATGAAATTCGATCAACTTAAGCTGCCCAGTAATACTCTACATTAGTGTGACTTAACTGGAGTATCAAAGACCATTATCCATGCAGTGGATAGCAAAACAAGGTTTGTTGTAAAACGCACATTAACAAGTTAACTGCAAGGTGAATGTATGCCTATTTGTGTCGATAAAGCGGTATAAGGCTAATTTTGTAAATAATTGTTTTTGGAAATATCTACAGAAGTACTGGGTTCAACTGGGTGTGACTTAGCATTAGAAGAAATTCGTTACTAAATATTTATTAGGCGATAACTTTGAAACGGATAAAGATATCAGCATGTGGATTTGACATTTTTTGTTGTAAATTTGATCTACTTTCCGAACCTGATTGAATATATTCAAAGTTTTGGAGCAAAATCAAAAAGCGGTGAACTTTTTCAATCACGCCCTCTAGAGGAAGCAGCAAAAATCGAGTGACATGGGTCTCTTTTATAATAATCAATAATCTTTCCTTTTTAAATGAATAATAGCTCGCCAAATTCTGTTAAGAAAAACCAAGGTCTATAGTTTCTTTGGTCAGTAAAAGTTCACCTTCCCCCCCAGCCGCTATTTTACGTGTTACAGTATACAGTGTTAAACTAAAATTTTAGTGAGATTCTTTGTGTTATTTTTTTAAATATTTTTGAGAAAAATGCCATTTTATATGTAACCGTACTGATTACGCCCCCTAGCAACAGAGTTGTGAACTTAAAAAAAATATTTCCAGCAATTTTGCTTGGTCACTCGACCACTGTTACAAGCTTTTTTATCAAAACTTCAGGGCAAATAGTTCCTGAGATACCTATGGTATCTCATTTCCTTAATTGAATCACTAGGTACAAGTAGTATAGTGCATTCAAAATCAGTCGAGAAATGCACCTCAAAGTCGATTGAAAATGAAGACGATAATGGCAGTTTTTTTCTTCCTATAATCGTTGTGTTGTGAAATCGGAATTCTCTGCTAATATTAAGACAGATAAGGTAAATAATATTATTTGTATATTATGCGGTCCAAGGACCAATCAATGAGAAAATAAAATGATACATACACATTCCAAAATATATCATGGAAAATGATTTATTCCCGTATTTCAAATGCGTTGCTTCTCAATCACTCTACAAAAATAAATTTCAGTATTCTTAATCTTCATTCCCTTTTTTTACGAGAATACCGAATAAGAAATTGACAATTTTCCACAACAGCGTCTTTGTGACATTAATTACTATCAGAACATTGAACCGTTCATCCAATAATATTAATGTGATTATTTCCGGATGAAATTGTTTTTATGCCAACACTGAAGAGTGTTCACTCATTCAAAACAATTGAGATTTTCTTCATAAATCAATGATTTCGTCGAATTAAATTGCGAAGAAAAACAAAACATTGGATTATTTTGATTATCTTCGGTTTTTGTTAATAATCTTGCTGTGAGGTAGGGATGTCGAGGCTATGTAAGTTATTCTGAAAAAATAGTTATAGCTAAGAGATGCTGGTATCATATCTGGTATGAAATGAATATGTGAAACTCAATATTTGAGTAGAAAATACCGATGTATGTAAAAATTGTCCCAATAAGAATAGCTCTAGATCATATTTCATGAACCGTCCAAAATACAGCTACTGAAAAAAAATTTGAAGGACAAATGGAATAGTGAAGCCAATGACACTACTTGCCGTTAGCGTCACTTATCCTCTCCTATTCAATTCGGCGTTTCACATCCAAGTTCGTGACCTCTGGTAAGCTGAGCCTCGTTGTGGAAGACCGAGGTATATAATCTCAGTGGAAAACAGAGTCAGGGTAAACGAAAGCGGAATAATTGGTCTTTCGAAGAATAGGAGTTTGAGGCGTTGGGCTTGCTATGAGTTACTCATAAAAATTATTATACAAAAACACAAAAACACCCTCACACTATCTTGTGTTCGGAACGACTTCTAACTTATACTTTTTGTATATTTGGAAGTCGGAATTAAGTAGATTATTTTATACGATAGTACCATATTACGACTTACTGAACATATAAACAATAAGGACTCAGTATTTTTTTCCTTTTAGATAACTTAAAGATCGAAAAAAATTAAAAAATGTAACTGAGATACTTTACAAGAAGCATTGATGACGTTAGATACGGTATGAGTTACAAAGAAGCTTCTAAACTATTTGGTGTACCGAAGACTACTTTAGTGGACAAAAGCAATGAAAAATATTAAGGAGAAAGGGCAGGTGCACCTACAGTGTTATATGCCGAAGAAGAACAATTTGTGGTTAATTGAATAATATGTCTTATTTTTCTTCTCTTCGTGCCAAATGTTGTACAGCGTGTAGGCGTGTAGGCAATAAAAAATATTAAGGAGAAAGGGCAGGTGCACCTACAGTGTTGTATGCCGAAGAAGAACAATTTGTGGTTAATTGAATAATATGTCTTATTTTTCTTCTTTTCGTGCCAAATGTTGTACAGCGTGTAGGCGCGATCATCCACCACCAATAATTAGTCTATAATGCGTAAATGCCCTTCCACAGCTAGTGCGAATATATCACCCACGTTCCTCACTCCGCACCAGTTTCTGATATCACGTTACCACGATTGTTGTCTTCGTCCTGGGCCTCTTTTTCCTTATATTTTGCTTATTAGTATTAGTCTTAGTATGTCATATATATTGTCTCGGAGTATGTGCCCCAGATAAGAGATCTTGCGTTGTTTTAAAGTTGTTAATAGTTTGCGCTCGACGTTGGCTCTTCTAAGTACTTCCTCAATCCTCAATAACCTGCGGAGAGTCCACATCTCAAAGGCCTCTATGCGGGTCATGGATTTTACTTTAAGTGACCATGTTTCTGCTCGATATGTAATTATGGGCTAAATATAGCATTTCACCATACGAATTCATATGTTCAGCGACACTTCTCTTCGACATATATATCTTAGAAATTTAATAAAAGCAGTTCTTACCATTGCCGTCCGCATTTTTATCTCCATATCGCTATCCAATTTGTCATTGATGTTACAACCGAGGTATTTTAATTTGTTGACTCTTCCTATGGGCTTATCTGCAATGATTACTTGGGCCTGATTATGTTGGTCTCTGCTGATGATCATGAATTTTGTCTTATCGATGTTTATTGTAAGCCCATATTCCTTACCCACTATATTAATTCTGTATAGACTGGGCTGTAGATCTTCCAAATCGGTTGCCAATATAGCAGTATCATCTGCATAACGTATGTTATTTATGAGTATTCCGTTTATTTTTATAACTTTTTGTTGATTTTCTAGGGCCTTCTGGAGAATCATCTCCGTGTATACATTGAATAATAGCGTAGACAAAATACAGCCCTGACGAACACCATTTGTTATTTCTAGTTCTTGGGTTTTTGAAGAGTTGTTAATACGAAGTACTGATGTTTGATTCCAATATAGATTTTGGATAATTCTAAGATCTTTTGTGTCGAGACCAATTTGCTGTGATGTTTCTAGCATGTGTTCATGTTTAATGCTATCGAAAGCTGTCTGGTAGTCAATAAAGACTATGAAGACGTCTTTACGTTGGTCGTCTCTTATATATTCTGCCGTGAAGAATTTTTAGAAATACCTTAAACGCATGACTCATTAGGCTTATGAGTCTGTGGTTATCGCAGGTGTAGGCATTACTCTTCTTCGGTAATGCTATAAATGTTGATCTGAGCCATCCAGTCGGAATAATGCCAGAGTCATAGATTTTATTAAATAGCCGACATAAAATTTTTGGATCCATTAGTTTTAGTACTTCCGCATGAATCATGTCCTCACCAGGTGTTTTTCCGTCTTAGGTTTGCGATAGCACATTACACTTCTGAAACGAGAAATGGTGGGCCAGTTATAAGTTCATGTTGAATTATAGTAGGTATTGCTGGTCGATCATCTTGCAATAGGGTTTTCAAAAAAATTTCCCATGTCAAACGTAGCTGTTCGTTGTCTGTTATTATTTTGTTATTGTGTCGAATGGAGCTCACAATTCTTCTGTTGTAACAGCCTGTGATTTTCTTGAATTTTCTATGAAAGTTAAAAGAGTCATGCTTATCGTGTAGTATTTCTCCCTCTTGGCATTGCTCAATCAGCCACAGTTCCTTCGCCTGCCTTATTTTATTTCGTATATCTTTGTTTATTTGATTGTATTTTCTATCTTCGCTAGTCGTCTATCTTCCATTCTGTTGAGAATTTTTTTCGTCATCCAAGGTTTCCTAGCTTCTTGTTTATTGTATCCAACCACCTTTTCAATAGCATCCTTTATGTTTGTTTCAATCGTTGTCCAGTGTTCGTCTTCAGTTTGCTCATCGGATATTGTATTTGTTTAAGTGCTTCGATGATATTGTTCCGTTTATCTGGATTTTTTAAGGTTCTTATGTATCTTTTGGTGTTTCGATGTTCTTTTATCATTTTACCTTTAAAGTTAAAGTCCCCTATTAGGGGGCTGTGGTCGGATCCAATATCCGCTCCTGGACATGCAGCTACTCTTGTAATATTGTTTTTAAATCGTCTTTTGATCAAGATATGATCTATTTGATTTCTTACTATTCTAAGGGGATTTCCATGTGTATAAGCGTCTGGGGTGTAGATCGTAAAATGTGTTTTTGATTGTTAAATTGTCTTCAGTGCAAAATTGAATTGGTCTAACTCCTCGATCATTTCTTTCACCCATTCCAAATTGGCCCATAACGCCTGCTATCGCTTCCTCTCGTCCCACTTTTGCATTGAAATCCCCTAATACTATTGTTATCTCTTGGGACTTTAGTGATGTTAGGATTTCGTGTAGTTGTTCGTAGAATATTTCGATCGGGTTTATCTGCCGATGGGGCGTATGTTTGCACAATATTTATATTGAGTGGTAAGCTGAAAGCTGCAACACCATGATTCTATCTAAATAATTGATTATGTTCCTCACGGAGCCCTTTAAGCTGTTTCTTATTGAGATGCCTACTCCGTGTCTGTGATAAGGGTCATTGTTTGCTGCTCCGAAGTAGTATATTGTTGTATATTCCTTTTGACATATTCCGTTTCCAGGCTATCTAGTTTCCGCGATGCCTAGGATGTCTATGTCGAGTCGTAGCATTTCCTTTATAGCGTTGTCTAGTTTTCCAGCTTAGTACAAAGTACGTACATTCCATGTACCAATCCTAATCTTCAACTTTATCATGTCAAGCCAGGAGATTCTTCGCACCCTCGGGTGATTTAACACCTGCCCGGGACTGAGGGCCATTTCTTTCTGTTTTCCTGACAAAATAAGAAGATATTAGCCAATCAGTGGAATGACTTTCCAGGGGAATATAAGGATATTATACAGTCATGTCTTAGTTTCCCTTTGCTTTCGACTTGTTGTAGAATTACATTTCCTTAATTCTAGTTCTTTTAGTTATACCGCTAATACTCGGGTGCGTCGGGTGACCGGGGTCATCACACGTGCAGGAGAGTTTGACATTTGGATCGGTAAGTTGTTGTATATGATCCCTCACACCTCATAATATGTCTAGGGAACGAAATTCAACAACAATCTGTTATAATTGAAAACAAAGAGCCAATGTCTATAACATTATCTAAAAATACTGTATTAGATGTGCTAGAGGACTCATTAGCTCATAATACGACACTGAATAATAATTTAACTAATATGGATTCAAATAATTTCGCTAATATTGTTCAGCTTAAGACCATGTTGCTGGAAAATATTGAAGGATTAAAAATAGATGATGAAGTCGACATACAAACTGCTATAAACAATGCAGAAATTATTTTTTCCAATGACACTCCGAATGACAGTGATTTAGAAATTTTAGTTACATCTGTATGTGACAAACCATTTCCACGAATATTACAGGACGTTCCCGATTTTGAAAGTCCTGAAAAAATATTGTAGAAAACAAAATACTCACTCCTTTCAAAACGGCTATTAGTTTGGCCGGAAGATATTAGTAAAGGTGAAAATTAGACGAAATTCTCCACGAAAATGAAAATGACTCCTACTGTAGCCATAAGTGACGAACTTTTGGAATATCAAAGAAATATGGAAGACGAGAGGAAGAAAAAAGCAGAACGTAAGTTAAACAAAGTAAAGAGGAAGTTATTGGATGTTACAATTACAACAAAAAGGAAAAAGCCTATCAGTAAAGACACGAAACTCATTTTTCTGAAACTATAAATGATGAAAAAGAAAATCAACATCTACCATACGCATTTCATGATTTGGTCGTGGTTCCATATGAGGGAGAATACTCTTCAGGGAGCATAACCAAAATAACCGAAGAGGGACCAAAAGTTAAGACTATGGCAATGCGTGGTTCATATTCAAAATGGCCAGAAAAACCAGATATCCTTGTATACCAGAAAAATGATATTGTATGCAATATTGCAGAACATATTTCGATGAATAACCGGGGCCAGTACAAGGTTCCCGAAACTGCTTCTTTAAAATCTTAAATTACCTGTGAATCCTTATTTCATTATTTTTAATTTTTAATAATTATCAAATGCATTTTTAATACCAGAATTACCAACTTAAATTCAAACCACTCCTCCAAGTTTAAAAACAGGGAATATGTAATTCTATTTCATTTAAAAAATCAAATAAATGCGAATTATAAAAAAATATTGTGTGAAACTTATGTCACAATGACTTTCTGTAGTATTAGTAATTTGCGCAACTCACTCGTACTACAAAACGAGCTATTGTGACACTTGTTTGACAAATAACTATTATAAATCTTTTAAATTACATTTCAATAAAGCATTGGTCACTAATTTTGATTTATAGCATTTGATTTGATGTTATTTTTCCATTATAAAGTTCAGTTCATTTAAATAATACATTTATGAAACTGAAAAAATGACGTGAACGAAGTACTTATCTTTTTTAGATAAGTAAAATGACATACAGTTATAAAGACAGTACAAAACTAAACAGCTACTTGACATAGGCCCCCTAAAATTTCGAACAGTAAACTCTAATGTTTGGGAGACATTTTTTTAAATAATAAAAATAACTCAGAAACTATAAGTGGTGCATTAATTTTGAACAGAAGTTTATATAAAATACAGCAGTGTACGCTACTGTGACTCACATTTAATAAAATACCAAAATAACCAGTCATCATCATAAAGGCAAACACCGAAAAAATATTATGAATATGAGGAAATTCCAACACATTAATTTTAATTCTATTAACTCAGCTTAATCTTTTTTTTCGTATCCCACACACAAACCCTCATTTTTCACAGTTCTCTCTCAAGGTTTCAATCATTAGAAATCGTTGTTTATTGGACACATTTCATACCACTTGATGAGAGTAGTTCAAAGAAGTGATTAGTTGTAATTCAGATAATAAATATATCTCATTTATTTGCGGTCGCACACCTACAAATTCAAATCAACTCTTGAAATATTCAGACATTTTTGTCGAAAACAGTTCGCTGGTTGATATTAGAGAAAACATTCTATAACTACAGAATGAGTCATGGATATCACGCAAGTTATATAACATAACGGTATATAGATGTGAGAACAGTATCGTTTTTTCCCCAAAAAAGTTGGAGTTTCAGATTATTTTTGAGTTATTTTTACGTTTCTCAGTAAGAAAAACGGGTTTTCAGGACAAACATCCGGTGTGTATGTCGTCGTTGTCGTCGGCCACTTTTTCTTGTTTGCACGATACAGCCTCCGGGTGTATACAAGTGACCGATTTTATCATTTGATATTTTTCAGAGAATCTCACAGACAAACCCTATTGATTTTCAGCTCACCAGGGCCAGTGCAATGGATGCTACGGTACCAAAAGTACCGCATTTTGGTCATTTCTGAAAAAATTTTGGTTTGTTAACACGATACAGCCTCTGGAGTGTACAAAAGTGACCAATTTTATGATTCTATATTGTTCAGAGCGTCTCACAAATGAGCCCAATTGATTTTCAGCTCACCATAGCTCGTAGAACGGGCCTATAAATCCAGATTTACTACAATTTTGATAATTTTTGGGGAAATTTAGTTTTTCTTAGCACGATACCTTTTGAATGAATACAAGTAACCAATTAGTGTTTTAAATGAATCTCACGGTTTCTAGTTAATTCCACAATATAATAAAAGTTATTGAAAATTCTAAAAAGTTGACAATTGTTTCGATGATATTGATTTATCGAAACAATTTTAATTTTTTTAGAATTTTCAATAACTTTTATTATATTGTGGATTTAACTAGAAACCGTGAGTTTCATTTAAAACACTAATATGAGCAGATTCCACGAAGTAATGGTGGAGACAGTTAATTTTACAAGTAACCAATTTTATGATTGGATATTGTTGATGAATCCTATTGATTTTCATCTCACCAGAGCCAGTACAACGTGTATTATCAATCCAGATATACTACATTTTTGGATAAATTTTGCTTTGTTAGTACGATACAGCCTTTGGAGTGTGAACAAGTTACCAATTTCATGAGTAAATATTGTTCAGGGAATCTCAGATGAACCCTACTGATTTTCAGCCTATCAGTGTCAGTACAACGGGTCCAATAAATCCAGATACAACACATTTTGATCATTTTGGAGAAATTTCGGTACCTACAGCCTCGGAACTGCGGATAAATTAGTTTTAGCCTTCAAAACCGTTCATTTTCTGATAGGAATGTGATACAATTTATTCATCTCCTCCCATATAAATTTCATTTGGTGAAATATTCAGTAACATATTTACACTTCATAAATGGGTGCAAAATGATGCTGGAATTTGACATTATTTAAAGGATGTTCAGATTTGAGATAACAGTTAGTATTCACGATATGGAGAATTGAAGGAAGTAGGGATTCCTTATAGTAGTTTGTTCCAATTTCATATAATAACTGTTCCAAATAATGGAAATAATTGGAGAATTTCTGCGAATTTCGGGATAATAAACCTCCTTTAATAATTGCAAAAAGCTACAAATCGTTTCACTTCTTTCGCACTAACTGGTGTAGGGTACTTTTCCAACTGCAATTATTTTTTATGAGTTTATTAAAGCCGCGGTCAGACTAGGCTGGTTGGTAGCCGCTACTAACCAGCCGCTGGTAATATTGCCAGCAAGCAGCTAGTCTGACCCAGAACCAGCGGCCTGTGAATGCCAGCCCGCTAGTGTTTACTAGCCATAATCAGAAGTTGAACATGTTTAACTTTTTAGCGCTGTCTACCCTCCGCTGGCAGTCACGTGATCTCCTTGCTGGCGCCAACCAGCCAATGTGAACCCTCTAGTAGCTACCAAGCGGCTGGTGAATTAACACGTCTCTAGTTTGTTTAGCAGTGTTGGTTTCGTTTACTGTATTTTCTATTCATATTTGCAATTAACAGTGAATATGGTTGACAGCAACAAGTGGTCAGGTAAAGACATAATTACATTCCTAGATATATTTCGAAATTATCCTTGCCTGTGGGACGCTTCGACTGCAGACTACATCAACAGAAATGCAAAAGACTCGGCTTATAAGGAGTTACTGGACAAACTTGAAGAACAGGGATTTAAAGCAGAATTAGCCTCATTGAAGAGAAAAATAAAAATTTTACGTGATACGTATCGAGCTGAAGTTTATAAAATAAAAAAGTCAAAGAAGAGTGGTGCGGGAGCAGAGGACGTTTACAAACCTAGACTGGTGTGGTTCTCTGCAGCACAAATGTTCTGGAGCAGTACTATTGTTGGTCGTGACTCATCATCGAATCTGGTAAGTTTAAAATTATAGAACTATACCGTAGATCATCTTTTAAAATTCTTTCGACAGTTTTTCAAAATTGCCCCTCATTTTTGCCAAAATTCACCGAACACTATTAGGTATGTGTGAAGGTTTTTGCCAGTTACTGGTTAACTGGTTACTGTTTATTTTAATACAAATTTAATCTTCTTTAACGAGTCTAAAAACAAATATAGTACGGTGATCGTGAAGTTTTAAAGGTAGAGAGAGCAATACTTTTAGAAAAATATTTTTTCTGAACATTACAGTTTATTTGGTAAAATAATTTTACATACAAATACTGTCAATTTTCGTGACAAAAACATTTCTACGTGTATCAGATAGTTCTTGGGCGAATTAGTCCCTTTCATCATATTCATGTCCGATGGATTTCCTTTGCCAAGGAACAGCCAAGGTAGTTGAAAACTCCTGGGTAAACCACTCTCGTAGGTCATTTCCATCTTGTTTGTAGTTGGATGCATATAGTCTGTCTAATGGAGACATAGTGTTTGGGTCCTGGCGCCATTCACCTGGGTTAATAAGTCCTGTCATCAGGTCTTCTTCATCAACTGATCCCGGGGTCATATACGTCTGAGAAGATGTCGTTCTTAACCAGTTGTGCAGTGCACAACTTGCTTTTACAAGAATTTCCACTGTATCCACGTTTAACGGAATAGGTCTGCTGAATATGCGAAAATGGCTGGCCAAGATACCAAAGGCGTTTTCAGCGACACGCCTAGCTCGAGATAATCTATAATTGAAAATTCTCTCTTCCACAGAGAGACCTCTATGTGAATATGGTTTCAGCATATAAGACGTGTGAGCAAATGCATCATCGGCAACGCAAAGTCCTCCTATAGGCCAGTTTAAAAGATTTCTCTCAAGAGCAATTTTCAAAGTGGAATTATTGTGAATGGTACTATCATTAGATCTGCCATCACATCCAACGTCAATATATATGGAGCAGTATTCTGCATCCACCATGGCAAATAAAACTATGCTGTATGTCCCCTTGTAGTTATAAAATAGAGAAGTACTGTTTGGTGGTCGTTGAATTCTGATATGTTTTCCGTCCAGTGCCCCACAGCAGTCAGAAAAGTTGCACTTACATTCAAACGACTTTTGAATCTGTTTCCATTCAGCTACTCTATCCGGTACCTGGAATAGAACGTAGAAAAGTAACATTTGTAATTCTCTACATAAGCAATAACTTTGATATGGACAAAAATTTCAATCTTGCTTCTTTTCCCGTCTGCCGGTCTGTTAAGATTTCGTAATATCTTAACAAACTTTTGTCTTTTTTCTTAAAAAAATTTTACAGACCGACAGAAGAGAAACCAAGCGAGATAGGGTTTTTTCAATGTGAACGTTTTTGCTTATTTTGACCCAACGAACTAAATTACGAATTTTTTGTATTTTTTTTTTGTAAATTTGATGTAAATTTAGGACAACGTTACGGAGATTGCATTGCAAAATGAGGACTTCGACTCTCCATCTGAGGACACCGCAGACGTTCTGTCAGTCGAAACGCCAGATAATTCAGAGGTCAGGACTACAACTCCAAGCCCTTCATAAAGAAAGAAGAACTCAACGCCTCCAGCATCAGGTAATAAAGCAGCAAAACGATCTCCTGCGAAAATGCTACCCCCCACTCGTCACTTGAAGCAGAATAAAACTACTTCTGGTACTAAGAAAACTAAAACACGTTTTGAAGAGTCTGTGGATAAGTTGCAAGATATAGCTAAAATATTTGTTGACAATGAAGACCAATTTGACAAATATGGGAAGTATATTGCTAGCCAATTAAGGGAGATGCCACTAAGAAGTTTCATCGCCTGCTTAAGTCAAATTAATCACCACAGAACGCTTACACTGTTTGGATGCTGACCAAGAACAGTCTTCCATGCAGCGTTCGCAGTCTCCATACAGCGGCAGCTCTCGTTCGACCCCTCAGTTGTCACCATACAGTCAAAACAGCTCTGACAAAACACCACGTGCAAACTACGACGATGATATTGGAGGTTTGGACATTTTATCCCAAGCTATGAATGGATTGTGTAATTCGGAAAACAGCCATGCCAATTTCAGTAATTTTTAAAGAGTTTTATAAGTTTCTTTCATAAGTACTTTTTTATATAAGTAATATTTCAATTAAAGTGTCGTTCCTGATGGACTACAAATTAGAATATTTCCAGTTTGTTTCACATTGAAAAAAAAAGTTGACCTGTTATAGACAATGTGAAGATGATAAATAAACTACAATATTGTTTAAAGTAAAATGTGTTCATAATTTTTGTACTAGGCGTTATCCTTGCTGGTTTTGCAGTATAATAAAAACAATTGTTTACTATTTACCTGATAGACCTACTAAACATACAAATAGGGGTACACAATGTACTGTACCTTGATGAACTGCTGTAAAACCTCATAAATGGCGCTCAACACTTCTGGAACGAACACTGAAATTGTGTTATGAGGAACTCTAAAGAGGTAGGCTAAAGACTTGTAACTGTCTCCAGTTGCTACATATATTGGCTGATTGACGCCCATGAGTCTTTGAGACAACACATTAAAAGCAAACAACGCCTCTCTAGTACCCATTGCATTTCTGAAACCAAATTGTGTTTCGCTAAGATCTTGCTCAATCTTTCTAAAAATCCTTAGATGTATAATTTTAAGGAATATTTTAAGGGTATGGCTGATCGTCCAGTGATCCTTGCATTCCTTAGCGTTCGATTTTTTTGGCAGTGTAATAAATGTTGATTTGAGCCATTCTCTAGGGATGATTCCGGTGTTATATACCGTGATGTACAGATCTACCAGTACTCCAATTTGATATTCTGCAAATAATTTGATAATTTCTGTTGGTGTTTCATCAGGTCCTGGAGCTTTATTGTTTTTAGCTGCTTTAACTGCATATATAACTTCTTCTTTTGTTATATTTGGGCTCTGTTCCTTATATGTGTCTCCATCTATTGTTTCCTGTTGTCTCTCATCTTCAAACAATTCTTCGATGTACTCTTTCTATCTTTCTAGTTTCCCTTTGGTGTCTGTAATTATCTTACCATTTCTGTCTAGTAGAATACTGCTTTTGTTTGCCCTTTTGATGCCCGCTAGTTCGTTATTCTTTTTATGGAGATTTAAGTCATCATGTTTTGCTTGGAGTTCTTCTATTTCTACGCATTTTCCTTCGTACCATTTTTCTTTGGCGTGTCGTATTTTCTTTCTAATTTCTTTCTGTATGGTCTTATATGCGCTTTCGTCTCTATTCTTGTACGACTTTCTGATTTCCATTAACTGTAGTATGTCATCAGTCATCCATAATTTTTTCTTGTTTGTATCCTTGATTGTTGCTAATAGGTCTGTTGTTGGGGTCATAATTGTAGTTTTAAGAGTTTCCCATTTTATGTTCACGTCGGAGCTCGGGGATAAATCAATTTTGCTTAGTTCTTCATTTATTTTTTCTGTAAGTTGTTGTTTTACCATAGGGATTTTCAGATGTGAAACTGGGAGCTGCTTTTTGTTATCTATGGCTGCCTGTTTCTTGAGGCGGATTTCCATTTTAACTATCACTGGCTTGTGGTCTGACCCGATGTCCGTACCCGGGTAGGTTTTAGCCGATTTGATGCTATTCCGATATCTCTTCCTCATCAAAACATAGTCTATCTGATTTCTACTATTCTTGTTGTCTTTATCAGCTGGCGATTTCCATGTATATAATCGTCTTTCATGCAGCTTGTAGAAGGTGTTTGTGATTGCCATATCATGTTCTTGGCAGAACTCTGTCAATCTATCTCCTCTTTCGTTCCTTATTCCAAGTCCAAAATCCCCAATAATATCATCCACTTTACCTTTCCCTATCTTTGCATTAAAGTCTCCCATAATGATTGTGATATCTCTGTTTTTCGTAATATCTATAGCTTGTTGGACGTCATCATAAAATTGATCATTTTCTTCTTCGACTTTATCAGCCGTGGGAGCATATAATTGAATTATGTTTGAGATTTCTGTGTACAACTATTGCTACTCCATTCCCATGTTGCTGTTCGTTGTTACCTGAATAGTATATTTTTGATTGTTCAATTAGCATTTCGCCTTGGTCTGGCCATCTGGTTTCGCTCAGTCCCAATATGTTAACTTCAAGTCGATGCATTTCTTGGAACACATTATGAATTTTTCCTCCTTCATACAAGGATCTAACGTTCCATGTACCGATTTTCATTACTTTCCTCTTTCTCGCTTCTTTCAGAACCGTCCCCCCTGGAAATCCGATTGGGGGACTTGAAACTCCGGAATATTTTGTTTTGAAATCGGCTATTTTAATTTTACTAGGGATATCCATTGGGATCTTTGATGCAGTGGTTTCCCGTTGCCTTCTGCATCTCTATGCCGTTGGTCATTTACTGACTCATCCGCCTTTAGAGAATATTTCTCTTCCCTAGAACACTAGGATGCCCTTACTCTTGTGAACTCCTCCACCCAAAGCTGTTGGCTGACAAGAGGGGATTACTTATACCGGTAATCATTCGGTCGGCAGCCTTAGTAGGTCAACAGGTGAGACGCCGTTTGCAACTGCCCAACCTGGGTACAGACGTTGCTATTGTGCTAGTTTTGGCCCGCCCCGGGTATTTGATTTCCCTGGTACCACCCATATCTGGAAGGCTTTCTTCTATCCGCCACCTGGGGAGGCGCCCGATGGAGGACTAGCAAACCCCACACGGGAAATAATCTGCTAAAAAGTGTAAATCCATACTCTGTTCACTTATTCAGATGTTAATAAAAAATAAGTTGTTGCCCAGAAGTTATTTTCTTTACCGTTGTTTCCGAGAATGATGGTGTTCTGTAATTCCAATTGTTTGATATGTACAATTTGATTACGCACATATCACTCATGGGTTTGTGGACTGTGTTAAAATAAATAAGTTACCTTCGATGTTACTTGCTATGTACAATTTAATTACATATATTTACACTGGTTTATTTACACTAACATATTTACACATCAACTGCACTGTTGAAATGGTTTGTTGTTTATGGGTACTTGCCCGATTGTATGCGTATTAAAAACACTTTACTACTTGTGGGAACTAGCCCGATTCTTTTAATACTTAAATTTATGGTACAGCGTAGTTACAACGCGTTCGTACGCGAGTGCCCTTGCTTGCACCATGTTTTGAGTTATACTGCCGCAGGCTATCTTTTGCTCTGCGCATGATTCAACCTCAGATGCTTGCCGCAGACGACTCTAGGATATAAACTTTACACTTATAAATTTTAGTGTATTTCGTGTTGCATAATGTTCGCAACATGCTGGGGCCTCAGGCTTCTTTGAAACCATATGCTCTTAGTTTTATTAATTATTGTTATTTTAAACAGTAGTTATTCTTGCCTAAAGAATTTTGAAAAGCACCTTGCTTATATTTAAATTGTTGTGGGTACAAGCCCGAAATTTACAAAAGCATTTCGCTTGTTATTAAAATGATTGTGGGTACAAGCCCAATATTTACAAAGCATTTCGCTTGTAACTAAAATGATTGTGGGTACAAGCCCGAAATTTGCGAAGCATTTCGCTTGTAATTGAAATGATTGTGGGTACAAGCCCGAATTTTACAAAATAATAATTTTGATGACTTATTTGAAGTCTTACTAAATGTTTTTATTGTTAAATATAATAATTTTATATATCAACTTATTATTCTAAATTTAGATACACACATATATATATATATATATATATATATATATATATATATATACATATTTTTTTTAACATATATTTATTTGTAATTGATAGTTATAAAGGGGCAAAATTGCCATTTTGGTCACTGATCTCCGATACTTTCCAGAAACTGTTTGAACGTCGCAGACTCTGATCTTGCCATCCTTTCCAGGTATGACTTTAATAATTTTGGCCATTGGCCACTTCAAGGAAGACACGTTGTCCTCCTTTAACAAAACTAAAGTTCCTTCTTGAATGTTAGGAACGTTTTTATACCATTTAGGACGGTTTTGTAAAATGGTTAAATAGTCTTTGGACCACCTTTGCCAAAAATGTTGTTGTTTTTGGCATACAATTTTCCACAATTTGAATTTGTTCTCAGGAGTATTAGTCACGTTCGTTTCGGGATAAGAGGTTATAGGACATCCTACTAAAAAATGCGTGGGAGTTAAATAATTTGAATCTGTGGGATCATTTGTTAAGGCTGTAATCGGCCTGGAATTTAAAATTCTTTCGATTTGAACAATAAGAGTATTGAACTCTTCGTAAGTTAACTGGCTATTGCCCATTACTCGCTTCATGTGGTACTTAGCACTTTTCACAGAGCTTTTCCACAAGCCTCCAAATACTGGAGAATAACTTGGTATGACCTTGAAATTAATTTGTTCTTCCACTGAAAAGTTGATTATAGAGTCTTTATTAACATTCACAAAGTCTTTATAAAATTCTTTTAATTGATTATTGGCTCCTTTAAACGTTTTTCCATTGTCACAATAAATGTTAGCAGGTTTACCTCTTCTTGAAATGAATCTTTCAAAACCAGCTAAAAAAGTGTCTGTCGTGAGATCTGAAACTACTTCCATATGAATAGCCTTGATAGAAAAAGACACAAATAATGCAACGTAACTTTTTGTTATGATGGATTTTTTGATACTTGATTGTTTTTTATGTAAATGGGACCAAAAAAATCTAAGCCGCAATTTTGAAATGGTCTGTAAGGGTTAACTCGATGTTCCAGCAAAGAGCCCATTAATCGCTCTGAGCATTGTGCCTATGCTTTAAAACATGTTACACATTTATGTAAGACTTTTTTATTTCTCTAATGCCATTTACAATCCAAAATTGCAAATTTAGAATACTCAACACCTGTTTTTGACCAGCATGTAAGAGTCTTTTGTGTTCTCTTTCAATAATGAGATCAGTGATTCTATTGTTTTTTGGCAACATTATGGGATGAATTTGATCAGCCTGCTGTATCCTTCCACCAACGCGAAGAATGTTGTTTTTGTCAAGAAATGGACACAGTGATTTAATGCTTGATTTTAATTCCCTTTTTGATTTTAAATAAATTAATAATTTCTTCAGAGAAATTTTCTTTTTGAACTTCTCTAATGATGATAGTCATTGAGTCATTTAATTCACCTATTTTTAAATTGTCAATCATTTTATTGGTTGGATTTTTGATGTTGTGCATAAATCTATTGATGTATGCCATTATTCTTTGCAATTTTGAAATTGAAGAAAACCTTTGAAAAATGTCTGTGAAAAACAAAGAACTTGTGGAAGTTTTTAGTGTTACAATGTGGGTTTTTTCTTCAGGTAGAGGATAAGTGATATCAATATTGCAATCTTTGTTTTTATGCATAAAAGTAATATCGGACAAAAACTGTGGTCCATGGAACCATAGATTGTCTGATTTAAATTCGAGAGGATCAGCACCTCTTGACAAAATGTCAGCGGGATTATCTTTTGATTGAATATAACACCAGGTAGAATTTTCAGTTATTTTTGGAATTTTTAGTATGCGATTCGCTACGTAGGCATTGAGCCTCATTGGATCGGTGTTTAGCCAAGCTAATACTATGTTAGATAGATAGATAGACAGATAGACATTGTTATTTTGTATTTTGAGCAAGTTGGAGACTTTGGAAGCTAATTGAGCAAGTAATAATGCTCCATTCAACTCTAATCTGGGCACAGTCAATTTTTTGTTGATTGGTGCAATACGTGATTTTGAGCATAATATATTGACAACTGCCTTATCCTTGAAAATTGCTCTAACATATATTACAGCGCCATAGGCTATGAGACTGCTGTCTGAAAAGCCGATTAATTCAATTTTTTCCGCACCATAGAATTTTACATCTCTGGGTACCTCAATTGTTGGCATATTTTTAAGTTTGTTTTGAAACTCTTGCCAAGGCCCTTTAATATTTTCTGGCAACAGCTCATTCCAAGAAAACTTGTCCAACCATAATTTTTGTAGAAAAACTTTTCCCTGAACCATTATTGGCCCGCTGAGACCTTGAGGATCCCAAAATTTAGAAATATATGACAGTATCTGCCTTTTTGTCAGACAGTCATCATTTTCAGCCTTTGGCGAGAATATTTTGAGACAATCGTTTTTGATGGCATAGGAAACGCCTATAGTTTTGATGACATAATTGTTTTTGCTAATGTCAATTTCATCAAGTTGTCGACTTTGCAACGGAATATCCAGCAAAACTTTGTCGTCATTTGATGCCCATTTATGCAAATTGAGAGAACCTAATTTCAATAAATGACACAATTCATTTTTTAAGCGATTGGCTTCTTCAATTGTGTTGGCTCCACCCAAAATATCATCAATATAGGTACAATTTTCATGTGCATAAGATGTTAAAGGATAAACATTTTGATATTTAATATGTGGAACTTTTATAACCATAAGTTACAGTTTGTAGTTGCAAACACTCAATGGGCTTATTGGGATCATCTCTCCAAAGAATGTCCTGCAAAGTTTTATGTTCAGGATTAATTAATATCATTCGAAGCATTTTTTCAATATCTGCTAAAATAATGAATTTGAAAGTGCGAAAAATCAGCATAGATGGAAACGTACCAGAGATCAGATTTCCAAAAGTGGTATTTTGTAAAATAAAACCATTGTTTAGGTTTATCCTACCATCTCTTAAAATACTAAAAAATATATCAGCAGAAAGCGAAATGTCAATATTTTTTGGCTTGTTAAACTCATTGTTTGCAAGAATAAGATTTTCAGGTAAATTTAACTGTTCAACGTCAATTTTAAATGTTGGTATGTCACTGGTAATTTTGTTTACTAATGCACATTCACATTTTATTTCATGCTCATTCAAATTTGTATAAATGTTTAAATTTACAGCCTTGTTAACTTTAAATGAGGTGTCCTTTACACCTATAATGTCTAAATTATTTTTATATGTTTTTAACCCTAGTTCTTGAACTAAATTTTCAGTAATAAAACATGACTGGGAGCCACTGTCAACAAGTGCAATAGCATCAATGAATGTATTGTTTTTTGATCTGACATTAACTTTAATTGTTGGCAACAAAACATCTGTATTGTTTGACACATTGGTGGTGTTTACTGAGGCAGAAGTAGATGCAACTACTTGTGTTTCAGAGTTTGATTTGTTTTCTTGTTGATATTTTTCATGATGTAGTAATGTGTTATGTGAATTTTTGTTACAAATTCTGCAAGTTACTTTTAAGTTACATTTCATGCCAATATGTTTGTTCAAACATATTTTGCAGTGGCTATTTTTGTTTATGAAATTACTTCTTTCATTGATATTGACAGACTGGAATTTCTTACGATTATAAATTTTATGATTGAAATTATTGCAAAATGCACATTTGAAATCATTTTTTCCAACTGCTATGTGAACGTGTGATTTTTCTTTGACATTCTTTGTTAAGTCTGGTAATGAAACAGCTTTGAAAGCAGTTGCTTTATTTTCCAAATAAGTTAGAAATCCTTCCAATGTTGGAAGCCTTGAAAGATCCCTATCAATCTGATAAGCCCTATTAGTAAATTAATCTAACTTTTTTGATAAAATGCAAATTATTACCATGTCCCAACTGTCAATTGTATCCTTTAATATGTTTTTGAAACTACCAATGTTTTGTCGAACCTTGCTAACAAATTCTCTTAAAGCTACAGCAGTCCCTTTGTTTATATTAGGCAAATCAAGAATTGAATAAATGTAGGAATTTATTAACATTGTTTGGTTATTATACCTATTATTTAATAATGTTAATGCTTTACTGTAAGAGTCACCTATTATTGAAGCCAGTCAATGAGACTTAATGCTTCATCTTTTCAATGAGACTTGAGATAAAATAACTTCTCAACATCTGATAAATTTTTTTTGTTATCAATCAAGGCAACAAAAAGTTCCAAAAAAGGTTTAAATTTACTCAAAACTTTCCCACTGAATAGTTCAATTTGAATAGGTTGCAACTTAGCTGTAGATGTAACTTGAACTGGGACTTTTTGCATTGAATTTGTTACCACAGGTGTTTTTTGATTATTATCATATGAAGAAATAATTGCATTAATTTTTGAAACTGTATCAAAATGACTGTCTTAAAATTCACTGAATTTAATTTCTTCAATAGAATCTGGATCAAGACTCTCCAGCTCAGAGAAAGATTCTTTAAACAAGTCATAATCACTGTTTAAAACGTTTTCGCGAATAGAAAGCTGTTCGATTAATATGTCAGTGAGCTGGTCGTCTTTATGATCTACTAAATATTTTGCTACTTTAATTGCAGTAGTTTTGCACTGCTTGATGTTGCTTTTCAATTTTTTAATTTCAACTTCTGTTTTCCCCATTTTTGAAAATGATTTCAACAGTTTCACAATGAGAAAACAAATAAGTAATTTCAGAAAAAAGTTATGTTTTGAAACAAAGTGAAAAAGTATGTTATTTTAGAATATAATGCAATTATTTATTTATTATTAATTAAAATTTCTTATCTTGTTCCTGGGCTGTGTGGCTTCGATGTCCAATTGCCCAAATGTATCCATAATCAACAACCATAATATACATAAGCAAAGAATACTTGTAATCTTTGATATAACTGCTGGCCGGAATCAGCTGATTTTTAATAGTTCATATTTGTTTATATTACAATGGCGACATCTTTTAGCACTGGTGGCTTCTAGTTTTGTCAGATTTCTATGGTATCGACGTCACTTGTTTAGTTTTTCACTTAACAGTTTTTAGGGCACGCTAAGACGCCATCTTGTAAATCTATAATATCGATTCTTACCAATTTTTGGCACTTGTGTTTCACCAGTTTCACGAAATCACAAGTTTCTCTGTTGGATTACACGATATTTTCTTGCGAAATCACTAACGTCTGGCTCGATTGACCATAATGTTTGATATGTACAATTTGATTACGCACATATCACTCATGGGTTTGTGGACTGTGTTAAAATAAATAAGTTTCCTTCGATGTTACTTGCTATGTACAATTTAATCACATATATTTACACTGGTTTATTTACACTAACATATTCACACATCAATTGCACTGTTGAAATGGTTTGTTGTTTATGGGTACTTGCCCGATTGTATGCGTATTAAAAACACTTTACGACTTGTGGGAACTAGCCCGATTCTTTTAATACTTAAATTTATGGTACAGCGTAGTTACAACGCGTTCGTACGCGAGTGCCCTTGCTTGCACCATGTTTTGAGTTATACTGCCGCAGGCTATCTTTTGCTCTGCGCATGATTCAACCTCAGATGCTTGCCGCAGACGACATCTAGGATATGAACTTTACACTTATAAATTTTAGTGTATTTCGTGTTGCATGATGCTTGCAACACCAATTAAGGTGAAGATTCACCCCTGAGAATCTGTACAGTTTCGGCTATAGCTCTTATAAGTTGAGCTACCTAACGAGGGAGAGCTATCCCGAATGGATTCTGCGTTCCGGTTATCACCAGAGATAGTGATGATTTCATCTCACTAGGGAGCAGTTAGGGAGAGGTTACAACATATGCATTCAATCCCCAATTTTCCCACAATAATCTCAACAGGGGGATGACTGGATTTTCAAATATTTCTAGTATGAAGGTAGTAGATAAATCGAGAAAAATATACAAAAACTATTAGAAATTCAAAATAATGTATGAAACAGCATATTTACCACTCCCTTAGTCGCGTGTTACGCATGCGTCTTGGAGTAGGAAACTACCCAAATTTAGTATCTTCCTAACGCGTCAACAGCTACCATCTAGTGTTGTTCTGACTATTAGTGGGTGATCTGGTTTTTTGTAGTTACGTGTTGGATTTTTGAGAGTCTTAGCGATCAAATTCGTAAGTAATTCTAATTCATATCATTTTTAATATTTGTTAAATATAACAGTGAATTATTATTTGTAGGATAGCATTTACAATTCTATATTTTGAAGAAAATGTTTCTGTGTGATATGTAGGGGATGGATCACATACTCGTAGACCCATAGCAACCATTTTTGTTCTTTCCGCAATATTCTGCATCCTTCATGTATTTGTCAATGTGTTTCCTTGCAGTATTGAAATATTATTATTTATATATGAATTATTTTGATATTACAGGTTCATCATGTCATCGAAACGTTTTGACATAAATAACCAAACAAATATTATAGAAATTCACAAACTTTTATTCAATGAGGATAAATCTTTGATGAACTTCAACGATGTAACTCCGAGGACTTCTGCAAATGATCTAAAAGAATCTGTGTATGACTTGGATGAATAGGATTATGATACAAATGCATCATAGCAAATAGAAGAGCGCGAAGATTCGAAATGGAGCAGGTTGATGTTAAATCGGAGTCTGATTCGATTCTCAAGGATAACGCGGAATTCTAAGTTTGCAATCGTAGGAAAGGAAAAGAGGTTATGTTAAGACTCAAAAGCTTCTGTAGTAAATAATAGAAGTGGCAACGTCGTAATTCTTTGCTGTGCATGTGACAGAGGCCCGAGGGGGAGGAAAAAGACGAGAGTCGTAGTCGAAGAGAATAAGAGTGAGGTTACTCTAGACTTTATAATTAAGTTAACAATATTATTGAAATTCAAAAAGGCTAAATTCACTGTACAGTAGTAGCGGTAGTGATTAAGTTTGATGTAAAATGAAGTCATATAATACAGTCCACAAATTATTTACTCAGAAGGTAAATCAAACAAAGAAATTAACGCCGATACCTGAACAGGTTATAGAATCCTTGTCATGGAAGAAAACTCCGTACACCAACCCAAAAAAAATATTCTCTCAACTTTTTGGTGAAACTTCCAGGTATTAATGGAAGGGCAAACCTGGCAGTGTTTTTTCATTGATCCCATGTGTGACACCACTGTGACATTTATGAATCAATACTGTTATATATTGCTGGCGTATACAAAGGAGGCAAGATAAAACTCAACGATCTATATAACTCAGGAGGATTTGGAGTTGAACTTTTTAGGATAACCATGAGCCTGAAAAGATTTCGATTTCTTCTTCGTTGCCTACGATTTGATAATCAAAAAACTCGCCAAGAACGAAGAAATTATGAGCAATTCGTGACCAATTGTAGGAACTCTCATTCAGTTGGAGCAGATGTCCCGATCGCTGAGAAGCTGGAGGCAGTTCGTGACCGATGTTCTTTCATCCAATATATTTCCTCAAATATGGTCGTAGTCGAATCAAAAATGTTTTATACTTGTAACCTTGAAATTTACGCAGACCGACAGCCAGAGGAGCTATTTCAAAATTGTAACAGTAGCGTAGATGTTATTACTGTAGATAAATTGGTTTTCAGATGTGTCCTTACTTCAAAAGTTGGCAAAGCATTATCACCTGTCGTTCGTGCGAACACTATAAAAAAACAAATGGCAAATACCGAAAGAGCTAAAAAACATAGAGAGAATTTTTCTGACATTTTTTGCATTCAGGTAGGTAGGAACAACGATCTCCTATGTGCCTCAGAATAAAAACAACAAGAAAAATGTTATTTCAATCTCCAGTATGCACACAGGTGATGCAATTGATGAATCAATAGGAACAAAAAAAACTCAAACCATTACATATTAAAACCACCATAAAATAGGAGTGGACGTTGTTTACAAGATGTGTTTGTCCTACAACGTACAGAGGGGAATACGGATATAGAGTATGGTAATATTCTTTTGAATGTTGAACCTAGCTGGAAATAATTCGCAAATATTTTTTTTTCTAAGGAGAATGAAAAAATAAAACGCCGCCTTTTCCTAAGGCAGCTTCGGTTGAATCTTATTGAATACCAGTTAGCGAGGCGAATGCTGGTGCCGAATTTACCACTCACAATATGTATGAAACTTCAGGAAATTCTCTACAAACCTCCTGATCATATTGCGAGATGCAATTCTGTAGAAGTTCATTCATCCGAAACGAATTCTCGAAATCGTAGCTGCCCATGTCTCCAAACAAAAAAAGTACACCTGTAAATAGTGTGGCTTGTACTTATGCTTTTAGCTTTGTGGTTTTGTTTGTGCAGACGGTTGTGAAACCGAGAAGAAAGTTGCTTCTGTTAACGAAGAGGCATGACATATATCCACATTTTTTTTTCAATCATTTTTCAGTTTGCAAGTTGAGTGTACTTTTAGTTTTTTCAAATAAATTCATTTATTTCACCTTTTAAATAGAAAATTCAGTGCAAAATTATTTATTCCTCCTTCCTCCTCCTCCAAAGCGCCTATATATCTATCTGACAGGAGTGCCCCTAACCGAGTGTTACCTAAGATCTCATGTAGCACTGTACTGAAACATAACACAGTAGAATAACAGCAGAAGCAAATGTATAAGCAACTAGATGGAATTATTCCAGTCTGCAGTTTGAGTTAACAATTATGTTATGGCCAATATGTAGTCATCTCTACGAAATATAGTTCATTTTTTTTCCTGGCCGCATCGACTATAGGCCTCCCCCTGCGCGTCCGTTTCCCACTGTTGGACTCCAATCCTAGATAATTCTCTTGCATTATGATATCCTTCTCTATCTCATTATGAGCCGGCCTATTGATCTTTTGCCTTGCTAACTCTAAAAAAAATACTGTTTCTATTATTCTGTGATATTCTGATCTTATTACATGACGTGACCCTCTTATTTGTTTAGTTTTTATATGCCAGACTACTGATTATGTTTTAACTGTCACAGTACTGCTTGTATTCTTCACGATCAAGATACTTGGTTAATATTATTTTTATTTCTATAGTTTGTAGGAAAATTCTTCTTTTAGTAGTGCCTTCACACAATAAAAACGAAAAAGTGAGTGTCAGATGAGAAATCATAACCACTGTTTTTCTATTCATAATTTATATATAATTGTAGGAAAATTCTCTAAATTCATTTAACTCTCTATTTCCTCACTTCAACATTACAGCACTTGAAATTTCTATCCATTTGAGAAGTTTTACACACAATGCAACAATGGTAAAGTCGTTCTGCCAACAAATTTAAAACGATCAATCATAAATTCTGAGTTACATCGGATACACCTGTGTCCCCCTCATTCTCCTGGTTCCGTTTACATGTGCATTTTCCGTCCACCTACATAAACGATACAACAAAGAATCGCAAATATTAAGTAAAACTATCGAACAAACTATGAATAAAAGATTTTTGTGTAGTTAATACGAACGTCATAAAGTGTCTCCGCGAATATGCGCGGCATTCACTTACAATTTCAAATTTCAGGAAATTTGCACATGAAACGGACAAAATTGTTGCAACCATATTTATACTGACCTATACATATCTTCTCATCCATACACATTGTGTGGAATACCCGCATTGGCAGGGTAGGACTTCAATTGACGCAGATCAGGAGTGAGCTAATAGTTTACATAGGACGAGTATAACGATGCAGTCATCGTTGTTCACTACATACGAACGCTAGCAGAGATGATGCCATTTGTTGTTTGATTTTTGCGTTGATTTTCTGGTTTGATACAGTAATTAGGTTTGCTCTCACACGAGTTTCAAACCATCAGAAACAGTCAGGATTCTGCGCAATCCATTTCTCCGCGTTGATAAATAAGTTTCTAATTGTTTGAAAACAACTGGACGTTGGACAGTTGGACAACCATTAATGAAACCTGTGTGAATATCGTCCAGCTGTTTGCAAACAATCAGAAACTTGTGTATCAACACAGAGAAATGTATTGCGCAGAATCCTGATGGTTTGTGATTCCTGTGAGAACAAACCAATTGTCCACAATCTGGTCGTCAAATAGAATAAACACGTTCGATCTAATCAATTTTGGAAATCAGTAGCGTCAGTAAGGGAAAATATTGGTCCACAGGAAGAGAATAATATTCCAGAATTCTCCAAGTTTGAATAAGCATAATTTGTTGTTAAAAATCAATGAAATTTAGATGCAAATGGTGAAAAGTAACTATGGCCAACAGTACTTTATACAAACTACAAAATGGGTTATTCATTATAAATAAGTCACCCATTATCATCGTTATTATTGCCTATAGAATAAAAGTTTTATATAAGTAAAAATGCTCTTAAATGCATAGCATTCAAATTTCAGGGAATAATTACTTACTTAATTCATATGTCTTCCTAATCTTCAAGGGTGTTTTCCCAAAATTCTCTCCATTTCTTTCGGTCAGTTATTTGGTGAAGGACTTCGTATAGTTTCTTTTCTCTAGTTTGACCGCTTCATTAATTTCGTACATACATATTTACCTTGCTTTTCTTCTATTTCGCTTATTTATTGTTTTGACTCCAAATATTCTTGTTATACTTTGTCCATTCATCCTTTTCACATGTCTGAATCCCACTTAGTTGCTTTTCTTCTATATATTGTCCTATAGGTTTCATGTTCAAAAATTATATTTTTGTTTCGTTTCGGATAAAGATTAATCCGCTTGTATTTTCAATTTTAGGAAGGTATCTCAATTCTGTTGCTTGCAATCTCATTCTTTGTCTTCCAGTTTGAAAAGTTTTCCGGTAATAGTAGTTCTCGCTGTGATTTTTTTATTTTCCATCTTTTGAGATACTTGAATTTTCCTGTCTATTCCTCTACCTGTGTTCAGAATCATTGTTTTGTTCTTCTCTATGTATATACAGGGTGCGCCATTAGTGCGACAAAGTTCGATATATCCATAATTATAGAAGATATGGAGTGAAGTTATGTACGAAAATTGTAGACATCTGTAAACGTCACATTTCAAAATTATTTTCATTTTTATTGGGTGTTCCCTATCACCAGGGTGAAACAAACATTCCTTTTTTTAAATGAGACACCCTATTTATTATTTCAGATTCAGATTGGGCTCACCTCTCCTATACTTACAAAGTAGGGTCTCATATTTCAGTAGTTATACCCAATTGAACTTAAAAATCATTGTGAGTTCAACGGCTTGTATATTTCGAACGAAACAATTTGACATCAATATTTTGCAGCCATATTATTTTGATATTGTTCTAGTTTTATGACACAGTGCCATTTTTTTGGATATTACAACATCTGAATACAGGGCGAGTCAAGAGTCGAACACATGATTTTCTCGATTTTTTCAAATGAATCACCCTGTAGTTAATTTCAAAAAGTGAAAATACATCTTATAAACTCTCATTTTCATCAGGCATTTCCTATACCTAAAATCATTAATTTCTGAGATATTGTCAATTTAATAACAAAAATGTTTTTAAAAATCATTTAATTGTAACAAGTTAGCTATGGAATAATGACAAGTATTGTTTAGTAGCATGCCATTCAACAAACTTTTGAAATTGTTTGAAGACACATCTACTTCTATTGGAAATGAACTTCTCTGTTGAAGAATTAATAGACATGGTTTTGGTATTGGGAGAATGTAGTAGGAATTGTTTATTATCATTAACAATTTACAAAGAGTGATATTCTGCACAAAGACAACCCACAAAAAGAACGTTGGAAAGGTTGATGGATCGTTTCAATCGTACAGGTTCAGTACTTCATGAAAAACATGGAAGGACAAACACTGCAGTTACTGAGGAAAATGGATTTAACTGTATGCTGGTAGTTGCGGACAATCTTCATGTTAGTACTCGTGAAATTTCGCACCAACATGATATCAGTGTAACGTCCGTCCGAAGAATACTGCATCAAACAAGATGCATTCATACCGCATTCAGGTACAGAGTAACTCGACGATGACTTTCGTGAAAAGTTTCACCGAAATACAAGTCGAAGCAACGAGCGAAGTCAGAGAAGAACGGCAAGTTGAACACGGTCTGGCAACTCGTGATAGCTGGACTTGTGCAAAGTCCATAGTCACATATGGGTCTGTGACATGGGCTATTCAATCTTTCAATCCCTTCAAGGCGCCTGGAATGGACGGAATTTACCCTGTACTACTCCAAAAAAGCGCCCACATAATAAGTCCAAGACTTGTGAATCTGATCAGACTAAGCCTAGCCACAGGAGCTATACCTACGGAGTGCGAAATCTCCAAGGTGGTATTCATACCAAAACCTGGAAGATCCTCTTACGATACTGCAAAGGCTCATCATCCGATAAGTCTCCTGTCATTTCTTTTTAAGGCATTAGAGAAGATGATAGATAGGCATTTGAGGGTCACGGTGCTGGGCGACAAGCCGCTGCACCCCAATCAACATGCCTACCAAAGTGGTAAATCTTGCGAAACAGCCTTGCATAGCTTCGTGAGCAAGATAAAGCAAGCCATTACTTACAAAGAAGTTGGACTGGCCATTTATCTGGATATCGGAGGAGCATTTGACAATACGAGCACTCGCTCAATATTGTCAAAGCTGGAATCCAGAGGCACAGACAGGACAATCACCCGATGGATAGAGAACATGCTAAGCAACAGGACAGCACAAGCATCCCTGTGTGGTGTCACAAGAGAGGTGAAGACAGAAAGAGGATGCCCACAGGGAGGCGTTCTGTCACCAAAGCTGTGGAATCTGGTAGTCGACGACCTTCTTGTCTCACTAAACGAGCAGGGGTGGTATACTCAAGGATATGCTGACAACATCATCATTCTAATACGGGGAAAACACGTGGGCATCTGCCTGGAACTAATGCAGAGGACAATGTACGTAGTGGAGAGATGGTGTGATGCGGAGGGATTGTCAATCCCTCGAAAACCATCATGGTACCATTTACAAAACAGCGAATCGCAGAGATTACTAGTGTGCCAAAACTCTTCGGAAATCACATGAAGGTTGCCAGGGAGACAAAATATCTAGGAATCCGTTCAGATGGCAAGCTAACCTGGAACAGCCATCTAGCGAGAATCACAAGCCGTTCTCCGATTACGCTAATGACGATGAGACGAGCAATTGGGTGCACCTGGGGCCTAACTCCGACAATGGTAAACTAGTTATACACCAGAGTAATCAGACCAATGATGGTGTATGGTGCGATCGCATGGTGGCCTAAAGTTCAGCAAAGCACAGCCGCCAAAACGCTTTCTAAAGTGCAGCGAGCTGCGTGTCTGAGCATAACAGGCGCCATGAAGGGCACCCCAACCGCAGCATTGGAAATACTGCTAAACATCCCACCATTACATCTCCATATACAGGGGGAGGCTAAAATGGCTGCATACAGAATGCAGTGCAATGGCAACTGGTGCAAGCACCATGCTATGAAACATACTAAAATACACGATACCATAAGATGCGACTTCATTGAAATGCCACCTGACAGAATGCCCAAGGTCGTGGAAACTGAGATACCATATCGTGTTAACTTGAGTGGCAGATCCGAATGGGCCCAGGGAGAACCTCAACGCATGTTGAACAGTATCACCTGGTACACCGACGGGTCAAAGACCCTAACGGCTACAGAAGCAGGCGTTTACGGCGTCAGATGCAGGTAAAGCATAAGTGTTGGCCTTGGCAAAATGACGACCGTATTTCAAGCAGAAATAGCTGCACTAATCAAATGCGGCAGAACATGCATAGACAAGAAATATAACAAAAAGACCATCTTTTGGCCTTAGCAAGCCACAGCTATTCGTCGAAGATAGTGTGGGACTGTCATAATACCTTGAACACTTTGGCAGAAAACAATAGAGTAATTCTTACTTGGGTGCCAAGCCATACAGGGGTAGCTGGAAATGAGGGAGCTGATAAGTGTGCCATGAAAGGAGCTCATCTCACCTTCATGGGACCAGAACCGGCATACGGCGTTTCATACAGCGCCGTACGAAAAACTGTTCACAACTGGGTGTCGCTTAAAGAACTAAAGCGCTGGAACAGAATCACGGGACATGCTCAGTCCAAAAGAATGCTAAGAGGACCATCGAGTTCCTACGCAGCAAATGCTTTTAGACTGGGTAGGAAAGAACTGCGAGAAGTGGTAGGATTCATAACTGGCCACTGAATATTCAACGCACAACTAATGAAAATGGGGATTGAAATAACAAATCCCATTTGCAGGATGTGTGGAGAAGTAGAAGAAACCGCAAAGCACGTGGTCTTCGATTGCCCTGCCCTGTGCAGAAGGCGAGCCTCCTGTCTAGATATCTTCCTAGGCACAAATCAGGGGAGAATGCAGGAAAACATAGTCCGACGAATTTCAATGTTCGCTAAGAATTTTGGATGGGACTCTGCTTAATACCTGTGAGTGGGGATGCACAATAAGCCAATCAATGGCTGAGCGGCAATAATTACGGCACATGAACCCTAACCCCCTCGTGAAAAAAAACTTGAAGTCAAACTAGGTGGTTTCTGAATTTTTGGGGTGGTATAATTGGAGACCACGTAATTGGACCAGATTTTGTCGATGGAAGTGTGAATGGTCTAGTTTATTTAGACTTTCTAGAAAATCATTTACCATTTCTGTTGGAAAATGTTCCACTCAACATTCGGCAAATAATATGAATTATATACGATGGAGATCCGGTACATCACACTGCTTCAATTCACAATCATCTGAATACCCATTTTCCAGTCAGATGGGTAGGAAGAGAAGAACCCATTGCATGGCCACCTCGATCACCAGACTAAACTGAACTAAAATTCACTTTTTCATGTGGGGTTATGTAAAAAACCGTGTACACCAAATACCGCCAACTACACAGAACGATATGAAGGAAATAATTCGAGAAGTATTTCAAAGTATTAATGTAGAAATTTTGAGGAATATAAGTCGATCTTTTGAAGATGGACTGCAATGTTGTATTGACGTTTTGGGTAGTCATTTCGAACATTTGGTATAGAATCAATTATCAATTTACATTTCACTTCGACTGATGTTTTGTTATTTTTGTAAAAGAATTTGTCTTACTGTCATTTTTCTATGTCTTCTTCTTCTTTCGATAAATTATTTTTTCAACTCTTTGTTATTAAATTGACAATATCTCAGAAATTAATGATTTTAAGTATAGGGAATGCCTGATAAAAATGGAAGTTTATAAGGTGTGTTTCCACTTTTTGAAATGAAATACGGGGTGCTTCATTTGAAAAATCGATAAAATCATGTGTTCGACTGTTGCCTCGCCCTGTATTCAGATGTTGTGATATCCAAAAAATGGCACTGTGTCATGAAACTGGACCAATATCAAAATGTTATGGCTGCATAATATTGATGATAAATTGTTTCGTTCGAACTATCCAAGGCGTTGAACTCACAATGATTTTTACATTCAATTGGGCATAACTTCTGAAATACCCTATATACTTATATGAAACCCTACTTTGTAATTATGGGGGAGGTGAGCTCTAGGGAACACCCAGTACAAAAGAAAATAATTTTTAAATGTGAAGTTTACAGATGTCTACAATTTTCGTACGTAACTTTATTCCATATCTTCTATAATAACGATTATATCGAACACTAATGGCGCACCCTGTATATTTTTAAACACTTCTTTGTAGGTACTCCAGTTATCTACTTCACAGCTATTTAAATTGTTTCTTGCTTATTTCATGGCTACATCTAATATTATTGTATATAGTAATAGGTTCAGTATACAACCTTGCTTCAGTCGGTCTCTAGTTACATAATTATAATAATGTTTATTTGTACAATACAAAAAAATATAATTACATAAATAATCGGACAAATAAACAAAAAGAAACCGCAAAGGCTAATTGGCTGTCTACGGATAGTGTGTACAATAAAAAAGACTAATCATTATAATACTATCTCAAAACATATCAAGAATGTTCAGCATAAATCCGCAAAACCGCAAAGCCAAAGGGCCGTCTGCGTTGAACCTTTGCGAACCATGCGGAACATCATTGAAGAGTTTGCAACAATTTCGGTGTAGTACATTATGTTTTATTAACTAACAGTAAGTGTATGCCTATTAGTGACAAATTAACAAAGCCTAGAGGCTGTCCGCTATAAAAATTGTTACGAGTAATATGAACAACAAGTTTCAATTTCAATACCCATAAAGACGAGACTACTAAACATAAGCAGAAAGTCAAATGTGAAATTTCAAATGCTACTCTGTACATTCAGTTTATTCTCTATTATATGGTGTATTTTTCTTCTATCAAAATAAACTGCTTAAAGCTTCGATTTAAATAAATTATAATTAACTATACTTTTCAATTGCTGGGGAAGATAGTTGAAGACTCTAGGGGCAAGAAAGGTGTAACATTTTTGACCAACATTTTTATTTGAAGTTGATAGGACAAATCATTCATTGGTTTTATTTCTAGTCTCACGAAAATGGGAAACTAGCAAAAACTTATTCTTGTTTTTTTCACAACACAATGCTATTTTATAAAAATAAATCTGACGTGGGTCAAGTATTCTGCTTTCTTTATAGAGAGCATCACTTGAAAAGTTACGGTTCTTTTTCAAAATAGTTTTCAGAAAAAAATTTTGCACTACATTGATCCTGTCCAGATTTGATGAAGCGAGTCCTCCCCACCCTAATATACCATAACTTATCCTAGAGTCAACAAGGGCAAAATAGACCATTTTCAATTAAGGTACTTTCATTATTTTAGCAAGATATTTGAATTTATATATCATTATCCGAAGCGTATTACTGACTTGTTCAATGTGAATATTCCATCTCAAGTGGCGATCTATTGTGACACCTAAATATTTCATTTGATGTGTCAGTTCAAATTCAATAATTATATCCTTCTTACCTCGGATCTGAAACTCTACAGGGTATTGTGCCAACAGACATTCTTCTTCCGATACTGCCTTGTTTGTTCCGGACAGTTGTCCTGACAGACCATTTGTATTGCCTCACTCAATTGTTCTACTACCAGGTCAAATTTCTTCGTTGTGGGTAGGATTGCCGTATCCCCCTGAGAGACTTTTCAGGGGCTGTTTCATAGCCTTTCCAGTATGTTCTACTTGGGTCACGGAATTTTCTGATTCCCAGTTTCGAATTTGTAATATCGAATCTTATGTGGCGACGGTACGAACATAATGGCTAATCTGAGACATGCCGATTCGTAATATAATCGCTGTCATCGTGGATATTGAAGGCGAGGTCCAAAACCTCTTGTCTGGCCGATCTCACGAACGTGAGTGGTGCGCCTACATTAGCTATTTCTAACCATTCGCCCATAATAAATGCACGCAAGGACGTATCTTTGCCATTGATGGTAGTGTGTTCCTATATTGTCGGATGGGTGTGTGTTAGATATTTATAATGTGGCTGTGGGTATTGTGTATGCTTGTATAATGTGTGTTCCCTCCTCTTTCCACCAGGCTTGGGACTGTTCCGTTGGTCAGTGTAAAGTGGCCCTCCACGATAATTGTGTGTTTCTTGAGGAGTGCTCTAACCGACGAAGAAAGCGGAGTTCTCTCTTTAAGAGGTGTGTCATTTATAATATTACATGTTCTAGAATTTTGAAATCGACAATAAGTTGTGGTTATGTATATTTGCGGTTTTCCAAGCTTCATATCCATGACCAGGGTTTATAATTAAGAAGCATTTTGATATTTTAGGAAAAGACACATGAGTCTTCTGTTGCTAAGAACATTTTGAGAAGCATACATTTTGGGCCAAGAGAAAAAATTTGAATTTAATGAGGCTTATCATTTGTTCGTATTCTTCATATCTTTGGTTATCTGATTCACTGTTCTTGGAAAATAAATAATATTCTAATATCCTCCAATTGAAAGTTCAAACGTCCATCCATTGAAGTTTTGAGAATATTTAAGCTCAAGAATATAACTACATAAATCGAACATTGTTGATTTTATAAAGATGAGAATTATGATACATGTCTATTTCATAATTTTCGCCGTTAATGTTAAATACGCCTCTGCTGATACAGACTATTCTTTCCAAAGTCAAGTATAAAAGAAATGTGTTTTCAGTTTGCATTTATTACGAAGACACAATTTACTGAATTGAATTAACTAAACCGCTCGGAAGTATTGAGATCAGCTCAGTCACGGTCTAGGAAGTTGCATAAAAATGTAAATGAGTTCAAAAGTTGTGAGATTTTCCTTATATTCTGTAGAGTAAAACCATAATTTTGTTATTCGCTAGATTTGGTCTAATTTTTTTCGGGGATAAACGCTGATGCTGATTTTTCAGTGAAAGATGAAAATAATTCAACTGATTTCGAAAAGCAGAATCATAATCAGAATTATATAATCCTGCTTACAGGAAATAACTCAATACAGCTAAAAATTTCTTCAAAATTTAGTGGATGATGCATCATGATATATTTGTAACCTTCTGTAACGGTAGAAAGGTTTTAGAAAACCACGTTTGGCTTTCTGGATTGAGGAAAAATAGAAAACCTATTCCTGTACCGATACAAACAATAATTTGTTTTTCAGAAGTTTATGTATCTGTAGGATATATTTTCCACGCCTACAGCTCTCTCTGTATCATTCACGTTAATCAACCGTGCAAATGTTTTTTAAACCTGCATAAGTTCTCCTCAATTAATGATATCAATTTATTTGAATCTTCAGAGGACGCGAAACCGAATTTAACCTTGTCTTTATGTGGTCTATGACTCACCACATTTTAGCATATATCTAAGAGGGCACCAGACAAAATATTAGACAGTCTGTGGATATATAAATGTTAAGTAATTATTCAAGATACCGACCCTCATTAATACACGTTAGTCTCAAGAAAATATTTTGTATTAACTAAAGAGGATGTGATAATGAGTTTTTGGAAACCAAAATATCTTTTTATTTTGTCAGAAGAACGTCATCGAACTGTATTTGAGTTATAAATATATTAATGTAAAATATTTCGATTTTTATATGTATATATTATGGAATAAATTTTCTTGATTTCAAGTATATATCAATGAATAATGTGATTTCCGATAGACATATCTATATTGATATTGATTGACAATATCAATATACAGAATGGGCAACATACAACTGTCCAAATCCTTAATTGGCAGTATTCAATAGATTTTATGGAGATGCTGAAACACGACGATTTTTGTTCTAAGGGGGACACATTTTGCTGATACAGAAATCTGTCATTTATAAACCCCCTCCTTTTCACTTACCCAACCGCTTTTTTTACATAGGGAATATACCATGTGTAACACATCATTGCAAATGCTTTTAGATGGAGTATTCAGACATCATAATCATCAACGTTATTTTTCGATATTTAGAATATACAATTTAGGAATTATTATTATAAAAAACCTAAAATTATTACCTAGCCAACAACAATGTCAAACAAACTGTCTTAGTATCAAATTATTAATTTTTTGCAAAATTTGTTTGAATCTACTTTTCATATGACAGGAAAAATTACACATTAACAAACCATAGGCGCTTCGTTTCATTTTTAAGGGGTATTGCACCTTAGATTATTCAAGTTTTTTTTCCTAATATATTATAAGTTCCTTATGTTAGAACCCCTAATTATATATTAGCGAAAAAGCTTAATAATATACTTAATGCTTACGGATTTATATGTAATACTCAATAAAAAATTTAATAGAAAATAGAAACCTTCAACTTACAAAAGTCTTCCAAAAGAATGTCTTACACATGCAAGAAAATTACTAGAGGATAAAAATAATAATTCATGAATAATATCAGATATACTTAATTTATTCAATGTTTGAATTAATCAACATTATTTCACTTTTGACAATATAATGCTCACTAAACAAGAAACATAACAAGTCTTTTTGTGATGTCCTTTTCAGAGACTTGTCGTAATGTTTGTTTAAAACGTTAATAAGATATCTCCTAGATGTCTTGATTTTATTACCAACTCTATTAACATTCATGTCATGTAAATAAAACGTATTGTACACAATAATACTTGAATTCGCGACTACAAACACATCCTATGAACTTCCTTTTAGCAGCTTCCTATAGGAAACATTCACACGATGTTAATTTGTATACTTCTCACTAATGTCACATACAGAACGTTACTGTAATATTACAAATTAACATGTTTCTAAGATGATCACATGTGTTGCTGTTACTTTTACATATTTTGAAATAATTTCTAGTAACCTCCTACGATTACGTCTGTACGATGTTAGTTCATGAACCTCTCAGTAATAGGTGCGTTCTTTTTTACTAAGATCTCAGAAAATCTCAGCCCCCATCAGTAATGTGAGCGTTCTTTTTGTTTTACTCACTTCTAAGTGAGTTGAGATTTTTTCCTCCCCCTTTACCGATGTTGAATGTGTTGTAAGTGAAATTCAGTTGGACTTAAGTCGGAAATAAAGTGGAAGGGAAAAAGATTTATTTGATTTGCTTGGATTATTTATAGTTTTAACCAAGGTTATCTATGGTTTTGATCATTGACATATAAACACACATAATCCATTTTTGTTTTGTTACAAATTATGGATACAATAACATTCTTAGATGCTGATACGAATCTGTCGTATGGTTTAAATCTATCCCTTGAAGATGCACAGAGGGCGAAGGAAGGAAACAACTAATAATGTTGGAATATTAGCCATAATACAAATCTTAACTCAAAGAACTATTTGAAACTAAAAATAACAAAATCAAGCGTGGTTATAGGAGATATCGAGATAGGTTATGTTTATATGTCTTGTGTCTTGTTCACGTAGGCGTCGACAAATCGCGCGCTTCAATTGAAATGTCGTTCTCTTTGGTGCTTACTCACATCACTTTATCTCAGACCACCTTAACTGAAGGGATCTGAGATCTCAGTCAAAAAGCACGCACCTAACATTTCATATTAAACCTCACAGTAACATAAAAAAAGGAGAAAACAGAAAAGAAACTGACGAACGAAACAAACAGTAGTCATCTGTGGAAACCACAAATCAGGTCGGTGATTTGTGGTGGAAAAAAATGAAACCGTGAAATGGCGGGTGGTTTTCAGTTTTGTGTTATATTTTATTTGAAGGAAGCACATGTTTTGCAAGAAAAAGTACTTGAATGAAGTGGTCTTCGTTTTCGTTAGTTCCTACTTAGCTACAATTTCTATACTTAGTTATAATTCTTGTTATATTGAACGAACAACAGTTGTTGGCGGTAAGTACCTATTCCAAAATCATAATTATTAAAACTTAAAACACATTCAATACTTTAATCGGCTATTGTACATTGACATTCCAGGTGGCGGTATTGTACACTAACATTATATAATAGAGTTCACAATATAGAGATTTTTTCAACATTTAAAATATGTTAGTTAGTAGTATATTTTGAAAACGACTCACAATATTTCAAATCCTAGATATTATTATACCCTACAAAAAACTTAATATTGCAATAGGGTAGGTATTATTATTAATAATAAAACATGATCATATGTTGGCAGATGATATGTTGAATCTAGAAGGAAATCTTTTCAATGTTCAGAAGCTACTTACATAAATAAAATAAAAAGCAAATAGTTGGTAATTATGTAAAGGGGAGTAACTATTTCAGATAGTCTGATGCAGACATTGTATTAAACAGTACAAAAAATATTGAATCGAGTATCTCTAGTTCTAGTTTTTGTAGTAGTAGTCATGGCCGTCAATATAGTTTTGCAGGTTTAGAAAATTTTAACATTAATACTAACAATTCTTGTAAACAATTAGAGACTGTTTAAGACTTTAAAAACAGAAATTTCTGTCAAAAAGCTCATTTCCATTTGAAAATACACTTAATACAATAAATAAGCTGTAGTTGTCCCTTACAATAGTACCTATATTACTCTAGTTGAAGAATATGTAACTTATAACACTGAATGCTCCAGTCAACAAACAGAATTCAATTATTTATTATTGTAGAAACACAGCTATTGGATACTCAATTGGATACAATTAATTATAAACTCATTTAACTTGATAATGTGTTCATATCTTATCTTCATAAGTAGTTTTTCATTGTATACAGTGTATTAATAATGCTCAGTTTCCATTAAGTTACATTTCCACGATGTTAATATACAATATGTTCCAGGATGAAAATAACAAGATGAAAATAGTATATTATTTTAGACAGAAAAGTAGTATGGATTTCCATGGCACACCTGAATTTACCTGCCATACGCAGTGAGGCATGTAATAGAAGGTAAATCATGAAAAGTCACTTCTCGAAATAAAATATGTTATTATACCGTTGAAGAACCCCGCATGTATCTTATGGAAATTGGATCCCAGTCAACTGGCTGAAAATCAATTTTGATGTAGTTTATGATGATCGATCAAAGGTCTCCATGAGCACAATTTGATCTTAAGTAATTTTTTATTAGCTGCTGTTCAGAACACCTTTAAATGTTTCACAGATGAGGATTTTGAAGTGTACGTTATGGAACGGTTGAGGCACTCGAAACAGCGACTCTTGTGTGAGAAAAAGTAAGCGTAAGTAAACGATAGAATTCTCTTTAATCAGATTGGATTTGTTGATTTAACGTAATGTTTCATAAAATCTTTATAGTGTAAAATTTTTATTAATTTTAATATTATTAAAAAACTATTCTGTTCTAAATTAACCCTTTTCCTTTGGGTTAATTAGAGGGAATGTAGTTTCTTTTTTGTTATACGATGTACTCGAAGGACCAAATGGATATTTTTCACTTTAGGTATGATGTAAATGATGTACTGTACGATGCAATGAAACACTTATGTCACTTTAGATTTTATATTGTCATGAAATTATAAGTTTTTGTTTGCGTCGACAATTAAGAATTCACTTTATATTCACGCGATGAATGCTATGACGTTTTATGAAATAACTAAACCTTAAAGACACATGTTTGTTCCCGATATGTAAACGCCGGGTGCTCTTCTAAACTCAGTACCTGTGTGTACCACGTTCAAGGATGAAAAGAGACTGGATGTAGGTTAGATGTCGTATATATATCTTTGATGACGTAGGGTCCACTTGGTCGGGTCTAACCAATGGGATACGAGTATTTTAAATGTAATGTTCGAACAACAAGTGAATTTGGCAGTTAAGAAGATGTTTTTTTGGGGGGTTTTCAATGGTTTCGTAGAAACAGATAACAGAGTTTTGAAGAGAGTTTTTATGAAGAGATAAGGTGTCGGGGACTTTGATATGTTCAGTAGAATTGCAGAAAACGATATTTATCTGTTTTCCTTAGGTGTTAGTAAATTTAAATGCCTTTTTTAGTGAAGTAAAGAAATATTAACTGTTGAAATTAAGGATATATTTAGTTACCTGTTTTGGGCATAATATTCGACTTGTAGTATACAGGGGAAATTGAAATAGAATCACGGGAGAATTTGGTAATTAAAAGCCAAATTCGAACATATTCTAATACATTTTTTGTAAAGTAGCTGTAATGTATGTGTATCCGTTAAACTTTATTAATTCAGTTTCAAAGTAAGTTACGTTATGACAACTACAGGTTAATATACCCTTTTTATTTTTTGCTTCCACTGAATGCGTTCAATAGTTTTAACTTTCCACACTTGTTATGTAA
The DNA here is from genome assembly GCA_963921935.1 of Galeruca laticollis. Lineage (NCBI taxonomy): Eukaryota > Metazoa > Arthropoda > Insecta > Coleoptera > Chrysomelidae > Galeruca > Galeruca laticollis. Next base: position 112,741,917 of record OY998177.1, on the reverse strand, counting down.
TATGCTTACACAATTTTATGTTTTTTCAGGTTGGATTCCTGGACAAGATATTTTTTTTTTAATTTTGTTCCTATTTTTTTTCAAATTCACTGTACTGTTCATTAATAGTGAATAAACGTTTTAAATCCTTTATTGCTTTTTTGCTATTTTATTTTAAATGTACAGGGGCAACAACTAAGAACGACTGTAGGCCACATCTCAGAAAAGAATCATGGTACAACTTTCAAAAAAATTACGTTTAGGTAAGTGTCCCTGAAAAATTGCTGGAAAATACTTTGCCGTCACTAAAATATCCGCTAGGGGTGGAATGAACAATCGGAAACATAATACTCCAAAAAAACCTACTAGAGGTTGCCATTATTCCTCAAATAATGGTGGGAAAGGTTTAAATTTATGAACAAATGTATAACTTTTCCGTTTTTTAACCGATATTAATAATTTTAGCTGAATTTGAAAGACTTTTTCTGTTTAATAAGATTGATAATAAAATTAGATACTTTTGTATCCACTCGGAAATTTCATATGTAAATTGAAGCATTTTTTTAATTTTTATATCTGATATCGTAAATCTTATATCTTGGAATAGCTTCCTATTTTTTAACCCCTTCTCATCAGAATTTGAAATATGCCTCATTACATTTGAAATTTCCGAGAAAAATGGGAAATGTGTCGACATTTTCACATAGCGTTGACAAAATTGCACAATTTTGTTATTTTTGTTAAGCATATCTTATTAAAGAAGAAAAACTCTGTTAAATGACGCCAAAAACATTGATATCGATTAAAAAACAAAATAGAGTTACGACATTTGTTTTTTAGGTTAAACCTTCCCCCACCGCTTACTTGAAGAATAAGGACAAAAATTCCCTAACTACATTTTTTCATAATCTTATCAATATATCTAAAATTGTATTTTTAGGATACCTTTTGTGTGTCTTTTTTGGAGATAATCACAGTATTATGTTTTTAAGTGTCCATTCCACCCCATAGCAGATATTTCAGGAAAAAATATTTTCCAGCGATTTTTTAGGGTCATTTTTCTGATGGTATTTTTTGTACCATGACTATTTTTTGAAATATGGCCGACAGCCGGCGTTCTTAGTTGTTCACCCAACATCTATAGGCTGACATCTAGAATGTTTGAGGTATATAATTTAGAGGTTTAAGTAATGTCCATACAACATCTAAGAGAAAACACTGTATTGTTTTTGAAATGTCGCATTTAGATAATTGATAAGATGTTATTTTTTAGACATTGCATTAACATCGACAAGATGTTAAAAGGCATTTCAGAATGTAACAGAAAAGTTGTTTTTAGTACGTTATAAAGACTTCCTTTTGTGAAAGTTCTAGTAACATTGCAGTATTGTAAAAAGGCAGCGCTTTAACATCGCTGAAAAGTTAAGTTGACACATCACAAAAGTTAACAGCCACCAGCTGGGCGTAAGCCGTTGTATAGATGTGCATGTGATGAAAGCAAGAGGAAAAAAAGGAAGAACATCATCACAATGTGATGTTGAATTAACATAACTGTAATATTTCTTTGCATAGTGGGTATATATTCAATATGAATGTTTACCAATGGAAAGCCCTATATCACCAATTTTGGCAAACATTCTTATGAACACGCAAAAATTAAATTCACATTAGAAGTGGAAGGAAATAACTCAATCAATCTTCTTGATTTAAAAATTCAAAGAGTTAATAATGTACTTGATTATTCAATTTACATAAAACCAACATACACTGATGTAATATTATTTCATTCATCACCTGTCACACAAATTAGCAGCATCTAATTCAATGATATATAGAGCATTTTCAGTTGCTATGAACAAATTTAATTATGATGGGAAAGTTAATATAATAAAACGAATAGCAACATCCAACGGTTATTCATTACACATGATAAATGGGTAACTTAACAAAAAAGAGACAAAGTTGCATTACAACTAATATTTCCTAAACAAACTAAATGAATATAAAATTACAAATCACATCACAAATGTCCAGAATGTAATGGGTCAAAATCTTTGAAATCAGATACGGTGAACACTTACGAGCATACAGATTAAAACATCCAGGGAAATGTCACTACGCAGAACATCTACTTGACACCAATCATTCATTGACATCTTACACGGAACAAGAGATACTACATATTTGTGATAAGGAACAAGAACTGGATTTTCTTGAAGAGTTAGAAATGAAAAGACACTTTAGAGACCCACAATATGAAGTAGTCAATGAACAGATAAATCTAGGGAGTTCTCCACTTTTAAACTGTATTCTTAAGTAATAATTGTAAAGATCAGGGATATGTTTTTCCTGGGTTTCTATATCTGTGGTAATTTGCCAAAATCTGATATGTTGATTTAATATTAAGTTAACAAGACGCCACTTCACGGTTTTTAAGAAAACGACGAATCCATTTTCGCAAACAATTTCCTAAAAATAATATCTATTTGCTGTATGTAGATCTACCTGCTCTGAAGCCTGCCAGCTCTTCTGCTTCCTTGTCCCTGTATTCTTGTTCTATTCGACTTTTTAGAAGTTTTCGATACACTCTACTTACCGAGCGTGTAACCGCTATGCCTCGATAGTCCTCACGTTTGGCTTTGTCTCCCTTCTTATGTAAACTTGTCATATATGAGGTTTTCCATTCTTCTGGATTTCGGCTAGACTAACACATTTTTGGAATAACACCGTGAGTTGCTCATAGAGTTTCTCTGTGCCTGCCTTTCCGTTTTTAATTCTTTACATTCTTTCAATATATTGTGGAATTATCCAGAAACAGTTGGGCCAGTAATTTTTTTTATTAGGGGGTGAGGGTGGGTTTCATCGTTCTGTTACTCCAGCGAAAACTCTGATTTAGAATTTGAAAATAGAAAAGGATATAGTTATTTTTTGAATATACATGGATTAAGGGTTACCTTTTCACGACGTAAGGGGTAAACCTTAACCCCATGTCTGTTATATTTGGAAAAAAACAATTCGAATACATAATCTCATTTTATTTAATTTTTGTTACTGTGAGGATGTAAAGGGGACAGAGTTATACCAATTTGCCATATTTGCGAGAATGGGATCACCAATATTCATATTCTACAAGGTTTTTGAGAATTTTGAGGTATTGCACAATATTGTATCACGAATCTTCACACCGGATCCCATATTTGAAAAACTAGAACCAAACATGATTCATAATCAATTGAAGCTATACTGGACGATGTAAAACACATGCATTAGGTCTTCGTTTTGATGCTCCTTGCTAGAAATGTGATGATTAACTAGGATTGAAACAAGTATATACATTTTTACTAGTTTGTAGTTCATCTAATTGTTTATTACGACGGCGTATTGGTGCTACATAGAATTAATCTCATTTAAAATTTTGGGAAAATAATCTAAAAATTTTGAGTTGAAAATCTCAAAATTTTGAGAAATATATTTCGATATTTGGGTTAAATTGAGAAAGAAGAAACATTACACCGAGACGTTTATAACCTAACAGTAGAAATTTCAAGTCACATTGTAGAAGAAGAAATACTGGACATGTGTTAAAAGTGTCATAGGTCCTAGTCCTCATTACTTATTTTATATTAATTACCATTCCGTATAGTTAACTTTAAAACTGATCATGTAGAATCATTGGTTCAGATTTTAGATAAATAGTTTATTTTCTAAGTAGCCAAAGAAAGCAATTTAATTCTATAGTTATTTCCTTTCAAATGACTGAAAAATCAACAAAAGCCATTTGCAAATGCCACTGTTGTAGACCCAATTGAAAACATTCGGGCTTCTCATTACAGCGTCCACATGGTTTAGATTCATTATTAATACTTTGAAGTTTAAAATGATAAGGAAACTAATATTTTCAATAAAAAAAATATTCAGCCTACTGGTATACAGTGGCATATTTGCTTTTGCAGATACATGAGAATCCTGAAAAACCTGTAGCTCCTGCAGCTAAAATTAACTTGATAGATACTGGAGTGCCTTACTTTCAATCCGTAACACTCCATTTTCATAACAAGAACGTAGAGTGTTTCCATAGGCTTCAATTTATCCAAAACATAATCACATAGCTCTGTCGTATGAGTAAAATGTTTTCAGTAATCCATTCAACATTTTTTTTCAGATCACCATATATACTATTAAGTTACTAGATATTGAAACCATGGAAAAACTCATACTAAAAATTGGTGATCGTTTAGCTGTGCTACAATTCTGTTCTAGAAATGATGTTTCACAGATGAATAGGAAGGGGAGTTTGTTGAGAAACTTCGATCCGAATTGAACAATCACAAATATGAAACTGAGGGATTTACTTCACCCAAGAAAAAATCCTATTATGGTCTTCAGCTGTCAATAGGGTTGTTCTAATCTAAACTAAAGTATTATTAAGTTTAGTTAAGGTTACCAGTGGATATATTAACCATTATGTAATTAACCATTACCCAAAAAGTCGATTGTTACTAGTGTTCTTGAGAGAAAATATAAGGTGACAAAATTATCAAAGACTACAACAAGTTTTTACTAAAATATAATTTTCGCAGTATAAAAAAAAACTATCCGAATAATATCGTAGGTCTACTCGTTATTCATAGTCCCGAAAAAAAATACCAAACAAAATTACTTGGCAAAATTTAAGAAATAATTAGAAATGTAAATTGTACATAACTGTATTGTGTATGTAGCTATATATTTGTATATGTAATGTATATGTATTGAATCGTTGAATAAATACAGCAGTCGCTAATAACCCTCTGGGTGGATGCGACTTTAAACATTAAAACAAAAAAAAAACTATATCTGTAGAAAAATAATTAAGAACTATACCTTAGGGAATAATATGGGGTTCTTTGTATTGTTTCCTTGGTCATATATTTAAGTCAAATCCGTGTATAGGCGCCACCGAATTTTAGAAACTATAATGCTGAAGGCGATCGTAAAAAAAAACGTTATCGAAGTAGCCAAAACGCGGAAAATATATGTACACAACTAACGTATAAGTAAATAAATAAATAGTCCAGCTAGTACAGGCCAATCGTTTATTGCGAATAAGAAAATCGGCGTTACGAAGCTCCTGTTACAAGTAAACACAAAAGAAAATAAGTTAAATATCAATTACCAATACAAAAATATTGTAGGTATAAAACAAAAGAGTAATCGATTTAGTAGCTTTACATGTATGTACCCTGTATCTATAAGTATCACAAGCCGAATAATTATCTAAAACATTGTAAATACCACACTTTTATGTGGGATTCCAGCCCAAATCAAGCAGCAAATGTTCAATTGTACTAATATATACATTAATATTAGTAGATATTACTAATACAAAATCACTTAATAATCACGAGTGATAATGAGAATCATAAAACGATAATATAAGTCTTTACAAACCATATCAAAAGTTTTTAAAATTCGAAATATCCAAAAGTCCGTTAATGAAAACTATTAAAATCTAGGCTTCAAATTATTCCAGTTGGTAAACATGTATTTCTGGAGCACAATGGAGAAACAAAAGAAGTACGTCCAAATTGCCTACATTCTCCTTCCTTATTGTCGCTTTAATAAATAAAATTGACTGTCTCGACCCTTACTTCGTGGAATATGCTCATATTAGTGTTTTTAAATGAAACTCAAGGTCTCTAGTTAACTCCACAATATAATACAAGTTATTGAAAAATCTAAAAAATTGACAATTGTTTCGATAAATAAATATCATGACGATGATATTGATTTATCGAAACAATTGTCAATTTTTTAGAATTTTCAATAACTTGTATTATATTGTGGAATTAACTAGAGACCTTGAGTTTCATTTAAAAACAATGCTTTAATAAATAATTATACATGTTGTGAAAAGCAAAACCGTTCTTGTAGCGAAGTAATTTCGGCGAGTCGGAGATTAATACCAGCCGTGTAGAAGGGATACGAGTTTTACCGATCACCGAAGCATTTTTAGATTTTTTAACTATACCGAGTGTCCCAAAATATTAAATATTCCACAACAGTCAATAAAAGAATGATGCATATTAAGAAAAAAACTTAAGACGAACTATAATTACCTACAGGAAATAAATGTGCAATGTTATTTTTATTATCCACTGGGATTTATTGAAATACCAATTTAAAATTTGTTTAATTATTATTCTTAAATTAATGAATGTATTTGAGAAATAATGTAAGTAAGAATTTTATTCTAAATTCAGACCATAATAATCCTTGGCAACAAAGGCTACTAAAATGATTGATATTGGCTGGATGCATTCAGTAGATGGGCGGTTGGTTCAGATGAGGAGCAAACAAGAGGGGGGGGGGACGCGCAAAGTTTCAGGTGAACAAAATCACAAAACTAGAAGGAATATTGGATATTGGAAAAAAACAATTTTTTATTGATGATATGTCTAAACAAGGACATATTTCTGAATTCACATTCATCTTGTGTGATTTCAAATGCCAGGAGATAACTGACAACTTAACTGTTGAGGAGATGTTTCAGTTGACACATTTGAGTAACCATAGGTTTTACATTACAACTTTTCATAAATATAAGTAAAACCCAAGTACAAAAACTCAAAAAAATGGTATTACTGATGATAACTCAATCTTGTCACATAGTGATGAGTCTGAAGAAACTCCATACTTGGTTAAAAACCTTGAGCAATCAATTTCCATATCAAGAAATGAGAGCAACATTACTGTCTCAATGAGATTGAATCTCTTGAAAGATTGGTAAATATAGAATAGTTTTTCGATGAAGATCTCAGTGACATAATATGTAGAGAAAGTTCACCAGTACCTGTATCAGGCAGGCAGTCATTGGATAATTTGGAGGGAGAAACTGGATCTAACTTTCAACCTCCCCAGGAAAACAAATCTGATGAAATTGTTCAACTGGTTAGACCAAGCATTTTTATTGGGGCACAACCTAATGAATATGTTAACACAGATAATATCTTTACTATTGTTATTCATAGAGGAAATGTTGTTGAGGATTTGATAAGCCAGTTTTTTCCAATGCCAGTACATGTGAGAAATTCTATAAAACTAGAAGTATACCTTCCTAATGGAGAATAAGTAAAAGCAGCAGACATTGGTGGTGTATTCAGGGATGTATTATCTGAATTTTGGCAAGAATTTTCTGATAAGTATACATTAGTTACTCAGGCAACGGTTCCTGTCTTAAGACACGATTTCAATAATGAAAGATGGACTGCGGTTGCCAAAATTTTGGCTAAGTGATGGAAGAATGAACGTTATTTTCCATGCCAGATTTCAAAGTGTTTCATGAAAGCATGTATATTCAATCAAGTCAGATTTAATAAAAGATTTATTCAATTTCGTGTCAGAAATGGATTCGAAAGTACTACACACTGCTTTTTACAGTTACACTGATGTAGATAATTTGTTGGATTGCTTGGAAAATTGAACAAAAATTGTATCAAACATACCTGAACCAGCTTTAAGAAAATAAACTGTATTAGTGATTTATAAATTAAACTTCCAGTGAACCAACCCTTCTCTGCAATAGACTGGAATACATTCATCCAAAATTGTGCTGAGTGTTTCCTCAAAATTGACCACCATTCTTCAATTCGTTGATTAGAGGTACTTTTTCCATAAAGGAATAATATATTGGCTAGGGGGTTCCATTCACTGAAATACATCTGCATTTGTTCAATGTATCTGTTTTCAGTACCTAAATCAGTTCCTATTACTTTCGGGACTCCTAAACATTAAACCGTTTCCATGAAATATCCACTAATGACCGAAGGGTCATTGTTTGTGTAGCCTGCTTTAAGCCATAAAATGCGCCGAGAAAATCCAATAATACATGCATATGGTTTCAACTTGTCATAACCGTCAATATGCCATGAAAAATTTGGTCCTGTGCTAAAAGTCTTCTTGCTAATCTAGATCTTCTTCGAGTCTGGACAATTGCAGGGTCCACAATATTTAATGCTAAACGAACAGCTTCCTGTGGAACACTTAATCCTCTTTGAATGCACTTCAAGTGCATCCATTTGTATCCTTGTAATTGCCCTACTGTAGCAATCTGTGCTCTCAAGAAAATAATTAAATTATCAATATCTGTCAAGTTTTTTCCTCTGTACAATTGCACTTAATGCACTTAAACGTCGTTTCAATGTACCTTTCTTGATAACTCAATCCTAGTGAAAAATATTGTTGTATAAGTCTGTCTTGACAATTATTCATCTTACGAGTATATTGATCTCACAGAAAAATGTGGTATCTTAATTATGATCATTTTTAGGTTATAAGTCAAAATTTAGAAATTTTCAACTCAAAATTTTTAGATTATTTTCACAAAAAATTGAATAAAATAAATTCTATGCGGCACCAATACGCCGTCGTAGTGTATACCTTACTTAGAGTAGCGGAGGGTAATATGGAATACTGTTTTCTATTATAGTGATAAATTCTTCTAGGTGCAGTACAGTGCATTAGAAAAGTCATTAAATATTGTGATAACTGTCCATCTAAGCAAATAAAAGTCTGGAATTTCTAAAACTTTATGAATTAAAAAAAATATAAGGTTAAATAAAATAAGTACATTCTGACATTACAAAAAAATGGTCGGGTAATATGAAATACCACTATGGGGTAATATGAAACACTAAATGAACTAAAAAATATATGCTTATAGGGAAACTTTAGCAACAAAAATCACAAATGTAAACATCCTTTGGCGTGTCGGCGCATAACTCATGGTCCCAAAGTTCACTTCTTGCGCACTAAATCCAGATTTCTCCCCTTGTATCAGCCGAATATAATCCCGAACAAAACAAACAATCAGCCTCTTCAGATGGACGATCATGAACAGGAAATTCTTCATCGTCGTTGGATGATGAGTCATGTAAAGATGCAGAGCTGTTGGAATCTTCTGATGAATATTTACCTTCTTTTGATTTATTTATTGCCTTTTTTTGAAATTTCTTTTTTGGTACGCCACTTGGTCCAGCTACCTCTGCATCTGCAAGTTTAAATTTTTTTTGCTCTTTGTTTTTGTTAGTTATTTCTATTTTTCTTTTAACTTCATCCCTTTCTTTAACTGACGCTATTTCTATTGACTGCTCCAACTCTTCTTTGTTTGGGGTCGACGTCAAAACTTTGGCTTGACCTGCTTTCCGACCTCTCGTGCCTTCTTTCTTCCTCAAAGTTGGCTTGGGAATTATATCCTGTGGTAAAACTATGGTAGCATTTTGAGCCGTGTTTTCTGGTTGAGGTTTCTCCCGGAGCACATCATCTTCTGAGTGTACTTGGACCTCATTTCTTTGTGCCTCCTGAATAAAGTCTTCTTTGGTGAATACGTTCCGGTTAACTGGAAACAATCCAGTTTGACGAAATCCGTTAACACATCTTTCACCACTTTGGATTTTCAGATACGCGTTACCAAAAAGTTCGCTTAAATCAAAATGATTGACAGGCCGATTATTTGTTCTTGAAAATAGCCTTACTTCCTCACTGTAATATGTCTTTAATGCTCCCATAACAGTTTTATCTAATGGCTGCATCTTATGTGTTGTATGTGGCGGTAGGCAAAGTAAAGTCACATGGTTTTCTCTGGCATCCAAAATAACGTCTAAGTTTTTAGTGTGAGTATGGTGACCATCTAGAATCAGTAGAATGGGATTTTCTGCACTCGGTGTAACATGTTTTAGAAAATGTTTGAACCATTGTGTGAAGATATCCATCTGAATCCAGCCTGACGGATGAAAGGAAAAAATGGTTCCTGGCGGGGCACCCTTCTTTAGAAGTTCACTTGCATTTGTTCAAAATTGCCACTAGCGCTAATGCAAAGGACTGAGGTTATAAGTGAACCTCTTTCGGCTGACGTCATTGACCCAACTTGCCTTTTGCCCCTTAGAGAAAAATCTTCTGGATTTCTTGATTGAACAATGGTTAAACCAGTTTCATCCACGTTATAAACTTGGCTTGCCGAATAATTATGCGTCTCCATTAGGGTCTGTAACAGGTCGAAAAATGTGTCTACATTTTCTTTATTAGATCCTAAGGCGCGAGCGTACGAAGTTCCAGTAGGTCTTCTCAGACTTAAATCATTTTTATGCCTCATTCTGAAGTGATGAAGCCACTCCTTGTCAGCTGATTTTCTTAGTAATGAAAATGGATGAGGAATATTGTTTTTTCTTGATAATTGAAAAGCAACATTACAAATATCGCGACGCGTCAAGCCAAAGAATGATTTCTCCATTTCTAGACAGTGCTTAACTAATTCTTTTTCCAAAAAATCAGGTAAAACGGGCTTACGGCCTAATTTGGTACGGCACACAACTTCAGGCTTCATGTTCTTTTTGCACAGCCTGAAAAGTGTAGCTCGAGGAACATTATATGTTTGACAAGCATTCAAATAACCCATTTGTTTAGACCTGACTGCTATCACTGCTTTCCTCATATTTTCTTCATTCCACTTTTTGCGTTTTTTATCCACGACCGTAGTTTTAGGCATTATTGATACCCTGGTGCTCGAATAAGACTGAAACAATAGAAATTAATTTTTAGATGGCACTTTTATGGGGCAAACTTTTGCGGGTAATATGGAATAGTATTCCATATTAGCCGCACTTAGTTGTGTTGAGGTTAGGATTTTTTAAAGATGTCTAGACGAGTATAGACCCGCAATAACTACATCTTATATTAATCTACAGTACTTACTTGCTCTCTGATGAGAATATGAATAAAAAATCACCAACTAAATGATAATAAACTAAATTTTCACGGAACTCCACAAAAATTCTGCATGACTGAAAAACAGGTGTTGACGAATAACTATTTAACGAACGATTACAGAGTTACGCGCGTGTTTGTCTATAAATCTGCACTTACGATGAGCATATTTTTGCTACCGCCTTGTAGATGGCATCATAAGTTTAGCCAATTATATGGTATTCCATATTAGCCGGTGTATTTCATATTACCCGCCGCTACTCTACTATTAAAATTAATTTGTTTACACAAGCTTCCATCTGAATATAATTAGACACAGTACACTGGTGATAAAAGAATTTCTCAATGGAAGGGTCAAGATTTTTACATTCGGAAAACATGCTCGCCTAGCCTTAAATTTCAATTACTGGGGTAAACGAGGCAATTATTACGCTGCGTTGTCCATAAAAGGTTTTCTACATAAAATAACTCTAAATAACAATATTATATTCTCCTGTGCATACCATCTCCCTTTTAAGTCGAACGTTATGATAGGCTGAAATGGCTGTAATTTCAACTTCGTTATGAAAAATCTTGCTGTAAGTTATTTGAATTACATTGGATAATATAAAAGCTGTGTTCCATTCAAATTTAGGGATTTAGTGGAATGCGATAGAGAAATTGAGTATATTTGATGCTGATACACTACGAAAATCCTTACTACCCAATATCTGTTTTTTTTTCATTGTTGTAATCGTACACATTTAGGTTAAGTTTTAGGGTATAAGAGTAAGAATGTATGACCAACATTCTTACAAAGCTTTATGTGAATTAACGATCAACATCCTTCTATGATTTGTTTGATGAAGCAAACAAAGTAATTGCGAAGTTGTGTACCCCATGACTAATTAACGGAACTAAGGATTTAGACCTTTCATGAAATACTAGATCGAAATAACAATTAATAACAGTGGATAAAGGAAATTAAACTTTTGTTGAAGACTGGCATGGTTAAGTAGAGGGATTCAAAATACTTTTTGGTGTAGACACATATGTCGAGGGTTTATTGTGGATACGGATTGGGAGATTCACATTTTTATTACAATGGTACGTGAACATTTGCGTGAGAAATATTCCTTTCAAATTAGGTCGATTCTCGCTAATTCTAAGATAGATCCATATACAAACTAGAAAATACATAAATTTATTTCTTAATTGTATAAAATTTATCGGAAATTCCAGTCTATTTTATCAAATCTTTCTATAACAAGAAATCGCAGAGATAGTATACTTTAGAATATATAAGGAGTTATCAGAATAGATAGAATAAGAAGAAATTGAACGATTAGACAAGCGTTAAAATAGAACGTGGATTCTATAAAAAATAGGTTATTGAGAGGGCTGAAGGTTGAACGAAATAGATTTTTGGCATACTCCACAAAACAGACACGGAAGTCGTGGACTTTACTTAATTTTTTCCACGGACTATGATATAATTAAATGTATGAATGATGAAGAGCAGGAGAATGAAAATGAACTAAATAGAAAGATAGAAATAGTAATGAAAACGATTGGAGTTGAATTATATATTGCTACAGATATAGAAGAGGCTAACAAAATAGGAAAATCCACAAAAAGCCAGTCCAATACTAATAAAATTGATAAAAGGATAAACAATAGAGGAGATTTTTAAAAAAGCAAAAAATCTCAAGGGAACAAATGTCTGTTTTGATGAAGATTTTCCAAAGAACACACAAGAAAAAAGAAAAGCACTGAAAACGCAACTCAGAGAAGTGAAGAATACGCAGCATACAATAAATATAACCAATTCATAATGAATAATGAAACCTATAAGATGAAATAAAGTTACAGCAAAAAAATAACAGTGTCAGAAATATCACCAGATGGAGGAAGCATTGAAAAAAAGGAACAAAATATAATTAGATCGGAAGGAAAAGAACTAAGAACAACAGATAAGACACAGAGGAAACCAAAAGAACTGGCAACGAATACGGACAATGTAATGGAAAATTGAATAAACATAAAAACAGGATAAATCAAATAAAAGAACAAATTAAAATAGGAATAAGTACTGAGAAACTAACGACCGACGAAAGAAAACAACAGGGAAATTATCAGAAGGTACACCAAAACGAAATAAAATCTGAAAAAATAAATATACTTGAAGTAGGAACAGGGAACATTTGAAGCAGAGAAGGAAAAGAGCAAGATTTAGAAGAACCTGTAAAAGCGAATCTGGATATAATTGTCAATTACGGAAATTAAGAAAAAAGGACAAGAACTGAAAACGGTGAAGAATAGGGAAAACGAGATATAGACCGACAGAGAAACAGTGAAACAATTGAAAACAGAGAAAAACCAGTATGATATAATGGAAACTAATATATGGAAAATAGCGACATGAGATGTTGAAAGTATAACAGGAAAAGAAATATGATTAGAAGAAGAGTTCAAAAATTTGGTGGTTGATATACTGGGAATAATGGAAACTAAAAAAAAGGACAAGGAATAATGAGCCTGATTAAAAATAATATATTGAAATATGAAATTAACTGTCTCGACCCTTACTTGGTGGAATCTACTCCTATTAGTGTTTTAAATGAAACTCACTCGAAACAATTGTCAATTTTTTAGAATTTTCAACAATTTTTATTATATTGTGGAATTAACTAGAAACCGTGACTTTCATTTGAAACACTAATATTGAAATATAGTTGAGTAAGACAATACCAGAGAACAGCAGCTGAAGTAGGTTGCTCAATACACAAAAAATTAGACAAACCATTACAAAGCTGGACTTAATTGTCCGAACGTATTTCAACTGTAGCAGGAAAAAGAACACACACACACACACACACACCCATTAAAGACTATCATAATTGTAGATGGTCCAAATAAAGGAATTTAAATATAAAACAATACAATGAAGAATTGACGAAATATTGAAAGAAGCTCTAAAGGTGTAACATTTGATAATTGTCGAAATGAGAACAGGAAAAATAAATCCTTCCCCATGAGTGGTCGAATCTAATAAACAATTTCGACAAAGTTTCTCTATAATTCCGTTGAACTCATGTCCCGTGGTTTTAATAATAGTATATTAATAGCATGTCGGGCTTTTAAGGAGTTGTAACACGCAACTGTAACTGTGTGATTGGGCAAATAAGTAAAATATCATAATAGTGGCGTTCCCGCTAAGAAAACTAATGCCCCACCTGTCGTTAACCATTGATTTTATATTAACGTCCGAACGCAAGCCGCTAAATTTAGTATATTTTACAATGAGGTGCAAAGATTTTGTTAACTTGGGAAAATTAGAATTCGAAGGAAGAAACTAATTCTACTACATATTTGATTCAAGTGTATGTTGTGCTAGTCAACTGATGAACTGGTTTCATAATTAAACGAACCTCTTAGGAGCTTAGTTACTGAAAAAATTCAATACATTTCACACATTCTCATAAATAGTATAATATAATATTGATCTTCATTCGTTCCAAGGTTGATTCATGTATAGAAAGTTAAAATTCTTAATCGGGTCTTCAGTCAAAGGAGAAATAAAAAGTGAACTTTTTATTATGTTCATGCTTTCGAGACTTTATTGGCTCTTCATCAGGAACTCTACAATAAATTATCAAATGTCAAAATACCAATAGGTTAGGTTTATAATGAGTGGGTCAATGAGGCCCTCCACTGCGACTCGCGAGAATCTATTGTGACCAATAACAAGAATTGAATATTATTACTTACAAAAGTGAGGTTAAATCTGTTTGATGTAAATAAAATGTATATAACTGACGAAATCCTTACGAAATCACCACAAAGCGTGATAAATACATTACAATGATAAATAAATACAATGATTAAAATTAATATTAAGAGGAAAAGATAAAAATAATTCAATCACATGTTCAGGAACACAAGGAATTTCTTTTATTTATGATTTGACAATTGGCAACTGACAAAAACACAGAAACAAAACGCTGTCATCAAAATTCTGTGATGCCAATATGCAATACGTGAAAGAAAAGAGGAAAAGGTACAACAACTGAAATCATTATAAAAGATGATGGTTAGTGCTCGTAAAATAAGACGCAAGACTAAGAAGGTACGAGTAAATGATCCTAAGGTTATCAATATCAGCTCTGGCATTCATAGCATTAGGTTCTTTAAAAATGTAAGACACCTCTAAAAATGATCCCTTAGTAAGATTAGACTCGCGATCTAGCACAGTGACACCATCATAATCAGGTATGTGATCCATAAACAAAGTGTGAGATACCAACGTGCAAGTTTCTCTGAAATTCCTAGTATCACTCTTATGTCAGCAAATACGGTTTTTAAGCCTGCGTTTAGTTTGACCGATGTATTTCTTATCACATTGCGAATATGGAATGCAATAAATCACATTGGATTGATCCAACAAGGGAACTTTGTCTTTGATTTTGGAAAAAATGTTCTGAATTGTTAGTATGTTTTTACTTATCACATTGCGAATATGGAATTCGATAAATCACATTGGATTATTCCAACAAGGTATCTTTGTCTTCGATTTTTGGAAAAAATGTTCTGAATTGTGAGTATGTTTTTACTAGCTAAAGTGATTTTGAAAAAATCTTTTTTAATTTCTAATACTGTGAATGTTTGGTAAAAAAAGATATTGTCTAGGTAAATTTTGATTTAAAGGAGCGGTATTAGAAGGAGGCTCCTCACCAATGGAAGACCTACTGAACAACAAAAAATAAATCAGTCCTCTAGGATAACCACTGTTGATAGAAAATATCGAAAGTTTTCTTAAATTCTGAACACGTAACGAAGTGTGACTAGTCTTGATAACTCTGTTTTACATGCCAAGAACGAGGTTGATTTTTTTGTTTTTGTTGGTGATACGGTTCATAATGTAATAATCTCCAGGTTTGGTATACCAACTAGTAATAATGGTGTTATCCACTCTTCTGATCGCTCTAGTATCTAGGAAAGGGACACTATAATTTTCATCTCCTTCCTCGATCGTGAACTGAAAGGCTTCGTGATAAGAGTTGAGCACAAGTAACACCTGTTTTAAGCTATTTTGTGGTACACTTAATATTATATCATCCACATATGTTTTTGAGAAAGGAACATTGAATGGAAGCTGGCTTAAACAAGAACTGATAAGATCATCCATGACAAATTGAGCAATGATAGGTGAAACTGGACTGCCCATCGGCATACCTAAAATATGTTTGTATATAGTGTTATCAAATGTAAAGACGGTAGGATCGTATAAGAAATCAATCAATTCGAGAAACAAACTTTGAGAAATTCTACAATGCGATTATAGCTCATCCCAATGCCTGACAATGCCATCTGTGGCTAATGAAACAGTGACATTATTAATTTTGAGGAAGTTGAAATTCATTAGTGAAAGTACTGCTGATGAAATAATCATTGTTGGAGTTGATACTGTCAAAAGATCAGTCACAAGTTGAGTTACACCTCTGTTAGGACTATTTACGCCAGAAATGATAGGTTTAAGTTGTAAAGTGAGTTCGTGAATCTTTGGAAGGCCATAAAATTTGTTGCAAGAGCCATTGTAAAACCTATATTTCACTCTCTTCTCCTTCGAAATCACTTTCTTTCTCTCTAATTCTGATAGTAATTTATTCGATTTTCAAAGGATGGTATTTAAAGGATCTCTATGTAAAGGATGGTAGTATGTGGTTTTTCTTTAAAATGTTAACGATGAGAAACCCCCAAAAGGACTAATGAGGAAGCAATGAAAGTTCTAAGTTAGCTTCTTAAGTAAATGCCTTTATTCCAAGTTCAAGCTTTCGTTTGTGATTACAAACTTCATCAGGATAAACTACGAAAATATGGAGAAACACTCTATTACAAGTATATACGTGTTAATTATTATTACAACTCACCAGAATCAGCATTAAAGCTCTAAAAATCTAGCGATCACATTACTAAATGAGGTGTATTTAGACATAACCTCACATTTGGAAGTATTTAAAAACTGAATTAAAAACTAATTTGAAAATATTACAAATATGTACATTGACTTGTTTAAAATCACTAACATTACTAACCAGTTGTAAATAATATTTAAAATCTACCTCAGCAAAGAGGATGGATAAAGATTCACATTAAACTATTTTTCTGTGACTACTAACGAGACAGGCAACTATCAATAGTCACAGAAAAATAATTTAATGTGAAACTTCATCCATCGTCCTTGCTGAGGTAGATTTTAGGTCATAACATTCTATAATGTAACCAAAGTAGGTGTAGCTACTGTTGATCAATTTTATGGCACGCATTTTATAACGTAGCTAGAAATACTCGTAGGTGGCCAATGGTAATTCTTTATAGCACTCTCAATATTGCAGGTAAATGTAATATTGTATTAAATTCATCCAAGCACTTTCGACATTACGTCATCATCAGGGCTTTCGTCAGTAGGTCCAGAGACATATTAAAATTGTCCACATTATTGCTTTTGTCAGTTGAACATGGTAAACAAACAACAAATTACAAGCATTTAAACAAATGGAATTCGAAACGACACCACATAAACCATATCCACAGTGGCCTTTCCGACCTGATCTTTCAAATTATGTCGATCAACTAATGGAATTTTTAATCAAGTTGTTGAAATAAAAGAAAGTGTAACATTTTTGTTGACTCAAAAACCCGATCTTAAAACGAGGATTATTATTACCATAATTTGGATTTTTAACATGGTTTTAACCTAATTATAGAACAGCTACAGAATCGGGCACAGAATAAATTTCTTCTAAAAAAACTCAAGACATTGCAAGAGAATATTTGGAAATACCATATTAGCTCCCAAAAGTCAACGGCGTGTGTGTACTGATTCTAATAAGACGGGACGTTGCAGATACTGAGAAGAATACAAAGTATACATAAGCATGGAGCATTCCCAATTACTATGTAATGAATGTATCACTCAAAACTCAAGATTATATTTTAAGTACCATATTTCATCATTCGATTCTGTTTAAATTTTTTTATTAAGTTTTGTAAAGTCATACTCCTAGTTTTATTGTGGCCTTTGATACTTCTAATGTATCTCTGTCAATCTTACATATTTTCTCGGCGTTTTTATTCTTTCCAAATCTCATATTAATTTTTTTCCATTTTATCAATCAATAGTTTGATTTAGTTTAATATATCGGGCATGCAACATTCATAGTGGGAATATTTATCATCCAATTTAATTTAAAACTAAACTGAGTAATTTTCTCTAGCTTTGTACAATAACTTCAGCTTTTTAGAAGTTTGTAACGTGTCAGGTTTACCACCCTTTCAAAGCGAACTCAAAGTTATTACAGGACCTCAATTAAATTTCCCAGCACTAACTGCGTAATTACATTCCAACGAAAACTGTTCTGTGAGGTGCTTAAAAGAATGTAGTTAACACAGAAAAGTTGAACTTATTCCTTTTTTATTTCTTGGCAAAAATAATCGACCTCGACTTCAATTAAACAGTACATTGTTAAATTTTCAACGACTGTTTAAGCGTTTATTTATTTTAAGAACTCAATGTTATTGAATAATACAGCTAATAACATGACTTCTAAGTAATTAAATTAACTGTCTTAAAACTTACTTCGTTGAGTCTACTGATATTATTGTTTTAAGTAAAACTTACTGCTTCTAGATAATTCCACAATATATTGGAAACATGTTGAAGATTCTAAGAAACTTGACAATTGTTTCGATATCAAATATCATCGTCAGAATAACAGAAGTTACATTTCATTTGATGCCTACCTGTTGTTTAATACTTATTTTTGGCTAGATATTATAATTAAGAGCTGCATACAGGAGGCGGCTAACAAGTCATTAGTGAAAAGAACAATAAACTTAAACTCGCAAAACAAAACCAAGTCTTAGTTACATTTTATTTGATGCTTACCTGATATTTAATATCATTGCACAGTTAAACGGATCTTAATTGGGAAAAAGATATCCAGGATATCCCCATAGGGCTAATAATATCTACGCATTGATATTTGTGATATCATATCTTCTTCTTCTGTCTATTAACATATATTATATCAATCACAAGGTAGGTCACTCCTTGGTCTAGCCAAACATAATTATCAAACATCAGGTAGGCATCAAGTGAAAGATAACATCTGTCATTCTGACGATGGTATTTAATATCGAAACAATTGTCAATTTTCTCAGAGTTTTTAAAATGTTTTCAATATATTGTGGAATTATCTAGAAACAGTAAGTTTAATTAGAAACAGTAATTGTGGGGTAGCGTCTATTTTGTTGGTTTTAAATTTCAAATTATTGTAATCTTTTATTGTTCGTTGTCTTTGAATTTTTCTAATGAGGTTTAGACAATAACCATTTTGTATGAGTATTTATCCCACTTTTTTTAGAATTTCTGGCCGATAATCAGGAGAAGTTAGATTTATGGCCCGTTCTATTACGCCAATAACTACGCTCTCTTTTTGACTCCTAGTGTGATAAGAACTAAAATTTAAGTATCTACCTGACCATGTATGTTTGTTGTGAAGTTTAGTTTTTTTGTTATCATTGTTTTGGTTTCTTATTAGTGTCAAATCTAAAAAAGTAATGGAACCATTCTCCTCTATCCCATGCGTGAATTGAAGCTTGGAATTAAAGTTATTAAATTCTTGAAGTATCTTGGTTATTTGATCTTCCGGTACAGCTAATATACAGTCTTCTTCGTAGCGTTTGAAGAAAATTAAATCTGTAGATGAATTTTTTAAAACATGTTCTTCCAAAAATTCCATAACCATTTGCGCTATACACGAGGAACTTGGCGAACCTATTGCACAACCATCAGTTTGCTGGTAGAAATTATCCTTATATTGAAAGTAGTTGTTACTCAGTATCATTTTTACTGCATTTATAAATTCTTCACAAGAAAGAGAAGTGTGTATTTCCAGGAGTTCCCATTTTTTTAAATTACCTTCAACGCAACATCTATCGGTATATTTGTATACAATGATGTAACATCTAGTGATACTAATTTATATTTGTCCGGTATTTTTACATTGTCAATGAATTTTTTAAGTCGAAGGAATCTTTTATGTAATATTCATTTTTACCAGTTATATTAGATACACAGTTGGCCAGATATTTAGACAATTTATAAAATGGAGATTGTATGCAAGCGACAATCGGCCTTAGAGGCATATCAGGTTTGTGGGTCTTTGGTAGTCCGTATATTTTTGGCGCTATTGCGTTGTGTATAATTAAACTTTCATACTCGGTATTAGTAAAGGAGCTGTTTGATTTAAGTTTTTGTAAAAATATTTAAAATGTGTCAGTTTCAACTGGGACACTCTGTATATGTTGAAGTAAGCGATGCTTCCAACACCTAACAAAGTTATCGAATTTCTTCCTTCCAACTATTTTAGTCAAAGTTATGGGATTCTGTATTCAACCAGGAGTTTTAAATTTTATAAAATATAGAAGTCGATGTCACTGTAACGAATTTTTCAATAAATGTATATCATATGAAAGTGTAAAAGGATGTTCGATCGAAGCTAAACGAATCTAGGTTAACGACTACATAAACTATAGTTATGAGTTTTCAATTCTAGTTACTGATAAGGAAGTTTGATTGAATCAATATTTTATTGCAACTGTAGATATATATTTACTGCAATTGTCAAAATTGACTCAATCGTCAAAAATATCATCCAGTCACTGATGTGAATATTCTCTTAATATACTTTGAAACTTATTCTCTTCCTTGAATTTTATACAATGCATTTTTAAAGTAATGAGTGAATTTTCTTCGTAACCAAGAATATAAAATGAGAATTCTGGTGAATCGTAATTTTGATATACGAAACTACTAGTGCGAGTCTCAATTACCTCATACAGACGAGGTGGGATTATACTTTCAGAGATATTTCTCCAACCTGACTATGGAATTTGTGTATTTTAGTTTCAAAGGTAGTTGCAGTCTGACTGTCAGCAATTATTCATTTAGTGATTTCATAAAGAACTTGCTCGCTTGATAACTTTTTTTTATTCAGGAAAAATAAAGCGTATCAACCCTTTAAGTTATATGCGCTACCAAATGTTACAATAATAAATATTAACTAGTACTACAGGTATAAGAACACAAACGATTATAATATTAAACGTTCAAATTTTGTACAAAAACTGAATAGTTCGTAGATAAGCTACCAAGTTTTCCATATTGAGTTCTTCTCCGAGCAAATGTTCATAGTAGGTGGGATGTTAAATGACACTCTTTGCTGTGAAAACTTTAGACAGACTATTAATACATGTTTGACTGTTAAAGAGCATTGAGACACTGTACAGCGGGATTGTTCGGATTTTTACATTAATTGTTCATGGAAAAATCGGGTCTGATCTATTCGAAGACGGGTCAAGATAACTTGTTCTTTCCTATTTTCTGGAACGCTCATCCACGGTTTAACTGTTCTTTTCACTTCTCTAAGTTTATCGTGAGATTGGGACCACTGATGTTACCAAGCGTTGTTAACCGATGCCTTAATATGTATTTTCATGTCTGACATCGTAGTTCTTGTGACTATGGTGGCATTACGATCCTGAATTGCAGTTTTGGCTGCTGCATTGGCTCGCCCATTTCCCTCTATTTCTGTGTGTGAAGGCAGCCATAAAAATTGTATAACTGCTCCTGAATTGTATAGCTGGGATAGTTTCTGCTTAATTAGTATCAGTATTGGATTTGGTGGATATGTCTGGGGCAAACTTTCAATTGAAGACTTGAAGTAAATAATGGGCTAAGTGCCATAAAAATATAAATTAGAATTTTTACTAAAATGCGTGCTGAGAGGCAGCGCCAATAACCTGTATAACGGGATAAGTGGAAAGAGTTTTTATAGTTCAAATGTCTCCGCAAGATAGAGTCCGTGTAATTTGCAGTCCTGGTTTTTGTAAATAACGGGCTATGTGCCACTTGTCACGACCGTCACGTCGTGCGTATATCTACTTGTATATCTACAGGTGTATATATAAATTCCATATAAATATGGAAAATATAATACAAGATAATACGACAAGAAGAAGTAAAGGAAAAGGAAGAGCACAAGAAGAAAGATAAATCAAAAGATGTGAGGGAAAATCGTATATTAACAAAAGTAATATCCTTGTAAGAGAGAAAAAGGAACCTAAAGGCGAGATAAGTGGTTACGGTTTTTATTAATATTATTTTTATTTGCAATTCCCTTTTAAAGTCATTCGTAAATGACAAGTGTCGAGAAATTCTTCATGTTCACAAACTAAAACTCTTTCATGATTTTTATGGAATGAAGGATAATGTAAAACAAAACTCATACTTGATGGGATTACTCTCAATTTCTGGTGTGAAACGAAGAAGGCACGGCCAATATGAAAATCCGGAAAATAGTAGAAGACAGGCAAGCGTGTATTCCACTTTACCAGATGGCAAAGGCAACATTGTCCAGGTCTGTAAACAAACTTTTCTAGAAGTGTGCGGTGTTACCAAAAGAAGGATTGAAACTCTTGTCAAATCTAAAAAGTCAGGAGATGTAGTTTACACTGAAAAACGAGGAAACAAGAAAAAAATGCGAAAATTTACAAAACAAGACGAAAATCTAGTTATTGAGCACATTCAGTCATTTCCAAAAGAGCAAAGTCATCACAGTAGATTGAAAACCCAAAAAGAATATTTAAGTCAAAACCTCAACATGAACAGATTGTATATGGCATTTAAAGAAAAGTTTCCCCTGACGCAGATATCGTACCGTTATTATTATACTACGTTCAAAAAGAAATTTCCCAACCTATGTTTTCATCATCCTCGTACTGACACCTGCGATATTTGCGATTTGCTAACTATGCAAATGAAGAATGATCCTAGCAATCGGGATGCAAAGCAAAAACTTAAACTCCACCATCGTAAATCTCGAAAGGCTATGACAGAGATGAGACATGATCATGACACTTCCCAACTTCCTTCAAGCTCTATGTGTACGATTTCAGTTGATCTCCAACAAGTTCTGTCTCTTCCTGCTTTAACAGATTGTCAGAAGTATTATTTACGGCAACCTTCGTGTTACAACTTGTGTGTGCATGTAGGAGACAATAATAAAGGTTTTATGTTTTTATGGCATGAAGGAATAATTGGACAAGGAGAAAATGAAAGTGCCTCGTGTATATTGAAAGCAGTAACCAGTGAAGTGACATATAAAAAACGGCTCACAGTTTGGAGTGATAACTGCGGTGGGCAGAACAAGAACAAAATGCTCTTGTTTCTGTGGATCTACTTGGTTGTTCGGGGTTGCTTCGATGAAATTGATCATGAATATCTAATATCTGGACACTCTTTTCTTAGCTGTGACAGAAATTTTGCTAAGATCGAAAAAAGAAGACGACGGAAGACATGTCAAGTGCCTATGGATTTGGTCCGGCTCATGGCAACTGCTACACCAAACAACCCATTCATGGTAGCTTTGATGCAACAAGAAGATTTTTCCAATTTTAAATCTGCAGCTGAAAAATATTAAACACCACAACCTTGAAAATTTATAAAGCACAATGGATAAAAATAAGCAAAGATGATCCTGGACAAGTGAAGATACAAGAAACTCTTAACGGATTATATGCATGGAAGGTTACTAAAGTTTTTAAAAAGAACACCAACACTCAAAGTATTAAGACTATGAATTTAGAACCGTTAGAATGCACCAGCAGAATAAGCGAAGAAAAAAAAACGAATTTAAGATCGGTGCTGCCATACATTAAAAAAGAAAATGAAGCATTTTTCCAAAACTTGTTAGTTTAACAATATTATTTTCTAACTAATTTTTTTGTAGTGTTGAATAAAAAAATATTAAGAATAAAATCTTGAATATCTGACATATCCCAATTGTACGCTATTTGTTGTGGCACTTAACCCTTTTCATAAAATCAACATTTTTCAATTTTTTTTTAAGTCCTGTATTTCGTATTACAAATTTTAATCTAAGTGTTTGGAATGAAACTCACGGTTTCTAGTTGATTCCACAATATAATGAAAGTTATTGAAAATTCTAAAAAATTGACAATTGTTTCGATAAATTATTATCATCGTCAGAATGTAACTTCTGACATTTCATTTGGTGCCTACCTGATGTTTAGTAATTATTTTTGGCTAGACCAAGAAGTGACCTAACTTGTGATTGACTTAATATATGTTAACAGAAAAAAGAAGGAGATGTGATATTACAAATATTGAAGCTTAGATATTATTAGCCCTATGGTGATATCCTGGATATCATTTTTCCAATTAAGATCAGTATAACTGTGCAATGATATAGAAAACCAGGGAAACTATATCTGCTGATCTTTACAATTATCACTTAAAAAGACAGTTTATTAGTGGAGAACTCCCTAGATTTAACTGTTCATTGACAACTTCATATTGTGGGTTTCTTAAATGTCTTCTAATTTCCAATTCTTCAAGTAAATCCAGTTCTTGTTTCTTTTCACAAATATGCAGCACATCAAGTTTTGTGTTAGGTGTCAATGAGTGATTGCTGTCGAGTAGATGTTTTGCGTAGTGGGATTTATCTGGTTGTTTTAATCTGTATGCTCGTAAGTGCTCACTGTATCGGATTTCAAAATTCCTGAGAATCTGATCCAAATAGACAGCATTACATTCTGGACATTTGAGTTTATATATACCTGACTTCTTTAATTGTGGTATTTTTATTTTTACATTTAACAATTTTGTAATAACGTTACTTTCTCTTCTAGGAGAAATTGTTGTGTTCGTTGCTGATGATATTATCTTTGAAATATCATTAGAAATATTTCCTGCATATGTGATGGTTTTATAAGTTTTTATTTCATTAGCTTGCTTAGGAAATATTAGTTGTAATGCCACATTTTCCTCTTTTTTACTGATTAGCTTATTTAACATATCTAATGGATAACCGTTGGATGTTGCTATTTGTCTAATTGTATTAATCTCTCTATCAAAATCCATTTATTCATAGGAACTGGAAAAGCTCTATGTATCATTGAATTATATGCCGCTAGTCTGTGTGACATAGGGTGATTGGAGTTGAATGGAGTTGTCACATCAGTCTGTGTGATAACATATTAGCTTGTTTTATGGGTAGTGAACGACAATTAGATGTATTTTTGAACCACATCAATAATTTACAGCCAAAAATTAAATTTATATTGGAAATTGAAGAAAATAGCTCAATCAATTTTCTTGATTTAAAAATTCGAAGAGTTGATAATGTACTTGATTATTCAATTTACCGAAAACCAACACAGACTGATGTGACAATTCCATTCAATTCCAATGATCCTATGTCAAACAGAGTAGCGGCATATAATTCAATGATACATAGAGCTTTTTCAGTTCCTATGAACAAATGTAATTTTGATAGAGAGATCAATACAATTAGACAGATAGCAACATCCAACGGTTATCCATTAGATATGATGAATAAGCTAATTAGTAAAAAAGAGGGAAGAGTGGCATTACAACTAATATTTCTTAAACAAGCAGATGAAATAAAAACTTATAAAACCATCACATATGCAGGAAATATTTCTAATAATATTTCAAAGATAATATCTTCAGCAACGAATAGAACAATTTCTTTTAAAACAGAAAGTAACGTTAGTACAAAATTGTTAAATGTAAAAACAAAAATATCACAATTAAAGAAGTCAGGTATATATAAACTCAAATGTCCAGAATGTAATGCTGTCAATTTGGGTCAGACCCTTAGTAATTTTGAAATCCGATACAGTGAGCACTTACGAGCATACAGATTAAAACAACCAGATAAATCCCACTACGCAAAATATCTACTTGACACCAATCATTCATTGACACCTAACACAAAACTAGAAGTGCTGCATATTTGTGAAAAGAAAACAAGAACTGGATTTCCTTGAAAAATTGGAAATTAGAAGACATTTAAGAAATTCACAATATGAAGTTGTCAATGAACAGTTAAATCTAGGGAGTTCTCCACTAATAAACTGTCTTCTTAAGTGATAATTGTAAAGATCAGCAGATATAGTTTCCCTTGTTTTCTATATCATTGCACAGTTATACTGATCTTGATTGGAAAAACGATATCCAGCATACCACCATAGGGCTAATAATATCTAAGCTTCAATATTTGTAATATCACATCTTCTTTTTTTTCTGTTAACATATATTAAGTCAATCACAAGTTAGGTCACTTCTTGGTCTAGCCAAAAATAACTACTAAATATCAGGTAGGCACCAAATGAAATGTAACTTCTGTCATTCTGACGATGATAATGATTTATCGAAACAATTGTCAATTTTCTAGAATTTTCAATAACTTTTATTATATTGTGGAATTAATTAGAAACCGTGAGTTTCATTTAAATCACTAATATGAGCATATTCCACGGAGTAAGGGTTGAGACAGTTAATTTCAAATTTTAATCAGTAATTAGTCTTACCTTTATCTGTAAATTATCAACGTTGTTTTATTAATTCTATATTGTACATACAGCAACATTATTTACAAAAAGTTGATTTACTCAAAAGTTTAGTTTTGGCACTTTGCCCATTATTTACTTGAAGTCTTCAATTGAGTTCAATGAATCCGTTATTATGAGCAATTGTTTTAAATTTCCTGTATTGGCATGGACTAGAGCTTGAAATATCGCATATAGTTCTCCTACTAGAATGGTTGTAATATGAGGCAGTCTAAATTTGATTATTGCATTTGGACTTACAAGTGCGGCTTCAACTCCAGTATCCATTTTAGGGGCATCAGTGTAGATATGAGTATATTGTTGGAAATAAGATATTTTCTCATAATATTTTCCTCTAACTAGGATATGGTTTGTTTCGTTCTTACCAAAACTTGTCAACGATGTATCACATATTGGTAGTTTTATTATCCATGGAGGAGGGGAGGCAATGAATTAAGGACTCGTTGGAGGAATAGATATATTTAGAAGGTTGAGGGATCTGTTCATTCTTTCATAAAGTGGTGATTCTGTTCTTTTCCTCTTTTTATAGTCAGCCGAATAACGATTGGAGATGGTGTTGTCATCAACTGGGTGATTGAGATTTGCAGATATACTGACAGCATAAAAGAGACTAAGGTAAATTTGTCGGAGGTAGAGAGGGTTTTCGAATGCTTCATTGAGAAGGCTCTCGAACTGGCTTGAACGAAATGCACCCAGGCAAAGATCTGGTATGTTGCAATTCTTCCGTGTTATATTTGTGTTATATTTCACCGGTATTCTTCTGTTTCTTTTCAATTTTTCTTTTATCTGTTCCTGTTAGTTTGAATTTAGCCATTACTAAAAAAGGGTCAGAGTCTACATCGGCACCCCTATGTGACTTTATATTTTTTATAGATTTGGTATATTTTTCCCCTATTAGCACGTGATCAATTTGGTTTGATTCGTTAGTGTGTGGTATTATCCAAGTTCCTTTGTATATATTCTTCCTTCCCCCTGAGGAAATAATAAAGAATGAAAAAAAATGACAATTGTTCCGATATCATCTAAAATGATCGTCATTATGACGATGATATTCAAATTTTTTCATTACATTGTGGATTTATTAACAAACGTCGTTATTTAAAAAAGTTTACAGGATTTATGTTCGCTACATAAACAAAATCTAATCGACAGATTACACGACGGAACTGAAAATTATGTTAATGATGATTTTAGGAATTTGGGTGTGGGGCTTTTGTGTCACTGATGGTAACAACAACAACAACTTTTTGTTTATTCAAGCAATCATTCAGGAAACTATGTTACGGTGAATAAAACGACGAAAATAAGTATTTTGAAAATAACATCGAGGAGGAATTCTATGCTCAGCAGTGAACTTGATAAACTGACTGCTGGCAAAAGTCTGACATACGTGCCTCTCACACAATTTCTATTAAGTAAATATAAATTACAAAATATGGAGAGTCCCATTAGAATA
Source organism: Galeruca laticollis (assembly GCA_963921935.1). Lineage (NCBI taxonomy): Eukaryota > Metazoa > Arthropoda > Insecta > Coleoptera > Chrysomelidae > Galeruca > Galeruca laticollis. Next base: position 112,714,241 of record OY998177.1, on the reverse strand, counting down.
ACAACTACGACGTATTTAATTCAAAAGACGTACCTAATAAAATATTTTGAGAAGAATTGTGTATCAGTGAATGAATATAAAAGATATGCGGTAAAAGGTATTTCAGGGAGAAATCACTTGTGAATTAAAGGATCGCTTGGATAATTATAGGCGCGTGTGAAGATAAGGGCATGAGCAAAAAATGTAGATAAACATGCCCTGATATTTCAATTTCGAAATCATAATGTTCTCAGAAAAACTTCTGTATCTCCATGTTATTCCGGAAAGAGAAACCTATTTAATTGTGTTTCTATAAAAGCAAAGGTGCATATCAAAAAGAAGACTACTGGTGGAAAGGCTTATAGATAACAAAACAAAAAAAAAATAGGAAAAAGAATTGAAGAAAACCCTAGAGCAACAACAGAACCACAACGGAAACGACGAATGGACACATTTAGAGGAAACTATAAAAAAGACGGCACGGAAAATAATACCACCGAAAATAAAAAAAGGGAAAAGGAGAAGAATGGTTCGATGCAAAATGCTGAGAAGAAATTAAAAAGAGAAGCCAAGCCAAACAGGAAATATTACAAACTGGTACATATAAAGACAGAGGACAATACAAAGAACAAAGAAGAATAACAAAGGAGATCTGCAGGAAAAAAAGCGAGAAGGAATGAAGGACAAAATGAAAAGTATAGAAGAAAATTTTGCTAACAAATAGGTAAATGAAGAACTTTTACCAAGAAATAAAATATAATAAATGGAAAACTAGGCAGAGGACCATATGTATAAAGAACGAATTAGAAGAAATAATAGTGGATGAAAGCGAAATGATACAAATATGGGAAGAGTATTTCAAAGAAATATTAAATAAAGAAAATGAGAAGGAATGAATAGCAGCAGGAGCTTACAAACCAAAATAGACATAACGACGGAAAGATATCACCACTATCGAGAGAAGAAATCATAGAAATAATACAGATACAAAAAAACGGAAAATCACCTGGAGAAGATGAAATAGCCAGAGCTGATAAAATACGACGTAGACGCACTAAAGACGAGCTCTACCATTTGATATCGAATGGGAAACCTCAATAAAGGTACCAATTTACAAGAAAAGGAAAAAGGACGAATGCAGAAACTATAGAGGGATCGCGTTACTGGACTCGGTGTATAAAATGATGGCCAAAACCATAGAAAAAAGGTTAAAAGAATATAGAGAAAACTTGTTCGGAGGTTATGAGTGCGGATTCAGATCTGGAAGATCAGTCATAGACCATATTTTTACTCTGAAGCAAACGCAAAGAATGGGATACGAATACGATCTACCAATCTATGCCATTTTTATAGACTTCCAAAGGGCGTATGACACAGTGAATAGAAAATCTTTATACAGTATTATGAATGATCTAAGCATCCCGAGAAAACTGATAAGTCTTACCAAAATGACACTCGAGCGTACGATAACTAAGATCAAGGGGAACCAAAAAACACCAGAAAGTTTTGAGACCAATACAGGATTAAAACAAGGAGATCCGTTGTCCACCACCTTGTTTAACGTCGTATTAGAATGGATAATACGCAAAACCGGCATGAACACTAAGACTACACAATTACTGGCATACGCGGACGATGTAGTACTGCTATCAACATCAGAAAACGAACTGAGAAGAATATGCAGAGCGCTCATAGAAACAGCAGAGACAATGAACCTGCAAGTCAATGAAGACAAATCGAACTTTATGAAAATGGCAACACCTCAAAGGAGGGGAGCAACGAGGAATTTTCCAATACAACTGAATGGACAAAAAATAATGAACTTCGAACAAGTCCAAAGCTTTGTATATCTAGGTGTGGTTAACAAGGACGAAGGCGACGAAGGAGGGAATTTAGAAACTAGGCTGATGAAATGAAGTAAACAGGCAGGAGCATTGAACAAGATAATAAGTTCAAAGAAGATCTCCAGAAAGTCAAAGCTAGATCTGTACAAATCAGTAATAAGACCAACAGTAATCTACGGAAGCGAAACGTGCATACTTAACAAAGCAGAAGAAGACAAATTGGACAGATGGGAAAGGAAAATAGTAAGGAAGATATTAAGGGGAAAAAGAGGGAGATATGTGACTAAGAAGAACGAATAACGAAATACAGAATTTATTAATAAGATCCAGAAGAATAGATTGCCAGATAGTAGAATGACCAAAAAAATGATTTATATAGAACAAGCCGGAATAAGAAAGAGAGGCAGACCAAAGAACCGATGGTATGCAGAAGCGATAGAAGACCTAAGAGAGAGTGGAATCCAGGACTGTAAAATGAAGGCAAAGGATAGGGAGGAATGGAAGGGAATCACTCCAAGCTATGGGCCTAAAAAGCCTGCGTGTAGCACCTATATATATACAATTACACTGGTCAATGGTGATTTTATTGCACTTGATATAGGAGTGGTTTCAAATGATTTTATATCAATTCTCACAAAACTATGAATGGCTTTGGAATATTATCTCTTGTGTTTTTTTCATCTTTATTTTTATATTACACAAAAATAGTAGTAAGATGAGGAGGGAATAACAAAGTAATCAGAAATTCAGTAAAATCAATTTATCACTGAAATGTCTTAATAAAATTACAATAATATACATCTGTGACGAAACTGGCGTCCAGACTCTACACAAACCTAAGAAAATCATTTGAAAAAATAGGACAAAAACAAGTATCGCAAGTTACTTCAGGAGAGCGAGGCCAGACAGTTACAGTTCTGTATACCATAAGTGCCATGGGGAATTCTATTCCGCCTTTTTCTGTTTTCCCGCGTGTTCGTGAACAAGATTATATGACCATTGGTGCACCACCAGAATCCAAAGCTGCTACTCATCCAAGCAGTTGGATGGCATCTGAAAATTTCGAATTATATCTGTCACATTTCATAAAATTCGCAAAATGTAGCAAAGTTAAGAAATCCTTACTTATTTTGGATAATCACAACAGCCACATATCCCCTGGTGGTCTAGATATATGCAAGCAACATGGCATCGTTTCATTAACCATACCGCCACATACAAGTTACCGCTTGCAACCACTTGATGTTGCGGAATACGGTGCGTTCAAAATGTATTTCAATGAAGCTTGCGATGATTTAATGGTTAGAAATCCTGACCAAACTATTTGTTTGAAAGATGTTGCCGCGCTTGTTGATACTGCATATCAGCGAGCTTTTACTCCACTAAATACTAGCAGAGGGTTTTCTCAAACTGGTATCTACCCATACAATTCCCACCAATTTACTGATCACGACATCCTCACTGCAAAGGTTACTGACCGACCTGATCCTCATCAGTCACAAAGTGCTACAGGTAATGATACCCTGGCATTACCTGTCAGCAGAGAACATACTCCAGAATCTACTCCTAGGCCGAAGCCTGAACGTTCCTGCTCATACAAGACTCCCGAAGAAATGAAGCCATTGCCGCAGGCACCACCAAGAAAACAACAAACATCAGGAAGAAAGCCTGTGAAAACAAAAGTTCTCACTGATACCCCAAATATGGAAGAAATAAAAAATGACTATAAAAAAGGCAAGAACAGAGAAACAAGGGTAAATTTCAAAGAAACCTTATGTTGTTAAAGTGAAGAAATAAAGAGCAATTGAATCGGAATCTGAATCTGATTATTCTGTATCCGATATATTATCATCGGATGAAATAACTGATATAGAAGACCAAATAGAAAATGAGAAAGAAGAAGATTATCTTGTTAGAGGAGTAGTAAACTTGAAGGACTATGTTCTAGTAAGATTTACAACAAAAAAGACAATAAAGCATTATGTTGGACAAGTTTTATAAAAAGTGGGAGATGAATATTTAATAAACTTTATGCGGCGGAAGAAGCTTTGATACCATTTCGTATATCCTGACGTGGAAGAACAAGGTCTAGTTTCTGAAGAAGATGGTATGCAGCTACCAACAACAAATTTTGTAAGTGATTCACAAGAAAATTATCATTTGCCGTCAATTAGTGTTTTAAATGAAACTCACGGTTTCTAGTTAATACCACAATATAATAAAAATTGTTGAAAATTCTAAAAAATTGACAATTGTTTCAATTGTCGTATTAACTAGAAATCGTGAGTTTCATTTAAAACACTAATATGAGTAGATTCCACGAAGTAAGGGTCGAGACAGTTAATTTCATTTGCCGTCAAATTTAGTGAATTTCACAATATCAATTAATAATGAGTACTTTTAGGTCTAATAAATTTTATGGTTTGACGTATTTTACGGTTTATCTATTTTGTATCAAACCTCCTTTACACCGTATCAAAGGTCCCTTACCATGGGAGGGTTAATACACCTTACAGTTCTCAAAAAAATACCAGGTATCTCTTACCATAATCAAAACTGACGTGTTTTAACTGCCTACAATTAATTGCGACTTAGTTGGCTATGAAAGACCGCACAAACCGATTCCATTGAATGAAAACTTATTTCAATTTTCTAGGTCAAGGATTAACCGTATCAAGCCTCTCTAGTCTCCCCTAATGGTAGGAAATTGGATAGAACTATATAAGTAATTGCAATATGTTAAAAGATGCTTCACAGCAATGTTTCTCAGATAAGCGTAATCTGGACTGTTTATTTCAAGAACTCACAAGAACCAAACCGTATAGAAAGGAGAATTTATTAGAATTTGGAAATAGGGTTCAACTTTTACGACATAGCATAGTGCAGAGAATTAGTAACGATAGGAATTTTAATCAAAATGAGAAAAACGTCAAATTCATCACTGTGACAAAACGGCGTTGAATACGTTCATTGTTGGTTGCACAGGAGTACTAAGAAATCATTTACACTTAAAACAACCAAATTTTTCAGAACACGCGTTAGCTTACGTTAGTAAGTACGAAAATATTCACCTTCGATGGAAACGAAATTCAGCAAACAAACTCCAACAAAACTTTCGAAGAACCGAATGGTCACATTCAATAAATATTCAACAACGCCCTCCTATACATCATAGTTTACATTATACACACGTACAATTTTGTGCTTAATTTTCAAGTTTACACTGTAAATGCTGTATATTTTGTGTTCAAGATTGTGAAATCTTGAAATTTATTTGTTAAGATACATTTAAAATATGTGAGACACTTGTATGCCTCCCTTTTTTTATTGTATATATTTAAGGCGTAAATTCATTTTAGTTTATAGCTTTGTAGAAATATGTTGTAGAATTGATAAGATCTTTCTATTGTAATAAATTCAAAGGATATTTTAATTTTATTTTCAGAATGCTTTGTACATATCACGTTTTCCAACAATGATTGTAAATTCTTTTGTATGGGCAGATGAATGACACCTTTTTGAAAGTCGACATTGTCCTATTGTTAAGAAGTGAGAAAAAAGCACGTTTCACCCTATTTGTATATTGGATTGTAAAAACCCCAAATTAAGTGTCAATTCTGCATGAATTTTATGGTAGAGGTTCGGAAGACATGAAAGACATTTTTGAATTACCTTTCTAAGTAAGAAGGTTACAATTGCTATTGTAGTATTCCATAGAAATTTAACTATTTGTTGGCGGCACTCATAGTTAATTCTTGTCTAGGAACTCGACAAGTCAACCCAATCCACGTGTAAACACGCCCCTCGCAGATTTCTATTTAACACATCTCACAACGTGAAGAAATCAGTTACACACTCATCGAGTCGAGCGCAACGCTCAAAAGCAAAGTTTTTTCATACTCATCGAATCGAGCGCAATGCTCAGCAACGAAGTAAATTTTTAACTCCTCGAAACGAGCGCAAGGCTCAACAACAAAAGATAGTTTTTCACTCGTCAGTTCTACACTTCTAGACGCGAGATTTGCATTCATCGACGCGAGTTTTACACACTCATCGAATCGAGCTCAACGCTCAATAACAAAGTTAGTTTAAAATTCATCAAATCGAAACATAAAGTGTCTTCCGATCTGAAACCACAGAAATTCAGCGTTCATAACTCAACTTTGTAACATTTTGAAAATTTGTACATGATAAATTATTAATTTCGACATTAACTTTGTCAAATTAAGATTATTTATTTAGTTGAATGTCCACGCCAGTTACCGAAGTTCAATTAGAAATATAATCAAAAACATTTTGTAAATAAACGTTCAAGTCGCAATATCTGTATATTGCAAGTAAGTGCAAGTAAGTGAGAAAGTGCAGTGCCAGTGCAGTAAAACAGTATAAAAATAATATTTTAAACGGTGAGTACCATTCACCATTTTACAATAAATATTCATCATCATAGAACGTACTAATTACAACAAAAACTAGTATGCCTACTTTTTCAACTTGTTCCAATTGTTCAAATCCGGTAAACACCAACGATCGCAAACTCCAGTGTGATGGTTGTAAGCGACAAATACACATGGTATGCACCGATGTTCGTGCCGACAACCGGGTTACGCGGCAGAGGGTTCGTGGCTTGTCTATCCTCTGCAACAATTGCAGTTCAAATGTTTCAAATTTCTCGGAATTAAAAACTCTTTTGCTAGATTTTAAAACAGAAATTCACAAGAGAATAAACGAATTTGATGATGAATTAACTCAATTAAATTATAAACTGAGTCAGTTCGATGCAGTTAATTCCACCGAATTCACTGACAACATCGCAAATGAGGCGGTAGATCGCATAGTGCGAGCTAAAAATATTATAATCAGAGGCGTACCTGAACCCTCCTCTGGGGATGCTCAACTTAGAAAGGATAATGACACGAATGAAATTAGGCTTGTCTTGGATACTGTCGGATGTCATGAAACCCCTATTACCTTCTACAGAGTCGGCAAAACCAACCAGAAGTTTCCTCGCATGATCAAAGTAGTAATGCCTTCAGAACACCATGCCAAAAACATATTGAGAAATATATCCAAACTTCTCGAGGAAAAGCGTACTGAAAATTTTTGTATAATAGATGACAAGACGCCCACACAACAACAACGATTATGAGAACTTCGAAGTGAACTAGATACCCGTAAAAATAATGATCTGACAATCAGGTACACCAAAGGCATCCCAAAAATCTCGAAATTTCGTTCATAACTTTTCTTCCCCCAAATTCAATGACTGGCTCTTTTTATACACTAATTTAAACTCACTTCACGCTAAACTTGGCGAATTCACATGCACAGTGCAACTTCTTAAACCGCAAATGATTTTTATTACCGAAACCTGGCTTAAACCTGCAATTCCAGATTCCTTAATTAACATTACTGGCTATACAATTTATCGTCAAGATAGAGAAAATCGTGTCGGTGGAGTTGTATGCATTTATTTATCCGATGATATCACGGCAAATTTTTCTACTAAAATTAAACTATTAGACATACCTGGGATAGATAGTATACACGTAAATATTGGTAAAAATTTATTTTATCTTAACCTGATATGTATATATCGTCCCCCTGATACACAACTTGCGATGGACAACATACTATTTGAAAAACTCGAAGAGTTATCACTTCTTGATAATCTCACCATTGCTGGAGATTTTAACTTCCCAGAAATATCCTGGCCGATAACCTCATTGTCAGATGCTGTAAATTCACACAACGTATTTAAAAACTTTGTTGCAAATTCTAACCTCACTCAACTTATCACAGAACCCACAAGATTCTGAATTAATAATCAACCTTCCATTCTAGATCTCATACTCACCAACTATGAAGAGCGAATCTCATCTCTCGAAATAGACTCTCCTGTTGGAAAATCAGACCATGCGGACATAACTGCCCACGTTCAGTTTATCCAGACATTATCGGGCAAAAATAAAATCACAACTTATGCTACTACTGATTTTTCTGAAGTTGATTCACAGCTGTCCCGACTTGAATGGGACTCCATTCTCACAAATTTATCCGATCCCTCGTTAATATGGGACGCATCTCATGATACTTCTCTCAGGATAATCTCTGCACACATTACTGTCCGTGAGTTTATAAAAACCATCTCAAATCGTGAATATACCACGCAGCACTAGAACGTATCAAACACAAACGGCGCATCTGGCGTAAATATCAGCGTACACAGCTTCTGAGTGACTTCCTGAACCATCGCAGATTATCTAATACCCTTAAACTATCTCTCAATAATTTAAGACAAAATTTTGAAGAAAACATAATTTCTAGTGGTAGTAGTAAAAAAGTTTTCAAATATATACGATCGTCCTTATCATCAAAAGTTTCCATTCCCCTACTTCAAAAACTCGACCATACTGTATGCTCTTCTAATAAAGAGTCTTCTGAGACGCTCTCTCTAGCTTTCTCACAAGTTTTCACTCAAGAACCCAATAATGACAACCTCCCATTAATTAACTGTCCTCGCCTCAAGGCATCTTTAGAACATGTAGTTTTTCCACCAGACCCTATAAAACAGCACTTACTGAAACTTCGCACTAACGCATCACCTGGTTTAGATGGTCTAACTGCAAAACTCCTAAAAAGCTGCGCAAACTCGCTTGCAACTCCCCTGTCCTTAATTATGCAGACTTCCTTTACTCAAAGTTCCATACCCCTAGCTGGAAATTAGCATATTTCACCCCCATATTCAAAAAAGGTAACACACTTGATTGCAATAACTACCGCCCTATTAGTCTGCTGCCAGTGGTCACTAAAGTCATGAAAGCCATTTTTTCGGAGGAGATGACCAAATTTCTTCTCCTGGAAAATGTGATTCCAACGCAACAACACGGATTTGTCGCCGGCCGTTCCACCCTAACCAACCTGCTACACTGTGTTACTGACTGGACATAATCTCTTAACGATCGGCAGCCAGTAGATATTGTCTATCTGGACTTTTCACAGGCCTTTGATTGTGTTCCCAGGAGCAGACTTCTACACAAGCTGGAACACTTCGGCATTCGCGGCTCTTTACTAAGCTGGATTGACGACTTTCTGACAGACAGATATTTTAAAGTAAGAGTTGACGAAGACTTCTCAAGGGATAGACTGGTGGAAAGTGGAGTACCGCAGGGTTATGTCTTGATCCTCTGCTTTTTACGGTTCACACCAGCGATATTCCTTATCACGTAACTAATAAAATATCTTCCTACGCTGATGACACAAAGATAAATACGAATCCAATCACCAACCAACAAACCCTCCAGCTGGACTTAAACTCCATCTTCAGATGGTGTTCTCAGTGGCTACTTCCGTTAAACACGGAAAAATGTTTAGTGCTACGAATTGGTAAAAATAACCCACTACTACCGTACTTCTTAGACGGTCGACCATTAAATTCTGTGTATTCCTATAACGACCTCGGAATTATCGTAAATAGCAGCCTAACTTGGTCTGATCATATAACTTCAGTTTGTAAGCGTGCGAACACCAGACTCTATCTCATTCGTAAGTGCTTTTCGAGTATTTCGTTTCAGTCGTCTTGCAAACTGTATACTATCTCTGTTCGACCAATTCTCGAGTACGCCGGTCCAACGTGGTATCCAGACCTAGTTCTCGGTAGAAATATTTTGGAGAATGTTCAAAGACGAGCCACTCGACTGTCTCTGGGACAGCGAAGACCTTCCTACGAAGAAAGACTCTCCATGGCCAACCAAACTTCCTTTGAACTTCGCAGATACCGCGGAGATCTCATTACCACTTTTAAAATATTAAAATTTAATTTTGGTAATCTTGATATGATGTTCACCTTGAATCCAGATGACCGCCTTAGAGGACACCTTTTCAAACTCAAAAAAGAAAACTTTACCGTCAGATCAAGACAGAACTTCTTACCTAACAGGGTATTCGACAGCTGGAATAATCTTGATGTATCCACAGTTTCTGCACCATCTACTAACTCGTTCAAAAACAGACTTGATCGTGCACTGCTAGAGCACCTATAGTTTATTTGGTATATTGTATATATTGTACTTATTTTTCTGTTCTTTACCTACTCGTAGGTTACTTATGTAATTATCTGTTTTTGGGCACAATAGGGACTTGTCCCTCTGCCCTTGTCTGAATATAATAATAATAATAATAATAATAATAATAATAATAATAATAATAACAACTAAAGACCGAGTTGTAGCCTGGAGATCGAAAGCACTCCATGGAAGATTTCCCCAATCCCTAGACAATGCCAATAAGGAAGCGTCAGTTCGCTGGCTAAGGGATGGGTTTCTCTTTGGAGAAACTGAGGGCTTCATACAGGCCATCCAAGATCAAGTTATAGCGACCAACAACTATAAGAAATATATAGAAAAACTAGATGTGGTTGACCGATGCAGGAGGTGTCATAGAGAGTCTGAGACAATAGATCACCTAATATCAAGCTGCCCAAGTCTCGCGAATACAGAATACATCCATAGGCACAACCTTACAGCGAACATTCTGCATCAAGCACTAGCCGTAAAGTATAACCTCCTTTCAGAAAAAGACATGGTACCATACTACGATTATAAAGCAAGACCGGTATTAGAAAACGATTCTTATAAACTGTATTATGACCTCTCGATACATACAGACAAAACAATAACAGCGAATAAACCAGACCTTGTACTGCACAATATGAAAGACAAAACAGCAATTTTCGTAGATATAACCCACCCTAATGACCACAACATCAATAAGGCAGAAGAGGAAAAAATAAGAAAATATATTCCGTTATCAATAGAATATAAAGAAATTCATAGATTAAAATCAGTACAAATCGTTCCCATTGTAATAACGGCAACTGGCTAGGTCAACAAAAATCTGTCACAATTAATACTGAAAATGCAGCTCGACCCAAACACACTGATCCCAAAAATGCAGAAGAATGTTATCCTCGAAACGTGTCGCATCGTACGAACAGTCCTGAACATGCCTAATCAGGAATTTGAGTAAGGTTTGCTTGGGCCCCTTACTTCTTGAACCAGATGTTTAACAACTCTGAGACTAATACATGAAATAATAATAATACTAATAATAATAACCTAACCCAACCTAACCCAACCGGGTCAAACCTGACCCAGCATACCTTTGGTGATACTAGTTTTGAGTTATAAAATGAACCGTAATAGAACCCTTACGCAGTTTGAACTTGAACAAGAGGCTCTAAACGCACATTTTAGTGACTATTCATCTAGAGAGAGTTAGTTCAGCGAACATGATAGCGAGTCAGAATTAGAGGAATCAGAAAATGAGCGAGATGATAATGAAAATGTGTAAGAACAACCGGATTCTGATGAAAGTGGTGGAAATGAAGAATTACAGACAGAAAGAAAACAGTATTTTTTTAAAAAGAATAAATACAAGTGGTCAAAAGCACCTCCAGCAGCAAATAAAACTCGAGCAGAAAATACAATCAGAACACGCATACCTGCTGTCATAGGTGATGCATACAGGAATAAGCCAACGAAACCAGTAGAATCATGGAATTTGATTTTTGACGATAATATGTTAGATATTATTATAGAACATACAAATGAAAAAATTACTAATTTGACAGTTTCTTATGGTGATAGTGCTTTAGACTGTCAATTCACAAACCACGTAGAAAAACCTGAGATGAAAGCATTTATTGGTTTGCTTTTGCTGTCTGGTGCTTTCAAATCAAATAATGAAGATGTTAATTCATTATGGGCTACAGATCTAACGGGTCGTGACATTTTTCGCGCCACTATGACACTGAAACGTTTTTGTTTCTTATGCGCTGCATTGCGCTTTGATAATAGTGCCACAAGAAACGAACGAATTCACAATGAAGATAAACTTGCCGCCATTTCCGAAATATTTGACCTTATGATTATCAACTCTCAATCAAATTACGCTTGTGGTCAATTGATGACTATTGATGAAATGCTGGTAGGCTTTAGAGGAAGATTTTGATATAAAATGTATATGCCTAATAAGCCTAACGAATATGGTATAAAAATAATGTGTTTGTGTGATGCTAAGACACATTATTTATTGAATGCGTTTATATATGCTGGTAAAGATGAATCCCCTAATCCGAGAAAACTATCAGTTCCCACACTCAACGTTTTACAACTTGTCCAGCCTATTGTAAATAGCAATCGAAACATCACTGCTGACAATTGGTTTTCATCAATTGAACTGACGAATGAATTAAAAAAATGTGGTCTAACATATACAGGAACTTTGCGAAAAAATGAAAAAGAGATTCCTCATGAATTTTTGCCCAATAAAGACCGCCCTGCTTTGTCAACAATTTTTGGATTAACAAGGGATCTAACACTCCTATCATATGTGCCGAAAAAGCGCAAAGCTGTCATAATGCTCTCTTCACTACACCATACAGCGACAATAGAAGATAATGAAAAAAAACTTCCAGAAATTATTTGTTTCTATAACTCAACTAAGGGAGGGGTTGACAGCTTAGACCAAAAGTGCGCCTGTTATAATGTAGGTCGTCGAAGTAGACGTTGGCCATTGACAATATTTTATGCAATGGTAAATATTATGGGCGTCAATTCTCACATTATATATAACAGTACTGTAGATACTAATAAGGTAATGGACATACGACAATATATTATTTCTGTTGGAAGAGAGCTTATCAAGGCTCATCTCCAAATGAGAGCTGAAATAAGAAATATTCCAATTGGATCACCCCCAGAAGAACCCAGACCAGATAATCCCCATGACAACAAAAGACGGCGATGTTACATGTGTTCTAACGACAACAAACAGCCCAAAAAATGTTCAATGTGTTTCGAGGGCATTTGTCAGGCCCATAGCATTGATGTCGTGAAATTTTTGCAGTGTACGAGAGATTAAGCATTGAAATAATTGGAACATACAAATACCCCAGACTTTTTTACTAATTTTTTTTCCATTTTTTTTCTTATTAGATGTAGAACAATGCGTTTAAATAAAGATCAACCAGTTTGAACGGAGTTTTTTTTTAATTTTTATCATTATTTTCTTAATTCTTACAAAAACCTCAAAAAAACACACGGTGTTTGCTTTTACACCATAATAATAGGATAATATTACTTTTCCGCCAACCTATCTAATATGCGAGAAAAGTATTGGTTTACCCACAAAAAAGTTGGAAATTTGAAATTTTTTTTTGAGTTATTTTTACGTTATCCATCAACAACAACACGAAAAAACGGTTAAAAAAATCCTGTGTGTATGTCGTCGTCACTTTTCCTTGCAAGTCTTGTTAGCACGATACAGCCTCCGGAGTGCAATAAGTCACCAATTTTATGATGGAATATTGTTAAGGACATATCACAGATGAACCATATTGATTTTCAGCTCACCAGAGCCAGTACAACGGGTGCTATGGCACTTGAAGTACGACATTTTGTCGTTTTTCGAGAAACTTCAGTTTGTTAGCACGATACAGCCTCCGGAGTTCAACAAGTCACCAATTTTATGATTGAATATCATTCAGGGCATCCCACTGATGAACCCTATTGATTTTCAGCTCACCAGAGCCAATACAACCGGTGCTACAGTACTTTAAGTACGATATTTTTGTCATTTTTGGAGAAGTTTCAGTTTGTTAGCACGATACAGCCTCCGCAGTATATACAAGTGATGAATTTTATGATTGGATATTATTCAGAGCGTCTTAAAGATGAACCCTATTGATATTGAGCTCACTAAAGCCAGTATAACGGGTGCTGTGGTACTTGAAGTTCCAAATTTTTGTCATTTTTGGAGAATTTTCAGTTTGTTAGCACGATACAGCCTCCAGAGAGTATACGATTGATCAACTTTATGAATAAGTATTCTTCAAGGTGTCTCGCAGATGTACCCTATTGATTTTCAGTTGACTAGAGCGAGTACAGCGGGTCCTATAAAACTAGAGATACTAAATTTTTGGTTATTTTTGGAGAAATTTCGGTTTGTTAGCACGATACATCCCCCGAAGTGTATACAAGTAACAATTTTATGATAGAATATTGTTCAGGGCCACAGATGCGAAAAAGTTAGTTTTAATCTTTAAAACCGCTCATTTTTTTAGTGATTTTTCTCATTTTATATATTGTACTAAAGGTCTAAGTAATAGAGTAAACTAATAGAAGAAACATGTTTTGTTAATTTATTGAATCTTACAGACTCATTATTGACGCAACATACCTTAAGAGATTAACAAAATCACCATACCAGTTGAGGAATAATAATAATAATAATAATAATAAAAATAATCATAATACGATCACAACCTGAATAAAACAGAAAGAGAAAAGGTTAATAAATATTTCGAACTGGCCGAAGAATTCAAAGTTATTAATAACTTGAAAAAAGTCGAAGTTCTACCGATAGTCATCTCTGCAACCGGATTAGTAACAAAGAACTTAAAAAAGTACATCGAAACGTTGGAAATAAATCATAAAGAAGTGTTCCCCGAAATGCAGAAATCTGTCGGACTGGAAACGTGTAGAATTGTCAGGAAAACTTCTAACTTACCTGAAAATATGTGACTGCAATATCCTGCTAGAAGAATCGCAAGTTTCAAGCAACGTGAATGATCATGAATCCCACGTTGTGGAGCAACCCCGCAAGGGAGGAAACGGAAAATAATAATAAGGTCGGTAAAACCCATCTCCACCTCCACGTGGTGCCGACTATGAACGCCTCGGCGGCCAACGGGGCTATGGTAACCGCTTGGAGGGTATGCACCCCTTTTAGCGTGAGGGTAGAAGCGCTGTCAATACTAGAAGAAAGCGATACTCAGGCGGGGTAGGGTTGCAGACTGTCCCTATTCGGAACCGCCATGAAGATCAGGCTGACGCAGGACCCAGTGAGACTGGTGGCACTGACCTGCGGCTGGTAACCACCATGCAAGGAAATCGGCCTACGAACTTACAAGCATCGATTTCACCTTCTAACTGCGATGGGGAGCATGATGCACCGCCCGCTGCAGAAGGACTCAGGAGAGGGCGATTTAAATGGTCTCAATTCATGAACGAACATATTTATCGTACTTACCTGTTAATCACAGAGATGCAAACGAAATCGACACCATATGCAGAAAGATTACACCATGAGATGGTAACGAAGTTCCCGGAATTGAGAGGCAAAACTATTCAAAATATTTTGGATCAGTGGAGACAGCTATTTATTAAGAATAGACTGGATACTGAAACAATAAAAAGAATTAGAGCAGGAGTTGGGCTCACTCTTGGATTTTCAGCCCCACAGGAGATACATCCTGATGAACCGACATCCACGATAAAGCCCTTTACAGAAAATCAGGTGGCGTTGAATGCCCTGCTTGAAGCTATCGAAAAATACTCCGGAATGGAACCAACAGCTAGACCAAGCATACCCAAAATCAGAAACGACCATCAAGCTAAAGAATATATAAGACAGATGAATACAGTATTAACCACCAAAACCCAAGAATGTCCAGATATTACTGACTTGCATACTATAGTATATTGCGCAGCGATCGCTACGGCCTCCCTATGTGGGAAAAATGTCAAATCAAGAACCGATGGAAGAAAAACAAACAATGAGCGGAAACCACCATGGGAACACAGACTGGAAATAAAAATAAAATCACTCAGACAAGAGATAGGGCGCCTCACTGAATACACAAATCAACAACATAGCCAGCGAATAGAGAAATGCGCCAAAACTATACTCACCCGCTATGCTACTGACATAAATCCAACGGCCATAGAAATCCTAGATCTTCTTAAACAAAGACTTAAAGTGGTCAGCACCAGACTTAGGAGGTACAAGAAGCCTACAAGCGTAGAACCGATAACAAACTATTCAGCCAAGATCAGAGAGGTTTCTACCGCAAATTGTCCGTTAATAATAAAAATCGTTCACTAAACAGTTCCTACCCCGAACTTCAGGAGATAAAATACTTTTGGGAAAACATCTGGAAAAAGCCTAGAACACACAAATCCACAGCCAACTGGATCAAAGATGAGAATAAAACTAGGGAAATAATCCCTATGATGCTACCACCTAAGATCTCACAAACAGATATAGGAGAAGTCCTTACACGACTGCCTAATTGGAAAGCCCCAGGACCTGAAAAAGTACAAAATTTCTGGCTGAAACAACTCAAACCATTAAGGCCAAAAATTACGAAATTTTTTAACGACTTCCTGACAGATCCTAGCAGCATCCCTGAACTACTGACAAAAGGAATCACATACCTCCTCCCCAAGACCGAGCAACCAACAAGCGATCCGTCCAAATATAGACCCATAACGTGCCTTCCTACGTTGTATAAAGTACTAAGCGGCGTAATCTGTAATAAAATCTACGAACATCTTATGAATAATAATCTCCTAGCTGAAGAACAGAAAGGGTGCAAGAGAAAGGCACAGGGATGCAAGGAACAATTGGTCATAGACACAGCACTGACAGAGCATGCAATTAAAAACAAAAAGAATCTTTACACCGCTTTTATTGACTATCAGAAAGCATTTGACAGTGTGACCCACTTCTGGCTGATACAGTGTCTAAGCACGTACAAAATCAATCCGACTATCATTGAGATGCTACAAAAAATGATGAGTAAATGGAAGACAAAGCTATCAATAGGGAATTATGCAGAAAAAATTCAAATAAACATCCAACGAGGAATATTTCAGGGAGATGCCTTGAGCGCACTGTGGTTCTGCCTGGCAATAAATCCATTATCTACTGCCCTTAATAATCTTAAAGGAGGATATCGACTCAATGAAACCACAAAACTGACTCATCTAATGTACATGGATCACATTAAACTTTACTCCGCTTCTGAGCAAGAACTCAAGCAACAACTACGTTGTGTCGAAAAGTTTTCTAACGATATTCGGATGAAATTAGGAATAGAGAAGTGTAAGACAAATAGTATGAAGCAAGGAAAATGGCACAAAATAAGTGGACATAAACTCACCCAAGCAGCAGGCGGGGAAACCATCACCAACATGGAAAAAAACGAAACCTACAAATACCTGGGATTTGCACAAGCTAGGGGAATCGAAACTAATGAAGTCAAGAACAACCTGATGGAAAAATTCGAAACAAGAACAAAATTAATCCTAAAGTCGAAGGTCTCAGGACAAAATCTAGCAACTGCATACAACGCATATGCCGCGCCAGTTGTTGCCTACAGCTTCGGGGTGATACCATGGACGACCACAGAGCTAGAGGAACTCAACAGAAGAACACGGGTAGCGTTCACAAAACACCGAAATCACCATCCGAAAGCCTGCAAAGAGCGGTTCCACCTACCACGAAACAAAGGAGGAAAAGGAATAACTGACTTCCGCTTCAGATATAAGACACAAATAGAACTACTGAGGAAATATTTCTATTCGAAACACGACCTATCGCCACTACATAGAGCTGTCATTGATATAGACAAGAAACTTACACCACTAAATCTCAATAATAAAGAATTTGAAGCGGATAAAGAATACACAATGGCATCAGTAGAAACAACATGGAAAGAAAAGGAACTCCATGGACGGTATCACAACACTCTCTCTAATGAGCAAATTGATGAAACGGCAACATTGAATTGGCTAACAAAAGGTGGAATATTCCCGGAAACAGAAGGGTTCCTCTTCGCCATACAGGACCAAGTAGTTCCAACCAGAGCACACTTAAAGTACATAGTGAAGGACGAAAGCATCAACGCCACCAGATGTCGCATGTGTAACAAAGGTCACGAAAATATAAAACATATAATAAGCTCGTGTGAGGTTCTTGCTTCGCGTGAATACACAAATAGACACAATAACGTCGCAAAAATTATTCATGCCGAAATCTGCACCAGATTGGGACTAGAGAACGAACTGATACCGTATTACAGATATAACCCGAAGAACGTAACAGAGAATGATGGCTTTCTAGTGTATTGGGACAGAGAAATCCAGACGGATCGGGAAGTAACGCACAACAGACCGGATATTGTTATATACGATAAAGAGAAGAAAAAAATTTCTTTAATGGAAATATCCGTTCCTGCTCCCGCAAACGTATTTAAAAAAGAAAAAGGAAAACAAGATAAATACCTACTTTTATCGGAAGATATGAAGGAGACATGGCAGGCAGAGACCGTGCGCACAATCCCAATTGTCATAGGGGCCACTAGCGAGGTATCAAAAAGGCTCAGAAAACACCTGGAAGAACTAAACTTACCTTTCGGAGTACATAAGGAACTGCAAAAAGCCGCAATATTGGGAACTTGTAACATCGTCCGTAAAATCCTGAATAAACCTGCAAAAGATAATTAAAATATGCATCACGCTTGTACGTCTTGTGACTCACCCCACCGGCTAGAAGACACACCGTGGAAACACGTGACAAAAAAAAAATATAATAATATACAAAAAGATAATTCTCCAACGAATGCCCAAGTTATTGGACGACGAAATATTTTCAAGCCTAACTCGATCCCTCTAAACCAAATCCTGAAACTGCAACCAATGTCCATCACTTCTAGAATCTCTCAATGTATACCAACAGAATATAGAATCAAAGCTATAGAAATAATAATTACTAGAGGACCCGTGCTGCTCCGCAGCATTAGGATAGACTATGTATGAGAGGATGTGATTATTACATAAAATCATTTTTTCTACTACCGTGCGTAAAGTACGTACTTTAGACATACTTTCGAGTGCGTAAAACTTTACTTTACGCACTAGTGCGTAAAGAAAAACTTTTTACGCACTAGTGCCAATTTGTATGTAGTTTTATCCAGTCTTATAAAAATATAGGTTATAGGTATAATAAACGGATATTAAATCTGAGTTTTCTTTAAATCGGAGATTTAAACATATAGACCTCAGTAAACTACATACGTAATAAGTATTGGGTACTGGAAAATAATAGAATAGAGTGCATAGGTAGGTACCTATAAGTTGGCTGTGAGTGACTGACATTTCTTTGTGCATTGAATCTGACATTTAAATTTGAAATTGAAACTTTCCGACTATACCTAGGGTAAGCAAAAGTATCTATATTTAAGTATTGAACATTTCTAGGAAACTATGATGTTATTTTAAATTCTTTTTTTAGAAAACGGAATAGGTAGGGACATATAATTATAAAGATGGATTCCTCTGACGATCTCTCAAGAGATTATTTTGAAAATACACAATCAAACATATCACACGTAGCAAAATACAATTTGTTTGAAGAATGGTGTAGGAAAAATAAAATAAAAATTTCTTATAATTTTGATTAAAATGTTCAAAATATCAATCAATATATAATATATTTTATTAAGAATCTATAAAAACGTTATAGTTTCTTCTAAAGAAAAATTAAATCTACTCTAGTGCGAAAAGAAAATTACTATTAAACTTCTGTATTTTGATAAAATTTTCGGTAGTAGAAAAAATAGTGTATGCAATTCGTATGTGAAGGCCTTTGTTCTACTCACGTGATTGTCGCATTCGCCTGCGACTCATGCGACAATATTCACATTCGTCGAAAAAAGGCTACTTTACACACTTGTTACATAAATAACTATTACAGTACTTTCTTCCAGACAATATTAGCTATGCGTCGGCCATAGTATTTAGAAAAAATTGAAAGTAAAGTTGATGGTACATACATAACTTTCTTCAAACTCAACGAATTCAAACAGTTAATACCTCAAAAGAATGGCTTGATCCACTGAGTGTTCTCAGACTTATGTCTACAGCCTACGTTAATTAGAACTCTAGTTATAGAGGTTTGAGTGAAGGAAAAATATTGAATGTTAAGTTGATTGCGCACGCATAACTCCCCTCCAACTCAACGAATTTAAGCAGTTGATAGCACAAAAGGAAGAGCTTGATCCACTGAGTGTTAAAAAGAAACATGCTTTTTAACCAAACTTTTGTAGACGTACACTGTAATATCCAACGAACACTATGTACTAAACCGGCTTTTGGTTCCTAGAGAGCAGCCCTAGGACTAAAAAGATTGGATGATCTAAGGGACATTACGATGAAGGTACAACAGTATCCCCTACTTTTCTCGCATATTAGGTAGTGTTGGCGGAAAAGTATTAACTTATGTTGGATTGGATTAGATTCGTTGAACAAAACAAATTGGTAACGGAATCGAATATCTTCTGGTAGTTATCTTAAGGCAGGTTCTTGAATTTACGTCAGAATTAGAATTGAACTGAAGGTAGTTCCTTTTCCAAATATTACTCTCATTATTTCATCTTTACAATATTTTTATTAATATCACAGCAATCTACGTAGATAATATAATTTAACATCTAGGAATAGTTATTAACTGTTGTCTGTAAATCTTACTATCTACTGAAAAAGTGAAGAAGAAGATATAGTTATAGGTAGTGAATAGTGTTAAGGAAAAGGGGGAAGAAGGATCTGAAACTAATTTCGAGGTGTGGGAGTCTGACCTGAAAGTCCCGCTAATTTAAACTCACCTTGCATGGAGTCTTGCCTCTGGGTGGCCTCTCCAATATCGAATTGAATTGTTTAGGAATTTTTTTGACTCTTGGTACAATTTTTGCCTCTATCTAAATATTTTAAATCCGCAACTGACTTGATATTTCAATCATTCCATGTATTTTTCAAATTACATCCTAAAATAAGTAATGTCGTCTAATCATAATAATGTCTTCGCATAGCCGTGATATCAAACACGAATAGCTTTTTCTTTAACCTTAATCTAAAGAAAGTTTATCTCGATGTATAATACCTACTTTGTTAACATTTTGATGTGCCGTAAACTAGACAAAGGGCGTCGGGCTAATCTCGAGTGTCCGTCCGTGAATAACGACGTTGGTTAGTCCCACGGCTATTCTCCAGCCAACAGGAAGAAGTCCTCCATTTTATTAAGGCTATAAAACTCGATAACAATGTATCTTGCGTCGACCACTCTTGATCCTATGAGTTATCAAATGTGTATATAATGGTGGCAATTATGTGATTCGTGGTTGGCGTTTGATAAAATAACAAAATATTAAAAATTATTTTACAAAATGAATTGGATTCCAAGTAAAATTTTCAAGAACGATAACTCAGAATTCGTCTGTTTATAGTGTGAATAGAGAGTCCATAAGTGACGAAAATAATAGCAATAATAATACAATTTGAGTTCGGTCCTGGATGCGACCAGAGAAAGGTGTGAATTTACAAGTTCCGCGTTTAATTTAAAATAAGTTGAACTATACTTGATAAAAATTTTATTACTCCGGTGGGTGATCACTACAATTCCTGAATTTCTTGGATATTGAGTGAAACATTTCAACCAAAAAGTACTGCAAGTTATAAATGCATGCAGCTTATATTATTTCAAAATTAAAATTAACATCGAACGAATATAATTCTAAACAAGAAGTAAAACTGGTAATTAACTGATATCCATAAGATATAGCTTTTGTAAACAGGTCAGGACTATAAACGATCATTAATTAAAATTAAATAAACTACAACATAACAGTAACTTTCTAGGCAATCAAATAGAGTAAAATCTTGGTAAGAAAACTGCACAGAAGACGCCGGTATACATGATCCTGGATATAGGCCAAAGAACTCACGTAGAACGGAAACCATGGAAAAAATAAAACGAATGTTGGTACAAATAAAATCCAAAATTTCTGACATGAAAGAAAAACTAAATAAAAACACGGTTAGTGATCTACAACAAGAACATGATTGGCTAAAACATACAATGAAAAGGCAAGAAGATAGAATAGTTACTCTGGAAAAAGATTCCTGGAAAACTAATATAATATTACATGGCATACCCGATCAAAATATTACAGGTCTGTATCTGCTGAGGACAAATTGGAGCTCAGAATGGCGGAATGGAGAAAATAAGTCGAAGTTTCTACCTTGAAGACTTAAAAGGTTCCTTGAGATGCCGATGCTCGCTAAAAAGGACAATTTTATTACGTTTAACCATACTGAATACATGGTTCGAGGCACGAAATGTTAGATAAACGAACAGAGTTCTTTGTCAGACTTTGTAATGTTAACATGGTGGTCGCTACAATTTTCGTTTTTACAATTGAAATTTAATAAATAGTTTGTCTTAATAATAGTAATGAATATCATAATTCTAAGAATACTGATGACATGCATGCTAAGATATTTGAAACCCATCTCTTACATCTCAATCTGACTAATTTCAACTTATATCTTTGAGGTCCAGCAGATGTGGTCATGTCATTCAGTTTTCCCTGTGAATATTATCATGTTATATCGTTTCTTCTTCTCCTCTCCTTACCCTTTTTATCACAACATTCATTATTATGTCCAAAAAATAAAAAAAATCCCTATTGTATAGTAGGTAAATAACATTTTGAAGCAAATATGATCGCAAGCCTCTATCAGATCCACAAAACATATATTATCTGGTTTGTTGTATTCCATAGATATTTGACAACCTGTCCATTAGGATGGACTTTTTGAAAAAATTTGAAATTTCGTTTTGGAATAGTGTCTAAAAGTTGCCTTATGTTATCCCCACCAAAATGTTTATTTACAGTTTTTTTATTGTCATGCATATTCTGCCCCCTACCGCAACTCAAAGTTTTCAAAAAAGATTGAAAATCGAAATTTTGATTTTTGATTTGGAATAGTGACTAAAAGTTGTCTCTTGTTATTGCATCTAAAATGTTTATTTAGCGTTTTTTTACCATCATGCGTCTTCAGCCCCCTACCAGAACCTGCAGATTATTAAAATAAGTAGATATTATTGAGTTGTTGGTCTGAATGCGGTCCTGTCGTACAGACACCGTTGGTGGAACGAAGGCGATTGTTTTCGTAGTTGTGGGATAACCGTACCAGCCACGTGTTGTGCTATTGTGACCGTAATTTGTCAGTGTTGCATACGAAAAAGTACTTCAGAATAATCGAAGTATGAGTTTCTTAGAAACATTTCACACAAAACAAGACACCGAGTGTCCTTTAGTGGGATCACCAGCAGATTTGAAGAACATTGTTCTTCCGACACAAGAAGATGTTTTGAAGTGCTTTTTATGGGTAAGGTATAGCCTAAAACAACCTGGCTGCCGAAAAGAGCCAACAGTTCCAGACATTTCAAACATACTTGATAAGATTGTAAATTTATGGCAGAAATCGTCAATCCCGAAAGTAACACACAAAGGAGTTTTGCAACTCGTCAAAATTCAACATTATTGATACTATGAAAACTATGATTTAAAAGTAAAAAGTTATAAAGCTGAAAATAAAAAATTGTTTGACATTAGTGCCTGCAAATGCAAAAATCTTGAGGAATGTTCCTATAGCGAAGAAAAAAAGGTAAATAAATAAATAAGTAAATAAATTGATGGTAATTTCTTTAGTGATATAATTCGTTGTCCGACATATTTTATTATTTAATGGGTGATTTCTCATACAGGTACCTATAAATGAGCGTCCCTTTCTCCTAGATTAGCGAAGTTCTAGAAAAATGGTCATGGCAGGTATTGATGCAAAAGAAACAACCAAATTAATAAACAAAATTAGACGTTTGGAGAAAGTGCAACAAAAGAAAGAATTACATAAAAAGCTTTGCTCTGAAAATGATACAAAAGTGACGCTAGATATTAGGATTAAGCCAAATATTCTTTCGAAACAAAGAACTAATATACCTGTTTTTTCTAGTCATTACTTAGATATAATGTGTGAACAACCGTCTACTTCAAAAGAATTAGCAATTCTTAGAAATACAACTAAACTTCCTACCTCGCCAAATTGTGTGAGAGATGCAGATTATCGGATACATCTTCAGCCGCAGTAGCTACAGCTGTTTTACAGGTTGTTGGTATCGTAACAAAAGAAATTTCAGGGCAAATGATAGATAAAAATAAGTTAAGAAGAGCCAGAGAACATTTAAGAACTAAAGTCACGAATTTGGTCGACTGGGAACCTATTACTGCAATTTATTTTGACGGTAGAAAAGATAAAACATTAACTCTCGAAGAACACATATCTTTAGTGCAAGAATCAGGTTCGGTGTTTCTGTGACATACAATACCCTCCTCAGGATCTGCAAAAAATCTATGTCAAAATATAGTTGACTTTTTACAAGAAAATAACCATGATTAGTCAAGCTTATTAGTAGTGGGGTCTGACGGCACAGTAGTCAACACATGACAAAATAATGGAATGATTACTCTACTTGAATATAACTTAGAACGCCCTTTACAACGATTTATCTGCCAGCTGCATGCCAACGAGCTACCTTTGAGACATCTCTTTGTACACTTAGGTGGCTAAACAACCGGTCCTAGTGCGTTTGCAGGTGTTCTGGGCCAGCTTGTAGTCCGATGTGAACATTTACCAGTTGTGTAATATGAAGTTATTGACTGTAAATTACCGGAAGTACAGTGTAGCGACTAAAGTACCGATCAGAAATACCTTTACAAAATTTGCCTTGCCATATCCTCTAGTCAATGTTCTGTAGATTTAGCAAACCAGACTCCAGGAAAATTGAGCCATTCCCGATGGCTTACTTTGGCAAACCGCTTATTACGTTTAAATATTTCCACCAAAGGACCCCCAGTTCCAATTTAAAAGAAATGACAAATTTTGTTCTTAAAGTCTATGCTCCAATGTGGTTTTTAATTTAACGAAACAATTCTTGTACAAATGGGGCAAAACATGTATGACAAACCATTAAGCAAAGTCGATATTTAAGAGACGATCTGAAAGCAATTACTGACCCAGTTATCCAACGAAATGCATTTTTTGCACACCCGGAAAATCTTCTATTATGTATGTTAATTGTCTCTCGTCCCCATATCAGAGAACTTGCTATGCGTCGTATTTTAAATGCCAAGAAAAGGGAAAGTTCAGACGAAATTCGTATTTTTAAAATACCAAAACTGAAGTTTGATGCAGATGACTATACCACTTTAATAGACTGGCAAAATAATGTTATCACTCCTCCTCCACTACTTCAACATTTAGAAATAGGCGAACTACAAAATATAATAGAAGAAACCTCAAATAAAGTCATTGAGATTACATCTTACCCACGCAAGCTGTGGAAAGATGTGTCAAATTAGTGACGGATCCGTCGTTATCAGTTGTAGGCAGTAAAAAGCAAGATGTATTTATAAAAGCAACATTAGATTCTCCTAAATTATTGCCACAATTTGAAAGCAAAAAGGACTTCGCACAATAAACTTATTTATTTGTATTTTTTTCATCAACTGTTTTAGTCAGTGTAAAATGTGGAGAATTTAAAATAAAATAATTTTTAATATGACTTGACTGAAATTCTTTAACTGTTTGTCCTTAGCGCTTGAATTTTCGGTAAGGGGAAGAAGACGCATGACAATTAGAAAACTGTTAATAAACATTTTGGTGAGGATAACATAAGGTAACTTTTGACCAAATTTTTTTTTTAAATTTTGAGTTCCGGTAAGGGGCAGAAGATACATGACAATTAAAATACTGTTAATGAACATTTTGTTGAGGCTAACATAAGGTAACTTTTGACCACTATTCTAAATCAAAAATCCAAATTTCGATTCTCAATTTTTTTTGAAAATTTTGAGTAGCGGTGGGGTGCAGAAGATGCATGACAATAAAAAACTGGGGATGACATAAGGCAAATTATGGGCTCTATTCTAAAAGGAAATTTAAAAATTCGAACTTTGGGCCCACCCTACTGTCCATACCCATTATTTTCCATACCCAAGGCCCATATTATTAAAAAAAGACAATGACAGTAGCATATGTTCAAAATATTCAGTGCATATCCTAAGACTGGTTGTGTATCTCTTACGAGCTCGACATCCAATTAAAACAAATATATAATCGACAATTATCCTCAAAACAAAAGTGGAAGTCATCGCCGTATTGAAACAAATCTACAAGGAATCAGAATGCAGAAAAACACACAAAGATAATCTCGGCAACTACAATTACAAGCGGATAATCGATAATAATAAGTAAACAGAGAATTAAAGATAAAATACGAATCAAAAGGAAATAAATTCCTGATTTCCTTACAGAGCCATTTAATTGAAGACCCACTATTCAGACTGAGAAAATTATAGCTTGAGTTGGTGCATACATCTGGTATTGAATAAGTACTTTAACAAATCAACACGAACCAGTGAGGTACGTTAGCTCTTAGAAAATCTTTATTTTTAATTCTAGAATTTTGATGTTTTCGTATTTCAGGTAATTTAATACTTGATCTTATACTTAATAGTTAGGTCTTTTTTATAGCGCTTCATTACATTTTTAATACAATCTAATGTACCAGGTAAACAACACATTAATACTTGGGTTTTCTATTGAACGAATTAGTGATGGACTACCAATGTTTTGAACATACAGAAAATATGTGAGAGTTAGCGTCCCACTATGAACAGTTGGCATCACGTTAATCAGAGCACCACTAGGTATGGGTACAGGATCTGATTTTTAGAGGTGGGATATTTAAACTTGGTAATTTGAAAATTTGAGTTATCGGTAGGGAAATTATACAATTCTTTATTATCATTATTATTACAAAAATTTAAATTATTTTTGATTTTTTGTAATGAAATAATTATAATAAACAATGTTGAGACAAATAATTTAGATACATAAACAGCACACATTTTAATGTTTTCTCAATGTGTACGTAATAAAAAAAATACTAAAATATTTGTTTATTAAACATGTTTTAGTAGTTAGAGTTAATATCACATAATATCTTATTCGACAATGGCTTAAGACTCACAGAAACTGCAGCAGCTAATATATGCTAATAAAGTCAACCATGTTTCCGCATAAAGACATCCATAAGCAAACCTGGGTCTCAAACGACCATATTACGCGCAACCAAATTGACCACATCATTGTAGATGCCCGACATGGTAACAATATTATAGACGTAAGAAGCCTGAGAGGAATAGACGGAGACACAGATCATTACTTAGTCAGAGCAAAAGTCAAATCCAGAATATCTAGCCACAAATACAATAAAACAACAATAAACCCACAATGGAACATGGATGAAATACACAATGCAGAGAAACAGCAAAACTATAGAGAACAACTTGAACAAACCTTGAACTCTGAAAGAGAAGACAATAATATAGAACAGCTATGGGAAGCGACTGCCGAATTAATAACCAAGACAGCTGACAAGATCTTTGGAAGGAGTAAGCAGAAGAGGGCAAAAACATGGTATGACGAGGAATGTCGGAAACAACTGGAAAAAAAGACAAACAGTAAGAAAGACTTGGATACAACTGCAAACAGACCAAAGTAAAAAGGAATATGACGACTGCCGAAAAGAAACAAGAAAAATAATACGCACAAAGAAAAGAAACTACGAACAACAAAAATATGAAACTATGGAGAGAGACCGACCCAAACCAGGCTCCAGAGAATTCTATAAAGCAATTTCCTCTGAGAAAAGAGGGCATAGAACCAATTCCATCCATACACTGAGAGACAACCAAGGCCGCATGATAATCGACGGTAAAGAAATAACTGAAGAATGGGAAAAGTATTTTAGAGACCTTCTAAACATCATACAGGAAGAACAGCACAAAGAAGAGATTTATATCACAGCGGACATGCCCGTCAAAAATCCCTCCTTTGAAGAAACCTAAAAGGCCTTAAATAAGCTGAAAAATCACAAAGCACCGGGTACGGACGAGATACCAGCAGAACTTCTGAAATATGGGGGAGACGCACTACATCGCCAAATCCACCAGCTAATAACGCACATATGGTTAGAAGAAAGGATACCAGCACGACGGAAGGAAAACATAATAGTGCCCATCCAAAAAAAAAGGGGACAGAACAAGATGCGCGAATTATAGAGGAATCTCACTCGTAAACACGGCATATAAAACCCTCTCAAACATCATTCTTAGTAGACTAATCCCTTATGCTGAAAATGTCCTAGGCGAATATCAAGCCGGGTTTAGGGCAAACAGATCAACAGTAGATCAACTATTCACGCTGAGACAACTTCTAGAAAAGGGATGGGAGTATAACAGACCCATACACAATCTTTTCATAGACTTTCGACAGGCATATGATAGCGTAGAAAGAAGCCAAGTATGGAATGCCATGGCGGAGTTCTCAATACCAAAGAAACTCATTCGGATGACCAAAGTCTGTATGGAGGGTGGAATATCTAAAGTACGTGTAAATAATAAACTGTCTGGCAGCTTTGAAATCAACAGTGGACTTAAACAGGGTGATGCGTTATCTCCACTACTTTTTAACCTTGTATTAGAGAAAGCCATCAGGTCGGCCGAAATAAAAACAGAATTGCTATCGGTTCAAGGTCCCAAGCTGTTACTCGCATATGCAGATGACATAGATCTCGTTGGAGACTCCATCCTATCCACGAAAGACATTTTCAAAAAGGTTGAAAGAGCAACAAGTGAAGTAGGGCTGAAGATTAATGAAGAAAAGACGAAATATATGTGTATAAATAGAACGACACAAAGAGACAGAATAGGACAAAATGTGACGATCAACACCTTTAATTTCGAAAGAGTACAACGTTTTAAGTATCTGGGGGCCGTAATCATAGCGGACAACGATGTTACCGAAGAAATAAAAGACAGAATCCAATCTGCAAACCGCTGTCTATTTGCACTGAATAAGCTCATAAAATCAAAAAATCTCACAAGAAGTTCAAAGATCAAAATCTATAAATCCATCGTCGGACCTGTAATAACATACGAATGCGAAACGTGGACCATGACCAAAGCAAACGAAGAAAAGCTCAGAAGCTTTGAACGAAAAATACTTAAAGAAATTTTCGGACCTCACCATGACATCACCACAAACCAGTATAAGATCAGAACCAATATCGAATTAAAAGCACTCTACAACGACGCCGATATTGTCCAAGAAATTAAATCACAGCGACTAAGATGGGCAGGCCACGTGCACAGACTGAATAACGAAAGACTTGTAAAACTGGTATGGGAGGAGATTCCCACAGGCAAAAGACCACTCGGACGTCCCAGAATGCGATGGAGAGATAACATCCAAGCAGATCTCCGGAAAATGAATATTCCATTTGACCCTAGGTTGATGGAAGACCGATCAAATTGGAAAAAAGTTGTACAGTCAGCCAAGGCCCACCCAGGGTTGTAGCGCTACGTGATGATGATGATGAATATCTTATTCAATATTCACAGTTAAAATATTATCAAAAAAGTGTTTTTAAATGAAACTCACGGTCTCTAGTTAATTCTGACGATGATATTGATTTATCGAAACAATTGTCAATTTTTTAGAATTTTCAATAACTTTTATTATATTGTGGAATTAACTAGAGACCGTGAGTTTCATTTAAAAACACTAATATGAGCATATTCCACGAAGTAAGGGTCGAGAAAGTTAATTTCATTATCAAAAAAATTCAAAATTTCAAGATTATTTCCTATAATCTGATAAAATTATTATAACATCGCTCAAAATTGTATTTTAGCTAAATTCTTATTCTATAATCTACCAACAGTTTATCATAAATATTCTATCGTAACTAGAAATTATTGTTATCACATTATTAACAACAAAATTAAATTTTATTAATAAAATTACATTATATTTAGGAAAGTTAATCCAATACACACGGTTACATGTTGGTAGGTTTTATAGTGGGATTATTTTAAAGGTGTTATAACACTACAAGATAAAATTATTCCACATTAGGAGATTTTTTAACCAACATTGAAAAAAATAAAGGTGCTTTAGATAATTGTAACATTCAAGATAAGCTTTCCGATTAAATTTTTATTCATATATTATCGCAAAAGTTAGATTTTTGTTCAAGGAAAGCGTTCGAATCTGAAAGAAATGCGACTAAATTACCGCCGCTTGACGATTTTTTGTAATTTTTAGAAAAAAAGTGTTCTGGTTTGGAAAATTTGGCACAAGACGAGAAATTGACAGACAGAACAAGTGTACACTTTAATTCAAATAATGGCCGTAAAATTAATCATCATTCTTATTCTCGTTATTTCTAATACTGCCAAAAATGATTCACATAAAATTTATGTTTGCCAAAAATTTGCCAATTCGATTCATGCTGATAAATTGAAGGTCATAAAAGAAGCCAAGGCCTGCCTCAACTGCCTTGTCAGAGGTCATATTGCAGCAAAATGCAATTCAACCAAAAAATGTTTCAAATGTTAAAAGTCCTATCATAATCTTATGCATATTGATTGTAATAATAATAATTCCAGTACGTCTCAATCTCAAAATAATTCTTCCCTTACTTCATCTCATACGGGTTTGCCTCTTGATAATCGATCTACTCACTATAGTCAGCAATCATCGCAAATTACCACAGAAAACTTTGATTCTTCAGCAGATTCACATGCTATTTCTACTTTAGCTACATCAAAAGACGTGTTACTCGCTACAGCGTGCATTTTAGTTTATGATGCAGCTGATAACCCTCTAGTAGTAATATGTTTGACAGATACGGGCAGTTAGGTATCTTTTATTACGGAAAGTCTCGTCGAAAGGCTTAATTTTATTCCATATAAAAAGACTTTGCAAATGACAGGTCTTTCTCAAAAATGTTTAAAGTGTAATCAAATGGTTGACATTAAATTTCATTCTTTGCACGATATTAAGAGAAGTTGGTTTGAAGCATCTTGTGTTATGCTAAAGGAAATTACATGCCCACTTCCTCAGGTTTCCATTAATTTGACTCCTTTAAATATTCCCGATCTTATTAATTTAACCGATCCTACCTTTTACAATACCTCTAAGGTGAACATGTTAGTAGGTGCCGATATTTATTTTGATATTCTTACTGAAGGCCTAATTAAGCTTGGTAAAGGACGGCCTGTTTTGCAAAATTCTCTTCTTGAATATTTGTTAGCAGGAAAGTTCGAGTTCCTAATTTGAACACTCGTGACTCATTTAAATGTCATATATGATTCCTCGACTAATTCTCGCTCGTGTAAGAAAGGTATTTCTTTGCAACAGCCCCAGGAAATTAGCAATTATCTTTGCACTCATTTTCGACCAGATCGCATGCTTGTTAGAAAAGGATGGAGACTTGTAGTTGATATGGCAAAAATCCACCCATGGTTGTGAAGCTACAGATGATGATAATGATCATGATAATAATATTCTACCATAATTCAAAACACAGCAACTGAACATATCGGAAGAAGGCACCATTTTTAACTTCATTATACTTAATATAAGATTTATATGGTGTTGACAGCGTATGGATCTTGAAGTTGGAATCAAGATATGTCAATTTCTCAAAAATAATTACATATCCACTTTTGCCATGTAAGCACAGATTTGCGTCATGGATGACAATGCTTCTAGGAAAGAGGAATGTGTCTTTTGCGATATGTTAGATGAAGTTGTAGAAAAATCACATAAATACAAAAAATCAACACAAGGAATCGAGTTGAGGAAACTGAAGATGACATGGTAGGAGAGAAGAGCAACGTAAAACGATTTTTACATTTTGTTAGAGACAGAATGTGCCATTAATAATAGTTATATATAGTTTAACCTGAAAGATTCTTGAAATCTAAAATAAACCTTCCAATTCTGAATGTAGCAAGAATTATTCACTTGAAGGATGTTCGAGTATGCAGGTGCAGAATAAGGAAACAGACATTACAACCTCATACTCGTGAGTCATATAATATTCGGCAAAAACAAAAGGAAATTTAGGAAGTCACGAAACGGGGGAAGAAGATGCAAATGAGGTTGCTATTAAAGCTGACCTATGGAAACGATATAGCACGAGAATGCTATTTCAAAATGTGAAATAACAGAATCTTGACATGAAAAATGAGAAATCTCCAAAGAAAATGTATACTATTTCTTAGGAGACGTTATTTGGAGTAGTCGAGGAATGACAAGGTAGACAAATAAATTGAAGAAAACGATACACAAACAATCCAAAAAGGAGCGAAGCAGCTGTCAATAAAGTAGTAATCGTCAACACGGTTGCCAACATTCGATAATCGAACAAATTGTAACGCATGAGCCAACTGATATGCCAATATCATCAAAAACTTCTCCAATATCAATTCGATGATTTTTCCTATGTCGATGCCAATCAAATATGTAAATTCAACTTTTTTTAGAGACTTGAAGTTGCCGTTGATCACTATACTTCTGTTTATGTATTTATATTTGCTGACCCCCCCCCCCAAACTTTGCGACGACACCGATTCCAAATTCATATTGTGGTTAACTGAACTGAATCTTTCGAATATCATTGATTAGATTTGCGCGCTACTGATCCAACCAATCAGTAGAAGTGGTTTCAAGTGCACAATGTGAATTGTCGCAGAATTTGTCTAGATTATCGAAAAGCCGCTATTTATGCATGCACGATTTGCTTGTTGATACGTATATATATAGATATATATATATATATATATATATATATATATATATATATATATATATATATATATATATATATATAAAAGAACATATATATAAGAGTGAAATTGATGAGGTATAAGCTATAAAGAACATTATTCATAGAATAGAAGGAAATAGACGCAATATATGTACTTGTCGCAACCGATACAACATATATTCGACAAATGGTCTAGCCAAAAATAATGTATCTTCTGTCATTCTGACGATGATATTTAATATCGAGACAAATTTCAATTTTTCAGAATTTTTAACATTTTTTCATTATATTGTAGAATTATTTAGAAACAGTTAGTTTCAATTAAAAAAAGGAAATTTATAATAATTTAATTCAGTCGACAAACAAATACCTTCAATTCAATATGCATGTCAACAAATAATTGTTCTGGTTTTATCACCTCACTAAAAGTTCTTTATCATTCCAAAATTCACAGCTCATTAAAAATTGGCCCGTTTCGCCGCACCATGAATTGCATCGAATAGTTGTTCACATCAATAGATTTGAAGTGGTCTGATTCGGAATATTTCGGTAAATCCCCTTTATGTAAATTTCCAATGAACTTCCATTGCAATAAACTGGATTCTATCACAGCAGGATCTGAATCGAAAATTTCAGAAATTGGGTCGCTTGACTCGGACAAAACCAGGATTGTCAAATATGCGGAATTGTCCAAACTCATTGAGTGGAAGCGTCAGTGGGTCCGCGTGTTTCAAAGATCTGTGAGGCTTATACGAACATAATTCTCGGTTTATTCGGAGTGTTGGTCAAGAATTAATTCCATTTTCTGCTGTTTTCTTTCATTACGTTTCGTTCCCCAATTTTGTTATTCTCATTAGTTCTAATGATACTAGAGCAGAGCTTAAATTGATTTATTATGTTAAAGTAAAATTGTACTTTATATGTTAATTGTTCTAAAAGACAGTCGGTAGTCGTTACCTTGACTACAAATAAATGATTTGATTTCAATTTTAATTTTTTCTAACTTGTCAGTCAAAAGCGAACAGTTATGTTAATTTACTGAATAAAAAGTTCACATCAAGATTAAACTGCATTCCTTGTATTTATTTTAATTGGTTATGGGCCCAGAACGCTTAATTGTGTACTAGAATCGTTTTTATTCAAGAAAGAATAAATTCGTATAAGAAACGGTTGGACTGTGAAGTATCGTTGAATAGCCACAGATGGATTTCGCGAAGCACATCAAACCCTTGGCCGGTGAGGCAGACTGGCCGATCTGGAAGCGGAAGATTCGTGATCTGCTCGATTATCATGAAGGTGCATTAGACGTTATCGATAACAAGATTAAAAAACCAGAACCTCTAGCTGACGGCGCTAGTGCGGCTAAACAAAAAGAATTCAAAGAGAAGTATGATTTCTTTCGAAAGGCAAATAGCTACGCAAAGTCTATGATTGCTAGCTCAGTTACAGATGCGGTGTATGAGAAAATCATCGATAAAGAAACCGCGCGTGATGCTTTCGAGGCCCTTAAAGAGCAGTTTGAAGCGACATCCAAGGATCAAGTTTTTCAAATTTGTGATTCATTTTTCGCTTTTAGTTGGATGTTAGGTGAGGACGTGTCTACACATTTAGCTAAGTTGAGAAGTCTTTGGAGTGATCTCAACAACGGTCTCACTGCTCGAAATAAAAACAAGTTACCAGACTTAATGCTTGTGTGTAAAACGCTCAATATTTTACCTGCTGCATTTGAGACATTTAGGTCCAGTTGGATGCTGCTCACCAAAGACACAGAGAAAACCTTTGACGAGCTGACTACACAGTTGTGTATGTTCGAAAGAAATTTCAAGAAAAGCACCAACAACGACAAATTTTCTCAAGAAGCTCTAGTGGCAAAAGGCGAGACGCAAAAACAAGACGCGAAAAAGAAGTCGAGAGCAGGTACAACCTGTAATTATTGTGGTAAGAAAAACCATTGGGTCAGTGAATGCAGAAAGTGGATCGCAGATGGACGACCATCCAAAAATAAGTCCGTTAATGACTCTAAAAACCAAGCTAACCACAAAAATAACCAAAACAAATTTCAGAGCAATGCTGTTGAGGTTAAGGAAGGTCTTGTGTTGTCATTTTCAGAGATTTTCAATACTGAGATCAACACTACAGACTGGTGGATCGACAACGGTGCTACAAGGCACGCAACGAATAATTTCGATTTCTTTGTAGATTTTGAAAAATTCAAGAATCCGTGTGGCATAAAGGCTGCAGGAAAAGAGCTTTTGCAAGCAGTAGGGAAAGGCATCGTTAAAGTTGTATCAACAGTGAACGACGAGCGATACATCCTAACCTTGCACGATGTTTGGTACGTTCCCGACATATCGAAGAATTTGTTTTCTGTTCTAGCAGCTCAAGACAGAAACCTAAACAGTATGTTTGAATCAACAGCTACGTGGTGCTCGCTCAAAGTGAATAACAAGATACTGCTAAGTGGAGTCCGAAATGTTCACGGAACACTATTCAAAGCAGCTATCAAACCGATTTTTCCCGCTGGTAATGTAAGTTTCAATGTTGCTGTTACTGATAGTTCTCAATTACAGCTGTATCACGAGAGGTGGGGACATCAGGACAAGCAGCACGTGAAAAACTTGTTACAAAAAGAATTGGGTATTAACGTCAAGTTAGACAGAGAAATTTGTGAACCGTGCGTTTACGGTAAGGCCCATCGTTTAGCTTTCGGTACTAGAAGAAAAGCAAGTCAACCTGGAGAACTGATTGCTACAGATTTATGTGGTCCTTTTGATGTATCATTTAGCAAGAAGAGGTATATGGCCATATTCAAAGATATGTTCACTAAATTTCGATATTGCTACATAATTGCAGAGAAGTCTGACGTCACAGCAGCTTTACAGTCAATGATTGCTCACGCAAAACAGCAAGGTCATTCGATTAAGGCGCTGCTGAGTGATAACGGCGGCGAGTTCGACAATGTGGAGGTCAAGGCTATTCTAGAGAAAAATGGAATTACGCACAGATTGACAGCTCCGTATACACCACAGCAAAATGGTTGCGTTGAACGAGAAAATCGCACAATCGTTGAAATGGCTAGAACATTCAAGTACTCCAATCCCGACGTGAAATTTCCTGAAGCCATTTGGGCAGAATTAGTCACTACAGCTACGTACGTATTGAACAGAACAGGCAAATCATCAGTAGACGGTGTGAGTCCTTACGAGCTGTGGATTGGAAGTAAGCCGAGAATTAAGCACTTACGCATCATTGCATCAACTTGCTACGTTCATATACCTAAAGAAAAGAGAAGAAAAATGGACGAGAAAGCAATCAAGGGTTATTTGATAGGTTACGATAACGATGAAAGATACAGAATTTATGTCAAGGAAGAGCACAAAGTTATTGTCTCAAGAGACGTTCAATTTCGCGAATTAACGGGAGATTGCGATCATGAGGTTCAGTTACCACTCAAAGATTCTCATTTACAGAAAGATAACACCGAGGAAAATCCTGAGGTTCCAGTCGAACTAGAAGAGCCTTTGGAGTACCCCGAGATACCAGTTCAACAAGATGAACCACTTGAGTACGAGTCGGAAAGCACGGAACCTGAATCGGCAACCGATGACGAGGAAGAGCCAGCGACGCCCTCGCCAGTACCTGCAAGAACTTTGAGAGATCGCTCGAAGTTGAGAAAGCCAAGTTACCTACAAGAATATGCACACATTGCTGAAAACACTGATTTTATTGACACGTATGTAACTCCTCAATCATTCCAAGAAGCTGTTTCAGGTAGGGAAAGTTTACAGTGGAAACGAGCCATGGATGATGAGATGAAATCGCTCAATGAAAATCACACATGGAAGCTGTCAACTTTGCCACAAGGAGCAAAAGCGATCCCATGTAAATGGACCTACAGAGTTAAAACCAATCCAGATGGTTCGGTCAATCGATACAAGGCAAGACTAGTTATAAAAGGTTTCAGTCAACGCTACGGCATTGACTATAGCTAGACCTTCAGCCCAGTAGCAAGAATGGCAACTATTCGGTCGATTTTAAGCATAGCTGCAAGTGAGCAGATGCATCTAGCACAGTTTGACGTATCTACAGCATTTTTATACGGCGAACTTGAAGAGGTTATTTACATGCAGCAACCAGAAGGCTACAAAAACGGTACTGATCAGGTATGTCAACTTCAAAAAAGTTTGTATGGTTTGAAACAGGCTCCAAGATGCTGGTTCAAACGTTTTGGCAAGTATCTTATCAGTCTCGGCTTCAAAGTTAGTGATGCAGATCCATGTTTGTTCATGCGAAAAGAAAATGACAAAAGTATTATCATGGCTCTGTACGTAGATGATGGATTAGTTGCCGCAACAGATCCTCAAGATTTGAAGATTTTCTTACAAGATTTAAGCAAAGAATTCAAGATCACTTCACAGAAAGCTTCATACTTTTTAGGGCTAGAAATTGAACAAACAGATGATTACATTACAATTAATCAACAAGCTTTTGCTAAAAAGATTCTAGAACGTTTCAATTTTTCAGATTGCAAACCAGTCTCTACGCCAATGTTGAAAGCTTCTGAGATTTCTCAATCAGGGAAAGAAAATTCCAAAGCACATAATTTCCCTTACAGACAGGCGGTCGGAGCTCTCATGTATTTGATGCTAGGAACTCGACCTGACTTAGCATACAGCGTTGGATTTTTATCAAGATCACTGGAAAATCCATCTTTGGAAGATGCAGCTCGCGTTAAAAGAGTTTTCCGCTATGTAGCAGGCACATTGACGAAAGGAATAACCTATACTCGTAAGGTAAAAAGGGGTATTCTTGAGACTTTCAGTGACGCTGATTTTGGAGGATGCACGAAAACTGGTCGCTCTACTTCTGGTGTCGTAGTTAAGTATGCAGGAGGGGCTATTTCATGGATGAGTCAAAGACAACCTACGGTAGCCACTTCCACTACCGAAGCTGAAATTATTGCAGCAAGTGAAGCAGCTAAAGAAATTATTTGGCTCTCAAGATTGTTTAAAAATATTGTAACTTTAAAGCAAGTTCCAATAATTGAGGTCGACAATACAGCAGCAGTGCGTTTAAGCGAAAATCCAGAGTTTCATCGACGAACAAAACATATAGCCATCAAGCACTTCTTTATTCGAGAGAGGGTAACCGAAGGCGAATTAGCAGTTCAACAAATATCTTCTGAGAATCAACTGGCAGATATTATGACGAAGCCTTTGGGTGCAATACGATTACAAATATTACGCGATAAATTGGGTTTAAAGTAACATAGTGGGTACTAAGATGTTTTGTTTGTTTATTTCATTATTATTACAACAATTAACAAGGGAAAGTGTTAAAGTAAAATTGTACTTTATATGTTAATTGTTCTAAAAGACAGTCGGTAGTCGTTACCTTGACTACAAATAAATGATTTGATTTCAATTTTAATTTTTTCTAACTTGTCAGTCAAAAGCGAACAGTTATGTTAATTTACTGAATAAAAAGTTCACATCAAGATTAAACTGCATTCCTTGTATTTATTTTAATTTATTATTGGTTCACAATACACTATACTTTTTCAATTGAAAACGAGACCTTTCATACTTATATTCTTTGAAATAATTTAGATTGAATTATCTTTAGGGAATGATGAGGTATCACTAAATTACATTACTGGATATTAGCGAAAACAGAATGATGTACCTATGAAATCATTTCATCATTTTGTTATTGGGTACATATTATCAGTCCAAATAAATCTGGACAAGGTAAAAATAGGTGACGCAAGTTCACCCCTAATAAAATCATATGATGTATAGGGTTACACAAGTACTTCATCTATTTATAATCTTTTTGAAATAAAGATAAGTTATGAATACATATTCACACATTATTCCTTATCCATTTGAAAGTTTCAAATAATTAATTTACATGCGTTTAGCTCTGTTTAAATAATGTTCGTTTGTGTTTTTCCTAGTTTCATTTTGATGCATTTGTTTTTCAGCCGGTCTTATTGTAGTATAGATAGAAAAGCTTTTATTTTTCACTTGATCGTTACTGCTTTATAATACATTGGCAACGGTTGCTATCAACAGACCCATAACACCCGGGGCGTTATGGAGGGAATTACGAATCATAACGACCGCTAAATGTTTTTTTCTGTAGGTCAATAAATTAATTACTCAGAAAGACAGTTTCATTCACGGTATTCACTCTGTTTTCACCTTTCCATTTCGGAAAATGGTCATACTCCTCTCGTATAAGGGTTTGGATTTCACAGACAGTAAATTCCCTAACGCTTTTTCAGCATTGAGAGTCTCATTCTGTGGAATCTCCATAATTATTATGAACACAACCTTTTTAGTTTCCTCCACTAACAAGCTTGTCAAATCTTACAAAAATGCAGCGTCGTTTTATTAAATAAACAACCCTTGGCAACCTCTTCAATGTTTCCATGGTAATTGCATAGAAGCTCACTTATGCTCAGCTGCCGACCAGAACTCAGTAAATACTATGAGGAGAAATTTATGTAGTAAACAACGTCGTTTAAGATAATTTTTTCGTGAAAGATAAAATCTTGTTTGCACCACGAGCGTTACTAGATCCTAACGCCCATCGGGCAACATTCATCCCTCGGGTGAATGTTAACCTCCGGGCGTTAGGGTCTATATAACGCACTTGGTACATAAATAGCTATTTATTTCGGATGGGGCCCATTCATTCTAATGTATTTCAATAAAATAAATAGGATGAGGCTCTTTCGTCGTTGTGTTTTGATAGTACTTATAAATCGGATGAAGTTTTTCTATTTATTCTATTTCGAAAGTATTGATTGAATGAAGCACTTTCTATACATTGTACCAAAAGGTAGTATAAACTGAATGAATCCTAATTTGCACGTCCGTCTAAAATTTTAATGATTTTTGGTAAAATTGTAAGATAGATCAAAAGTTCGCTTCAAACAAACACTAATAATATTTAAACAGGGCTGCACGCAAGTACACCAATGATAGAGAAGGAGAAGTTCGAAGATTATTTTAAGTTGGCGTTTGTAATGTTTTAATTTGGGGTAGTTTGTGTTGGAATTTGGCCCTGATATAGGATATATTTCCTCTGCAGAGCTGGTTGGGGGTGTTTTGTTGGGGGTTTTTGTGCGAGAGTTGACTTTGGCTTGAGTTGAAAGAGTGACTGAAAATTCAGTTTTGGAAAAGTGTATGGAATATACGAGAAAAAAATTGTCTGGAAAATTCGAAGATTTGTTTTGTTTGTGGGTGAATGGTGTTTTTTTGCTAGAAATCAACCGGAGAGAGAGGCAGGAGCAAGCTGCAGCGAAATTGGGCGATTTTTGTGAGAACGTGGTTTTAGAAGTGTATAGAATGGGGAATTTAAAAGTGACTAGTGAAGGTCGAATATGAATAAGACGAACCACGTTGCGCTGCGGATAGTTAAGAGAAGATGAGGTGGGTGTTTGAAATTGTTGGAAATTTGAAAAATGTTTTTGGGATTGGGTGTTTCCGATGTCTTGAGACTTAATAAGAAAAGTTAGGAATGATTTTAGGATTTTTGAATTTTATTTCGAATTTGTTTGAAAGGTGACTAGGAGACATTGAAAGGTGTGTGGAAGATGTCTGGTGGTGTCGACTGGCCTTTTTCGAGTTCGAGGAGAGGAATTTAGTTAGTTAGGGGTATATTGTCTGTAGTGAGGTGGTTTGAAGGTTGAAATATGAAATTGTGTGAAGTACTTGTTAAAGTGTTGAAATATAAAATTTTTAAATGACTGGTTAAGTGTTAAATTGATTGGATGGCTGGTATCGTAATCAAGTAAATTCAGAAAACTCGTCGTACGTCGGCCCATTTGGCTACCGAATAAATCACTATGCTACAGGAAAAAACGTGAAAAACCTGCAGCATCGACGGGGCGGATGGGGCTCGCGGATCAAGTTGAATCGCTTTCGCTCCTGATGGGAGTGAAAGCAAAGTGAGCCAGCCTGCCTATATTTGTTATAGAACAGTTGTGTCGATAGATGGAGAGAATTATGTGACGAAGTGTGTCGGCTATGATATCCCTTGAGTTGGGAATGGCGTTCATGAGAGCGACTGTGATGACTTCGATTAGGATTTTGGTGTCGGTAGAGAGTTCGAAGGGAACTGGTAGTTTTTCGAGTGAGACGGGTGCGGTCTCTTGTGGGGTTTTGGGTATCATAAGCCTGTGAGGGCAGTGAGGGTGGAAGGCGGGGTGAGGACCACCGCAATTTGTGCATGTGGGAGTTCCGGACTTGGTGCAATTTTCTGGTCGGTGGCCTGTTTGGCCGCAAGAAGGGCATATCGGTCTAGACCGACAAGATTCGGAGGAATGTCCAGTTTGCGTGCATAGACTGCAATATTTAGGGACATGGGGTAGCGGATGGGCGTTGGATGGCACGCACTGATGTGGGAGACCATGAAATGAAAGGCCGGAGGAGAGGGCCTGGTGGTAGTGGGCTTTGGAGGTGGTAACGATGCGAAACATCGAAGTGGGCTTGTTGGTGGCCTTGGCGACGATTCGCCAAGTTTTTAGGAATGGAATATGTTGATTGTGAAGAATTTCTTCGAATTATTTGAGGCTGATCGTGGTGTCTACATTTCTACAGACGAATGAGAAGGTGGGTATGAGAGTTTTGCTAGCTTGGCGTGGTGGACGTTCGGTGGAGTTGAGGACGTTAGGGTAAAGTGGGCAAATGGCGGTCACTTAAGAAAAATTTTTTTTCTAAGTAAAAAAATAAGTCGTAATTTCAAATAATTTCAAGATAGCAATCACTAGTGCACTTAAAGACTTTTTTGATCTGAAAATCTTTCAAAATGTTTTCTATACTTTTATGATAACAAAAAAAATGTGCATTTTCCTGGCATTATCATACAGATAAGGAAAATCCGGTCACTTATGTGGGCAATACCGGTCAAGCAGAAAAATGCTTTAAATATAGTTAAGTAAACTTCAAATAAGCATTTTTTACCAAAATATTGTTTATTGAAATAAGAAGAAAATAAAAACAAAAACTATCTAAGTAAAAGGATGACACTCATCACATGTGTATCCTACAGGTGTGTCCTATCCACTACATTCAGAATGTGCCCATCTTCCGCATAGGGTACATCTGTACCACTGCTAATTATTCTTTCCATAATCAATACATGTCAAACATATATCTTCATCGACATCTTCATTATCATCATATTGAACATCAACATCAGAATCTGATGAGTTTTCATCAAATAATTTTTTTATGGGATTCTCTCTTATTTCTTAAATTATTCATTTTCTCATCAAGATTCATTTTAGAAGATTGTTGCCTTAATTTCTTCTTTTCCTTTAGCTGTTTCTTGGCTTCCTTTTCTTCCAACTCTTGCTTCAATGGTGTAGCTGTATTTTCGCGTGCTATTTTTGCCAGCCTGCTCTCTTCTTTTTCTCTGCTAGTTTATGAACGGGAAGAATTTGTTGAAAAGAGAGAAATCCTGAAGGAGTTGAAGGAATTTCGTGTTGCTCTTCATTTGTAGAAGTCTTTGGTAGAGAACCATCGCTTGCTACAGCTTGGGGATCGTTGCTGAAAGACATATCAGCTTCGTTATCTTGTATGGCAATGAAGTCCTGATTCGATAACTCGGAAGGCAAAAAATCTTGTTCATTAAAAACGTTGCAGTTAAGAGGATAGATACCAACGCTTCTGAAACCAGCTTCTCCTTTGCTAAATGTAGCCACAGTTGAATAAGCTTTATTGAATAAAGACGCTACATCATAAGGAGTGATACTTTTCATCAACTGCGTCTTCATAAATTAATTGCACTGATTTCTGTATTCGGCTTTCAGGAGCCCGTAGAAGACCACATCTAATGGCTGTATTTTATGTAAACTGTGTCGTGGAATTGATACTATAACAATATGATTGTCTTTGCAAAACTCGTACGACTGCAAAGAAATATGGCTGGAGTGCTTGTCTACAATTAATAAAACCGGCTCGTCTTTCGTGGGTTTAGCGTGATGTCTAAAATGCGTTAACCAGTCACAAAAATATTTTCATCGATGCAGCCATTCAGTGAACGTTTATAAAAAGCTTCTGCAGGTCCATTTTTTTCCAGGAGAGGGCTTAGTCTCTTTCTGGGGAAGATAAACATGGGCGGAATAAATCCCCCTGCAGCATTCATAGCACACATGACTGTAATATTTCGGCCTCTTTCGCCGCTAGTTACCACACCAACTCTTTTTTGTCCTTTGGTTGCGAGTATCTTTTCTGGATCCTGGATACTTGTGATTCCTGTTTCATTTGCGTTATATATTTTGCTAGGGGAAAAGTTATATTTTGACCTCACTTCTTCCACCAGTTTATAAAATCTAGCTATTTCATCCTTGGTGATACCAGTGAGACGATTTAGACTGGTAGCCTCAGCTTTTCGCACTGATATGGTGGGATTGCGTCTGATAAAACTTCTCAGCCAGTCTTTTCCAACCAGCCTTTGCGTTGCGTTAAAGTTATGTATAATATGGTTTCTCTCAGCAAACTCAATAACAAACCTTCTTAGTTCTTTTGTGGTAACACCGCCAAGTGTTCAATTTGATTAGCAATTTCCAGTTCCTGTTCAGTTGAAAACACAGGTTTTCTTCCCATTATAGGTGCTGAGTCTTTTTTATTTTTCACCCATTCTTGTAGCGTTGAAAATGGAATTGCGTATTTTTTTGACGCTTGTCTCATACTCGTTCCATTTTGAATGTTTTCTATAGCTTGCTTCAAATTATCTCTGGTCCATTTTGCTTTACCAGTTAATCTTATAATCTTTCTCGATTTCGAGACATCTGTAAAGACAATTGAAAATGAAATAACCTTTAACATAAACAGTGGGTAATGACCGGTATTACCCACCTGTGTTGACCGGCATTACCCGCCTGTAACAATTTTTCTTATGGGTCATTTGTTTATGAGAAAAAAATGTTTTTTATTCTATATTTTTATAGGACACTAAAGAGAAAAAGTCAACCTTTATGTATTAACTAAGTTTTTATGAAAAGAGAGAAGGATTTTATCTCCAAACCTTATTTCACTTACCGTAAATATTACATCAGAATTGCCGTAAACACGTGGTGATCTGCACTAACCAAAGTTTTAACACAAACTGGCAGGTCAGCTGGCATATTTGAGGCCACATTGCATTGGTGCCAAACCTAGTAATAATCATTTTCAAGGTCTGACCGGCATTGTCCATCTGACCGGTATTTGCCCACCTTACCCTAATGGTGATGCTGGAATCACCAGTCGAGTTGTGGATTCATCTCAGACGTGTGGAGACTAACATGGGGGAGGAGGTTTTCAGAAGCGCAGTTCTGTTGAAATTGACTTTGAGGTAAAGGATTTTTCCGTTGAGGAGCTTGAGAGTATTTAAGAGGGTGGAAAGGTCAGATGTTGTAGGTCGGCTTTTGGTTTTACCGACGAGAGTGAATCCATCCTCGTCGGGGACAGGGGGTTGTCGGATGACTGAGGGTATGGGGGATTGGGATCTTACGGAGGAAGCGTAAGGCTTGGTTGGGGATGTGTATGAAGTGTGTGTGTATTGTCGTTCGGGTGTGTGTTTTGAAGAGAATGGTTTTAATGACGTTTGAGGAGATGGTATTGAGGAAGAGTGGGTTTTTGGAAGTGTGGGTTTAGGTTGTGCTGGATTTAGTGGATGCGAGAAGAGGGAATTCTTTCTCACAAAAGGTTCGATGTTTTTTGTTTTGCAGGGGAGGTAATGTTGAAGTTTTCGTATGTTTCTTAAGAGAACATTGTGCGGTGAGGGTCGATAACGTCGAGGATTTCTTGGACTCCCTGAGAGATTCCGAGATGGAGTTGTGCTAAAGAGGTTTTAGCAGCTCTGCTGCAGCGGCGGTGTCTGGAGGACATTTTTGGGTTTGTGTGGTGTGGTATTGGGGGCGACAGCTAGCACCGACAGCGGACTCACTGCCGGAGGGAGTTGCCTCCTTAGTCCCAGGTTTTCTGACTTATTAACTTTCAGGAGTTTTATATTTACCTAGATGCTAAGTGTCCTTCCTTCTCATAGTTGGTGTGGCTTGCTTGTTGATCTAAAATAAAACAAAGTTTTGACACAAATTTTATTTTCATAAATAGGATGTGGTTTCGGTGCAAACAGTTAGATTTGCACTTCCTTGAGTGTTGAATGAACTGTCGATCTGAAAAGTTCGGCAGAACATGGGGTTGGTTGGTTTTCTGGTGGAGGCGTCCACGGTGCCGGCGAAGTCGCGGTGAATTGGTTTGAATCAGTGACCAATTCGAGCTTGTATCACCTTCCTCAGGCAATGAAATGGCGTTGAAAAAGACTGCACCAATTGTTTGATACTCCATTCATATACTCGCGATGGTAAATTAATATTCAGTATTGGCAATACTGTTGAAATGGTATTCAATTTTTGTTAGCAAGTTTCCTTGTTCCTAGGTTGTCAGATGAATTGAAGTCAACGTCAATTCTTTTGTAATGCCGATATAAGATTCAATGATAAATAAATCCATCAGTTATGATTGAAATTGAAAATATTTT
The DNA here is from genome assembly GCA_963921935.1 of Galeruca laticollis. Classification (NCBI taxonomy): domain Eukaryota; kingdom Metazoa; phylum Arthropoda; class Insecta; order Coleoptera; family Chrysomelidae; genus Galeruca; species Galeruca laticollis. The sequence goes on along the minus strand of OY998177.1, from coordinate 112,669,449 downwards.
CTATCTGAAACACTTTTCTTTAACGATAACTGTACTCAAAACTAATAATAAATGAATTTAGTAATGATTTGAAAAGTTTTTCGTTGTCGGGTCGTATTGACCCGAACAATACAAGTGTGTAGTAGATCGGAACTGAATACCTTTCTTTAGTATTCGAAGAAATCGACAATAAAGGTTAAATAATAATACTGTTTCAAATGAAACTTACTGTTTCTTGACAATTGTTTCGATATTAAATATCATCGTCAGAATGACAGAAATAACATTTCATTTGATGCCTACTTGATTTTCAAAACCTAATTTCAATGGAAAATACATAAGTTCATCCAATTAACCGTATCGAAAACCTTGATGACATCTGGCAACTCTGGATAGGATTGGAAGCCTATTGACCAATATCTAATTCTACTGTTTGTAATTTGGAACGTGTACTGTACGAATGGCATACAGTTAAAATTTATACACGGTCCAATGGTATGAGCGGCGATTAAACAATAGGTTTATTGTGATTATCTAAAACGGTTAATTTTGCGAACGGAAGGATGGCATTGAAAGTTCGTTCATTAATACTATGCATGTATCCATAAATAAGACACTACAATATATTGAAACACTGATTCAAAATTTTCATTCACCATTAGGATGTACAGTATTAGCCCTCTCAGTTTGTTGTGATGAAAAGTCGAGAGTGGTGAGTTAATCAACCATTCGTGGGTGAACAATAATAGATATCCACATGCTACAAATCAGAAATGAACCTACAAATAATTATGAATGAATCTTCCCAAAATTATTTGAGTTTGAAATTTACAGTTTCGACCAATGACATAGTAAAAGAATAGACCCATTTATTTGCATTAAATATTGAATCTAACATTGCAAAAGCAATAACGAGATGAGCGACTAGACTTCACCCATCACCGTGCTCTATTTTTAGTTATAAAAACTGCTCGAAAATTAAAATAAAGAATAAATTGATGAACAAAATGCAAAGTAACATTGATTCGCAATAAAAAATAATAATCATGAAGCAAGTGATATTGTGAACGAAGACAACAGCAACATTTTTCTAAAAAATAAAGTTATTGTCGTCTACGTGACAACGCTGTAGGATCCGACCCATTCACAAAACGTATTTCATCATAACAAACCATTGCATAGTTGCCAATACAGAAGATCGAGAAATTGTTTGTTAACAAGTGATTGTTCGGCAATTTAAGCAGTTATTTTGTATTATTGAAGTAAATGTTTAACTCCATGGTTAGTCAGTGTTACATTCGCAAGAAATTCAATCAATTGAACCGGAATATTTTTTTTCACCGGAAGAGTTGACATTTGCATTTGAAATTCATTTGTAATAATCAGTGTCGTCCTTATAGGCGCACTTATTGATTGATTTTCAAAGTTGAAAATCACGCATTTTAGCAACATGAAACCATGCAATTATTTTTGTTTCACTGGCCAGTAGAGTAATAATTCCATTTATAAGTATAAGTAAGTAAATATGAAATATAATTCAATCTACCCTTATTTATATAATTAGTGCACTCCAGCATTCGTTTTAGTATCCTCCAGGTATACAGCTCTATCCAATATTATTAATACGTACTATTTGCTTAAGAAGTACACATTAGAATTGTGAGTTAAAATTATCAGTTCAATTGATAATCAAATATTAGTTTTCTTACAGTTAGATCTCGACTGAAAAAACAGAACTGCAGATAGAAGAATTTATGAAAATACTAGACTCGGGCAAAAGGTATGGTAAACATGAGTATATGATCCTTGAATTTTTAGAAGAAACATTCATTGATACTGTAATATGATAGATATATCCCCATTTTTATAATTTTCCAACGAATCAGAAAAGACTGCAGTGCATATGGTATAAAATGATCCTTCTTAATCGGCCACAATGATTGCTTAGGACCACTTGATCCAGTCCATCGTTAGAGGAAGATGTAATAGCAGAGTTGGTCACTGAGTCAAACCAACTCGTAGTCGACTTAACCGGCAACTTGGACGCCTCCACCAAAAAATCACAAACCCTCGTGTTCTATCGAACTTTTTAGTTCGACAGTTCTTATAATACTTGGGAGTGTTACAACTGTTTCTTTCGAATCAAAATTTTTATTTATGAACCCTGAAGAAACCCGCAACTTCCACAACATAAAAATCCACACCAGACGTAGGAAGGATATTAACCCAGGTAAATATAAAACACCCTCGAAAGTTGATAAGTCAGGACACCCTTAACTGGGGAGGCAACTCCCTCCAGCAGTGAGTCCGCTGTTGGTATTAACTCTCACAGCCATCCACACCATTCAAACAAAAAACACCCAAAATGTCCTCCAGGCGCACCCGCAGATCATAACGCACCACATCCCAATTCACTACAACCCAATTAAACCAATTCGCTGACCTTAACCGGTCTTTTCACATACTCGAAAAAAAATTTAATAACCTGGATCCCACAGCCGACCTCACGCAAACCCTATACATACGACAACAACTTGACGAAATCGGAGATACAATTAGACTCCATACATCCTTACTTGAAGCATCCAACCCACCTTCCCCAAACCCTCAAAACTCCTCCACATCAAACTCAAACCCCTCCATGTCAACCCCAATTCAAACCTTACCAAGACAAACAGACGAAATGAACCACCTCTCCAGATAAGAATCTACTAATTCATTCTCCTCAAACTCCCAAAACTTTTCCACTCCAACCTCAATCCCTCAAAACCTCCCCACGTTAACCCCAAACCCCACCGCTTCTACTTCAATACACACTTCCACTCCACCCCCCCCCCTCCAGGACTTACGCCTCCTCTGTAAAATCCCCAACCTACACTCCCTCAATTATCCAACAACCATCCATCTCCGGCGAGGATGGATTCACCCTCGTTGGGAAAACAAAAACTCGATCATCCACAGCTCCTACCTCCTTCAACAACCCCCCCCCCCCCAACAACCCAACATACACCCAAACTCTGAACCTCAGAAACCTCCCACCCCAATATTCAACTCAAAAATCTCTCTTTACTCTTTTAAACACCCTCGAACTTCTCAACGGACACATCCTATACCTCAAAGCCAACTTCAATAGAACAGCCCTCCTTAAAACCTCCTCCACGCTATCAGCAAACACAATCCTTAGAAGACTCCAAAACTCCACTGGTGACCCCAACATCAATATTCACGTTCTAAACTCCACTCAGCGTCCACCCCAACCAGTCAAAACCCTAATTCCCTCCTTCTCACTTGTCTGCAGGAATGTAGACCTAACGATCCCTCTCGAAGAATTCGAAGAAATTATTCACGATCAAGAATTTCCGTTCACCAAGACTTGGTGAATTATCGCCAAGGCCACAAATAAACCTACTTCGATGTTCCGCATCATTACACACTCCGAGATCCACTACCACCAAGCCCTCTCTTCTGGCATTTCATTTTTTGGCTTTCCACACCAGTACGAACCATCCAACGCCAACCCCCTGCCTCCCGTCCCAAAATATTGCAACCGATGCACCAAATCCGGACACTCTTCCGATTCTTGTCGGTCTCAACCGATTTGCCCTTCCTGCGGCCAAACCGGCCACCGCATCGAAAAATGCCCCAAGTCCGGTACCCCTACTTCCACCAATTGCGGCGAACCTCACGCCGCTTCCCACCCTCGCTGCCCCCACAGACTAACCACACCAAACACCCTCCAAGAAACCGCCCCAGTCAGCCTCGAACAGCCACCAGTCCCCTTCGAACTCTCTACAGACTCCAAAATCGTCATAGAAATCCTTACCGTCACCCTAATGAACGCCATTCCCAACTCGAGGAACATCATATCCGAGACTCTTCGTCACCTAAATCCGTCCATCACTGTTCTATCACAAACATAGGCAGGCGTGCTCACTTCGCTTTCCCTCCCATCAGGAGTGAAAGCACTTCCACTTAAATCCGCGAGCCTCTATTTATTCACTAGCCAAATGATCCGACATCGCCGAAATTCTTGGATTTAAGATTATTATTGGTACCCAAACCTACATTCAACTCAAATCAATTCTACATAAACAATAAACTACAACCTACCCTCGAGTTCTTCAGCGAGCCATTTGCCTCTCAACATCAACACCAACACAACCCTCCAACCCAAACCGAACGCGCACACAAACCCTAAACAAAAAAGCCTCCAACTCCGCCCTGCAGAGGAACCGCATCCTATATCAGGGCCTTATCTCGAAAACTCCCAAAACCTACAAACCTTCCAAAAACTCTCTCGAACTTCTCTCTCTTGCTTAGGACACTGAATATTACAACAAAATATTACAGATCCATCATATAGTTGGTACCATAAAATCATTGAATCTCTGGAAAGTTATTAAAAAGTGATTATTGTTCATGAGGTAGCATTTTATATGAGAAACTTATAGATGCAATTTTGTTCATTTGTTTTGTTGTTAGGAACCAATAATCTTACCATTAAAATCATACATGACATCATGTCCAAGTGTGAGTGAATTCCATTGGAAGTATTCACAGAAACCTTTTCTACGTGTGCCTTGATCTTAACTATGGATTTGTTTCTGTTATTGTCTTTTATTTTTCAACGGTTTTTGAGAGTCAGCTCTTTTTGTTATAAATGATACCTCAAAATCAAAATATTTTAATTAATTTCAACAATATCCCATGTTGATAAGGTAACTACTAATATGAAGAATATAACTATAATGTCGTTATTTTTCTAATATAAATAATCAATAATCTATTATCATGTATGCAAAATGCGCAAGTAGTTAAAAATGTGTAGTATTATTCCTTATGAAAAATTTGTACATCAGCAATGATAAATCATCCATTAAAAAAACCCGGACAAAAGAAATATTGGTTCATTATTCAAAAAAAAACGAACTTGAGCCATCCTGAAATTCCAGGTCCGTGAAAACGTTGGAAGATATGTCACTCCTGATAAATTCACAAATCTCCTGAAAAATGATCTTTCCTATGGAAATTTTTGCCGCATATCAATGTATTTTATTCACCACTAATCTTATTTCAAGTTGGTTTAGGAATAATATGGGTCAAATAGATAAATTGTCATGAAACTTGGTTTAGTTTAATGGAAATTGTGTTTTGGCTGCGAAAAATGTTTAACGTGCTGGCACAATTTTTGCATTCTCAGGATATTAATAATAAACAACTGCGATATTTTTGATAGAAACCAAAATTTTGCTGAAACGTTTAGGATACTTTCTTATAAGAAAACCTAGTTTTTCAACTTCATTGTCTCGTTCTCTCTATCTCTACTCAGCATCTACATGATGATATACGCCATTTCCCTCTATTCCTGTCTTTCCAGGTTTTTCCTGCGATTTTTGCTACTGTTGTCATACCATCTTGTGGTCGGTCTTCCAGTTTTTCTTTCACCTATGATTTCCATTCTGTTGTTATTTTTGTCCACCTATCTCCATATATTCTTGCGACGTGTCTTGCCCACCTCCAGTTAGCTTTTGTGATGGTGATTACAATGTCTTCAATTTTTGTTTGATCCCTGATCTATTTATTTGCCTTTCTATCCCTTGTACTACTGCTTTTTCCATCCTACGTTAGGTAATCGGATATTTGCGGATCTGGCTTGTCCTTCCTTGTCCATATTTCTGACCCAAATGTGAGCACTGGGAAATGCACTAATCTATCACTCAATAAAGGAGACAGATTGATATCTATTTGGTCGTTAAGGAGATTACCTGAATATTTATTTTTGTTAATCTCTAGGGCTTCTAATAAATTTAAACTAAAGGATTTACTGACTACATGGAGAATTTCAAAATTTGGGTCGAAAATGTGTTGGTTTTCTAATAAATGATTTGAATAGTTAGAATCTAATTTTTTTGTTGTCATAGCTACGTTTGTGTTCCGAAATTCTAGTTTTAAAATTTCTAAAAGTTCTATCGATATAAATTTTATCACAATTGTCATTACCACATTTTAATTTATAAACTCCTGATTTGTTTAATTTTGAAGATTTAGATTTATTATTTTTAATGAATTTGGATAAATTGATTAGAAGCCCTAGAGATTCACAAAAATAAATATTCAGGTAATCTCCTTAACGACCAAATAGATATCAATCAGTCTCCTTTATTGAACCTCTTTACCTAGAAGATAGCTTAGGAATGTTTGTAGTGAATGAATTTCCAGGTAATATCTTTTAATACCATTGTTAACCTTGGTAAATAGATTTAGCACTGTATATATTAAGACATTTTTATATTTTACCTTCTTTCGTTTTGACAAAGCTACTGTGTTAGTGAAACGCGTCAACAAGTTTAAATTGAACATTAGTTCAAATATATGAAGATTTAAACAAACTATATTGTTTTATTTCATCGTTCAGTATGGATCTTCATCAAGTAAAAGCCTCATCTATTCAATTTTTTATTTATAGCCACTTCCATTTCTTCTCTTTGGATTGCATGGTATTCATGTTCATTCCATTCCTCCACCGCTATCTTCGTTGTTTTCTTCTTCGACCTATTACTTAATTTGTCTTCGTAGTGTTCTTTCCCAATCTTTAGTATTTGATTTATTTCGGTCTCAAATTCGTTATTTTTATTTTTTATTGCTCTTATATCTTTTCCTTTACTTCCTCGTAGTCTTTTCATTGTTGTCCAAAATTTTCTGTTATTTGATGCATGTGTCTCTGACATCTCCCTTCCAAATTCTTTCCATGAGTCCCTTTTCGCTTCCTTAACCGCTTCCTTGACGATGTTTCTTTCTCCGTTATATATTTCCTTATCTTCCTTTGTTTTTGTTTGAAGGTATTTTTTTCATGAGGTTTTCTGTTCTTTCACTAATGTTTGTATTTCTTTGTTCCACCACTTAGTCCTCTTTAAATGTTTGTTGAATTTATTTCTTCCACATATATCCTCTGCTTTTTCAAGTAATATTTGTTTGAATACTGTCCACCGTTTTTCGAGTGTCCATTCGTTGTTTTCATTAATCAATTTTTCGAATTCCTTGTCAGTTTCTTCCTGATATTCAGATTTTTTTTCTGTGTTTCTTAATTTACTTATTGCAATTCTACTGAATCTCACTTCTTCTGTCTTCATTATTTTTTCTTCATATTCCGCTACTACTAATCCATGGTTTGTACTTTACTCAGCCTTTTTTCTTGTCTCCACTTTTTTCACCATTTTTGATAGGTTTTGTGTATAAAATATGTAATCGGTTAAACTTTTTGCATTTCTTTCTTCCGCTACAAAGGTATATTTATCCTCTAGCTTTTGTTTCCACATCGTATTTCCTATTATTAAATCGTTACTTTGACAAAAACCTATTATCTTAAGACCATTTCTGTTCGTTGTTTCCTCACCATAAATTCCCTTTCAACCCATTCCTCGATTGCAATCTCTACCAACTCTTGCGTTCCAATCCCCCATAATGATTATGTTTTAGTTTTGCTCTTTTATATCATCCACTACTTCCTGTAACTGTATGTAAAATTCTGAAACCTCTTCCTGTCCCGTTCCTTCAACCGGTGCATATATTTGTATTATATTCAATATTTCTTTGAATCGTATACTTAGAACTAGTATTCTTGAATTTATATCCTTCATATTTATTACCTTTTTGTTTATTTCCTCTGTTAAAATTATTCCTCTTTTGCTCTTTGTTCTACTTTTACCCCTGAGTAATATAATTTGTGATTATTTGTTAAATTTATTTGTCCTGATCCTTTTTTCTTTGTTTCACTTATTCCTAGAATATGTACTTTGTTGTTTTCCATTTCCTCCGTTATTTCGATTAATTTTCCCGTTAATATACTAATATTCCATATACCTATATTTATATGTTCTTGGTCTGTCCTATTTATATATTGTCTACGATTATTTTTCTCCATTGACTAGTCTGATCATTTTTTTATCTTGTCCTCAATTATTTTTGTGTTTAAATTTCCTATTAGTTTCTTCTTTATCCCTATTGCTAAAACTACTTCTATTCTTACTGCTATACTTATTACTATTCTTAATACTGTTATTTTTATTTAAATTATCTCCGTGTATGTCTTCTTGTTTTTTGGGTACCCTGTTTGTATCATTTTCCGAGTTGGTGCTATATCTTCATCGTCTTCTATGCTGGGTGACCACTGGCTAGCCGTTCTTCCTTTTTTCTTGTTTGCATTTGTTTTTGTTTCTTCTCCTCGATTGTATTCCAGCTGATATAAGGTATATATTGTGTCCTCCACTCTTAATTTATCATATATTATACTTGCTCTACATCCTTTTTCTCTAGCCGATTTTAGATAGGGGATGAGTGCTTTCCGTTTATCTTGTATTGTTTTAGGTAGATCCTCTGATATCCATATTTTTGTACCTTTCAAGTTTTTGACTTCTCTTATTATTTCCATTTTTTTTATTTTCTCTTGATTGCTCTAGCCATTGTGGTCTATTTCTGTTATTATCTGTCTCTTTCTTACCGATTCTTCTTATTTGTATTATATCTGCTTCCATGTTTATTTTAACCTTTATTCTATCTAAAATTTGTTTAATTTTGTTGTTTCTTATTTCGCACGTTTCGTTCTCAGTCTCTTCTATTCCATATACTACAAGGTTCATTCTCTTGCTTCATTTTTCTAATTGTTGTATTCTCTTAACCTGAATTCCGATTTTTCGTTCCATTTGGATGACTTTGTTCTTTAATTCCGTATTTTCGTTAGTTATTTTCTTTATTTGTTCTTTATAATTGTCCATCTTTTTATCCATTTTGTTCAGTTTTTCGATTATTTCCTTCATCATATCCTTCATCGTATCTGACATTGTGTCTCCCTGCAGGTTAAATACCAGAACCCTACTATATTCAGATCCTAGCCCTACCTGAAGCTGACAATTATCAGTCTAGGGGCAATTTATTCTTCTTATATTTATAATTTCTATTCGCTAATTTATAACGTTCAATCTAGTCAGTTCAACTCTGTTCTTTTTAATAACAAGTTTAATGAAGACAGGTTCTTATTGTTTTGCTTATAACTCCAATAGCTAGTTTTCATGATAATGTTTTATATGTTTATTAGGTTAGAAATATTCATTTATTATGTATAAGAAAACCGATCTTACCTCTATTTGCAGTGTTTATTTCCACTTATTTGCAATTTGTGCCCTTTTTAAGTCATTTATATGTAAATTAACTGGAATATTTCAAAGTATTTTCTCTAAATTTATAATTATTTATGACACTAGCTCTTAACGCACTTTTCAGTAACCCAGCCAGGACCGAACTACCTGGATCATTATCAAAATTCTGGGAATCTCTAATTTCCGGTTCTGCTGGGTCTAAAAGTTTTATGAGTCCATAATCACATTTTTCATTTGTCAGAAATTATTAACAATAAGAATGGTGGTAGTATCGACTTTTGTTTCTATTGGTGTATAGAATATACGCCATTTTAGTCCTAATATACCGAAAGCATTTTCCACCACTTTTCTTGCTCTACAGAGTCTTGCATTATAATTTTCCTTAAAACCTCTGTTTAACTTTGCTTGTATGAAAAAGGCCTCACCAAATATGGCTTTAGTGAAAAAGCGTCTCCAATTATGACGTGAGGAGAAGGTTCACTTTGCCCTGGCAGATGTTTTGATTCTGGCACATTCATTGAGTTTCTTTCAAATTTTCTTTCCATGTTAGAGGATTCGAAAATTCCACCATCACTATTTTTACCAAAACCGCCAATATCAACTGATATAAATCTGTAACCAGGATCAACAATAGCCATTATTACTATTGAAACTTTGTTTGAAAAGCACCAATAATTATACCCCGCCTTTTTCAGATTTTTCCCATATTTCTGTAGTATGTTCGGGTGAATGAATATCGTGCAAATGTTTACGTAAAGCTCCACAAACGTCTGTAACTTTAGCACTTACAATCGAAAACCAAACTCTAAAACTATGACCAACTGCATAAAATGTATCTCTTGCAGCCAAATATCTAGAACCAAATTTTTTTAGGGGTTGAAATTGAAAAGAAGTGGAGAATTTGAGAGATACTTATGCGAAGTATATTAGAAGCACCAAGACTAAAACGGGACAAGCCGCAACTAATACAAAAAAATGAATTTGGGCAGATCACTTGGAAGTTTTCAAACCATTTTTAAATTTTGCTAAAACTGCTTCTAATGTCGACGATGTCTGTTGACAAGAATTTACCTGAATGACAAATATGGATCCCCCCGAAACTTCCGATACAGGGCAAACAATTAGTAGCCAAAATTTAAAAAGAACACAGTCAGTTACTTCTCAAACGTCGAATACTACAGTTAGGTTCAACTCTCAGTATTGACACCAACATCAAGTGCCGCGCTAACTCCAGTTATACCAAAACCAAGCAGAAAACGTAATTCTGAGCCATCGACGTCTATTAAAGACATAATAAATTATTTTGAACAAAAAAAATCGCGTATGATGCAACTGACCAACTTTTTTTGGCTCGCGCAAATACGATAAAAACTTTTCCTCCTAGGAGACAAATTGAGGCCAAAATGAAAATTGCGCAAGTCATCATAGAACGGGAGCTTCTTCATTTGAAGGAAAGTTCTTTACATAGCCGTTCTAGACCAGCAAGTGCAGATACTTATCCCGACATCTCTTCACTAGAGAGACTTCCAGTTGCATCCCTAGGTTCTCCGAACGTTGCTGCATTCCCCAGACAACTACCAATCTCTAAGTGCTACAACAAAACTTCAGAAAACAACTATATTGCACCAACCCATAATAGAATTGAACCCTCCTCAGAAGAATCATTAGATTCTAACCAACTTAACGCTTTTTATCCATAAAGTTAATAAATGCATCTACTAAATACTTATGACTGTATGTTTTACTAATAAAATACTCTATTTTTCTATTCATATGACTACTTTTCCAATAACTAATGTTCGATGTTGTTACCATAATGTAAAGGTTAATCGTTCTTCAGACAAAATAGCTTCTCAACAATTTGTATCGGATTTTCGAATATCATTTGCTATGAGATGTAACAGTTCATCGAATCTATGGTTATTCTAAAATAAATATAAAATCGTTTTTCGTCATGGCGTAATTGCGGCACTGAATGACATTCCCCAAATTGTCGTCTCTCTTGATTAATCTCTTGAACTCATTTTCTTTTGTTCCTAAGATTAGGTACATAAAGCAGGTCAACACACTTATATTTATATCACAATAGTATTTTCACTTTACATTGTCTTTTTCTTCCAGTGCAAGCAACAAAAGTGCTTCTTCGTCATCCGATGATGACTTTTTTTGATATAATAAGTACTGTTTGATTTTCCTTCTCAACAATGTTTAGGAATTGAAAATATGTCAAATATGATGCGGTTATGTTCGGTTTGATGTGACGTTCTCTACGGATTCGGCTGCTAATTTTGTTGCCAACTTTCCGTTACAAATCCGTCGCGGCACATTCACGTTTGTTTGGGGGATCCTTTAAGTTCCAAAAGCAACTGCAACGGCATGGGGCAGTACTGAACGAATAATCGACTCTAATTTAACAGCTGGTGTTTGTTCTTCGTAAACGTAGATAAGTTTCAACATATTAACATTCTCATAGGAGGAAAAAGTCACAATGAATATTGAACTCTGAACTCATAAATTATCTTGATTACACATTATGGAACCATTTAGTACCTAGGGTTCTTATTATAGATATTTCGGTTAGCTGCCTGAAAATGATGTTTATTTTTTTAGTAATATGAACAATTTCGAAACTTCAAATTGGCTTATTTGCAATATGTAAACGCGAAGTATACTCTGCGGTAGATATTCCTTACATAGCGTATCAATACAAAAACAATGTTGATTTTTCTTACTTAACCTAGTGAGCTAACATCGCCTCTTCTTGTCGATTATTTAAAGTGTTCTAGGCTACACAATTCAGCCACTAGCGGACTTAGTTCTCCATTCCTGTATCGCGCCACAAGGCCACCCTCCTCAGTAACTTGCCTCAAATAACCGTGCCGTGCCGTGAACTTCCCCTGAGAAAAAGAGGAAATAATTGGAAATAAAATATTTTCTTTTTTTTATATCTTTAACTATTTTTTTATAATCAACACCTTTTTAATATAATTTTATCTATCATCAATAATGGTCGGTATTGGTCGGTAGCTATATATATATATATATATATATATATATATATATATATATATTTATATACATATATATATATATATATATATATATATTTATATACATATATATATATATATATATATATATATATATTATCATATATCCTTTTATTTCTATAAGAGCCCCACGTTTTGGGCACCAAATTATAATATATATATCTAATCTCTCCTATTTTTTGCCACTTCGCAATTTGGGTTTAAGAAATATACTATTGTGAAACTACCTTTACCTCTAAATATAACCTATAAAATTTTTAATGACAGCAGTTGTCAAATTAATATGCCCGGCTAAATAAATATTAAATTTTATATTATCAAAGATAAATAAATACAGCACCAATCAACTCACTCTTTTCTCAGGGAGGGATCAAAGATTCCAACTAATAATTCAAATTTGTAAATTTCCAAATAATTTTCTAAATTACGTATCACACTATTCAAATCTACAGTAACTGTTTATCCAATACACTATAAGACAATTTAAATTATCTTATGACATATATGAATTTACTGTCAGGAAATTAAGTAAATGTCACTTATTATACTAAATTTTCTATAGTATAAAAATTATCCAATATAATGAAAATGAATATGAAAAGAGAGCCAAAGAGATTTGGGATTAAAATTTATATAATATATTATCAAAATAACACTTACAAAAATTAAAAAAAACTCTTCAAATATATCATAAACGCATAAACAAAGATAGAATTTTCTATCAAACCTTAATATTAAAAACAATCTATATTAGAAATTTCCTATCTAAATAAATTTAACCGAAAATTCAAAATGTCTAAATTTATACTTGATATCTGTCAATGTAAAATACGTAAATTTTCTTGTCAATTGTCTGTTCCCAAAATTGTCTGTTCCCAAAATTGTCTGCACTTGACGTAGAATTTTATATAAGTAACGTTACAATAATTTAATCATAAGATGCATCTATCTTCGAAATAATTTTGATCAAAGGCCTATTAATTCTCGAGAATAATATATAATATGGACTGGACTCACTAAACTGGATACTAGAAGATCTCGTACGTATTCTAAAACGTATTTTTAGAATTTCCGGAACAAACGTTTCCAAATCAATAATTTAGAAAACGCGAAAACCACTTGCACTTTAGCTGTAATTCTTTGTGAATAGTACACGCACTGGCTTTACAAAAGGCAAGATATGTTGAACTGATAACAATTATATGAATTCCCTAATATTCAAAATTAAATTTGAGACAACTCTTATTATGATGTTGTCTCATGGGGATTTCAAATTCAACTAACTAAAATGTTTCAATAAATAATTCTCTTCTCCTTTGGTTACCTAGAATTCTTTTTTTTTTTAAAAATACAAATTTAAGTTTTTATATACCAAGAGAGATTTTCATTATTTTATTTATAAGTGCCATTTGCTAATAGAGACATCTGTACTCTGGTTTTTCAAATCGTTTTAAAATCTATCTGTCATTAAGTCTATTCTGCAGTATTGTCATATGAAATTGAAATGTCAAATTTTATTGGTATATTGAACCTTTCAAATTATTGATAATACAGTGTGTATCACTAGTATTACATGTACATATGCATATTTTCTTTATTTCAATGTTTTCTATAGAATTTAGATAGAGGATATGTATTAAATCCCCCTAATAAAAGAAGGATAAATCGATTCTTGTATATAATTATAATTTATCTCTCAAAATTGCCAAATATAATACTAGTTTTTAGTAACATAGTAATATCTTTCAGATAATTATCAACATATCTCAAAATTATCTTGAATCAAATTAAACTATTATTCCTAATTCCCTTAAAACTTCTTAAATCTACTATATCTATTAAAATTTCACGTAACATAATATCATTTGTTCCAAGTTATGTATAATATTTATATACTTGTTCTATATTAAAAACTCCTCTCTCATTCCCGGTAGTGGGGTCTAATAATTGCTAACTATTTTGTGCTTCTTCGTTACCTACCACATAAGGTCCCTCAAACGGTAGCAATAGTTTTGCGCAACTATTCTCTGATCTTTTTGCAACTTGCAATGATCTTACAATCACCAATTCTCCTTTTTCAAAAACGGTTTTCTTTTTAATTTTTTGGTTCATCCTTTTAATATATTTTTTAGCTTGCTTCTGCAATCTTTCAATAACCTTATTCAAAACATCTTCCATTTCCAATTTTCGATTCACTACCCAATTTCTTTGGGGTATTGTGCCAGGAAATAAATATTCTGGGCATTCATTAGTAACACCATGAGGTATTTGGTTAAGGAATCTTTCTACGTGATTTAAATTATTTTCCCATTGACAGTGATCCTGATTACATAGAATTCGTAGGTACTTGTTCATCTCTTTAATGTATCTTTCAGCTGGATTTGACGATGGTTTCCTTACGCTAATAAAGTTCAATTTAATTTCTTGATTTTGACTAAATTTGGCTAGTTTTTCACTTTCAAAATAAGTTGCATGATCTAAAATTATTGTTTTTGGTGTTCCATAATTTTCAATATACATTTTTAAAAACTCTATCACAGTTCTTGCATTGGTTCTTTTGCATGGGTAAACTTTAACAAATTTCGTAAAAATATCTGTAATAACAAATATGTGTTTATTCTCTTGTATGCTCGGTATTAAATTGCTTATGAAATCTATAGCAACAATTTGTAATGGCTTCTGTGCAACTATTGATTTTGCCAAATTTTTATTGTGATAATTTTTTTCTTTCGCTAGTTGACATATGGCACATACCTTACAAATATTTTTTGCAATCGCTAAATCCTTTTTTGTTATATAGTTTTCTCTAAAAAGCATCCATAACTTCCTAGTCCCAACATGTCCATATTCTTCAGGTAAATTTTTCAAAATTTCCTTTGCATAATCTTGTGTAATTACGAATACTTCCCTATCTTCCAAACATTTATACCATATTTCCTCTATATTAATAGCATTATTTTTATAATTTGATTCCAAATTTTGTTGATCTTTCCTAATTTTATCCAATGAATATAATCCTTCCTCTTGTAGCATTCTATTTATACCTATTTTATACTTTCTCTGTTCAAATGATGTTTCTGTCTCTCTACTTAAAGCATCTGCAACAATATTCTGTTTTCCAGGAATGTATTTTATTTCGAAATCGTATTCTTGTGATAATAAAATCCAGCGATGTATTCTATTATTCGCATATCTATTTTTAAGCATAGCTGTCAAAGCTGAATGATCAGTTTCTATAATGAATTTAGCTCCTAATAAAAAGAATCTCAATTTAGTGATACAAAATACCACGCTTGCCATTTAAAGTTCTGTTACTGAATATTTCCTTTCATGAATTTTAGTAACCCTAAATATGAAACTAATAGGTACTTCTCCTTTCTCCTGTTCTTGTATCAGAACTCCAGCAAAACGATCAGCTGATGCATCTGTTCTCAAAATAAATTGTTTGTCATACTGTAGGTGATATACCTTGAGGTTATTCGTAAAATCTTCTTTTAGTTCTCTAAATGCTTTTTCTCGTTCTTCATTCCACTGCCATTTTACACCTTTTTTCAATAATTCAATTAATGGTATTTCTTTTCTGCTTAGATCTGGTATTAATCGTTTGAAATAATTTACAATTCCTAGAAACCCTGTCAAAGTTTTCAAATTTGTTGGTTGTTTATATTCTAAAATTGTTTTAATTCGATCAGGATCCATAGAAACTTCTTTAGTATTCAAAACATATCCCAAATAATTTATTTCTTCTTGATAAAATTTACATTTTTCGATGTTTAATTTTAATCTAGCATTTTCTAGTTCTTCAAAAATAATATTTAAATGTTCTTTATGTTTTTCTTCATTTTCCGAATATATAAGGATATCATCTATATAATGAAGTATACAATTTTCATATTTGTTTAAAATGGTGTGGAGTGTTCTTACTAAAGCTGCACAGGAGCTCTGTAATCCGAAAGGTACCACACAGAATTGATGTACCACTTCATCTATCATAAATGCAGTATATTTTCGACTTTCTTTTTCTAAAGGTTTTAACCAAAAACTATGCTTCAGATCTAATTTTGAAAATATTTTTGCATTAGTAATCCTACCAAATATACTATCGATATTCATGGGACTTTCGTATTGTTTCTTTGTGTAGCTATTAATATTTCTTGCATCTAAACATATTCTTATTTCTCCAGATTTTTTTCGTACACAAGTAACTGCATTAATATATGGTGAATTTGATCTTTCTATTATTCCATCTTTTAACATATTTTCTAATTCACGGTATACTTCATCCTTCAATTTATATGGAATTGGATATGTCCTTACTTTAAAATTCGATATATCTTTGTTTATTTCAAGTTTGTGTATATATTTCCTTGCTACTTGCACTTCTTCATTGAATAATCTGTTGTATTGTCTTATCAATTCCATTACTGTTTTCACATATTTTTGTTTACACAAATTTAAATGTATTTTATGTTCTTCATTGATTTGATTCATTACATAAAATGTATCTTCTTCTAATTTGTTTGTTTCTTGTTTGAAGAAATCAATATCTTCTCCATTACAATTCACCAACTTTTCTTAATAATTGATAATCATTTTGTGATTGTCTAATTCATCAGATTCTAATACTATATCATAACTTAAATTCTTTACGACCAACATTTGTACTTTAAACAAATTATTTCCTATTTGTAATTCTTCAATTATCATTTTACTTGTATCATACAGTTTTTTATTATTCGCTCCCACTGGTGATAATTCATTTGTATTTACCACCATAATATTATTTTTCTTGCACTTGTCTATAATTCTTTCACTTATCAACGTTACTTCTGATCCTGTATCTATCAGAATTTTACATCCGATATTTTGAAACTTACCTTTAATGAATATTAAACCTATATTGTCATGCATTTCCCCAATTTCCCCAATATCAACAAATTCTCTTGGATGTACGTACTTAGAAAAAATAATATTATGTACGTGAAAGCGGTTTATGTAAAATTCTTATTTATAGTTTGACTATGCTCATCATCTCTTTCTTGCTCTTGTATTATGTTCACTTGTCTTCTGTCTTCAATTTCTTGATGTCTTCTATCATAGTTTCTTCCCTGGTTTTCTTGGATACCATTTCTTCTATCATCATTTCTTCGATCATGGTAATTATTTGTTCCTATCCATCTATCCTGTCTCCAATTTTCCACTCTGTCTTCATTACCATTTCTTCTGTCCAAATTTCTAGGATCTCTTTTATTTTCAAAGTATGTATTATCATTGTTTCTATTGCCATTTCCATATCTTCGGTCTTCATTTCTGTAATTTCTATTTTCATTTCTAATATTCCTGTCTGTATATCTATCATTTTTTCGATTATTAAAGTCCCTGTCTCTATAGTTTCTATTTTCATATGTAATATTCATATCTCTTCTGTAATGTTAATCTCCATTCCCCCTCATTCCAATAGAATTTTTAATTCCATTTCTTTTTTCATTGTGACTTCTTTCAAGTCTGAGTAAATAATTTGATAATCCTTCCATCGTCTTAATATTTTGTATCCCAATAGTTTCAGATACTTGTTGGTCGAAATGTCTGGAAATATACAAAACCATTTCTTCTTCTTGCATGCTTGGCACCAAATATTGTCAAATATTGTGCGTTGTTGTACATTTTCATTGCATATGCATTGAAATTTTTACTTTGGTTATAATCAAATTTCCCAAAGTATAGTTTCTCTCTGAAACTCGCCTGTTGTATCTCTCCCCAAAAATATTTTAAAAATTGTTTTTCAAATTTTTCAAAATCAGCTATTTGTTCCTCTTTATTGCAAAACCACAATAAAGCATGTCCAGATAACATTCCTCTAATAATGATTTTTTTCTCTACCATGTCCCTTATTCCTTTCATCCTACTTTTGATAAATACTTTTGGGTGAATTACATTTATATTTCCATCGAATTTCACCCCAAAGTCGATATTTCCAGTCTGTATCATTCCACCTCCATTCCGTTTAAGATTATCTTCTATTTCATTTTCAGTTTCTTGTAATTTTCTATTCATTTCCTCCAATTCCTTGTTAAATAATTTATCTATATTTTCAGTCCTTCTAATACATGTTCCTGTTCGTTCTTCTATTCTTCCATTTAAGTCTTTAAATTTCTTATTTAAATTCTGTTCATACATTTGCATAACCTCTTCATTTGTTTGTTTTTGTACTTTAATAGCCTGTATCTCTTCAATTATATTCTCATTTTGTTTCTCGACTTCTACTTGAATTACTCCAGATAAATTTTCATCCAGGCATCTTCCTAATTCCTTAACATCTTCTACCACCTTCTTATCAATATCTTCTCTGATTTTACTGCCAACTTCTTGAATTTCCATGCGTAAATTTTCATTCTGGCCCTTCATAGCTTCTTTCACCTTTTCAATTTTCTTTCTAAATTCATTATTCTCTTCTCTAATTTTCTTAATCTCCTTCAAATTTTCAATTTTTCCTTCTTCTATTTTCTTTTCCAATTTGTCCATGTTTCCGGTGATATGGTTAATATCCCCCTTATCTCCTCCTTCATCGTATCAATCTTGTCATCTAAATATCCACTCATATTATTCATATCTTCACGCATACTAATCATATTCTCATTTTGTCTGTCCATTTTTCCATTTAAATCTTCACTCATATTATTCATATTTCCATTCATGTTGTTCATATTCTCCTCTTGTTTATCCATCTTTCCATTCATACTCTTCATATCCCCCCTTAAATCTCCTATCATACTATCCAATTTCTTGTCCATCTTTTCATTCATAGTATTTATGTTTTCATTCATTTTGGTCAAAAATTGTTGCATCCATTGTTCATTGATATTTATTCCTCCTTGTGTTTCCCTTCTTTCTTGTTCTTCCTCATCTCCTACTGTCACATTTTCTTCTGATTGTTCCCTTCCTTGTTCTAAGTACTGCACCTGAGAATCACCCATACTATGTGTTCTTTCTTCTCTTTG
Organism: Galeruca laticollis; assembly: GCA_963921935.1. Taxonomy (NCBI): domain Eukaryota; kingdom Metazoa; phylum Arthropoda; class Insecta; order Coleoptera; family Chrysomelidae; genus Galeruca; species Galeruca laticollis. The sequence goes on along the minus strand of OY998177.1, from coordinate 112,650,270 downwards.
TTCCTCAGATCCACTTTCAACTCCTACCTGTTTACCATTCCTTAATGTCATTCTTCTTTCCATGGTCGATACTTAATTTCTTTATATTTATGCTAATAGTGACAAATCTATTTTTGCCCCACGTTGGGCGCCAAATTATTATATATCCTTTTATTTCTATAAGAGCCCTACGTTTTGGGCACCAAATTATAATATATATCTAATCTCTAAATATAACCTATAAAATTTTTAATGACAGCAGTTGTCAAATTAATATGCCCGGCTAAATAAATATTGAATTTTATATTATGAAAGATAAATCAATACAACACCAATCAACTCACTCTTTTCTCAGGGAGGGATCAAAGATTTCAACTAATAATTCAAATTTGTAAATTTCCTAATAATTTTCTAAATTACGTATCACACTATTCAAATCTACAGTAACTGTTTATCCAATACACTATAAGACAATTTAAATTATCTTATGACATATATGAATTTACTGTCAGGAAATTAACTAAATGTCACTTGTTATACTAAATTTTTTATAGTATAGAAATTATCCAATATAATGAAAATGAATATGAAAAGAGAGCCAAAGAGATTTGGAATTCAAATTTATATAATATATTATGAAAATAACACTTACAAAAATTAGAAAAAACTCTTCAAAAATATCATAAACGCATAAACAGAGATAGAATTTTCTATCAAACCTTAATATTACAAACAATCTATATTAGAAATTTCCTATCTAAATAAATTTAACCGAAAATTCAAAATGGCTAAATTTATACTTGATATTTGACAATGTAAAATACGTAAATTTTCTTGTAAATTTTCTGTTCCCAAAATTGTCTGCACTTGACGTAGAATTTTATATAAGTAACGTTACTATAATTTAATCATAAGATGCATCTATTTTCGAAATAATTTTGATCAAAGGCCTATAATTTCTCGAGAATAATATATAATATGGACTGGACTCACCAAACTGGATACTAGAAGATCTCGTACGTATTCTAAAACGTATTTTTAGAATTTCCGGAACAAACGTTTCCAAATCAATAATTCAGAAAACGCGAAAACCACTTGCACTTTAGCGGTAATTCTCTGTGAATACTACACGCACTGGCTTTACAAAAGGCAAGATATGTTGAACTGATAACAATCATATAAATTCCCTTTTTCTCAAAATTAAATTTGAGACAACTCTTATTATGATGTTGTCTCATGGGGATTTCAAATTCAACTAACTAAAATGTTGCAATAAATAATCCTCTTCTCCTTTGGTTACCTAGAATTCTTTTTTTTTAAAAATACAAATTTACGTTTTCATATACCAAGAGAGTTTTTCATTATTTTATTTATAAGTGCCATTTGCTAATAGAGACATCTGTACTCTGGTTTTTCAAATCGTTTTAAAATCTATCTGTCATTAAGTCTATTCTGCAGTAATGTCATATGAAATTGAAATGTCAAATTTTATTGGTATATTGAACCTTTCAAATTATTGATAATACAGTGTGTATCACTAGTATTACATGTACATATGCATATTTTCTTTATTTCAATGTTTTCTATAGAATTTAGATAGAGGATATGTATTAAATCCCCCTAATAAAAGAATGATAAATCGATTCTTGTATATAATTATAATTTATCTCTCAAAATTGCCAAATATAATACTAGTTTTTAGTAACATAGTAATATCTTTCAAATAATTATCAACATATCTCAAAATTATCTTGAATCAAATTAAACTATTATTCCTAATTCCCTTAAAACTTCTTAAATCTACTATATCTATTAAAATTTCACGTAACATAATATCATTTGTTCCAAGTTATGTATAATATTTATATACCTGTTCTATATTAAAAACTCCTCTTTCATTCCCGGTAGTGGGGTCTAATAATTGCTAACTATTTTGTGCTTCTTCGTTACCTACCACATAAGGTCCCTCAAACGGTAGCAATAGTTTTGCGCAACTATTCTCTGATCTTTTTGCAACTTGCAATGATCTTACAATCACCAATTCTCCTTTTTCAAAAACGGTTTTCTTTTTAATTTTTTGGTTCATCCTTTTAATATATTTTTTAGCTTGCTTCTGCAATCTTTCATTAACCTTATTCAAAACATCTTCCATTTCCAATTTTCGATTCACTACCCAATTTCTTTGGGGTATTGTGCCAGTAAATAAATATTCTGGGCATTCATTAGTAACACCATGAGGTATTTGGTTAAGGAATCTTTCTACGTGATTTAAATTATTTTCCCATTGACAGTGATCCTGATTACATAGAATTCGTAGGTACTTGTTTATCTCTTTAATGTATCTTTCAGCTGGATTTGACGATGGTTTCCTTACGCTAATAAAGTTCAATTTAATTTCTTGATTTTGACTAAATTTGGCTAGTTTTTCACTTTCAAAATAAGTTGCATGATATGTATTAAAATATATTTATATATATATATATATATATATATATATATATATAAGAAGATGTAGGAATATCGCGTGATATGTTAACAACAACAACAAAGAGAATCATGGGTAATTCACGCAAAGTAAAGGGCTACTGAAATAGAGTGGTAACCGTGGACATGCATGTTTCTGGCTCATTTTGCCTCATCAGCACGGCATAACCAAATAATGATGTGAAATTTGGGAGCAAAGATGTTAATCGAAACATGGGAAAACACAAAATAACGGATTTCAGCAGGGAAACCAAACGCTCATTTGTGTCTTCAATTGGAAGATCCCGAGTTTTCAGGACATCAACCAACATCGACACGGAGGCGCATATAGCCCCCCCGCCATGATCCTTCCGACCCATAGTAAATAACAAAGAAGATGTAGGAATATCGCGTGATATGTTAACAACAACAACAAAGAGAATCATGGGTAATTCACGCAAAGTAAAGGGCTACTGAAATAGAGTGGTAACCGTGGACATGCATGTTTCTGGCTCATTTTGCCTCATCAGCACGGCATAACCAAATAATGATGTGAAATTTGGGAGCAAAGATGTTAATCGAAACATGGGAAAACACAAAATAACGGATTTCAGCAGGGAAACCAAACGCTCATTTGTGTCTTCAATTGGAAGATCCCGAGTTTTCAGGACATCAACCAACATCGACACGGAGGCGCATATAGCCCCCCCGCCATAAACCTTCCGACCCATAGTAAATAACAAAGAAGATGTAGGAATATCGCGTGATATGTTAACAACAACAACAAAGAGAATCATGGGTAATTCAAGCAAAGTAAAGGGCTACTGAAATAGAGTGGTAACCGTGGACATGCATGTTTCTGGCTCATTTTGCCTCATCAGCACGGCATAACCAAATAATGATGTGAAATTTGGGAGCAAAGATGTTAATCGAAACATGGGAAAACACAAAATAACGGATTTCAGCAGGGAAACCAAACGCTCATTTGTGTCTTCAATTGGAAGATCCCGAGTTTTCAGGACATCAACCAACATCGACACGGAGGCGCATATAGCCCCCCCGCCATGAACCTTCCGACCCATAGTAAATAACAAAGAAGATGTAGGAATATCGCGTGATATGTTAACAACAACAACAAAGGGAATCATGGGTAATTCACGCAAAGTAAAGGGCTACTGAAATAGAGTGGTAACCGTGGACATGCATGTTTCTGGCTCATTTTGCCTCATCAGCACGGCATAACCAAATAATGATGTGAAATTTGGGAGCAAAGATGTTAATCGAAACATGGGAAAACACAAAATAACGGATTTCAGCAGGGAAACCAAACGCTCAATTGTGTCTTCAATTGGAAGATCCCGAGTTTTCAGGACATCAACCAACATCGACACGGAGGCGCATATTCCTACATCTTCTTTGTTATTTACTATGGGTCGGAAGGTTCATGGCGGGGGGGCTATATGCGCCTCCGTGTCGATGTTGGTTGATGTCCTGAAAACTCGGGATCTTCCAATTGAAGACACAAATGAGCGTTTGGTTTCCCTGCTGAAATCCGTTATTTTGTGTTTTCCCATGTTTCGATTAACATCTTTGCTCCCAAATTTCACATCATTATTTGGTTATGCCGTGCTGATGAGGCAAAATGAGCCAGAAACATGCATGTCCACGGTTACCACTCTATTTCAGTAGCCCTTTACTTTGCGTGAATTACCCATGATTCTCTTTGTTGTTGTTGTTAACATATCACGCGATATTCCTACATCTTCTTTGTTATTTACTATGGGTCGGAAGGTTCATGGCGGGGGGGCTATATGCGCCTCCGTGTCGATGTTGGTTGATGTCCTGAAAACTCGGGATCTTCCAATTGAAGACACAAATGAGCGTTTGGTTTCCCTGCTGAAATCCGTTATTTTGTGTTTTCCCATGTTTCGATTAACATCTTTGCTCCCAAATTTCACATCATTATTTGGTTATGCCGTGCTGATGATGCAAAATGAGCCAGAAACATGCATGTCCACGGTTACCACTCTATTTCAGTAGCCCTTTACTTTGCGTGAATTACCCATGATTCTCTTTGTTGTTGTTGTTAACATATCACGCGATATTCCTACATCTTCTTTGTTATTTACTATGGGTCGGAAGGTTCATGGCGGGGGGGCTATATGCGCCTCCGTGTCGATGTTGGTTGATGTCCTGAAAACTCGGGATCTTCCAATTGAAGACACAAATGAGCGTTTGGTTTCCCTGCTGAAATCCGTTATTTTGTGTTTTCCCATGTTTCGATTAACATCTTTGCTCCCAAATTTCACATCATTATTTGGTTATGCCGTGCTGATGAGGCAAAATGAGCCAGAAACATGCATGTCCACGGTTACCACTCTATTTCAGTAGCCCTTTACTTTGCGTGAATTACCCATAATTCTCTTTGTTGTTGTTGTTAACATATCACGCGATATTCCTACATCTTCTTTGTTATTTACTATGGGTCGGAAGGTTCATGGCGGGGGGCTATATGCGCCTCCGTGTCGATGTTGGTTGATGTCCTGAAAACTCGGGATCTTCCAATTGAAGACACAAATGAGCGTTTGGTTTCCCTGCTGAAATCCGTTATTTTGTGTTTTCCCATGTTTCGATTAACATCTTTGCTCCCAAATTTCACATCATTATTTGGTTATGCCGTGCTGATGAGGCAAAATGAGCCAGAAACATGCATGTCCACGGTTACCACTCTATTTCAGTAGCCCTTTACTTTGCGTGAATTACCCATGATTCTCTTTGTTGTTATATATATATATATATATATAATTTTTTTTTTTTTTTTTATATAACGACTGAAAAATGCTATATAGGTGGGGATAACGGGGATTTCAGTCCAAGGAATCAACGCCAAGATCTTTTATTTACAAAATGCCGCCAAGCTTTCGTGTCCTTTTGACACTTCTTCAGGGCACTATAATACATATACAAATATAAATATGATTTAAAAATAGAGAAATAAATATAAGTACTTACATGTAAAATATTTTAAGTAAATTCAATATAAATAATCATTAAAAAATTTGTAAATATAAAAATAAATATAATTATAATATACTTGATGTCATATTTCACATAAGACAAATCGATACATAATTTGTTTGTTCGTTACTTAGTTATTTTAATTTTTTTAGGTTACTTTATAATTATTTAATGAAGTTTGAATTTGAGGTTAGATTATAACCTTATAAAATGACTTTAACAGATAATTTGTTTTTGACGTTAATAGAAAAGGAAATAAGGTTAGATTATAACCTGTGAAAATGACTTTGACAAATAATTTCTTATATTTTGACTTTAATAGAAGTGAATTTAATTTTTATGAAATAATCATATAAATAATGAAAAATTATCTATTTTGTTCAATATTCAAAAGGTAGCTATAAATATTACTAAGATTTTCAATGTCACTTTTCTTATTCATACTATTATTTGCCTTGTTGATTTCAACCATTTCAAGAAAATATCTTTTAGACATATTTTGTTCAGTATGTAGAACTTTAGCTTCATTAAATAACATTTTCTACATACTGAACAAAATATGTCTAAAAGATATTTTCTTGAAATGGTTGAAATCAACAAGGCAAATAATAGTATGAATAAGAAAAGTGACATTGAAAATCTTAGTAATATTTATAGCTACCTTTTGAATATTGAACAAAATAGATAATTTTTCATTATTTATATGATTATTTCATAAAAATTAAATTCACTTCTATTAAAGTCAAAATATAAGAAATTATTTGTCAAAGTCATTTTCACAGGTTATAATCTAACCTTATTTCCTTTTCTATTAACGTCAAAAACAAATTATCTGTTAAAGTCATTTTATAAGGTTATAATCTAACCTCAAATTCAAACTTCATTAAATAATTATAAAGTAACCTAAAAAAATGAAAATAACTAAGTAACGAACAAACAAATTATGTATCGATTTGTCTTATGTGAAATATGACATCAAGTATATTATAATTATATTTATTTTTATATTTACAAATTTTTTAATGATTATTTATATTGAATTTACTTAAAATATTTTACATGTAAGTACTTATATTTATTTCTCTATTTTTAAATCATATTTATATTTGTATATGTATTATAGTGCCCTGAAGAAGTGTCAAAAGGACACGAAAGCTTGGCGGCATTTTGTAAATAAAAGATCTTGGCGTTGATTCCTTGGACTGAAATCCCCGTTATCCCCACCTATATATATATATATATATATATATATATATATATATATATATATATATATATATTAATATATATATATCAACGATTTATTAACATACCTTAAGTGAATTATTGGGACTCTTGGTTAAGTGAATTAAGTAGCTTAACTCGAAGACAGTTGGCTCGTACGAAGAGGAATTTCAAGGGAACATTGGTAATTCCAACTACAGGTGCAACTAGATGGCGAAAGCAAACCTAATCTTCATGTGAGTCGTACTAGTCGTACTAGTCGAACTAAGTTCGTCTAGTTCTGTTGTCTTGTATTGTTTTCGCTGTTTATTTTAAATTCATGTTGGTATACGTCCTGTGGAAATTTTTTGATTCACTGCTTACCCGCCCTGATGATGACTTGTTAAGTTGAAACTAGTTGGCATGTGGTAATTAAAAAACTTGTACGAATTTTAAGGATTTTAATATATTTACCCTCACCTATATTGAAAAATGTTTAGTTTATCTTGACGATATCATTATATTTAGTACGAGCTTGCAGGAACACATAAATAATTTAAAAGGAGTATTTAAGAGGTTACGTGAATCAAATTTTAAAATACAAATTGACAAATCCAAATTTTTGAGAAAAGAAGTAGCTTATTTGGGACATACTGTTACCCCTGAAGGTGTAAGACCCAATCCCGATAAAATAAGTGCTATTCAAAAATTTCTCATACAAAAACTAGTAAAGAAATTGAAGCTTTTCTTGGATTTCTTGGATATTATAGAAAATTCATTAAAGATTTTTCAAAATTGACTAAACCTTTAACTAATCGTCTTAAGAAAAATGCAGTAAATAAAAGATCCTGATTATATTAATTGTTTTGATACTTGTAAGAATATGTTATTAAATAATCCTATTTTACAATACCCTGACTTTTCTCGTCCATTTAATCTCACAACAGACGCAAGCAATTTGGCTCTAGGCGCTGTTCTCAGCCAAGGAAAAATCGGAACCGATTTACCTGTGGCACATGCTAGCAGAACACTTAATGATTCTGAAGTAAATTATTCAACAATTGAAAAGGAACTCCTTGCAATTGTTTGGGCTGTGAAATATTTCCGCCCATATCTTTTCGGAAGAAAATTCACTATAGTAACAGATCAGAAACCACTTCAATGGTTATTTTCTTTGAAAGAACCCAATTCTGAATTAGTTAGATGGCGGTTGAAACTCGAAGAATACGACTATGATATAGTGAAAAAGAAAGGTGCATTGAACACTGATAGTGACTGTTTATCACGAGTTCAGCTAAATATGAATGAAATAAATTCTTCGGATAATCCTCCCAAAAAATTATTAGTTTATATGGAAAGGTTTAATGACTCACTTTCGAATAATACTAAAAAGAAAAATGTAAAAACCGAATCACTTATTGTAGAAGCTAAAGATTTTAATGACGAAATTGATGACGATAATGATACTATTCACAATAACATAGAAAATCCTATTGCAGGAATACCTATTTCGGAATCTGCAGTAAATGTGGGAAAAAATCAAATTATAATCTCTGAAGTTAATTTTGAACCAGCTATACCAACTATAATTAAATTATATGAAAGTAAGCAAAGAATTCTAGTATAATTTTCTAAAAATAACTTTGAACAAGACGTTATAAATTTTGTGAAAGAGTATATAGCACCAAAAGCAAAATATCATATTTATTTTGAAGATCCCTTATACGAAAACTTCAGCACTGTTATACAAATGTAATAGAAAATTAATTGACATCCCTCTAAATAAAATCAAAGGAGTAATACAAAACTATCATGAAAGTAAACGAAATTATAGAGGATTAGATGAAACCGAAAATAATATAAAATCTCGATACTATTGGCCTTATCAAAGATCTTCTATTCAAACGTACATCAACGAATGCAAAATATGTCAAATGACAAAGTATGATTGCAAACCCGTGAAACCATATTTTAATATTACCCCAACAGCTATTAAACCATTTCAAATAATACATTTAGACTTTATTACTTTAAAAAATACGAAATTTCTCACTATAATAGACTCATTTTCAAAATACGGGCAGTTGTATTTATTGAACTCAGCCCAATGTATAGAGATAGTTAATAATTTAATTAGATATGTCACCCATCATTGTATACCGGGACAAATAATATCCGATAACGGAACAGAATTATAGAATAGTTTAGTAAAAGATTTATTAGAAACTCATAAAATTCAAATTCATTTTATCAGTTCACAACATCCTGAAGCAAACGGCATTGCCAAACGATTTCATTCAACAATTATTGAACATATTAGAGTTTTAAATAACCAGACCGAATTTGAGAAAGAGCCTATTGAAATAGAAGTAAATTATGCTCTTTTGGCATATAATAATAGTATTCACTCAGTAACGAAACTAAAACCGTACGAAATTATTACAGGTCGTTTAGAGAATAACTCTTCTTCTGATTTAGACATTGATCGACAATTAGTAAATAATTATATTCATAATCACATAATCTAAAATAAATAAATCATTGCAAGAAACTAAAGATAAAGTTATTTCAAAAGCTAATGCAAGTAGAGAAGACCTGCCAGACCCTCTATCTAAATATCAACCTGATAAAATAAAATCCGTAAACAGAAAAAATAAAACTGCGAAAATTGTAACACGTCATTTTAATACCGCTGAAGATATTTACATTTCAAATATAAAACGACCTAGGAAGAAACCTTATACTTTCATTACAGAATAAGTTTAATATTATAACATTTAAAACAAATGAAGTTTATCTACACATGTTACATGATAACTTTATGTTTATCAAACAATGTTTAATTAAGTTTTAATTATTCATAATGTAATATTAGATATAATAGAAACTGTAGATATTTCCTGTTAACTCTGCAAACTAAGGAGATTGCATTCGAGTAAAATTAGAACCAGGGAATTATTTACAGAGTTGCAAAAAATATCTTCGTATTATAAATTACAATTACCGTTGGAATTGAAATACGAGAATATTTTAAACTTCTAATCAATTTTAGATATAACATGTAGAGTAAGAAAAAATAGAATAGAATAATTTTTATCAATTTTAATATTGAGTATGAATTATCTTATTTATTACCTATACCTACTAAGTTAGAATCAGAATTCGTAATAATAATATCAAATTCAAAGTATTTGCTAAGATCTGATACACAGATAAAACCTCTAAACGATATTTGTACAAGAAGCGAAACTTTTCAATGTGTTTCACACCTTCAAGACAATAATGAACAGTTATGTGAAGAACAAATATTATTAATGGAGAACTCTACTAACTGCGAATACACTGAAATTAAACTTATTGAAAATCATTTGGAAATTATAGCAGAAACAAACTAATACCTAGTAGTATTTCCAGAAAAATAAAAATTGATAATTAAATGTTCAGAAGACACAGAAATCAAAATTTTAAAAGGAATTTTCCTAATCAAAAACTCGTCATGTAAAATAACTTTTAAAAATCAAGAATTAATATTTCAAGATAGAACTTTTGGCCGACCACTGGTACTGAATAAACTTTAGACACATTTTAATAAAAATAAAATCCAGCCTTTGGAAATAAATTTGAAAAAATTAGAATTAAAAGAAATATCTTCGCAAGTATTGAGACCAATTCATGAAGAACAATTAATATCCATATTCCTAGCATATGGAATATATTTCTATATTCTAGCGGAGTATGGATAATTATTTCGCTACTCTTGAAGAAAATTCAAAGAAGATGAAAATCAGAAGAAACTCCAATGGAATTACAAGAAAAGAAAATTCAACTTCCAGGGGGTGCCTCGATCTAATGAGGGAGGTGTTATATACCTTAAATTACTTAGGACAAATTAAATAAATGGCTTAATCAGTATATTGTGTAATAACCTGTTGTTTTATAAATTGTTGAACCTTATTTTTGCTTTGCTTTTACCTTCTTGAATTGTTTTGTTCATATAGTCAGTCGAGAATTTACTTCGAATCCTGGAACTTTTAACTTTTGTTAAATAAATAATTTTTTAAAAAACCTTCCGTGTGAAAAAGTTATTTTATATATATATATATATATATATATATATATATATATATTAAAATAATATCCTCTATCTAAATTCTAAAGAAAACATTGAAATAAAGAAAATGTGCTTATTTGGTTGTAATACTAGTGTGTATTATCAATAATTTGAAAGGTTCAATATACCAATAAAATTTGACATTTCAATTTCTTATGACATTAATGCAGAATGGACTTAATGATAGATAGAATTTGAAAACGATTTGAAAACAAGAATACAGATGTCTCTGTTAGCAAAATGGCATTTATACTAAAACAAGGAAAATCTCTCTTTGTATATGAAAACGTAAATTTGTATTTTAAAAAAAAAGAATTTTTGGTAACCAAAGAAGAGGAGAATTATTTATTGAAACAATTTAGTTAGTTGATTTTGATATTCCCGAGAGACAACATCAAATAAGAGTTGTCTCAAATTGATTTGAAATTGAGTTGATTTTTAGATTCCCTCGAGACAACATCGAATAAGAGTTGTCTCACATTCAATTCAGTATATCAGAGTAATCTGTATGCTTATTATCAGTTCAACATATTTTGCCTTTTGTAAAGCCAGTGCGTGTATTATTCGCAAATAATTACAGCGTTAAAGTGCGAGTGGTTTTTCCGGTTTCTAAATTATTGATATAAAAAATTTGTTTCTGAAATTCTAAAAAGCATTTTAGAATACGAACGAGTCTACCAGAACCTAGTTGGTGAGTTCAGTCCATATTATCTATATTATTTCTCGATAATTAATATCTAGGCCTTAAAAATATTTCGAAAATAGATGCATCTTATGATTAAATACATACAATGAAATTATAGTAACGTTACTTATATAAAAAAATTCAACGTCAAGTGAAGACTATTTTGGAACAGACAATTTACAAGGAAATTTGCGCATTTTACATTGACATATATCAATTATAAAGTAGACATTTTGAACTTTTGGTTAAATTATTTAGATAGGAAATTTCTAATTATAGGTTGTTTAATATTAAGGTTTGATAGAAAGTTCAATGTTTGGTTTTTGCGTTTATATTTTTTTGAAAAGTTTTAATTTTGTAATTGTTATCTGATAATAGATTATATAAATTTAAATTCTTAATCTCTTTGGTTCTTTTTTCATATTCATCCTCATTATATTTGATAATTTTCTTATGCTAAAGAAAATTTAGTATAATTAGTGACATTTGGTTAATTTCTTGACAGTAAATTTCATATACGATGTCTCCTCAATGTCTCCTCAATGTAGATCAACCGATTCTCGGTAGAGGTACTAATTAATCAAATTCAAGTTAAAGAAAGAACAGAAGAGAGGACTTTGTATACCAATGAAATGCATAATCAAGTGCAAAAACAGTTTCAAAGAAAAAAAGCACCACAAGTAACTCAGTTATCGACAGCTTCATGAAACAACTAGTTCAAAACAATGACCTCCTATTAATTGAAAAACTAAGAAAAATTTACAACTTCATCAATGACAACTGCTTGAGACGATAAAATTCAATGACGCACCAAGCTAGTGCAGGATTTGACTGCACACTAGATGGTCAAAAGGCATTCGTTGATTTGAAGAAACGATTCACCATAGAACATATTTTGGCCTACCCACGGAAGAAAGGAAACTTTATTTTGGATCGTGATGCCTCCCAACATGACATAGGCGCCGTATTATTACAAAAACTAGTAGGGACGAAAAAGTGATTGCATATTTTAGTAAAATCATAGGAAAGGCTGAGAAAAATGAATGCGTAACCACAACATAACTTTTGGCTATTATCAAAGCCCTTGAACACCATAGCGCTTTGCAGTGGTTAAGGAATTTTTAGAAGCCTTAAAGACAAGTTGATAGGTGAAAGAAAGACTACTGCAATACAATTTTGTAATAGTACACCGAAAAGGACGTCGCTATAGCAATGCCGATATACTTTCCAGGCGACCTTGTTTAGAACGACAATGCCGGTACTGTAAAAGGCTTGAAGAAAAGGAGAGCGCAGTGGAAGAAGTTAGTCCATAATCAAGCCAGAATGTGATGATAATCAGAAATCCCTTGAAATCCTTAGAAAAAGTAAAAAAATAGACAATGACGTGAAGGTTATAAAAGAATGGCTTGAAAATCAAGTCAGATCTATTTGGCTAGAGGTAACCAAATATAGTGAAAGTATAAATGAATTCTGGGCTCAGTGGAATTCACTTTATCTTCATGATGGCATAGTTCACCAATTCGTACTGCCAAATGCACACATCAGAAGTGTACTATAAGAACTTCATAGTAGCCACGCAGGAGGACATTTTGGTACTAAAAGAACATTGGCACGAGCTCGGGAAAGATATTATTGGGTCAACTATCGACGGGACGTAGAAGATTGGTGCAGGAAATATGATCTGTGTAATAGTAGAAAAGGTCCTAAAACAAGAAGCCGTGTAAAAATGGCACAGTGTTTTTCCAGAGTGCCCTTTGAAAGACTTGCCATTTATATTCTCGATCCACTTCCTTCGACAGAAAGAGGAAACAAATATCTGATGGTTGTAATGGATTATTTTTCCTAATAATAATATTTATAATAATACTTCAAAGATAGTATATTTAGCAACAAATACAACAATTTCTTTTAAAACAGAAAGTAATGTGAGTATAAAGTTGTTAAATGTAAAAATATTCCCATTAAAAAAGTCTGCTATATAAAATTAAATGTCCAGAATGTAATGCTGTCCGATTGGGTAAAAGTTTTAGAAATTTTGAAACTAGACACAGTTAACATTTACGATTAAACAACCAGAGAAATTCCCTTACCCAAAACATCTACTAGACACCAAACATTCATTAACATCTAACACAGAACTAGAAGTACTATATATTTGTGATCAGAAACAAGAGCTAGATTTTCTTGAAGAATTAGAAATTTGAAGACACCTAAGAGACCCACAATATGAAGTCGGCAATGAACACATAAATCTAGTGAGTTCTCCACTTTTAAACTGCCTTCTTAAGTAATAATTGTAAAAATCAGCAAATATAGTTTTCCTGGTTTACTATACTGATCTTAAATGGGAAAAAGATATCCAGGATACCCCCATAGGGCTAATATTATTTGTAATATAATATCTTCTTTTTTTTTCTATTCATATATGGTAATTCAATCACAAGTTAGATCACTTCTTAGTCTAACCAAACAAAATTATTATTCATCAGGTAGTCATTCTGACGATAATATTTAGTAATATCGAAATAATAGTCAATGTTTTAGAATTTTCCTAATTTTCTCATTGATAACAGCAGGCGGAACCAGGCGATGATGATATTTCTGTATAATGTATTAAACAATATAATTACCTCCACTGACCTATTGTCAATGATACATATAAAAAAATTCAACGTCAAGTGAAGACTATTTTGGAACAGACAATTTACAAGGAAATTTGCGCATTTTACATTGACATATATCAATTATAAAGTAGACATTTTGAACTTTTGGTTAAATTATTTAGATAGGAAATTTCTAATTATAGGTTGTTTAATATTAAGGTTTGATAGAAAGTTCAATGTTTTGTTTTTGCGTTTATATTTTTTTGAAAAGTTTTAATTTTGTAATTGTTATCTGATAATAGATTATATAAATTTAAATTCTTAATCTCTTTGGTTCTTTTTTCATATTCACTCTCATTATATTTGATAATTTTTTTATGCTAAAGAAAATCTAGTATAATTAGTGACATTTGGTTAATTTCCTGACAGTAAATTTCATATACGTCATAAGAATTTAATTGTCTCATAGTGTATTGGACAAACAGTTACTTTAGATTTTAATAGTGCAATATGTAATTTGGAAAATTATTTGGAAATTTATAAAATTTGAATTCTTATTTGAAATCTTTGATCCCTCCCTGAGTTAAGAGTGAAATAATTGATTGTGTATTGATTTAACTTTTATAATATAAAATTTCATATTTATCTGAGCCGGGCATATTAATTTGACAACTGCTGTCATAAAATTTAATAGGTTATATTTAGCGGTAAAGGTGTTTTCACATTAGTGCAGTTACTATTACAAATTGTGACGACAGCAACAAATAAAATTCACATCATATAAAATTATATTCATATATAAAATCATAAAATATTATAATTAAAACATAGTAGAATATATAATAATTTGTCACCCGAACGTGGGGCAAATATTATTAAAGAATATAGTATATAAAATATATATATATATATATATATATATTATTGTTGATTTATTGTTGATTTATAATTAATTTTATATTTATATTTAGTTTTGTTATTTTTATATGTAACCTCGGCTAGCTCAAAATTTAATATTTTTTTTAAGTTTATGTTTCTCTAAATTATTTAAATCCTCAGTCGGAAACATGAAACTCCTCCCTTCGAGTTCAGGATGCATTAAACCAATGATTGATGAAATTTATTCATAATCTTACCTTTTTTCTTTGTGATCTCTTGATGACACTAAATCTCTTAAATAGAAAGATTGAAATACGAAGATAATGCTAATTTATTCATGAATGTGATAAGAATAAAAAAATTACCAACACTTTAATGTAAAACTATTTAATAAAATATTTCGAAACTATTGATTTAATTTGAACATTGAAATTTATGAATTTTTGCCACCCTATATAACATGCATTCTTAACTACAAATTATTCTCACTATTGCGTCGGCGCATAATATCCAAACGCATGCGCTCCTGTAATATAATATGATACGAGGAAAGATTCTCCCACTATAAGAAGCGTCTATTTAGTTAACATGCCACTAGCACGTTGGTAATGGTGAAGTTTTTAAAAAGATATAAAATTTATACCATCAATTACATATACGTGTGTAATTCTAACATAAATATGTGTGAGTTATGAATATGAAGAAAGTGATAGACAATAGTTAGGCATGCAATAATTAGAAAGAAGATGTGAAAATTATTGGAACATTCATGATGCACGTGATATATCTAATGGATGAAATTACAAAAGGTGAGTACAATAATTTTTAGTGAATAAATATGCAATTATCAATAGACAAATTTATGATGCGTCATATTCTTATTGGTTTTTAGCCTTTTTTTAATGCATTATTCGATTCGAACGTTCTAATAATAATTTAATTGTTCACTTTGATATATGTTAATTGGAATTCCAAATAAGTTTATTTAAAAAATACAGACCTTAGTTTTGATATCACTGCCGGCTGCAACTCTCATCTTCTAATTCTTGATGATATCTCACGAGAGATATGCACCTTCAGTACTGCTTTATCCTTACACAGGATTAGATACACTTGTTATTAGTTTGATTTTACTTTTTGATGTAAATTTAACGTTTGAGCATTTTTTTGAACAAAATTTTCACAAAGAGCCATCTCCATCAACGCGTCCTCCCTAACAATCCCTAATCAACTTTTCTTGTTTTTAAAATCAACAAGCATCTCGGCTTCCCCAATCCATAGCTCACTTATTTGTTATTTTTAACAAAAAATTGTCATTTTCATGTCTTTTAGTTATTAATTTAGAATACTTGAATTTTTTGTCCTGGAGGGTAATCACACTGATTCACTATTTTTTTTATTGCACTAAGAAATCTATATTATGTCCTTTTTTCTTATACAATAGTTAATTTGTTGATAATTATGTTGTTTAGCTATTTTGATAAATGTTTATTTTTACAAAATTTACAAACTACATTAGTAATTCACCTATATGTAATTGATTCTTTTTTTTTAATTTTGGATTTTATTCTATAACTATTCTATGTGAACTCTTGATTATTTCAGTTTTTTTTTAATTAAAGTTCTATATACAATAAATAATCAATGATTTTATGTTGGTAATTAAAATTCACTAGGATTCATTACTTCCTGTTTATATTCATTTCCTTTTCATAAGTTTGTGCTGTGTTCCATCTATTCTATGCCATACCGTTTTCAACCCTTTAACCCTTTATGAAATTATTGAATGAATGCATGACATTCTAAACTTTTACTGTTAAAACTCATATGAATAATGTTAAGCTATTATTGGACTGATTATTTTTTCATATTATTTTAGGTTTCAAGATAAAATATAAAATTTCTTACTGCGGAAACTCCTATGGCAGTGTTCAGCACAATGTGAAATTCCTTGACATTGACATCTATTTGGAATTACTTGTACAGGTAACATTTAATATTTAATTAGCTAATATTGTTTTTGGATTTTCTATTCTTTATCCCTTTTTTAAACAATCACATTAATATTCAACCAGATTTATTCATATTTCATTCTTTTTTTATATTTTTATATTTGACTTGTTATGAATTTTTTTATAATGGTTGTGTCTACTGACACAACTTCCGTTATAATAGGACCTTGTTGTCATGTTTATTTATTTTAATTTATTTACAAAACTAGATAACTAGTTCAATATATATATATATATATATATATATATATATATATAGCGTGGTTGTTTATTAGGTTTAATTATGGGTAAGATATTGGCAACCGTGAGCATATCGGGGTAGTGACCAGTTGTGATTATGTAATTAGCGATATTCGTTAATTGAACTATCGCTTTTTTCGGTAATTTTTTTAATAAAATGTTGTGAATGCGGTTGTTTCATAATTTAGTTGTTATATAGTGTTGTATATTTTTTTGTATGGTGCTAAATTGTTTTTGTTTGCATTAGAGTCCTCGATTATTATATAATGGTTCCCATAACTTGTGTGATGTCATCATAGATTTTGTCTACATCGTTTTCTTCGTATTCCATTGGGGGCATATACTTGAATGATATTTTCAATTTAGATCTTTGAGACATTTTGATAGTTTTGTGGGCTACTCTAGGTAATAATATAAGCGTTTCAAGTAAATGTTTTTCTAGTCGTTCGTTTGTTATAAATCGTATAGCAGCAATACTACATTAGTTGTCATTTATGTTTGGGCTGTAGTAGAATATAATAATAAGGATAACTTAGTTTTCCATCCAAGTAGACTAAAGAAAACTAGGGAAATTATCAATCGACTAAAATATGAATAAGAATATCTCATATATACATAAGTCGAAATTTGTAGAAAAAAAATATAAAATTGTAAACTAGGTCATTACATAATGAACTGAATATTATGCTAATACTGCAGTAACCTCCAACGTCATAATAAAAAAACATAATAAGTACTTCAAGAACAATAGTATCTGCATAGAAAGGAGTAATTATAAATACTTTATAGTGGACCATTTTAAAACAATGCCCTTTCACGGCGCACTGGAAGAAAAAACAACGCGTACAAAACCGTTTCATTGTTTTTTCAGTCCGACAAAAATAAAATGTGTATGAATTATTCAATCGTCTTTGTATAAGTACCCGGAGGTTGTAGGCCAGCCACAAAAAATACTTTCGAAAAACCAATAGTGTCTCTTTTCTTTGATGAAAATGCATGTAAACATGTTATCGTTAATTTTTTGTGAATCACATATAGAAATTGGTTTTAATTAGTATAAAATTGGATAAGAATCTTATGAAATATAACGTTATGTTGAATACAAAGAACATTTTGACAATCTATCTCCTCCTTCAGCAAACATGAATCACACATTAGTAGCAAAAATGTATACGTAGTTGGTCCCAGGCTAGGGACACTGCAGACCGTGCCATCTATAGAGCCCGTCGAGTAACTAAAATCGGTAGATAATTCCAAAAAAATTACGAAAACTGTAAGGTCATTAGTAATCAAATTATATTGATTCTTATAACTGCTTATGCGCGATATCATATTGCTCGTCCCCATCCCCACATGTTATATGTTATACCAAAAAATACACCAAGTAATCTTTGGTTATACTGTTATCATTTCTAAGTTCAAGTGTAGAGGTTATTTTAAGGTTACGGTATTTTGGTGTATTTTTTAATAGCTATAGTGTAATATTTTTTTGTTGTTTCGTTGCTTAATTGTTATTAAATGAAAAGACAATGTGAAAGTGTATTCTGAAGGCGTAATAAGTGGTGTACTCGATAAGTTTTATTAAAAAAATTTTAGCATTTTTTCTTTCACAATTAACAACCATTATCTTCATTTTATAAAACATAGAGAATTTTTACTAATTTAATCGACAACTTTAGAGATCATGGTTGTTCTTTACATTAGCCAAACTGATAATTGCTGCATTGACAAAGTGAATATTTCTTTTTACAGTTTTGTTCCTCCAACCCAGGAAGATAAAATTAATATGGCTGAAAAGCGGTGGTAATAAATCATTAAAATTGTCGACGAAGAAACGATGGAGAATATGATCCCTTTATTTTCAAAAACAGTGTTTCTTTAGATTTGAGAAAGACGGAGAGAGGTTATTAAGACAGTTTGATTTACCTTCCCATATGAGTGGAAATTCACATTCACAGTAATTATACTCAAATGTTTTCTTCCACAGAAAAATGCCAAAAATAGTAGTCAACAACTTATTGCTAACACTTTTTTTGATTAGGTAAGTAGTAGTTATACTCCTCAGTTTATCCAGCTCTGTGTGTTTATACGAGTGTAATAATAAATTAATATAAACCTATCATACATAATTTTCTACTTTTATCTTGATTTAACATCATTTGAAAATCAATGGTACTCCAATCTAGAATGTATGTTACTCAAATTACTTTTTAACTATTGCATGGTTTTTACACTATAATTTATTTGTTGTCATTATGTTTGTTAAGTTAAGTACTTTGTGAAAGAAATTATTTGTTGTGTATTTTTATACCATAATAAATAAATTGTTCATATGATTATTGTTTTATTTTTACTTTTCCGCCAACCTATCTAATATGCGAGAAAAGTATTGGTTTACCCACAAAAAAGTTGAAAATTTGAAATTTTTTTTTGGATTATTTTTACGTTATCCATCAACAACAACACGAAAAACCGGTTTTTAGAAAAAAATCCTGTGTGTATGTCGTCGTCGTCGTCGTCGTTGTCGTCGGCCACTTTTCCTTGCAAGTCTTGTTAGCACGATACAGCCTCCGGAGTTCAACAAGTCATCAATTTTATTATTGAATATTATTCAGGGCATCTCACTGATGAACCCTATTGATTTTCAGCTCACCAGAGCCAATACAACCGGTGCTACAGTACTTTAAGTACGATATTTTTGTTATTTTTGGTGAAGTTTCAGTTTGTTAGCACGATACAGCCTCAGGAGTATATACAAGTGATGAATTTTATGATTGGATATTATTCAGAGCGTCTTAAAGATGAGCCGTATTGATATTGAGCTCACTAAAGCCAGTACAACGGGTACTGTGATACTTGAAGTACCAAATTTTTGTCATTTTTGGAGAATTTTCAGTTTGTTAGCACGATACAGCCTCCAGAGAGTATACGACTGATCAACTTTATGAATAACTATTGTTTAAGGTGTCTCACAGATGTACCCTATTGATTTTCAATTGACTAGAGCGAGTACAGGGGGTCCTATAAAACTAGATATACTAAATTTTTGGTTATTGTTGGAGAAATTTCGGTTTGCTAGCACGATACATCCCCCGAAGTGTATACAAGTAACAATTTCATGAGAGAATATTGTTCAGGGCCACAGATGCGGAAAAGTTAGTTTTAATCTTTAAAACCGTTTATTTCCAATTTATTTAACCATTTATGGTCCATCATTTGATATTTCATTTAATTTAACCCAACATCTAATCATTATTTAGTTAATGGAGTTAAATTGAATGAAATGTCAAATGATGGACTATGAATGGCTATTTTGAAATAAAATAATCAAAATACAGTATATTTGAATATACCGCCAATCCACCAAAACCTAAAATTACAGAAATCTTTCCAACATCACTCAGTTGTTTACTCGACGGGCTCTTTAGCTGTGGTTGGTCCCTATAACACTAACGTTTTCACGAAAACACTTGAACATATGATGCGAATTCCCTTTTATGCCTTCTATCACCTGAAAACAGATGTCTCAAAGTAGTAATTTGGATGTTGAAAAGAAGAAAAGTAGTCAAAAAGTGGTTATTTTAGAAGGTTTGTTATGTTCTCCGCTATAAATTCATTCACAATGGTGTTTTTCCTTTCATCAAATATCTTTTTTTGTATGCCGCATAAAACTAGGATAATATTATTTATTAACTGTCCCACTCCTAGCACGAGTTTCGGTAGCACAACACGCGCAATGATTCAAAACAACTGTCAATGTCACTTTAACTTTTAATCGACTTTGATGTCCTTTTGTCAATTGGCTTTACTGGAACGCGACATTCCGAATCTGGTTAATCAGTTTTCATATCAAATTCCTGATGAGTATGGGATTAATCCACAACACTAAAACGCAAATTCTCTCAATAAAGTTGATTCACCGTAACATATGACATTTTCGGCGCTTCTGCACCTAAAGTTCCATTTTAAATGTCATGTTTGAGACAGAAATCGTGCAACACGTTCAAGAAGTACTGACAAAATGGAGAGAGCAATAATTATAATACCAAAAATTATAATGGATAAAATAAATCAAGTAAATGTTGCATTGTCAATAACAATCATAAATTCCTTTAACAAATTAATTTTCTAAATAAGAAATTGCGGATATTAAACGATAACCAAAAACTATTTGTAAACTCTCGAAAGTTTTAAAAGAATTAGTTGAGATAAACTCAGATATATCTATTATTTTCTATTTTCAAAATATTGTTTGGCTATCTCAAGAATCGTATAATATATTGAAATGTTAAGATTTCAGTTTTTGATTGATATGTGTATCAAAGTCTAGTCGTAAAATAAGATTCAAATTACTATACAAAAAGCAAGCCTCTATTTTTGAAATTAAGTTGAGTAATGTAATATTTTTAGAAATGTTTTTAAAATGAGTAACTGTATTTTAACCACTACGTTTTTTTTTAATTTTTGGATGAACTTCGAAATATGATGACTATGATGACCCATGAGGTACTGATGATAGTTTTGTTGATAATCTAGAAGTGATCTGCTTATATTAAAAACTGTACCAATATATGCTGAAATCAACTTACATTCAATAATAAGGGCTTGCTTTTTAGAAAGTAATTATATTGGTCTACAGGGATGTTTATGGTTCCTTGTAGTCTATATGTGAAATAAACATATTTTAGAATACTTTATATACTTATATTTTTGTGACATAGTTTTGGGAACTATTGTAATTTATAAAATATTCCTCGTAAAGTCTTACTAATATATTGAGACGTCTATATTCAATTTTACGAAAAATATCTCTTTATTATGTATAAAATATCTTAGATAACTAACACATTCAAATACTCAACAACGATTTAATAAAAACCGAGATAGTGCTTCACAAAGAAAGAAGCCACCAATAATCATTAAATATCAAAAAATTCAACTAACCATAACTGTTTCCGATCGAGTTCTGACTAATGCATCCAAAGACGAATCTAGATAATCAATAACATAGTCGCCGCAACAGGCGGGATCCATATATAGAGGAAAAAATAATTATAGTGATGAAATAGAAAAAAAAATTTAAACCAATATAATCATGGATAAAATTAATGCAAAACTTAAAATTTTAATTATTTTTGATTTAGAATCACTCTTTTAATTTTCAACCTATTAAAATGATTCTTTTGGCACATTGTAGAAAATTTAGAAAATTCATTGAAATTATCACATGCATTTTAAATTATTGTAAAAATAAATTGGAGTATTTAATATACCAGGTAGAATGGAACAGTATTTATGTATCGTAAACTCTGGGGTAAACTGAAGGCTACAAATTTTTTCTTTACAAATGATTAGAAGTACTATATAATTCTCGATATTTTGTTCTTAATATTCCAATATCCTTCTTCTCTATAAAAGATAGTTTTTTTTAAAGAAATGTACATCAACATGACTTCGGACCGACGTTTTTAGGATGGTATTCCGAATAGACTCAGCCGGTATGTTATTTGATTCCTCTCTAATTCTATCTTCTAGATTTCCAGTATTCGCGAAACTAATATGATTGACCTTGTCTCTCAAATATATCCAAAGAAAGTACTCTAGTTGCGTTAAATCTTGGGATCATAGTGGCCATTCAATTGTACCGCGTAGTTCAATCCAGTGTCCTACAAATATTCATCGATATATTCTTTGGTATTAATACCAAAAAAAGAGAGGGGGAGTGTCCCGCTAAAACCATAATGTTTCACTGGGGATATCTGGATCTGATTCGTTGAAAAACATAAGTGATAGAGCAGGTATTAATTCAAATATGAAAAGTTTAAGTTGCGTTCAGCTGCAAGGTTTTCCTCAAAAAAGTATGTTGTTGATTATACATTTACTTTCTGAAAACGTTGCTTATGAGCCTAACATATCCAGTGTAGGTATTCCTGACTCTAGACACGATAATTGTGCCTGTTAACTATTACATTCAAATAAAAAATAGTTCAAATTGAAAAGAGTATATTCAGTGGAAATCCATTATTGTCGTCATATCGGTTCATCAGTTCCTTATAAAATTGCATACGCCTGTTATAATTATCTTCCAAAAGCTCTTGATCTAGATATATCTTATATGGGTGGTATTTTTCTGTTTTCAAAAACCTCCCAATCATTCGTTTAGTCGATTTTGGGCCAATGCACTCCTTATCTGCTGCCCCCTCATATTATTATGGAGGTTTTCTTCCCGCGTTCATTCACCATCTGATATTAGAGATCTCAACTATCTGTACAGAATGAATGTATTAACCCAAGAGCAAAACTACGATACATTTTCAAGAAAAGGTAAATTTTTACAGTTGTTTAGTTGTATCACATGGGCATACATGTTCCACGTGAAAATAAATGTCAGAAGTGTGAAAGAAACAAAAGTTTTCCAGAATTACTGAAAACTGAGACTAAAACACAAATTTATAATAAACACATCGAAGAAAAGGAAGCAACAAAACAAGTATTTTTAAGAGATCAACAGAAGATAAAACATATTTGGTAATGAGCTTCGATCTACAGAGAGTATTAGCAACTCCTCATTACGACAATTTCTTGCTAGGGTTTTCAAGAAAATACGCTCTTTACAATTTATCTGTATATGGAACACATCTAGAAAAGGCATTTGTTACCTATGGGAGAGGAAAGATGACAAGAGAGGCAGTTATAAAATCTGTACTAATCTACTACATTATTTAAAATAAGTGAACGATGCCAAAACCTGGAAAAAAATATCAATGTATTGAGACAGAGAAAATTTTTTGCAACGCTGAGATATTTTTTAGACAACTACGTCGAAGAGATTAATTTGACTTACCTAATAACCGGACATACCAATATGCCAATAGATTCAATTCATGCTGTGATAGAGAAATTTGTGAAACACAGAACTGTTGAAGCTCCTTCCGAATGGTCAACAATAGTTCGAAATGCTAGAATCCATCCAGAACCATATATTGTTGTGAAATAAAAGTTTTCTGATTTTTTAGATTTTAAAACTTTAAATACTGTCACTAGGCTAAAAATCGCACAAATAAGAAAAGTCCAGTTTTCTAAATATGATTATAATATTAGAATTCGGTTCTTAGTCCGGCAGAAAGTGACGTAATAAATTTCGAATTAAAACCTGTTTCCCCAAAACAGGCATACCAGAATAAATTACCAATTTCTTTGTTAAATTACGAAAATTTAAAATCTTTATGCGAAAAAAATACAATAAAACCCCAATACCATATTAAATATTTTCCGCTTAAACACCTAGGTTCTGTTCGAGATGTCCTTCTGGAAACCGACATTGAAGATGATGATGATCAATCTTCTTCTTCCACTGCTTATCCATTAATGGATGTTTGCGATCCCATGTACCCACTCTTCTTTATTTCTGATAGTGCCGAATAGGTATCCTACTGTTCTCAGCCCTGTCCATTGTCTCACGATTCGGAGCCATGACATCTTCCTGCCGACTACTCTCCTCCCCTCAATCTTTCCCTCGATTAATAATTGTGGGAATTGGTATCTTTCATTCCGTATTTTTTGGACTAGATATGCTGTTTTTCTGCGCTTGATGGTTTCCAGCAATTCGCGTTCTCTTTTTATCGATCTTAGGACCCCCTCATTCGTTTTCCTGGGCGTCCATGGCACTTTCAGTATTCGCCTATAGGTCCAAATTTCGAAGGCTTCAAGTCAATTAATGGTGTTTACTTTTATCATCCAGCCCTCCATACCGTACAGTAACACTCACCACACGTTACATTTCACAAATGTGATTCTCAAGTCGAGGTCAAAATCGGTGTTGATAAGAACTTTCTCGAATTTCATAAATGTGTTTCGGACAATTTTGATTCGGCATTTGATTTCTGTTTCGGACGTCCAGCTTTCACATAGCCACGTGCCTAAATATTTAAATTTATATACTCTTTCAATGGGGCATCTGTTGTTTGTTAGGCTTGTATTTTCATGTTCTTCCGGCTTGCGAGAAACTATCATGATTGTTGTCTTCTTGGTGTTGATATTGAGGCCCAAGCTTTTGCTACTATCGCCCACGGCATCAAGAAGGTCCTGCAAGTATTTCATATTGTCAGTAATTAGGACTGTGTCGTCTGCGTATCGTATGTTGTTGACCCACACTCCGTTCACCATAACACCCAGGGCGCGTTCCTCGAGTGCCTCCTGGAAGATGTTTTCAGAGTATAGATTGGAGAGGAGTGGAGAGAGAACGCATCCTTGTCTGACTACTCTAAGGATCTTTGTCGGGTCTGTGTTGTTCATTGCTAACCTTGACTTCGGTTGTTTGGTTCTAATAAAGGCTTTCTATCAATAGATCATCATTATTAGTTAATGTTTTTATTTTTCCTATGAAAATTTCAATATTTTTTAAATTATTTCCTAAGAGTTTTTGAATACCGGTAAACTTGGTATACCATTTTCAACAAAAAAGTTGCGTGATAAAAGTATTTGTAATATTTTTAAGTGTTTCACTCTATTGGCACAAGCTCCACAAATCAGTAAAGTACACTTTAGTTTTGATTTAGAATAAGATCCACTTAAACGCCATTTGGTACACCTAATGGTCAATCCGATTGACATAAACGCCAATACCTTAGTGGCATAAACACCGTCGACATAAAACGATTTGGAACAAGCGACAACATTCTAATTTTTTTTTTGAATTGTAGTGTTATTTTTATGAATACCCACTTACCAAAAAAAAAGTGGAGATTTTTTTTCAGTTCTTCAAATAAAGTCAAACCGTTTATATTTGGATGGTTTTCTTTACCTCCTGAACAATTTACCAATTGGCGCCTGTGCCGTTCTGTTTTAATCGCGTCGATATATAAAGTAATTTTTCATGGTTTGATTTACATGCCGTAGACAGTTTGTATTGGGCTGGTGGTTTTTGTGCCGTTCCTGTGATTCCAACGAATGTTGATGCTAGGTTGCCTTATCAGTCTCAAATATGGTAAATCATGAAAATTTAGTGTTCTAACTGCCCAGGTTCGCCTGTTTTTAGGAAAATTCAATCTGATTTAAAGATAACCTACCGATATTAGGTTTTACCATTGCCTGGAAGTCTGCCAAGTAGGAGGTGGAGGACATTTTCAGCATCTGCTACGTTAAATCACTCGTCGATAGCACTAAAAAGATATTTTTCTCAGATCGTGGGAAAAGTGACACTATTTTGACCTGTTTTATATGCGCAAATCTTAACATTCCAGAATAGTGAGCAGTTGCAAAGCAATTAAGAATAACAGTGCGGTAATATTCTTACCGCACTGCTGTAGCGTACAGTAATGTTACAAATAGATTATTACAATAAAATGAAACAAAGTATGGTTTTAATTTTTGTAGGTATTGATAAAGTTGTTACAAAAGGATTAAAAGAAACATCTAATTTATAATGATTTTCTTGAACACAAATTAATAGTGGTTAATATTTACATTTATTGTACAACTTGTACAATTTGTAAATTATACTGGAGGGCAACGAGAATTTATAGACGTTGAAGCTGCATGGCTAATTGTTTGGTTTATCTCGTTTTGATCATTCTCATTTGAAATCAAGACAGGGGTGTTGAATATTTTATTAGCCACTTCTACTTTATTATTAAGTGATTCGTCAATATATTCTTCCGCCACATTCGAAGATTTCCATCCTCCGTGACACTTTAAAGAAAGAATATCAGCTCCAGCATCTACCAAATATGTTGCCGATGATCTTCGGAAACAATGTCCTGTATATTCTGTCGGATATGACATCTGTAAATAATTTGCAACAATTTGCGGCATTTTTCCAAATTGGTTCATTCCAATGACTGTCTTCCATCCTTTTCCCTTGTTGAATTAAAAAAAAATTTAGGATTTTCAAAATCATTAGTCCTAAATGATACGTACTTTCCATGAACATTTGAATAAGTTTCGTTAATGATAAATGATCTAGGTTTATTTGTTTTTGTTTCTGGTATTTTCACCAGTATTTTTGAACCAAAATCTTTTATATCCTCAATTTTCATTCGGACAAGCTCATCTCGTCGACACGCTCCTGCTATTCCAAATATTAGAGCTACCTAAAAAGTAATCAAAAATTGTATATTTCGTATTTTGTGAATTTTGAGTAATACTATTTTATCTATATCTACTTACTTTCGTTGATAAAAATATGTCATCTCGGGCCTTTAAAATGAATTTCTAAACTTGTTCCTGAGTTAAAATTTTGGATTTTTTTGGATTGTATCCTGTAGCTTGACGTTTTAAAAATGCTCGCAGTTTTTGGTACTGGGCAATATTAATATTATTTTCAACAGACAAAGTTGATCGAAGCATGGAATAATGTGCCCACAAAGTCGAAGATTTAATTGTTTTAGCCAATTCAGCAACATACGCCATCAGTACATTCTCAGAAAAGGATACACTGTTGTTTTCTCTGCAAAAATGCATGAAACGTTCGTATGCAAGTTCATACTTTTCTCTAGATTTCGTATTAGTAAATTAGGTGAAGCCGCGGTTCGCGGCTTCTACTAGTTGAGGGGGCGAATAAGGTAACAAATAATCACTATCAGTGTTCATGTTTACTAATTCTTTTTTAATTCCTCATGAAATACCAGTCAAACAAAACCGGCTAGAAAATTATTTTAATTTTGTCATAACCAAGTAATTTCCAGGGTTACCACTTCTATATTTCAATATGAACATAGAGAAACCTATCTAAACTTACCTGGTCACATCTTGGATTAAATACTTTTCAATTAATTTCTTAAATGTAAATCAACGATCGAAGAAAAAATAATATAACTAATTCGTAGGAAAATCATATTCCCAAACTCCTGTCTTACCAGACTCGTCGCTACGCTCCTCGTCTGGTAATTATAACAGTCGTTTGGGAATGTTATGCTTTTCCCACTAATTATACAATATACTATTTCATAATTCACGTCCACAAAGTTTACTTTGTGATATCGAAAACAGTTGCACAAAAGAACCATTTCAGCATCGTCTTTGGTAACGTTTTATACAGTTAAATGCGCTGCTTAAGTTATGGCTGACAAACTGACACTTTCTCTATAATTTTTCCTATTGTTTTCTATACACCACTTTAGAAACCGTCCATGTTCCTTCACATATTTTTGTTTAAATTTTCTAGGTGGTAAATAATTAACTCCATTATCAAACAATATTGTGAAGTTCTGGGGGAGTGCATGAGAATTCGCTGTTTAGATCCATATTCATAAACTACGAACTATGTATTAGTGATTTATTGGACATTTGAATTTTAAAATTCTGTCAACTGTAATTTGTAAGGCGAGGGTAACCAACATAAATAGATGAGCACAAAAATCCCTAATAGCAACTTTATTCTTATTAAAAACATTTTTGCGCCTTCATTATAAGAAGTAGTATGTGAAATTCGTATCACAATGTCTTTTTGCAGTACTCGTGCTTTGCGTAACTCACCGCTTCGCGGGTCTTTATGCAAACCGCACTCGTACTACGAAATGAGTCATTGTGATACTTGTTTCACCATATTTTATTGTAACCATTTTGTTTTTAAAAGACTTCTTTCTCATTTGATGATAAGATTCCTCTCGCCTCATTGAACATTATATCGAGAGCATCAATATTTCTCTGGTACCTACTTGACTTGCGCCAATTTTGTAATTGTGTTCCATATGGTCTTGATAACACTCTGCTTGTAATCACTACCATCAATTTTTCTCATATTGAATGCCCAGTCTTCCAAAATTATTGCTAGTTTTTCGTTGCTATTATCAGCACCTAGCTTGTAGTTAAGATCCACACAGAACGTCATAAATTGTTTCCATATGTATGATTTCGATTTTTTCATATTACTTGGTATATTTTCATCGATATTCTGGTTAGGTTGTGAAACTGTCGGTATCTATGGTTATGTCGTTAAAGACACTAATCATAATTTGAAAACAGCTCGTGTATTCGCGATAATACCAGTTGTTTTTGGATTTTGATTGATCAGATAATGTGAAAATTTTGATATGATTGATACAGTCCCTACAATATAAAAAAATTTTGAACTCGGAATCTGTCTTCAATTATGTATGGGAAATGGAATTTCATGTGTGAATGAGCCGGAAATTTTACGTGAGGTTCAAAAACACGTAGATATCAACAACACAAAGCATTCAAGAGTGGTTGATATGTGGTGGGAGATTTGAATCGCTATTAGCTTTGTTCGCACATGCAAATCCCGGACTAGTTGAAAATTTTTTCCTGCGCAAGTGCGGTTTCCAATATCTCTGTATCTGTAAAGATTTGAAGGGTGGGTGGCCCCACAGCACTTAGGCCACAATTGGCCCATTGTGCATCCTTCTGAGGTTCAAAACTTCTTTCTAGCTCGTCATCCAGCCTACTTCCTTGAAGTAGGCGATAACGTCGCCTGAATTAAGTTCCCTCATATTGGCGTATGTTAGCCTGTACTCGCCGAATACTTGAAACCTAAATTGAGAGAGTGTCTGACATTCGCAAAGAATGTGTTCGACAGTCTCATCTTCATGTTCACATCCTCTACAGACTGGGGTGTTAGATAAACCCAGTCTGTGAAGGTGTTTTCGTAGGTGGCAGTGACCAGTCAGAATTCCCATGATTGTTCGTAGGTTCCGCCTGTTCATAGTCACGTATTTTTTGGCTACTTTGCTGTGCGGGTACTGTAGCAGTTCCTTGGCAAGCCTGCAGCCTTCTGCGTCGTCCCATCTACCCTTGAACTTATTAAGGGAGTGTTCCTTTAATAGGTCGGCCGTTGCTTACGCCGATAGACCAATGAAAGTGCCAGGTCCCAAGAGTTTTTGGGAGGCTGCCTTCTTGGCTAGCGAGTCTGCAATACGGTTTCTTTTCGATTTCTCATGGCCCTTGATCCAGCCTAAAGTGACCGTGTTGTTGTTACAGGCTTCGATTAAGGCCATGTGACATTCTAGTACTAGGCCTGATGTAATACGTTGTCTGTTCAGGGCTAGTAGTGTTTGTCTACTGTCCGTAAGGATGTATATATTATTACCTGCGGTCTTCCTTTTGGTAATCTCTTTAGCAGCGATGCAGATAGCAGTGAGCTCTGTTTGAGCAACACCTGCATTGCAGCCCATTGCCCATTTTATGTTTAGATTCAGGGATCTGGAAAAAATACCACATCCTGAGCCTACATTGGATTTAGACCCATCTGTGAAGATACGGATTGCGTCTTCTTCCAATAGGTCTTGTGAGTTGTTTTTAAAGATTACCTTGTAGGGCCTGTTGAAGGCATATAGCGGTGGAATCGAGTCCGTATTGGCCTGCAGCAGTGGGATCTCCCTGAGGGCCTCATGCCACAAGTTACGTCTCAGTTTACCGGATCCTACATCAGGTTGTATACCAGTAGAGCGCAGACGTGCCATGGTCATCAAAACAACCTCCTTGATGTATATGTCAAGGGGAGTGAGACCGAGGATTACCTCCATAGCTCTTGTTGGTGTGGTTCTCATGCCTCCTGTTGTGTTGAGGCATGCTGTTCTTTGGATTTGGTCCAGTTTACGGACGACTGTCAGCTGGTTTGCCTTAGCTCCCCAGGCAATCGCACCGTACGTTAGCATAGGTCTGATGATGGCAGTGTAGATCCAGGCAGCAACCTTAGGTGACATTCCCCAGGTGCGGCCGATGGTTCTACGACACTGCTCATAAGAAATATATGCTTTTTTAACTCTGTTTTCTAATTGGGAGTTCCATGTTAACTTATTGTCAAAGGTGACCCCTAAATATTTCACCTCTGAAGAGAAATTAAGTTTGGTATCTAGGAGCTTTGGGGCTTGATGTTTTGCAAGCTTCCTTTTTTTCGTGAAGAGGACCATCTCAGTCTTTTTTGGATTTATTGACAGCGAATGGTCTCTGCACCATTGTTCTATGATATTGAGGGCCTCCTGCATTAAAGCGCAGAGTGTCTCCTCGAATCTTCCTGTTAGCAGAATCACTAAGTCATCTGCGTATGCTATTGTGTAGTAGTTGTTATCATTGAGGTGGCTGACCAAGGAGTCTAAGACCATGTTCCATAGTAGTGGTGAGAGCACCCCTCCCTGTGGACAACCTTTTACAACTAAGCCTCTGATGGTTACATCATCTACACTGATTTTGATTGCTCTTTTTGAGAGCATGTTATATATCCAGCCATTTATGGTTTGAGGGATATTCTTATTGGAAAGTGCATTTGTTATTTTAGGAAAAGTGGTTCCATCAAATGCGCCTTCTATGTCTATGAATACACCCAGGGTGGACTCCTTATTTTCCAACGATTTCTCGATGCGGCTCGCCACGAGATGAAGAGCCGAATCCGTGGATCTCTCTGGAGTGTATGCATGTTGATTTGGATGCAGTGGATTTCGTGTTATCACCACATCTCTTATGTATCGTTCGCACAGCCTCTCTAAAGTCTTCATTGTAAACGATGTGAGGCTAATGGGTCGATATGCTTTTGGGATGGAATAGTCCATTCTTCCTGGTTTTGGTATGAACACAACTTTGACTTCTCTCCAACCTTTTGGAATATACCTCAGTGCCAGTGAGGATCTGAGGATTCCTACCAGGTGCGGCATTAGTTCATCCAGGCCCCACTGAAGTAGGGCTGGATAAATGCCGTCCGTTCCCGGGGATTTAAAGGGGGAGAAGCCTAAGATGGCCCACCTCAGTCTGTCCGCGTCGACGATCTGTCGTGATAAACGCCAGTCATCGTCCGTCGGGTAGTGATTCTCCTCATCCTCCCAGGCCGCCGTATTTGTGGTTCTGGAGTCAGGGAAGTGAGTTGACATCAATAATTGTAGACTTTCCTTTAGGTTGGCAGTTTTAGTGCCATCCTCTCTGGTTAGTATACCGATATGATGGTGGGGATCTTTTGAGAGGGCTTTTTGGAGTCTAGCTGCTTGGGGGAAATCCTCGATTTCCTCGCAGTAGATTCTCCATGCCTCTCTTTGCTTTTGTCTGATGACTTTTTTATACTCTTTGAGGTGAGACTTGTATGAGTTCCAATCCTCTTTGAGTTTTGTTCTTTTTGCCTTATTGAAAGATTTCCTGGCCGTCCCCCTGATCCGCCTGAGTGGGCAAGACATCTTGTAGGCATTAATAATGGAGTTTCGAATTGTTTCATGATAACTTTCCAAATCTCCTTTATTGTTGGGCAACACATCCTCGACTCCTCGCAGATCCCCTTTCAAGCAGTGGACATATTTTGTCCTATCCGTTTTCCTGGGGTCGCGAGTCATTGTGGAGGTTGTGAGCGCAAGTTTTATTTCGAATTTTATCCAGCGGTGGTCCGACATTGAAATATCATCGGATACATGCCAGCCGGAGATTTTATTCGAAGTATTAATAGTAGATAGGGTAATATCTATTCGCGTTTGACTACGAGAGTTAATAAAAGTTGGTTCAGTACCTATATTTAGAATGCAAAGATTCTTGTTAGTTATATAATCATAAAAAGACTTACCTCTAGTGTTAATATCTTTGCTGCCCCAGCTTACGTGGTGAGAGTTTGAATCGCAGCCTATTACCAGTTCAAGCTTCTGGGTGAGACAGTGTTCCACAAGGTCCTCCAGCTCCTTAGTTGGTGGTGGTTTAGCTGCGTCTGAGGGGAGGTATGCGGATGCCAGTATTAACACTTTTTTTTGACCTTTCTGTGCATATTCAACCTTCACTACCGTTAGGTCGGAGGACGAAAAATGCGTCAGTGGGTAGGTCTTAAAATTTCTAGGGACGTATATGGCCGTCCTAGGTTGATGATTGCTTGGAAAGCTGAAAATTAAACCTTTTGGATTATTTAGACCCATGATTTTGGTTTGTCTTATCCAGGGTTCTTGGATAAGTGCTATTGTGTCCTGCATCACATCCAGGTGGCGGCAAAGTGTTGCCGAAGCCACCTTTTTGTGTTGAAGGTTGCACTGTATGAATCTTACCTTTTCATTGTCCATCTCGGCTTGATGGTGGTGAGATGGATATTTCTTTTAGGCCATCTCCACTTCCTCACTTGGAGGTGTGTTGACGTCGCCTGTGTCCTGGCTTAGAGCTGTTAGTTCTGCCAGGAGAGTGTCAATCGCCATCTTGGAGGATGGTTCGACAGTCTCCGCAGAAGCAACAGCTTCTTGGAGTTCCTCGGGTGGGAGAGAGGGGTTCGTGCTCGATCCCTTCCGTTCCGGGTCCAGTTTCTTTGTTTTGACAATCAATGAGGTGAACGCGTAGCTCATCCTCATTGATCGTTTTTTTAGGGCACCCATTTCCTCGTCTCTTACGCCAAAGACGAATAGGTGTCCTTTGGGGTTGACCTTTGCTTCGTGGTGGAAGGAAAACCAATATGTCCGTGACTGATTTCTGGTTCTTGTGATCTACGAACGGATTATGGATTTCACCTGTCAATTCAAAAACCGGAAAACGACCAAACTATAAACATAACCTCTCTGAATCTGATTTTTTTATTTTCCTTTTATCCATAAAATTGCTTCACTCAAACTGTTGTATTAGTTGAATCTTAATTGAAAAATATGGATAGTAAGTTCTTTCAGACTAGCCCATTATCTAGTTAGTTATCTATGAGCATTTTGTTTTAGATACAGAACTGTCCAAATTTATTATAATCAATACCACCGACACTTTCTTTAATAATAACCCGACAGCATCTCAGATTTCAACGGAATGTAGAGAAAACACATATGCAACATATATTAGTGGCAGAACCTTTTGTGTGGACCAGGGAAAATACTATAAAACTAATAGATTTATATAGGAAATACAGAAATCAAGTTGGTACATTCCAAATTAGAAATTTCAAGAAAATGTGGGAAATAATCTCTTTAGAACTAAAATGAAAATTTAATCTTATTGTATCTCCTTCAAATTGTGAGAATAAGTGGAGAAATTACAAGAAATACATTGATAAAAAAAATCAAACTGGGGGTGGCAGACCATATTTTGAATTTGTAGATGAGATGGAGGATATTTTGGGAAAGAAAAAAAAATTAAGCCCACTGTGGTTCTCTCCACTCAGAGGCTGAGATAGAAGCTGAATGCTCGAACATTGAGGGAACTAAGAAAGAATCAATAGGGCCAGTATTTAAAAATGAAAAAAATAAGCCTTTAGCCAAAACGCCAAGAATAAGAAATTCCCATGAAATCATGGAAGACATTAGAAAAGGCAAAGAAGAGAGACAGAAAGAGAAGATGAATATTGAAAAAATAAAATTTGAGAAGTTGTGTCAGCTAGAAGTAAATAAGCAAAAACTAAAAAGAGAAAAGAATGATATACTGAAAGAAAACAATGATCTCCTGATGGAAAGAAATGAGTCTTTTTTAAAAATATTGTGTAAGTTTTTCATATGTTAGCTAATAAAATGAATTTTAAAAAAAAAAGAATTACAATTTTTTTACTGAATATGGGTGGATATTTTCTACAGACTCTTAACATTTTTCTGTTAATATGCCAAAGAATTTATTTTTAGTTTTGCCACCCTACCTGATTTTAAAAAATAATCTACATTACCTGACCTGTCATATCCTGAAACTACATAAAAATAAGTATTTCGATTTGTCCAAACTATAGAAAAACAAATTCAAAATTTGTCACTTCATTTATCAAAAAAATACTTGTTGAATCCAATATTAATTCACTGGTAAATTATTAGCTACTTCAGTTCGCATTTGAAGCCCGTCACGATGATCTTCAGCTGGCAGATGATAGTTGTGTTCTTCAAGAATTTGCTTGTTAACTAGAGACAAATGATTTCCATCAAGAACAAAATTGTCATCTAATGCCAAGTTTTGAAGAACACAACATGCTCTAATGAAATTGGCAATATATTCATCTTTTCTAAGCTTTAGATGGTAGAGTTGCCGAAATTTTGGTTTGAGAATGCCAAAGCAATGTTCCACAATAAAGCGAGTCCTTGCCAATCTCACATTATAATTTATGGGGGGTTAATAAGTGCCCTAAACAAGGGCATCCACTATCACCCAGAATATAGTTTTCTTGGCATTTTTGTGGAAGGGTTTTAGAGAGTGCAGAAGCTCGAAAAACCCTGCTGTCATGGACAGATCCAGGAAATCCAACTACAACATCCCGTATTTGCCTTTGGTGATCACATACAATCTGTAACTAAAAAGCAAAATATATTAAGTAACTACATTGCAAATATTGAAACCAAATGAAAATATTAAAAAAGTATGATTGGGGAAACAAATACCTGCATTCAATAAAATCCTTTTCTGTTAATATAAGAATCAGGGTCTTCCTGTGGTTTGTCGATTCTAATATGGCTACCATCTATTGCGCCTATGACTCTTGAAAATCCATTGGCTGAAAATTGTTGCCTTATATGCATTTGATTTTCAGGTGTTGGCCAAGTTATGAGATTAGGAGACAGATTGCTTAAAAAGTAAGTTGTTCTCTCCACAACCTTCCTCAATGTGCTGAGTGCAATGCCAAATCGGTCAGCAACATCTCTATAGGATGCTGATTCATGTCCAGCGAACCACAAAAATAATATGGTGAAGTCATAGGCACTCAATTTACCAAACTCACCCCTTTGGTGAAAGAAATACTTTGACTGCTCTAGTCTTTCTGCTATTTCATTTGCAACTCGTCGACTTACTCGAAAGTGTTCAATGAACTCTTTTCCATTATACTGCGGTACAGTTACCTCTAAATAGTCCTAATTTTTATGTTTCAGCTCGTTAAATCTTCCGAATAACTCATCGTCACTCGATGAAGAGCTTAGATAATCATTTTCGAACATCTAAAAATAAAAATCTTACATTAACACAAATAATGCTTAGTAAGAAGCACATATCAATAAAGAGATGCGAGAGAGTGAGACATACAAACTGCTTCGAAACTATCATACAAAAAAAATATTTGTTTCTATTTATTGTGTATCTTTATAGTTAAGAGAGAACTTGTTGGTTTTAAACTATAAACATATTAGATATTTTCAACTCACCATTTTCCACTGTAGCCTCCTCATACCAAACACCAAAACATAACATAATAGATTCAAATCAACAATAACCATAATTTTAGACTAGTACAAGTCCCAAATCAAACAAATATACATAGAAAAGTTTCCACAAAATCAAAATACTAATTTAGGTTAGTTTGAAACAAAACCAAACCTTTTGAACTACTGTAATTCAAATAATGTAAATGCGCAGGTCTCCAACTCAAAATTTCCTACGAGTCCGCGGATTTTTCTGAATGTCAGAAATAGGTTTCCAACTACAATATTTTGCTCTGCGAACGCCTGACGGTTTGTCAGCAGTTAGGAATTTTCGTTCTACGAACGCCAAAAGACGAGTGCTCATGCATCGGACAGTTTCTGATAGTTTCTGACTGCTCTGCGAACAAAGCTATTATCGGCCACCAATTAACGCAAATGTGAACGAAATGACTGAAATTAGTCATAGAACATTTTTGCTTGATTTGTGCCGAAAGATCTGAATGTTCTAGCTACAGTAGATGCCACTGAGAATGAACAATTAATATATTTCATCAATATTTTCAACTTTGATAACTTTGTTCCCCATATAAATTAAATTCGGTACTGCACAGCTATAAATCTGAATAACAAAATACCAGCAATAGCGGTTAAAAGAATTTCTAAAAATATCTAAATGCGTCTAGGTAATATCAATAACTTACTATAAATGATTATCGGTTTTCGGAATAACTTTTTTATTGAATTTGGCGACCATCCGAAATTCGGAGAAATTGTGCTGCCATAGACTAAATTAGTGGAACGATAGATCAATAAACTAAGTTGTTGACTGTTATTGTTTTGAGGAAATTGGTTTGTCAATGTTAAGTCCATTATCGACAATTACGTTTCATCCCACAACCTTCGAATTTTAATACAGTAGATACATTATATGATGGGAATTTGGAAACATTGTTGTTTAGTAGACAAAAATGGGGATTGCATAAGTTTTCTCATCATTTACAATTTCCATCTTTAACAATTATTACACTGTACAAATTATTAACAAACAATTCAGTGACGAGAAAAGATGATAATTATTATATTCATTATAATATCACTAGATACTACCATACTGACTGTACAGACTGACCCAAATTCATAGTTTTTTTCCAAAAACAAAGTGGGATAACGAAAAAATTATCCCTGTTAAGACCTATTAGTTATTATGTATTTATTAGAGCGATAAAAAGGTATTAGGTAGTACAGACGAATAATACGTGTTCTTCAAGTAAAAAAACGAAAATTATTGTGACTATATCAACAATAATAACGGAAACCCTCCACTATACTAATCTTAATTTACGGAGACGTCAATCCAAAACAATAATACACGCTTGATCATGACTATTCTCGTCACCCATTGGTCTAATTCTCCATGATTTCAATGGTTGTATCGGCAGTGGGTCGGTTTAGCAGATGCGGATTAATAAGAGTGAAATCAAGTTTTTTACATTGTCTCTCTGCGTCGTAAATTCCTCCTTTTTTTACATGAGTCATCTTGGTATTACAATATGGATATTGGTAACAGAAGAGCAGATAGAAAGACTGGAAAGAGAGAAGAAACAAAAAGAAATAACAAAAATAATTCAATGAATGAGTGTGGGAATAGTTAATTCAATAGATGATGGTGAGGAAGGACTGAGTAGATTCTCGACGAAATAACAATAAACGTAGATATGTAGATAGATATATGTAAATAGAACTTGAGAAAAAATAAATATATAAGGTAAGAGGGGGAAAACATAGACCTATCTTCATAATTTCTTTTTTATTAGATCTGATTTTTTTTAAATCTCTAATAATATCCTGAGACAGGCGTACTGTGGAGTAATACTAAGCAAAGATGTACGTGATGTTCTGATTTTTACTTTATCAAAAAATAATTTTTTTTAAATTTGTCTGGTGGCAATGTTACCCCATAGATAGTATAACATTGACACCCCATATAAATTGAAACCTTAGTCAATCTTAGGGAATCGTTAAGCAAACATTGACAGATAAATTTGTTATGTGGCCTTTTTAGGTACTTAGAAACGAACAATTTTCCCTTTTTTTCAAAACTAAGGACTTATTGGGTGAAACAGCCTAGAAACCTTGTTGTTTTTAAAGAAATCATATTTTTATTCTGAATAACACAAGAATGCAGAAACCTTATTATCAAAAACTTAAACTAGGAATTGTAATTTAAAAACATACAAAATATGTCAGAAGTGTTGACTAATTGTTGCGAGATGTGTGAGCGTGTTTAGAGATAATGAGTTATATGGTTATATAGATAGAAGAGGAATATGTGTAGAGAGATGTGGAA
Source organism: Galeruca laticollis (assembly GCA_963921935.1). Taxonomy (NCBI): domain Eukaryota; kingdom Metazoa; phylum Arthropoda; class Insecta; order Coleoptera; family Chrysomelidae; genus Galeruca; species Galeruca laticollis. The sequence goes on along the minus strand of OY998177.1, from coordinate 112,611,738 downwards.
GGTTGTATGTGTGACGGTTGCAATGGTTATCGGATTGAAATTGGGGATCGGTCTAGGTAGTCGATGTATATGTCTGGGAGGTCATCGTAGGCCCTAGCTAGTAGCCGTACTGGGGGGAATGGAAGCTTCCTCTTGGGTATTCTGCCAAGAGCCCGTCTGTTATCGATCCACGGTGTGAGGAGGGCGTTTTTCGAGATATCGTTGCCTGATTCGATAGTGCGATTAACGTATCGGGCTTGTAGGGTGTTTAGACGGGACGGAATGGGCGCAATATCGAGGTTGGTATAGACGGTATTACTGGGTGAGTAGGGTGCCTTGTATTGGCAGTATCTCAGAATTGATTGCTCACAAGATCGAAGCATTTTTACAAAATGGTCGGGAAGGGAGCAATAGACGTTTGCTCTATGGTCGATGATGGGACGGATATATGTCTTATACGTATGGAGTAGGGTGGTTGAATGAGTTCGTCCGAAGCTTCCGCCGAGCGCCTTGAGAAGATTAACTCGACGTCGGACTTTATTCAAAGTGTCCATGAGGTCGGCCATTAAGTTGAGAGTGTTAGTGAATCTCACTCCCAAATAAACGACTTCCCTGCGGATTTCGAGTCGATCTCCCCAGAGAACGAGGCGGAAGTTTATGGGTAGGAGTCGTTCGCTCGAGGTGTGAAGATGTTTGAACACGATGGCTTGGGTTTTTTGAGGGTTGAGAGTCACCCGCCATTTCCTGCACCAATTCGAAAATTGGGTCAGTGTTTTTTGGGATCGAATATTGAGAGAGCGAATGTCTGTGGCGGAAATTATTAGTGCGGTGTCGTCCGCATATAGTTGGATATTGTCTTGGGAATGTAGTGGAATTGGTGTGTCATACGTTTAAATTAAGCATAATAGTGGAGCAAGTATCGAGCCTTGCGGAACGCCACTTTGGGGTGTGAATAAATCGGATAGGCTGTAACCAACTTTGACGCTGATCGATCGGTCTGTGAGGTAGGAATATAATAGTTTTACGATTTGGTTTGGCAATCGGATGCTCAGTAGCTTTCTCGTATGCACCAACATTTCCTCTTCTTTATAGGTTAAAACTGTAGGACGTCCAACAGCTTTACACTTAAATTCTTTAAAATGGTTGACTGAAGTAGTCCGGTTTATGCCATAACGTTGAACGGATGCCTTAAAACTGTCACCATTTCTAACTGCTTTTTGCATAGTCTCGTGATCATAGGACGTGTACTTTCGAATATTAGGGCGTCTGTGTTTCTTTGTACGTGCCATCTATAACAAATTTTGAGACTCAAAGTTGGCCTAAGGATTACATTGTCAGTGTCAACGTTGGACTAGGGACTATCAATGACACTGTCAAACATAACCTTAGATTAATTTTCATAAAAAAAATGTTTAGTTTTACAAAATCACTAACTGATACAAAAACGGATTTGTAATATTAAAAGTAAGCTTCGGGCCTGTTGACTGAAAATTCACAAAGTTTTCTATGCAAATATTGGGAGCACGTTAAACATCAGCTGTTAAAAGCCTCCGTTATAAATCCTCAGGTTGCTGCGGAGCATGCACATTACGTCTATACAAAACCTTCGGATGGTAATAGAGCACCATAAAGAGAAAATAGTATGGCTACTAATGAAGTCACACTTTTGATTAGATTTAGAAATTGTGTCAATGTTATGCCAAGGTCAATGTTGGTCCGCGCTACCTTACATAAATATATAAAGAAGATGTACGAATCTCGCGCGATATGTAAACAACAACAACAAAGACGTTTATGGGTAATTCACGCAAAAAGAAAAAGGGTTACTGAAACAGAGTGGTAACGGCAGACATGCATGTTTCTGGCCCATTTGCCGTCCTCAGTACGGTATAACCAAATAAGGATGTAAAACTGTTGATCGAAACATGGTAAAACACAAATCAACGGATTTCTACAGGGTTTCCCTGCAAATGAAACTAGCGGGAAAAGTGATTTGCGTACGAGTTGTACACGATATTTTTTTCTACGACCACGTTTGTTATTGGAAGAAAAAGGTAATTTATACAGGTATTTTATTTGAATTTTGAATACAGAGTTATCCAAACGTGTGACCATTTTCTTGAAGGAGAAGGCAACTAATTTTCTGACTATATCTCGCAATTATGACGTTACATGGCTTTATTTTCAATGCAATGCAAACTATCCTCCTTGAATTGTAATTATAAGAATGAATGCGTGAGCTTAAGATCTTTCCATCAATAATATTATGAAACTATTTTTTTGATAATACCAACGAAATTGAAAAATCAATTATTTCATTTCACTATACACATTATATTTAATACTCTATTCATTATCTGGGGCACACTATTTTAAAAATCGTGATATCTTCATAGAAACGACATTAACTTATTAATGTCGGCATAATGGTGTTTGTGTATGTGAGTGTGCGTGCCGGATCTAATTGGGGCATAAACACATCAATCCATCTAGTTGACACTGGACATCGGTCTATCTGGACAACTCATTGCCCCGGAAGTAAAAGTGGACGGTAAGGCGCTAAATTAACCGACGACTACCCTTAAATAATCGACGTCCTCGGTTCGACTATGGCTGAATTGTCATGCAATCGTTTTTGCACGATATGATAAGCAATGATGTAATATACATAATGAATACATAGACTTATGAAAATTGATATTTAACGGGGGATAATATTGAAGCGAAGCTCTCATCAAATAACTTTGGCGTACTTGTATACCGTAAATTAGCAAATATCACATCCTTACTTGGTTATACCGTGCTGAAGAGACTTTGTGACAAATTTTACGGTTTCGGTTGATTATTCTGAATCTAAAAAGAAAAAATTAATTTCCAGTAGGTCAATGATAAACTTACATCATTTGGATTCTAAAATACAATGAAAAATTTAAAAAAACAAATTAGAAGCAGAGCCGTGGTTCACAAAAATAATTGTCATAATCTCAACCTTATCAATGGGGGGACTTTGTGACAACTAAAAATTCGCATGCAAGTCCAAAGTAGGCGTTTAGCAAGCCGAAAATATGACACAAATTAGGTACAAATGGGACTAGTTTTATTAGGTTTTTCTTAAATTGGCCCCCCTAGTCGTGAGCACATGTAACAGATGTGTAACAAAGTGCCCCCAAAAAAAATGTTTCATTGATTTTAAATGGTTTATTTGTCTAATAAATCATATAAAAATTCAAAAATTTAATACCTAACTGAGGTATCTAAAAAAATGGACTAAAACAAAATGTGACTCAAAAAATGAACTAAAATAAGGCAGGTACCTACCTAACTCAAAAAAAAACTCAATCCTGGTTTTTTATAGGTATTCGTTCATCTCAGGAACACGAAAAATCTCCCGTCGTGAAATCTGGAATTGAGTATTTATTTTCGGCTGTATTATGTCCGAAAATTCATACTTCATTTCGCTTTTTCTGTCAGGCCACTTCCAGTTTCCTCACATTTTTCCATGGTACTGACAGAAACCCCGTCATGATAGACATCGGTGACGACACCCGGAATTAAGGATCCTTCATACGGTAAGATCACATAGTGCCCAATCTTAGCTTAGCTTGTTACGATTAAATTATTTGTAAACACCTTTGTGGTATTAAATTGCCAATATCTCAGAAATTGATGATTTTAGGTATAGAGAATGCCTGATAAAAATGCAATCTTATAAAGTGTCTTTCCACTTTTTGAAATGAAAAAATAGAGAAAATCACGTGATCTACACTTGGCTCGCCCTGTATTCAGATGTAGTAAAATTCAGAAAATGGCACTGTGTCGAGAAATTAGACCAATATCAACATGTTATGTGTGCAAAATATTGTTTCGTTTGATTTATACAATGATTTTCACTTAAAATTCGGCATAACTTTTGATATACCCTATATACGTATATAAAACCCTACATTGTAAGTACTACGAATGTGAGCCCAATCTGAATTTGAAATAATATATAGGATGTCTCATTCAAGAAAAGGCATGTTTGTTCCATCCTGGTGATAGGGAACAAATGAAAATAATTTTGAAATGTGAAATTTACAGATGTCTACAGTTTTTGTATTAAGCTTTATTCCATATCTTCTATAATAACGGATATGTCGAACTTTGTCACACTAATGGTGCACCCTGTATGTACTAACATTATTTATTGCTGTTCGTGATTATCACTTCCATGAAATATATTCTCGTCGACCATCCAATTATTTCAGAGTACCTACTTTATAAACACAGTAAAATATACATTGGCAGCCAACTGATATTTCACTTACTGAAAAGCACTTCATAAACACAGTAAAATAATTTCAGAATGATAGCCAAGTGACTTTACAAATATTGCAAAGTACTTAATAAGCACACAAAAATGATTTTACCTACTACCAATATGTAATATCAAACATTATGATACTGATATGAGTTTCGTGATGAGATACTTTACCGCACTACTGCGGTAAAGTAAAATTAATTGGAATGAACGTGTCAAAGTTGACAGTTTGCAAAAAGAATGAGTGACAACTAAGACACATAAATCAACGAACCCATTTATTATGAATATAGACATAACACTAATAATAATATTATGAATTCAACCAAATTTAATGCATCAATTCATGAATAAAAAATTTAGTAGCTATATATTTTTTTGTTTTCTAAGGATGTTTCTACATATCCTTCAGCGACACTGCTGGATTTCCATCCACCATGTCTCTTCAAAATGTGCATATCAACACCAGCATCAGCAAGTAGGGATGCTGATAATCTTCTAAAACAGTGACCTGTATATTGTGATGGATTAGGTAGCTCCAGAAACGTTGCTATTTCATTTGGAATGTGCCCAAAAGTATTGATACCAATTGGTTGAGGAAAACATTTTCCATTTTTATATATAATAAAAAACCGGCAAGTAACACATATCGCACTCTCTACTGTCATGGAAAGTCACCTTTATTCTCACGCGTGCGGAAAGTAACTTACCGCACGGCTGTCAATAAGCCTTCAAACCCGTGAATCCTGTAAGATTATATATGTAATTATTAATTGCTCTTCCTTATTGATATTATTTCCATAAATCTGGACTAAAAACTAATTATTCATAAAACGTTAAGAAAAGGAAAAAAATTGTTAACGTCGAGAATCGAAACAAGAACCTTCCGATCATCATACCAGATACTCTTCCAACTGAGCTAATTCAGATTTGATTTATCGTTATCAGAGATATATACTTATATCTCGTGAGTCGATTAACGTTAATCAAATTATGATAGTTCTTATATTTCAATTTCATTAAAACAAAATTTAGATATTTTTGAGGTCTTAGTAATTAAGGGATAGCAACAAAATCCTAGAACTATTCATTTATTATTGTAACAATAACCAATTTACTTTTAATATTTACGGTTCCAAATAATTCAATTAGTTCCCCAATTGTATCTAATAAGTACTTATTGTCAGTTTTTCGAATAAACATTAACTATCGTTATTCCTTTATTTCACTATAAAAGTAATTGTAAATTTATGTGCACTTTTTATAGAAACAATATTCAAACATGGGATCCGGTCCTGATAACAGTACCGATACCAGCTCCTGTAAGCAGCTCTTACATATTCCAATCTCAAAGTAGAATAAACAAATAGTTTAAAGTGAAAACAGTATACTATTGTGCAGTTTGTAGGCAGTTCTAAATATACCTGTAAGTCAATAAATTCCATCTAGTAATATAAGAGATATTTGGTTTTAGAAATATTAATATATAAATAAGTCGCAGTCGGTTGTTTATAATACCAGTTTTTATTGTTCTCTTGATATCGGTCAGGTTTTGCCTGACCACATTAGGACAGGACTGTAGTTGGAAACTTTCTGCTAGTATCAATGTAAATCATTCTAATCATGACAGAAAATTTGGCGGAACCCCCTGATCACAGAGATCATTCTTTGAACCAACTTCAACTAACAAGTTTAGGGAGTGCTTCTGACCACAGAAGTCCCTCTCTTACACAATCACAAATAAGTTCTTCTCGATCTTATTCAAACGTTGCAGCTAACTCACTCTTTCCCTCTAAAGATCTAGGTATCCTATTTCCTTCTATTGATGGAGTTAAATTAGAGGAGTACAAACATCACTTTTGCTTCAAAAATTGCAAACAATAGAGTATGAATTTAACTATCAAACAAGTCAGTGGTTGATCACTTTATGGCAACATATTCTAGCATCCCAATCAACAATCAAGACATCCAGGCAAGACGACTCATTACACCAGCAAGCAGAATTACGTTATCCAACATCTGCCGTAGTATACCACACGGGACTTTAGAGATTGAATTGAAGAAGTTGGCTTTAAACCTTGTATCACCAGTAACTATCATAAAAATAGGAGTTTCCAACCCAGAATACGGACATATTTTTAAATTTCGGCGCCAGGTATTCACCTCTCCTCTATCTCCTGAAAGTAACATTCCTGAATCATTCACATTAACTTATGAAAATACTCTATATCGAATTTTCGTATCCGTTGATGGCCTGACCTGCTTCAAGTGCAAACAGCCAGGTCATATTGCTGTCAACTGCTGTAATGCACCCACCACTCCCAACACTTCCGAAAATAACTCAGAAAGTCCACCTAATCCCTCTGATAAGTCAAGTGGTCCTAAGAAAACTCCCAGTACAAAAGATCCTGTAGAAGCATCTCAATCTATTGTGAATTCACAAAACCAACATATTACAAATGATTTACCCTCCAAACCAAAAAAATCCGAACCAGTTCCGACCGGGAAACACCAGAAATTGCAGAAGAAGAAAATCCAACAAACAATATTTTTGTCACACCCGAAAAACCTCATCTAAAAAAACAAAGGCCCGATTTTGACGTATTGCTCAAACCAGAAAAAGTTTTCATGAATTCTCACGAACCACCCTTTGTTCTAAATTTGGACCAACTGGTGGATTTGTTCGCAAACAGTTACGATTCACCACACCCCGACTAAATTGCTAGAAATTACACTAATTACTTACCCTTACTTTGCTATATGTCACATGAAATTCATCCTTACTTGAAAGATAGAAGCATAAAAACCCGCTGTACCAAGCTGCGGAAAAAATGTGAATTTTTCGACTCGCAACTATCAACTGACAATGAAAGTGACGCGTCATCGGCAGTGAGCAGCTATTAATATCTTCCAATTAAATTTTTATATACACTCTTATTATGTTCAAAAACATTCTCCAATGGAATATGAACGGCATTTACACTCACCTAGAATCACTGCAATTACTTATGTCTGAACTAGATCCTTCTATTATCTGCATTCAGGAGACAAACTTTGCAGATAAAACTTACAGTAATAAAAACAATAACGGTTATTTCTTAAATAGGGTCGATTGTCTACGTGCAAGTGGAGGTGTTGCAATATATGTGAAAAAAGACATCAGCTCATCACTTATTCCTCTGCATACAGACTTAGAAGTCATTTACGTTGCATTACCTGGGGACAAAAATATACATATCTGCAATGTTTACATTCCATCTGACATAGAACTCAAGTCACACAATTTATCCAATCTTTTAAATCAAATTCCTTGCCCACGAATTATTGTTGGTGACTTCAATGGACATCATTCAACTTGGGGATCGCCATCAAATGATAACAGAGGTACTTTAATTTCGGATGTTATCGAACCACATAACCTAAATATTTGAAATAATGGACACCCTACACGTTTTAATACCAGAAAGAGTAAGTTTTCACACATAGATTTAAGCATATCGGATCCAGTTTCGAATATTAACATAACATGGAATGTTTTGCCCGATCTATATGGGAGTGACCACTACCCCAAAGAAATACATAACAGCTCATTCATTTCCATCAATAACCTTGGTAGGAACAAATGGAAGGAAAAAACTGCAAACTGGGGTCTATACAAACAATTAGTGGACAACTTTCTTGTTCAAACTGATTTCCAGCATAGAAACCAATCAGAATGGCTAGATATTCTAACTTCTTTGATCATAAGAGCTGCAAATATCTCTGTCGATAAATCCACTAGTATGTCCTCACAACTCAGAAAAGTACCATGTTGGAACCACACTTGCAAGGAAGCCATAAAACAAAGCAAACATGCTTTTAATAGACTTAAACGTCAACATTCTTCTGAAAACCTACAAATTTTCAAAAATTTGAGAGCACGTTACATTATTAAAAAATGCAAAAAAGACTCTTGGAAAAACTGCATCTGGTCTATTAGTGTAACAACCCCTTCAATGGAAATCTGGAACAATATGAGAAGGATTGCTGATAAATACTCTTATTTCAACATAAACTCCTTATCTATTCAAGACGAGACTATAACTTGTCCTGAAGAAATCTCGGAAAAACTCGCTGATACATTCAAATCACATTCAAGTGATGCTAACTACAGTCAAGAGTTCCTTCAGAAGAAGATCCAAATAGAAGCACAATTCCCCATTATTGTGACCGAACAACAAAACGACCCTCTAAATATGCCAATATCACTAGAAGAACTACAAAACGCTCTCAAATCCACCAAAAATAGTGGCCTGGGTCCAGATAATATACCAGTGATTTTTATAAAGAATTTACCTGAACAATCTATGCTCTATCTGTTAAAAAATTTTAACTACTACTGGCTCAACCAAAGTCTACCAAACTCCTGGAAAGAGGCATATATAATTCCAATTTGAAAAATAAATAACCCTCCGCACCTTCTCACATCATACAGACCCATTTTTCTCTCACATCAAGCATTGGTAAGTTATTGGAAAAAATTATTAATCATCGCTTAACGTTGTTCCTTGGAAAAAATTCTCTCTTATCCAAACATCAAACGGGTTTCAGGAAAAAACGCTCAACTTTAGATAACATAGTTGATCTAGAATCAGATATCCATGAAGCTTTTCTTAACAAACAACAGCGTATCCTTTGACATTAATCGAGCTTACGACTCACCGTGGCGGCATAATATCTTGAGAACTTTATCTGGGATGCTTGTATTCAAGATTTCTTCCAAAATCGTTGTTTTCGTGTACAAGCAAACAGTCAATTGTCACAATTAAAATCCCTGGAGAATGGCACACCCCAGGGATCAGTCATTAGTGTAACCCTTTTTTTAATAGCAATAGACAGCGTGTTATCAAATATGAATTATCCTTTAAAAGGTAGACTATTTATCAATGACTTAGTAATTTCTGTCAAAGCAGCAAACTCACCAATTGGAGAATTGGTCCAGAGAAACTAGATTCACCTTCTCCATCTCGAGAACAAAATGTCTAATGTTTTCTAAGAATCCTTTGTTGGTTTACCCCAACTTGAAATTATATAACGAAAACCTTCACTCTAATGAAAATCTTACATTTCTAGGAGTTATCCTGGACTTGGGAGTCCCACATCAATAATCTTATTACTAAATCTACCAATGGAATTAATATGTTAAGAGCATTATCGAATAAAAATTGGGGAGCTGATTCTGTCTGTCTACTTCGCCTATATCGTGCCCTGGACTCTGGCAGTGTGACATACAACTCAGATAAACAAAACGTCCTAAGTCGTCTTAACTCTGTTCAAAACGCTCGAGTCCTATTGACAGTTTGCTATGTGAAGCTTCTGAACTTCCCCTCCATCTTCGACGTTATTATCTAAGCCTCGCGTACACCGCATCAGTTTCCTTAAATCTAAATCATCCGGTATATTGAAATGCACTGTCAAATCGGCTTAGCTCTGAGTATAAAAAAGAAAACGAATTGATCTACCTCTATATGAGAGAATAAATAGATCCCTTATCTTATTTGATACCTCCATTCCTACAACTTTCCTGCTGAACCTTGATCCCATTCCTCCCTGGCTAACGAAACTTCCCTACTGCGATACTTCCTTATCAAATTTCAACAAATACGGAACAAATCAAGCCTTGATTAGAACATCATTTCATGAAAAAGTCTCCAGACTTAGTCAATACACACAAATCTACACAGATTCTTCGAAAATGGGAAAGGGAAAAGGGGTAGGAATTTAAATTATCGCTCCCAGTGCTGTTATTAGAATTAGGCTACCGGAAATGGCAAGTGTATACTCTGGAGAACTGTACGCAATATTTCACGCCTTTCGTCGTTGCGCCTTCAAAATGCGACATGTGCTTTTTTATAAATTATTCAGGAAAGGGCAAAAACTGTATATTTTTCATAGAAGTTATGGAATACGAACCATTTACTTAATTTAGCATTATATATTGCCTAGTTAACCATTTTAATGCGTATTATTTTAAAGAAAACAAAAATAGTAAATAATATAAATTATTACTTATTATGAAGTGCACATAACTGATTTTGGATGCGCCTTTGGCACACATAGCTACTTTTTACCTAAAATTATATAATGACGAATAGAAACAGAAGTAAAATGTATAGATATTGAAGTTGTATTAAATAACAAAAAAGTAGATGTAGTTATTTAGAAATGACCGTTTGCGACAGAGGGATCGTTATTTGATGCATGAAGTATGTTTTTATTATTATCTATAAAAGAGGTAGTTATGCATTACAAAAAAAAGCAGGTAAGTATAATGATGCTTTATTTAAGAACACGAAAGAATAGAAAATATTTTGGTAATTGCGAATTTTATTGAAAAAATAGGCTAGTAATTCATACAGTTAAAGAAACTACTCTGATTTTAGGTGGTCATAGTAAAGTTGGTAATCTTTATGCATGTAGATCTTCAATGTCTGTAAACTTTGAATCTTTTTTCTTCTAAATCTTCCTTGGTTCATGGTACAGATTTTTAGGCTCCATTTCATTCAGTTTTAGTCTTCTTTGAGGTAAGGTTTTCCACTCATCAGAATGTCGCAATTTATAAAATGTGTCCCCGTTCACATATCTCATCCCTCTGATATCGGTTACAGTTGGATCGCCGCTTTTTTTACCTGGACGAATTGAAGTAAAATTATTGGGTAATGCTTCATAATTTCTAAAAAATTAATAATCAACGTGATTTATAATGTATGGTTGTTTTTTTCGTGCCTGTCCCATTCTGTCAACATAGTGGGAGGGTGTGTATATAGGAGGCTGAAAAAGTTGTTCTAATGTTGAATGAACACTATCAACCTCCATAATAGTATGTCCTTTTTCTAATATAATTTGTTCAATTTCTATGGAACTTTTTTTGGTAAAATCTGATAAAGCGCTTGCTAATATTCGATTTTTATTTTGGTATGCACAACAATCTGAAATCAGAATAATTTTCTTGAACTGTGAATGCTTTTTCACAAGGTGTATTATGCAGCTCGTAAATTCGTTTGATGTTACAGTTCCGTTTTCTTCACTCCATACATAAAGGTGAATATCTTTATTATTGGAGATATAAAGAGTAAAGTTGTGAACTTGGAGCTTTTGGGACTAATATTGCTTTGAAACTAAGAGTTTCGGACAAAGTAAGATGCTTTGTACGTCCATGGTAACTACCAATATTTCATCGAAAATATTAGCGATGGCATCTTGCTTTGCCTGTCGAGCTTCTTCCTTCTTTATAATGTGTTCTTTATAGTCTTGCTCTGGTAAATTCCCTTCTTTAAATGAAACACAAGTGTCGCATTGATATTTTCTTGGTTTAAAAATGGAAACTCTTTCTCTTTTCAGCATTTCACAAAATTTCTTCCTCTCTACAGTATCTTTATCATTTTCTTGACACCATTCTTTATAAACAGTGTGCATATGATTCACTGAATTGAATGTAGACTCTACATAGGTACGAGAACTTGAAGCCCTACCATCATGACTTTCTACTTTTGGTAAAATGCTTAGGCATTCAGCAACGGAATCGGACTCAATTTTCTTTTTAGTTTTAGCTTGTTTTGTATCCTCGCATCTTCGTTTGTTAGTATTCAGATCACCATCAGGATTTAAATCTTTGTTGGCTGTAGGATTACTTTGTTGTATCCATCTGGATAAAGAATCCTTCTTCATATCTAAAGTAGCCAAAAAGAAGCCCCTACACACTTAAACTTTAATACCTTCCGATGTTGGTAAGAAGCAATCATACACGTGGTGTTTTTTCAGATGATCTAAGTTAGTATTTTTCCGCCTTCTTTTTGGCATTGTAAACTGAACCAAACCTTTTTAGTAGGCCTTCTTATATTTCCAATATTTCATCGACCAAAAGTGTTGGAAAATAGATTTTCTTGTATCTTCGCTTATTTTTCCGCACATATATGACCTTTTCGATTTTGCAACAGTTAAGTTGTGAATACACGTTTTTGATTTCATTATTCGGGACCTCGGTCATGTTTATAACCACGGTTTCTTTTGCCAAGCACCCTTAGAGTTTTGTTTGCTTCTTGTTTGCTGCCTTCAACATAATTTTGCAAATTACTGCCACTAGATGAATTATCTTCACTACTCTCTTCATCTTCTTCACTTTCCCTATAACTTCTATCTTTGTCAGCATCTTCCACATCTGATTGTATTTCTTCTTCACTGTTCATGTCAAACACTGTAGCCTGATTTTGTTCTACGTTCAAGTTGATGCTAACTTCATTTTGTGTAAGGGCTTTATAATTCTGACCCTATTTGTTGAGTGTTTCAAAAACAAGAGGGCTTTTAGAAGGTATGGCGTTATCGACGGGTATGGACGTGGAGTCGTCAAGAGGAATGGATGATAATATAGATCTATTAAGATTTATAGCTGTGGTATCACCAAGAGGCGTAGAGATGGTTATCGGATTTGGAACTTCTTGAACGTTAAATAATGTTTCAATAATAATATTTTCTTCAAACGTATTATTTGGAAATGGATTTTCATCATCATGCGTCTGTTCCACAATAGTATTATTTGCGCTACTAATGTTATGCAAGGGAAGCACACTAATAATATTATCCTCGTTAGTATAACTTTTTTCTGTAGAGTTCATTAGGAGATTTTCATCTTCGTCATGTTTTGTCATATTTTGTGCTAGAAGCAATATTTTTCTTGCCCTTGTATTCTCCATGATTGAAAAATCTATAAAAAACTTACCCTGGTTAAGCACAATTAGTCTCGAGCCAACCGCAAAATTATCTTTACATAAACGATCAATTTGTAATTCGATTCATTATTTAATAACTATATGTATTAATATTTTATTTTCCATTAAAAATAGTATTTTTTTATTTTATGAAACAAATTATTAAAACTTTTGTATGAGAGCACACAATTAATTATTTATATATTTAAAGCAAAAGAGTAACAACTACAAAGCATGCATGATATAAACTACAATAAGAAAAAATGTAACAAAGTAGATTTCATTTCCAACTGTAATTAAATTCCTTCTGAAGAGAATTTTTTTCAATCCGTTATGAAAAAGATTGACAACTAATAAGTAACATCAAAATAAAATATTAATAAGATTTTCTATCAAATATCACAACACCGCTCAAAGATGAATCGAATTGTGCTATTTAGTTTGCCTATCTTGGTATTTTTCTTTCTGCGCCCTTGGAGTTAAGGAAATTGGCCCAGTCCATGAAATACCTTGTATTTACAAATGACAACAACAATAGATTTATTATATTTGAGAAATAATAAAACTGAAGATTATACGAGGTACATAGTAAGTGACTACGTCCATTTCCTAACCTATATTAGCTAGTAATAATCTATGTAAGTACCAGACATTCTAGTTAAGGGTTGTTACTGCAGTAGCTGAAACTTCACAAGCGCCTATTCAATCAGAGCTTTTTGCTATGCTAGCAGAGTTTTTTGGTGGAAGGATGAAGGAATTAACTCCATGTGATACGTTATGGAATATATAGGAAATCGTAGAGCAGAAATAGTATATTGTATAATTAGTGAGAAAAGCATAATATTCCCAAACGACTGTGATAATTACCAGACGAGGAGCGTAGCGACGAGTCTGGTAATACAGGAGTTTGAGAATATGCTTTTTCCACGAATTATACATACTATTTTTTCTTCAATCGTTGATTTACATTTAAAAAATTAATTAAAAAAATATTTAATTCAAGATGTAATCAAGTAAGTTTAGATAGGTTTCTCCATGTTCATATTGAAATATAGAAGTGGTAACTATGGAAATTACTTTGTTATGACAAAAGTAAAATAATTTTGAAGCCGGTTTTATTTGACTCGTATTTTATAAGGAATTAAAAAAGAATTAGTAAACATGAAAACTGATAGTGATTATTTGTTACCTTGTACGCCTCCTGAACTAGTAGAAGCCGCGAATGCGGCTTCACTTAATTTACTTCCGGCGAAATCCGGAGAGAAGTATTAACTTGCGTACCAACGCTTCATGGATTTTTGCAGAAAAAACAACAGTGTATCCTTTTCCGAGAATGTACTGATGGCGTATGTTGTTGAATTGGCTGAAACAATGAAATCTTCGATTTTGTGGGCACATTATGCCATGCTTCGATCAACTTTGTTACAAATAATATTAATATTGCCCAGTACCAAAAACTGAGAGCATTTTTAAAACGTTAAGCTACAGGATACAAACCAAAAAAATCAAAAATTTTAACCCAGGAACAAGTTCAGAAATTCAATTTAAAGGCCCCAGATGACATATTTTTATCGACGAAAGTAAGTAGATAGAGACAAAATAGTATTACTTCACAAAATACGAAATATACAATTGAAGACTTTAAGTGAATATTGGGCTGAGTGCCATAAAAATATAAATTAGGATTTTTACTAAAATGCGTGCTAAGAGCCAGCGCCAGTAACCTGTATAACGGGCGAAGTGAGAAGAGTGTATTTTATAGTTCAAAAGTATCCGCAAGATAGAGTCTGTGTAATTTGCAGTCCTGGTTTTTGTAAATAACGGGCTATGTGCCACTTGTCACGACCTTCACGTCGTGCGTATATCTACGGGTGTATATGTAAATCCCATATAAATATGGAAAATATAATACAAGATAATACGACAAGAAGAAGTAAAGGAAAAGGAAGAGCACAAGAGGAAAGACAAATCAAAAGATGTGAGGGCAAATCGTATATTAACAAAAGTGATATCCTTGTAAGAGAGAAAAAGGAACCTAAAGACGAGGTAAGTGGTTACGGTTTTCATTAATATTATTTTTATTTGCAATTCCCCTTTAAGCTCATTTGTAAATGTAAATACAAGTGTCGAGAAACTCCTCATGCTCACAAACTAAAACTCTTCCATGATTTTTATGAAATGCAAGATATTGTAAAACAAAACTCATACTTGATGGGATTACTCTCAATTTCTGGTGTGAAACGAAGTAAGCACGGCCAATACGAAAATCCGGAAAATAGTAGAAGACAGGACGGCGTGTATTTTACTTTACCTGATGGCAAAGGCAACATAGTCAAGGTCTGTAAACAAACTTTTCTAGAAGTGTACGGTGTAACCAAAAGAAGGATTGAAACTCTAGTCAAAGCTAAAAAGTCAGGAGATGTAGTTCACACTGAGGAACGAAGAAACAAGGAAAAAATGCAAAAATTTACAGAACAAGACGAAAATCTAATTATTGAGCACATTCAGTCATTTCCAAAAGAGCAAAGTCATTACAGTAGATTGAAAAACCAAAAAGAATATTTAAGTCAAGACCTTAACATGAACAGATTGTATATGGCATTTAAAGAAAAGTTTCCCCAGACGCAGATATCGTACCGTTATTATTATACTACGTTCAAAAAGAAATTTCCCAACCTAAGTTTTCATCATCCTCGTACTGACACCTGCGATACTTGCGACTTGCTAACCATGCAAATGAAGAATGATCCTAGCAATCGGGATGCAAAGCAAAAACTTGAACTCCACCATCGTAAATCTCAAAAGGCTATGACAGAGATGAGACATGATCGTGAAAACTCGTAACTTCCTTCAAGCTCTATGTGTACGATTTTGGTTGATCTCCAACAAGTTCTGTCTCTTCCTGCTTCAACACATTGTCAGATATACTATTTACGGCAACTTTCGTGTTACAACTTGTGTGTGCATGTCGGAGACAATAACAAAGGTTTTATGTTTTTATGGCATGAAGGAATAACTGGACGAGGAGGAAATGAAATTGCCTCGTGTATATTGGAAGCAGTAACCAGTGAAGTGACATATAAAAAACGGCTCACAGTTTGGAGTGATAACTGCGCTGGGCAGAACAAGAACAAAATGCTCTTGTTTCTGTGGATCTACTTGGTTGCTCGGGGTTGTTTCGATGAAATTGATCGTAAATATCTAATATCTGGACACTCTTTTCTTAGCTGTGACAGATATTTTGCACAGATCGAAAAAAGAAGTCGACGGGAGACATTTCAAGTGCCTATGGATTTGGTCCAGCTCATGGCAACTGCTACATCAAACAACCCATTCACGGTAGCTTTGATGCAACAAGAAGTTTTCTTTAATTTTAAATCTGCAGTTGAAAAAACATTAAACAACACAAACTTGAAAATTTCTAGAGCACAATGGATAAGAATAAGCAAAGATGATCCTGGACAAGTAAATATACGAGGAACTATTAACGAATTAGATGCATGGAAGGTTACTAAAATATTCAAAAAGAACATCAATACTCAAAGTATTAAGACTATGGATTTAGAACCTTTAGAGTGCACCAGCAGAATAAGCGAAGAAAAAAAACGAATTTAAGATTGGTGCTGCCATACATTAAAAAAGAAAATGAAGCATTTTCCCAAATTTGTCACTTCAACAATTATTTTCTAACTAATTTTTATGTAGTATTGAATGAAAAAATATTAAGAATAAAATCTTCAATGTCTGACATATCCCATTTCTACGCTATTTGTTGTGGCACTTAACCCTTTTCATAAAATCAACATTTTTTTATTTTTTTCAAGTTCTGTATTTCGTATTACAAATTTTAATCAGGAATTAATCTTACCTTTATCTGTAAATTATCAACGTTTTTTTATTAATTCTATATTGTAAAAACAGCAACATTATGTACAAAAAGTTGATTTACCCAAAAGTTTAGTTTTGGTACTTTGCCCATTATTTACTTCAAGTCTTCAATTTTTGATTACTTTTAAGGTTGCTCTAATATTTGGAATAGCAGGAGCCTGTCGAAGAGATGCGCTTGTCCGAATGAAAGTTTAGGCTATAGAAGATTTCGGTTCAAAAATACTGGTAATAATATCAGAAACAAAAACAAATGAACCTAGATCATTTATCATTAACGAAACCTATTTAAATGTTTATAGAAAGTACGTATCATTTAGGCCTAATGATTTTGAAAATCCCAGATTTTTTTTAAATTCAACAAGAGACAAATATGGAAGACAGTCATTGGAATAAATCAATTTGGAAATATGCTGCAAATTGTTGCAAGTTATTTACAGTTACCAAATCCGACAGAATATACAGGACATTGTTCCCGAAGATCATCGGCAACACATTTGGTAGATGCTGGAGCTGATATTCTTTCTTTAAAGCGCCAGGGAGGATGGAAATCTTCCAATGTGGCGGAATAATATATTGACGAATCACTTAATAATAAAATAGAAGTGGCTAATAAAATATTCAACACCCCTGCCTCGACTTCAAATGAAAATGATCGAAACGAGATAAACAAAATAATTAGTCATGCAGCTTCAACGTTTATAAATTCTCGTTACCCTCCAGTACAATTTGCAAATTGTACAAACTGTACAATAAATGTAAATATTAGCAACAATTGATTTGTGTTCAAAAATATCGTTATAAATTAGATGTTTGTTTTAATTTTTTTATAACAACTTTATCAATACCTATAAAAATTAAAACCATACTTTGTTCCATTTTATTGTAATAATCCATTTGTAACATTACCGCACGCTACAGCACTGCGGTAAGAGTATTACCGCACTGTTATTTTCTAATTGCTAAGCAACTGCCCACTATTCTGGAATGTTGAGCTTTGCGCATAGAAAACAGGTCAAAATAGTGTCACTTTGCTCACGATCGGAGAAAAATTAGATTATCCTCACCCAATTGGAATGAAATTTTAATCATTTACATATCACGAACTCCCTGATATGTATGTCAAATATTACCAAAATAAAATAGTTTATACTGTGTGTTCGGGTTTCTATGTCACTGAGTATATACGAATATCTTATGTCATAATACATCATCCACCAGTTCTTTGGAAGCATTGAAGAAATAACTTATTTCATCGTGTTAATAAATTACGTTTTGTTCCTATTACAGCATTTAATTTAAGTTTCCGAAGCTTTCAAATTCAAATTAATATTGTGGTTTCTTCAATGGTGATGGGCATTTTCCAAATGAAAATAATACATCCTAAAGTTACTCACTACCGTAAACTATTAACTATCTAAGAAACAATTACTTATTGATTGGTTGTACGTCTCGACGACGAATAAAAAGTCAGGTGGATCAACTTATTAACTTTTGATAGATGACACAAAATTAGTGACTACTTGGCATCTTGATCGTATCTGTTAGATTTTTGATGAACTGTATAATAAAACAATAAATCATCGAATTTAAAGATCAATTTTTTAAGTCGCTCGGTGTTGTGATACGATGTCATCTCAAGAATTCGACATAATTGTTTTCTGAAAGAAGCTTGGTAGATAAAAA
Organism: Galeruca laticollis; assembly: GCA_963921935.1. NCBI lineage: Eukaryota > Metazoa > Arthropoda > Insecta > Coleoptera > Chrysomelidae > Galeruca > Galeruca laticollis. The sequence goes on along the minus strand of OY998177.1, from coordinate 112,593,144 downwards.
CACACTGCCGTTTGTGTTCATCGTGTATAGAATAATAATATAATTTTCAATCGTCAGAAGAGTTTTATACTATCTCCGAATTATTACTTCGAACTGAAGATGTGAGGGCTGTTATAATTATTTCGCAGTAATCTACTATAAAATTAGATAAAATGAGGAAATCAAACAATTTTTAGTAAAAAAATCTTTGGTTTGATGCAAATGCAAGAAGTTGAGTTTTGGCTTTCAAAACAAACATTTACTTAAAGTATTGGGTGATAAATAGCTCGATGATGTAGAAACAATGGAATTCAAGATATATAAAATGGAATAAAATACAGGGTGATTCATAATGGGCGACGACAGGCCGTATCTAGGAAACCCTATGTACTTTAGGGAAAAAATTCTCATTACCAACTCGGCCCACAAAAAGGTTTGAAAATATTCTTGTGTCGGTAATTTTGCGCCAGATGTCGCAATATGTCACTTATAATATATATTTTGTGCTTTTCACAAAATATACTTGAGATGATTGCATGTTATTATTGCCTTGACAACCATTGACTTTATGTATTTAATTGTAACGTCACAGTTTTGCTAAATAAAGCCTTTATCTTTCGATATCTAAGGGTTATTATTTTACAACAATTTATTTAGCAAAAATTGTATTCGATTCGCCAGCTTCCCCTAAGAAATGGAAATACTCCCTTCAAACACTGACAAGTTTCGTTGAGGATTCCAAGGTACCCGAAGAGAAGAAGTTCAAGGTATTGGTTAATTTTTCATCAATCGAAAATTACCAGGCCATTGACGTTCTTAAAGGACTATTTGCGCCCCAACCCAATGAACTCTTTGCTAGGCACCTATTAGCGAATCTAAGACAGCAGAATGGAGAGTCGGTTGACCAATACTTGCAGGCCCTCCAAGCAATGAGCAAAGACTGCAACTTCAAATCTGTAGATGCGCTCACGTACTGTAATAAGTATTTACGTGGTGTATTCAGAAGTGGCCTTAACTCTCATCTAATCCGACAACGCATTTTGGAAAACGTCACGCTAAATCTTGAGAAAGTGGAAAAGATAGCGCGTTCCCTAGAATCCGCCCAAAAACACGCAGTATCTTACATCTTATATTTCCGATTATAACTGTAATAGTTTGGAAACTCCTACATAGCCTACGACGTAATAGATAATTGTAAGTCTACAGTTAATTCAGACTCTACTTTTCAGCAATCTCGACATGGAAAATGCTACTTTTGTGGTGGACCCAGACATCGTTCTAGACATGAATGTCCTGCTGTAGAAGCGATTTGCAAATCTTGTGATAAAAAGGGGCCACTTCCAGAAGGTATGCAAATTCATATGAAAGGGTAAGTCGATATCCGCTTCTACGTTGCTAGCTACTATCACATCAGCCGCTTTTCCAGGAGGGCTCTCCATAGCAGTCGTTTTTGAACGAGTAATTGATATTCCATCCAGCATCCTTGTAGACACTGGTGGTTCTGACAGCTTTGTTGACTACTCCTTTACCAAGAGGAATAAATTCAAAATTCATCCTGAGAACCGAGAGGTGAAGATGGCTTCCACTTCCCTCCAATCTAATGAGTACATTTTGGCAAACCTCCATCTTCAAAGCGAATCACACCCCAAAACTAATCTGTTAGTAATACACAGTGTATGTTATGACGTTCTTATAGAGCATGCCATTATGAGACTCCACTCTTCAGTTCGACTCCAATTCGGTGGTTCCAAACCCCCTGTTTCTATTTGTAACGTCACTTGTGCCGAAGTTAAACCACCTCGACTATTTGAGCACCTAGTTGACGGCTGCCGTTCCGTTGCTACCAAATCTCACCGTATTTCCAAAGGTGATAAAATATTCATTAAATCTGAAGTCGAGAAACTAGTTCGTGAAGGGATCATAGAGGAGAGTTCATCACCTTGGAGAGCTCAGGTTTTGATAACGAGAAACGAAAATCACAAGAAACGCTTAGTAATAGATTATCTCAGACTAATAACAAATTCACTTTACTAGACGCCTACCCTTCACCAAATATTGGTAAGTTAGTCTCAACTATAGCAAATTACGATGTATTCAGCACGATTGACTTGAAGAATGCATACCATCAGATACCGATACTAGACTCGGAAAAACAGTATACGGCTTTTGAAGCCAATGGAACTCTTCACCAATTTCGTCGCATTCCTTTCGGGGTAACAAATGGAGTAGCCTGTTTTCAGAAGACCATTCACAATATTATAAGGAAATAATGTGATGGAGTATATGGATATCTTGATGACGCTACAATCGGTAGAAGGGGGCAAGATGATCACTATAGGAACGTTGAACGATTTCTACTTGCAGTAAAGAAACATAATTTAACGTTGAACCTAGATAAATGCAGATTCTCTCAAAATACAATAACTCTCCTAACAAGTCTATGCGTCCAGACCCAGATAGATTCAAACCATTACAGGAGCTGCCTCTCCCTTCTGACGCTTCAGCCATGCAACGTGCACTAGGGATGTTCTCTCATTACTCAAAATGTTTTTTTTTTGCCCGGAGGTTGGGTGGAAGCTAATGCCATTTCCAACAGCGGGCAGTGCAATGCTGTGGATTTTTGTGGGACTTTCACCTCACTAATCCACCCTCCTCATTGTACCTTGGGATGATATATACGCTGGGAGGTCAGTAAGCTGTCATTACTTCAGCGTACCAACCCATTTAGTTTAATTACCATGAACTACCCTATCCCTGAATTCCTCTATCCTCAGACTCCTTTCTTCTAATAATTTTCACGATATAGCTTGTGATTTTTTTCCATTTCTCAGTACATTCCACCATCTCCTGGATAATACCCTCAACCTCAGGTATATTGCTAATTTCGCTGGTGATTTCCCTGCGCTCCGCCTCCCATCTCACACACTCATACAGGACATGTCCCGGGTCGTCCCTCTTATCGCAAATTGCGCATAGATCGCTGTCTGTCTTTTGGATCTTATGGGTGAAAGTTCCGAACGAGCCATGTCCTGATAGAAATTGTGTGACATGGTAAGACGTGTTTTTGTGTTTACACGTTACCCAGATTTTTATATCCCTGATTAGCGTCTCAGTCCATTGTGCCTTAGACGTCAAGTTGTCCCACCTGTCCTGCCATTTTCGATAGGTGCTTTCCCTCGCCATCCTCCTATTCCCCGCCAACCTCCCTCCGACTGTGTATAGGAAACACCTTTCCGCAATCATAAGGTCTATTGGGGGGAAGCCCGAAATCACCTGGGCTGCCTCCGCCGATACCGTCCTGTACGCAGATATGATACGTAATAGGCTTTTTCTCTGCTCGGCTATTAATTTATCCCTATATTTGTGCACCTTAATCATGTCCTTCCAAACCGGGGCTGCATATAGTAAAACACTATGAACTACCTGGCATAAAACTTGTCGCTTGTGGTAACCCGGACCTCCAACATTCGGCATGAGCCTTTGTAATGGTGCGCTCTTAGCGGCCGCCTTCTCGATGGTGTGGTTAATATGCATAGCAAAGTTTAGGTTCTTAGCAATAATGACCCCTAGGTACTTTATACTGTCTTTAGCCTCAATCTTCTGCCCGTCCACCAATATGGAGAGCTTACGCATGGCGTTTCTCGGTCTTTTTATCACTGCCACCTCCGTTTTGTGTGGAGCCACCTTCAATCCATTTACTCGGGTCCATCGAATAGCGAGCCTGGTGGCCTTTTCCGCCCTATACCTAATCTCCTGGTCTTAATTCCCTTCGATCCAATAGATTATGTCATCCGCGTATGCCATGAGTGTCACCGTAGTCTATTCTAATGATCCCATCATACATAACGTTCCACAGCACCAGTCCTAACACCGAGCCCTGTGGAACCCCCATCGTACATTTATGTGCGATGATCCCCGAGACCAATTTCCTGTTATGTGTATAATTTTTAATGAACTTAACCAAGTACTGGCTCTATTCTACCGGACTCGCCTGTATCTGGTAATTTCCGGCTAATTGAAGAAGACATAGCCAAGTTATCACTCGCGACAATTCAAGATGACCTACCACTTACAGTTGAAACTGACGCATCGGACATTGCTGTAGCGGCTAGTCTTAGTCAGAATGGGCGCCTCGTTGCGTTTTTTTCAAAAACCTCATCCGATAACGAAAAACGGCATTCTGCTATATAGAGAGAGAGAGAGAGGCCTTAGCGAATGTTCTATCGTTGAGGAAGTGGCGTCATTTCTTACTAGGTAGACACTTTCAGCTGCATACGGACCAAGAAGCTGTGTCGTATATCTTCAATTCCCGACTTACAAGCTAAATAAAGAATGACAAGATTCACCGCTGGCGTCTTGAATTATCTCCCCACTCCTTCGACATTCAGTATAGGCCTGGTGTTGAAAGTCATTCAGCCGACGCTCTTTTACGCATCTGCGGTTCCTTACACACTCAGGACAAACTTTATGAGCTCCATAAAGTACTGTGTCACTGTACAAGAATGTACCACGGGGTTAAAAGCAAAAATTTACCTCACGGAATAGATGAAATTAAAAAGATCAGCGCTGCCTGCCCTACTTGCGCTGCTGTCAAACCAAGGTTCTACAGAAATAACAACCAGCATCTGATTAAAGCAACATCGCCGTTTGAAAGGCTTAATAGTGACTTCAAGGGCCCTTTACCCTCTAACAACCACAATCGGTATTTACTCAACATTGTCGACAAATACTATGACGCAATGGACCAGCAAGCGTAAGGGTGTACATCAAGTATTTTCCTCCTTCCTCCAAAAAAAAGAAGTTTTATACATTAGGGATAGACTTGAATTTATTGTGTTGGGTTGAGACTTTTAATACATTTATATCATTAGTAACAGGACTGTGCTATTTTTATATTGTTAAACTTCTCAATAATTGAACTAATTTAAAAATCCATAGCTGGTTTTCGTTGTAAACTGCAGTTTATTAGAGTATTAAAAATTTAGAAAGTGAAACGTCAGTTGTTATATTGTGCATTGAGCAAATATATTTATTATTCAACAGAAACCGTTTAGAATGCTTAAAATACTTTACTCCAGTTCGAAAATTAACTGTTTCATATTGTTTGTGTATATTTAGAGTTGTTTATAAATACTGTGACTTGTAATGTCAGTCAGAAATCAGTTTATGGAGATACTGAATGATAGATAATTTGATATTCGCTTTAAATATATTTTCACTAAAATAGTTCCACACTGTTTAAAAAATCTTGGCGGAAGTGAATATCACTAAGTTTTGTGAGAAATCTGAACAAAAGGTACATATACCGCAACAAGAAAGGAATAAAAAGAATCCGGGAGGAAATCAAAGGACTGCAACTACTACAAATTGATTGATAGTATAAAGATGGCGGACGTTGAAGTTGAGTTGTTAACGGCAGAGCTAAATAAACTCAAAAAGAATGAACTAATTGACATAATTATAAATTTTGAACTTCCCTCGGGTGTGAATAATGTGAATAATGTCTAATAGTTATTAGACTATGTGGAAAGTTCAAGTGAAACTGTATCTAATGTGAAGAAATCAGAAGGTAATCAAGTTAACCTCAAAAAAGCTACATGTGCACAGTGTGATCACCTCTTAAAATACTTAAATGCAGTTGAGAGTGAACTTTTATTTGTAAGTAAACTTTCTTTTCATCTGGAAAAACGTACAGAGGAACAGGAAAGCTTAATTTTGTTGCTTAAGCAATTTAATTATCATAATCCTTTCGATAATCTGAATACAGCAGAGACACCTAGTGGCATCAATGTCAACTGCGTGAATTCGAATTCTACAAACACTCGGAACCACGAAAAACCTGTCTCAAACAATATATTCGTCACAAACAATCAAGGTACAAAGACTAGTACTGATAAATATAAATCGACCACTATCCAAAAGTCAACTTTACAAAAATATGTACAAAAACCATTTGTAAACATAAATACAATTGAAACTGGGAATTGCATTGAGAATATCTCTCAAAAAAACGCCAGCATAAATAAATATAAACAGATTATTGGAAGCAATGATGTTTCAAAATTCAAGACCATTGCACGACACGGACATGTACATGTCTCTCGCATAAGTGCCGACATGATTTCAAATGATCTGTTAGACTTCTTTAAACAATCAGCTCCTGACGTATCCTTTCCTGTGTTGATTGGAGTAAAAATGAATATGCGTCCACATTCAAAGTGTCTTTTCCCTTTGAGAATATAGACCAAGTTTATAACCCGCATATTTGGCCCAAAGAAGCAGTTGTAAGAAGATTTAATTTTAAAAGAAATTTTCACCAACACCAGACGACCGACGAGGAAATGTAAATCAAACAATTTAAATAATTTTAATACAACCAATGTTTTTAGTGTCTTAAAAGGGTGTAATCAGCATATTGCGGTAAGTATGTTTGATATTAATATTCAGTGCATCTCTAATAAAGTGGAAACAATAAATGCTTTTCTTTCTGATCATCATTTTGATATTGTTTGTTTCTCTGAACACTGGCAGACTGAGAACTGTCTTCAACATATCAATATATCTGGATATACATTGGCTACCTCTTTTTTGCAATAGTAATAAAATTCATGGAGGCCTAGCTATTCACGTAAAAGAAAACAATGATAGTTTAAAGTATAGCTCAATTAATTTGGACGACTTTCACAGCGAACCAAAATTCAGAATTTACGGCAATTTACTTGCCATCAATGAAAATCTCAGTTATAGCACTATACAGATCTGATAAAGGCAGCATTGATCTGTTTCTCGCGAATTTTGAACATGTATTACACAACTTATTAAAAAAATATGAAAAACTTGTAATTTTAGGAGACTACAATTCGAATTTTTAGGTTGAAACTGGTGATTTGAATAAGTTAAATCGTTTTCTGCAGTCGTACGGCATGGCAATCGCCATTTTAGAGGATACAAGGATTACTGTTACCTCGTCCAACTGAATTGACAATATAATTACCAATATCGCGGAACAACAATTTTCGGTCGGTGTTTTCGAGCCTTGCTTTTCTGACCATCGGACTCAATATATTGTCATAGACAATAATATGAATCCAACTAATACGTCGCAATCTGTTATGAGACGTTGTATTACAAATAAAGGACTAAATATATCAAAACATCATCTAGCCACTATTGACTGGAGTCCTTTTATGTCGGGACTATCAGATGTAGACGTTTTGGCCTCTTTCCTTGTTAACTCTTTTCATAATTTAAGTTCGGAGTGTTTTCCTCCAAGAAAAGCTGAGCAAGGCACTGAACGTTCTCCAGTGTCTTGGTTTACAGATGATTTAAGGTACCTAAGAAATCAACTTTCATCTTTGAAGTTAATAGCCGATGCAAGAAAACAGCCAGAAGATCTAAAAAAGTATAGGACTCTGAGGGTAGTGTATAATAGCAGGCTAAAATCCGCTAAGAAATCACCTTATGATAATTTTATCATGTCGTCTGAAAATAGAGCAAAGGCTTGTTGGAATGTTATTAACTATGAAAGAAGGAAATCGAAATACTCTTTAATAACCCCTAATTTGTCTCCAAATGAGATAAATACCTTCTTTTGTGAAATTGCTGTCAATATCATCCAATCTCTTCCTAACATTTCTAATGCCGAGCTCTTATGTTTTAAAAATTTTCCTGCTCCTTGCGGTTCATTCGATTTACTTGCAGTCACTCACTTTGAGGTCTCTTAAGCCATTAATTCATTGAAAAATTCGGATTGTCTTGATATTCATGAACTCAATAGCCGCATCTTGAAGGAGACCAATTCTATTGCTGCAAAACCTTTTACAGATTTCATAAATCTTATTTTTAACACCGGTATTTATCCCGATATTTTTGAACTATCCAAAGTGCTTCCCCTTTTTAAAAAAGGCGATGCTTCCGTAATCGATAATTATCGCCCTATCCGTACTATTTCAATATTCAGTAAAGTCATTGAAAAATTCATAAAAAAACAGTTGTATGACTATTCTGATTCAAACGAATTCTTCAGTAGCTCCGAATTTGGCTTTAGAAATTCTCGCTCAACCACCCAGGTAGTTCTTAATGTTGTGAGTGGCGTAGTGGAAGAACTTGAACACGGTAGCCATACGGCCATAATGCTGTGCGATATTCCAAAGGCATTTGACTGCGTTTCTCACGACATTCTCTTAGAAAAATTAAATTATTATGGAGTTAGGGGAATTCCGTTGAAGCTTATTGGTTCTTACCTGTCAAACAGAAAACAATGTGTTACAGTGAATGGTTGAACATAAGATTTTCTGAAGGTAAGTCATGGAGTCCCTCAGGGGTTGGTTCTAGGCTCCCTCTTGTTTATCATTTATATTGATGATCTGAGCCGTTTTATGTTACCCTATATGTTGGTTCTATTTGCAGACGATTCAACATTTATTATTTCGGAGAAAGATAATACAAATTTAGCCGCCTCTCTAGATTGCGTTAGTAACAGGGCAAATGAATGGTTTTCATCGAACAAACTAAAATTAAATAATATTAAAACTGAAATCATGCATATATCTGCAAGTAACCAATTGTCATTTCACCAAAAAACAAAAAATGTGAAATTACTTGGAATAGTCCTAGATCACAGGCTAAGTTGGCAGGCACATATTGAGCATTTAGTCAAAAAACTTTCAAGTTCGTTATTCATTTTACGATAGTTGAAAAATATTACTAATTCAAGTACACTCAAAACTACGTATTTCTCACTCTTTCATTCGCATATTAGCTATGGCTTCGCCCTCTGGGGTAATTCCTCCCATGCTTTAACAGTATTTAGAATGAAAAAAAGGCGATTAGGGTGCTTGCTGATATTGGTTTCAGGGATCATTGTCAACAGTTTTTCATAAAATATAAAATTATGCCATTACCGTCATTGTTTTTATTTCATATTCTAATTGAAATTAATGGGAAACAATCAACGTTGTCTAGAAATTCAGATATCCACGACTACAACACTCGTAATGCTCACCATATCAGATGCAGCTACTCTCGGCTAAATAAGACACAATCAAATTCACCAAACTATAGGTTTTTTAATATTTGGCCATCAATTGTAAAATCCTTGGGCTCCAATGCTTTTAACAAATATTCAAAAAAGTTTTTGCTCAAATATTGTTTCTTCTCTGTTGATGATTACATTGTGCATTGTCTAGACAATCTCAACACCGTATCCCTAGTGTCACATTTTACTCTGTTTTTATCTTAAGATATATTTTGTATATATTTTTTGACGTGCTACAAACATTTTATTGTAAAGTAGTTAATAAATATCTATCTATCAAATACAAGAGAATATATAGCAAAGCATAAGATATTTTATTGAATTTTATGGCATTGAATTTAGGAAAAGTAGTTACAGCGGGAGGAAATCATATGTATATAAAAGGAAATGTAAGAGTCTTCTAAACATAAAAGAAATAAATAAGTCATAAAAACATCTTCACTGTATCTAGAAAATTTTCAAACATATTGTTTAGAACTACAAGGTACTTGCAATGAGAAATAAACTTTTCTCACGATGGAATTTGTAATGATAAAGTTATAGACGAATGGATAATCGAAAAAATATAAAACTGATTTAGGTATACCTAATAAAATTCGTGTTTTTCTCTACTATAAATCTAACCTCAACTCCAACAGTGATGAAGTCTGACGAAAAGAGTGAAGTTTATGTAAGCCTTTGGTTAAAATATGATGGAAAAAGTAATTCTAAATTTCCTGATTAAAAGAAAAACTCGTTAAGGTTACAACAACAAATTATTTATTTAATCACAAAGACGAGCTCGTCACCCGAGTTTCAAACTTATTAAAACCCTTTCTGACCCTTCCCGTTCATAAAAAAGTTACCCGCCTATATGCAAATTGTCCGCTTTCGCACATAAAAGGAATTTATATTACGACCAACTTTCAATTCATCATATTTTCCGGAAAATTTTCCTAACATCATCAAGATATTAAATATTTTCAACGAATTTCCAAATAAAGGTCAACTCCAGTTGGTATATTCGAATTATTCAAAGGCTAAACTAAATATGGAACGAGTATTGTTGAATACATATTTGAATTGTAGATTTTCTCCTTTTCGATTTAATGTCTGTGAACTTGTTTCCGACGGCTGCCCTTGCTAATTCTAGGACTAAGAAGGATTGAAGAGCGATTGCAAATGATGCATGGAAAAATATTTATCGGAGTGTAGAATTTTCATTTATTGGAGTGCTGTACATTTCTAATTTGAACCCGTAGTCAATAAGGATTTTTCCTACCAGAGACGCCAAGAGTGCCTTTGTATTGCATCATAACTATTTGTCCTCAAATATATATTATGCTTTTTTTATTCATCATGCACTAAAATATAGGAAAAATATCCATATTCCTTAGTTCCCCTTTTATTGAGTAATCTAATTTTAATAAAATTAACTGTCTCGACCCTAACTTCGTGGAATCTACTCATATTACTGTTTTAAATAAAACCTACTATTTCTAGATAATTCACAATATATTGAAAAAAATGTTGAAAATTCTAAGAAAATTGACAATTTATTGTTTCGATGATATTTAATATCGAAAGAATTGTCAAATTTCTTAGAATGATTAATATGTTTTTCTATATAGGTATTGTAGATTATCTAGAAACAGTAAGTTTCATTTAAAACTGTATTATCATATTTTTAGAGTCGCCAAACTCTAGATATCGTTTTAAGACCGCTCCGTGATATTACCCAAATATCCGAGTATTACGAATACTTTTCAACATGATACATGATACATTTTGACGGCTTATTACTTGAGAATAAAAAAAGATATCGACGTGCAGTTTTCGCTAAACTTCTTATATTCCCTTTCAAATTTTCATTGACATAGTTGCCAAATCTATATTTTTTCCCGAAAGCGCCTTAAAAAAGTGCCATTTTTGAAACGAAATTACCGGTTTATTTTAAACACAACACCCAATATTTTTTATTACCATCTGAAAGTCCCATTCTTCTCCTTTCCAAAAATATATTTGTCAAATAATGTTTTGAGTTATATTTTATCCCCTATTTTAGAGATTCATTCATTGTACAACGGGTTGTGTGTGCTTTTTATTATTATTTTAATTAAATAGTGACTGTGTTTCAAGCACTATATTTTAATTCGCTTTATGTATCTTCTAATTTGTGAGGATTTGGAGTACACCCTGACCATGGGGCACTGATGATGGTTTATCATTAAACCGAAAGCGCTCTGCTTATAATAAATTCTTGTACCAAAATACAAAATTTGGTTTCCTTCCGATTATTATTATTATTATTATTATTATTATTATTATTATTATTATTATTATTATTATTATTATTATTATTATTATTATTATTATTATTATTATTATTATTATTAATATTATTATTATTAATTAATCAAATTAAATGATTATAACTTCATTTCCGATTTTACTCGTTCTAGAAAGCAACATGGGGGAGTGGCAATATTTTCAAAATCGCATCTAATATGCAAGGCAGTTGATCTGAAGCAGTTTTCTGTTATCTACGATGCCGAGTTTTGTGGAGTAGAATTGAAAGACACCATAATAATTGCTCTTTATAGATCGTCAAGTAGAGATAATTTTACCATATTTAAAGATCAAAGTAATAAACTTCTTGAATATATTCATAGAAAATACAAAAACATTGTCTTGGTAGGGGACTTCAATTTAGACATTTCAAAGAACGACGATAAATCCAAAGATCTTAAAACAGTCTTCACAAGTTTCAGATTACGCCATACGATTGAGGAGCCCACTAGAATAGTCCTGAATAGTCAATCCTGTCTAGATAACATAGTTACAAACATAGACCCTAGTCTCACTAAAGTGGGAGTAGTAGATCCTCTAGTGTCTGATCACAACGGCCAATATATATATTTTAATCACCTATTGAATGAAAATGTCCCCATTATTAAACGTGTTATTAACGACGCAACAATAACGGCTTTTTCTGATAAACTTTCTGAAGTTTCTTGGAATGATTTGGATGTTCATAATATGGGTGCAGATAATTTGGCAGAAAACATATTGAATACTCTGAAACATATCTCTGATACTTGTTTTTGTTAAAAAAACTGTTAAAACAAATAAATCTAATATCAAATGGTTCAACAACACATTTCGTAGTATGAGAAAAAATGTCATTACAGCAAAAAACAAATTTATGAATACTTATTCGGAAGGTGATTGGGTGAATTACAAAAATTTAAACAAAATATATAAAAAAGCAATTCGCTCTGAAAAGAAGTTAGCCTACTCAAAGATAATAAAAGATTCGGATAATAAAAATAAAACATGTTGGACAATCGTAAATTCGGAAAGAAGAACTAAAATTAATAAAACCAAACAGTCCGATATATCACCACAAAAATTCAATGAATTTTTTACATCGGTATCGGAAATAGTATTAAAATCTCTTGGTGATTCTCAATACGAGTCGAGTTTCTTTTTAAATGAACTAAATAAACCTGCATTTTCATTCTTTATGAGTGCAATCTTGGAAAGTGATGTCCATGAGGCTATATTGAAATTAAGTCATTCGTCATGTTTAGATTTTTACAATATAAATAGCAAAATATTGAAACGTTGTATACACTCATTGACATATCCACTGACCATTTTATTTAATAAATGCTTAGAGAAAGGATCTTGGCCTGACTCCTTTAAAATATCAAAAATTATTACATTATATGAAAATGGTGATATAGATTCTCCAGAAAATTTTAGACCCATAGCAATTTTACCGACGATTAACAGAATATTTGAATTGATAGTCAAAGAAAAATTAATCAATTATTTGGAAGATAAGTCACTTCTAACGGAATTTCAATTCGGCTATCGCAAAAATAAATCATGCATACGTGCTCTTCTTCGACTCTTAGAGGAAGTTGTACAGAAACTAGAGGAAGGCGTCAACTCTGTTGCCACGTTATGCGACTTAACGAAGGCTTTTGATTGTGTTCCAGCGGATTTACTCCCTAAATAAACTGGAATTTTATGGTATTAGAGGAAATGCACACAAATTACTGACATCTTATTTAAGTAATAGGAAACAGTATGTAGTTTGTGGAAACAACCAGTCTGATTTACGTAATATAGACAACGGCATTCCTCAGGGCTCGATTTTGGGTCCAATACTTTTTATAATATGTGTTAACGATTTAACAGAGGCTATTGACACTTTTTGTATTTTATTCGCTGATGATACTACAACTTTATCTGATGGCACACAAGCTGGTGATAATATTTTGTTGAATCAGTGGTTCCTGGCAAATAAGCTGAAACTCAACGACACTAAAACGAAACACATTCTTTTCAGTTTAGATAAATGGGCTATAAAATCAGAGCCAGTTAAATTACTGGGCATTCATTTGGATACAAACTTAAGTTGGTCACCTCATGTTGACTACCTTTGTTCAAAATTAGCGAGCCAAGTTTTTGTAATTCGTCAATTAAAATCATGTATACCAACTCATTTGTTAAAGTCTGTATATTATTCACTTTTTCATAGCAATTTAACATATGGTATTATGCTATGGGGCAGCAGCACATCAGTGCACAAAGTATTTGTGCTACAGAAAACTGTAGTTAGAATAATTTACAACGCACCAAGAAACACCAATTGTAAAAAAATATTCAAAAAACTTGAAATATTGCCGCTTCCGTGCTTGTATATTTTCGAAGTGTTAATTGAAACAAATAAAAATCGATATGTTCTGACTAAACATGCAGATGTTCATAATTATGATACTAGAAATAGTAAAGACATTGTCATTCTCAAATCTAGACTGAAAACAACAAAAAACAATAAGTTGGATGTTACATTGTACAATTCATTTGTAAAATATTTTGAACATATAAATATAAGTGATATGACGAGAGTTCAATTCAAACATTTTGCTAAGTCTTTTCTTTCAAATTATTGTTTTTATACAGTTGATGAGTTTTTGGAGGAATTGAATACTTGGGGTTAATGCTTATATGTTTGTTTGTTTTGTTTAATTTAATTTTTACTTTCTATTATTTTTTAACTTATTTTATATTTTAAAATTGTCATATTTTCATCAATATTTTTACTTTATGAAATGTATGTCTGTATTTATGTAAAATTTTTACTTTCTATTATTTTTATTATATTTTAAATTTGTCATATACAACACTATACAATCTTCAATATTTTTAGTTGGTAAAATGTATTCATATGTACTACTTTCACTGACTTCTAATGTACTATGTATGTGAATGGGGTCAATAAACCATCTATCTATCTATCTATCTATTATTATTATTATTATTATTTTTGTAAGGCGTCGACTGCTATGGTCATTAGCCTTTCCACTGTCTATACTTTGAAACCCTTCTGTTAGAAATCCTCATATAACAAAACGTCTAAACTAAAGCCTTAAGTAAAGTTGACTATTTTTTTTTCATATTTTTAAATAATGATTAGTCATTATTAAGAAATCTATAACTTTTTTCTGATCGATAGGTGTAGAAAAACAGGTGTTCAGATCATTTCCCAACCTGATCATTTGACGAGCTCCAACAAGACGTGTAGAGTCAAGCAACAGGTGTCTAACTGTTAATCGAATTCCACACTCACAAATTGGTGGGTTTTTTCCCAGAAGAAGGTATGATGATGTTAAGTGCGAGGGGCCTAGGCGAAGTCTTGATAGTACGACTTGTTCTTTTCGTTTTTTCAAATGGTAAGCAGTTTGTTTCAGTTGTACTCTTGGTTGTGTTATTTTTAAAAATTTGTTATCGAGTTGCCAGTCTATCTGCCATTTATTAATAATTTTCTGTTTGATGTCTATTTTAAAATCTTCCAAGTTTTGTATGGAGGCAAGTTCATCTGCATGTATTGCCCTTTTTGCCGCCAAGTCAGCTCTTTCATTACCTGTTATCCCAATGTGACTAGGAATCCAGATAAAAATTATGTCGATTTGTTGTTGTTGAAGGCTGTATAAAATGCTTTGCATGTAGCTGGTTAATGTGTCGGTTGTTTCCTTATTAGTTATTGCTTTTAAGACACTAAGAGAGTCAGAACATATTGTTTGGCGAAATATATACTGGTCCAAGAGGGGTGTTTCCAATGAAAGGCCCGTTCTTCTACAAATATAGCACTTCCTACTCCTTGATCGGCTTTGGAACCGTCGGTATATATCTCAAGAGGGTTATTATGGTTTTGTAAAATATGTTTTATTTCATTGATGAACGTATTAACTGGTGAACTGGTTCTATCATACTTTAGACAGTTTTGGTGAAACACTGGATTTCTAAATCTCCATTGGGGATAGGAAATATGTTGGAGAAATTGCTGAACCGGCATGTCATGTTGTAATCCTAGCAACATCGGTTTTACCCGGATAGGGATAATATTAGTATGCCTAGATTGAAACGAATCTGTTTCCTCCTCACTAAAAATATTAGTTATAAGTGGATTATAGGGTGTGGAGTATTTTTTGCAGAAGTAATTTGCCATTAAAAATTGTCTTCTATACTTAAGAGGAGGAATACCAGCCTCGCAACATGAAGAGGAGTAAGGGCTTGTTCTAAATGCTCCCAAAGCTAGTCTGATGCTAGTGGCTTCAATATACTCTAATGTTCTGAGGTTTGATTCATTAGCAGAGCTATAAACAATAGCCCCATAATCCATTTTAGACATTATAAACTATTTGTATATATTCAATAAAACATTAACATCAGAACCCCAGTTAATATTTGATAGACTTCTTAAAATGTTTAGCCTTTTTTTACATTTTGTTGCTAGATATTCAATGTGTTCTTTCCATAATAAATTTCTATCGAAAACAAGACCTAGGAATTCAATAGACGAAGTCATTTCAATAGGGTGTCCATGAAGATTGATATTCGGTTCTGGATGATCCTTTCTTAACCTACAAAAGTGAATACACTAAGTTTTGGATGTGGATATTCTAAAACCGCGCTGTTCCACATACTCAACTATTCGATCAACAGTGTTCTGCAGAGTTTGAACTACATTTTTCATATCTAGGGATGAGTAGTAAATAGCTAGATCATCTACATATAAACTTTTCTAAACCTCTACCGCAATGACATCCACTATACCATTAATTACTACAAGGAATAGTAGAACGCTAAGGTTTGAGCCTTGAGGTACACCATTTTCTGGAAAATGTGTTTGATATGACTCATTGTTCACCCGCACTCGGTATTACATAAGAAGTTTTGAACGAACCGAGGTAAGTAACCTCTCAAACCCCATTTGTACAAATTATCCATTATTCCAAATCTCCAGGTTGTATCAAAAGCCTTTTCAATGTCGAAAAAAATGGCAACAGTGTGAGATCTATTTGAAAAGCTGTTTTTAATATAATTGTCCAATAGAACAAGGTGGTCAGTTGTTGACTTTCATCTTCTAAAGCCCATTTGAAAGTCAAAAAGGAGTTTTTTCTTCTCCAACTGCCAAAGTAGCCTTATGCTGACCATTTTTTCCAAAAGCTTTCCAATGCAGCAAATTAATGAAATTGGACGATAATTGGGAGGATATTGTGAGTCTTTTCCTATTTTTGGAATTGGAACGATAATGACATCTTTCCACTGAGTAGGGTACATTCCTGTTATCCATATTTGATAATACATATTAAGTAAAAATTTTTTTTTGTTTTGAGGTAATCTCAAAAGTAGTTCGTAAGAAATTGAGTCATTTTCTGAAGATGAGTTCTTTTTAGCAGTATCTAACGCATGCTCTAGTTCTTCCAGTAAAAATAGGTCATTATAAGGTAAATTCTCGTTGGTATGAAAATTAAAGTGTTGTTCTTCAGCATTTTTTTTTTGTTGTTTGAAAGTATTATCGTAGTTTTCAGAGGAACTGGTTGATTCGAAGAATTTTGCTAGCTCTTCGGCTATATTTTCGTTGCCTGTTATTTCCTTTCCGTCCACAATAAGTAACGGTGACGGCTTTGCGAAATTTTTTCCCTCAATTTTCCGGATTTTGTCCCATACTTCTTTTACCGGAGTCTCACTGGAGATAGAGCTCACATAGTCCTTCCATGATTCCTTTTTACCCTTTACAATTAGAAACCTTGCCTTTGCTCTAAGTCTTTTGAAAATGACCATATTTTCTTTTGTTGGTACTTTTTTGAAAACATTAAAAGCCTTTTTTTCATTTTTTATTGCAGTCTCTAGTTCTAAGCTCCACCATGGCACCCTTTTTTTATTTAGTGTACCTTTTGTTTTGGGGATAGATAATTCAGCAGAATTTTGAATTGCTTTGGTGAAATTTTCCACTTGCTCTTCTATAGTTACTCCTGTTATTTGTAAGTTTTTCATCGAATTGTTATATTCTTCCCAGTCGGCATGTTGAAATAACCACTTTGGGCGGGGTATACAATCACTCAATTTATCTACTGCTGGTAATTCAATAGAGATTGGAATATGGTCTGTATTCCATTCGGATCTAACAGCCCATCTAAAATTGAATGCAATTTGAGGTGATGATATACTAAGATCAATTGCAGAAAATGTATTTGATTTAGAGTTTATAAAAGTTCCTTCTCCGGTGTTCAGGAGAACAAGGTCCAACTCATTTATGATATCTTCCAGTACTCTACCGCCAGGGCAAGTTTTAGCAGATCCCCATAAAGTATTGTGTACATTGAAGTCTCCAACCACCAAGAAACGTTTCGATAACTGTTGAAAACAGCTCCTTAACTGCTCAGGTCTCCACTTGGCGTTCGGAAGGTATATATTACAAATAGTCATTTTCAATGGAAATTTTATTTTTATTGCTACGACTTCTAAGTCACTGTGTAATTGTACTTCATTGTATGGTATGTTCTCTTTTATGAGTATCAAAACACCACCTCTTGGTCTTTGGTTTGGAACAGCATTATATCCAACCGATTCATATCCCCTTAAACTGAATTTTTCATTTTGTTTAAGGTGTGTTTCTTGAAGACAGATACAAAAAGGAGAGGCATATAGGATCATTGTTTTCAGCTCATGGTAGTGCAGCTTACACCCATTGCAGTTCCATTGCAGAATATTATGGTGTAAAGGCATTAAAATGAGAATAATTTAAATGAACGGTGTATATGTTTATATGTATATACAGCGTGTCCCGGGACTAATGGGAAAAAAGTCGGGAGCGTATAATATGAGCTAAAATAATGTTAGTACTTCATATAAACTTTTTCTATGCAGGCCCTCGTTTTCGAGTTATAGGCCTCCAAAGTTTTAATTTTGAGTTTGGTTTTTATTTTTAATTTTTGTACTAGTTATTTGATCTTTATAAAATTTACGTCAAAGATATAATGTATGTGTATGTTTATTTTGGTAAGGTAAACAGATTTACAGTAGTGCATTGAAGCCAGGGACGAACTACTTGCAATGGTTAGTGATCCAAAAATTTTGCAGGGATGGCACACCCTGTATGAAATTATCGAATTTCACTTCCCCACACATTGAGCTAACGCAAAGATACTCTTGTTGGAATTCGATAAAATAAGCCGTTTGGCTAATATTTACAGTTTTATTCATGCACTACGTACCAATTTACGCATTCACCATTTTTATAAGTACACAACGAGGTAAAACGTAACTTATTAATAGATGTCCAAGATTTACCTACAGTACTACAAAAAAATAATAGCAGAAGATGAAAAACATTAACGACTTATTAATTCGAAAGTTGGTAAAAACTTTTTACCGTTTATTAAGTTACCATAGGATTAGTTGTCAAACGTTGTGTAGAATAGTTCGTAGTCAGTACTTGTCAATAATTCATAAGTCCTTAATTTAACAGTTACAATGGCAAAATTCGCTTTTATTGAGTACGCAGATATGCATCTAATGTATGGACTGGCTTCTCGAAACTGTTTAGAGGCCAGAAGGCTTTATGAAGAACATATTGCAAACAGAGCATTGCCAGACAGACGAATGTTTGAGTGTATTGATCTCAGGTTACGAGAAACAGGTATGAATAAGTAAATGTAATTTTCTATGTATACAAAACAAAATTTCTAATTTTAGGAATATTTTTGCCAAAAAAAAGTGGAGAAGGTCCAGTACGAAGCATACGTACTGTGGCAGTTGAACAAGACTTGTTAAATGCAGTTGATAATGAACCATCAACGAGTTTTCTAAAAGTATCAAGAGAACATAACGTCTCGAAATTAGTTGTTCATCGCGTCCTAAAAGAACAGCTGTTATATCCTTTTCACATGGAAAAAGTACACAGTATGACAGTGGCTGATTATCCTGCACGGCTTGAGTATAGCCAGTGGTTTCTGCGACAACAACAAGCAGACAACACATTTCTTAGTAACGTTCTCTTTACGAACTAATCCAGTTTCACCAGAGATGGAATCATAAATTCTCATAATATGCATTTATGGGATGATGTGAATCCACATGGCATTATCCAAACTAGGAGCCAGCATAGATCCATGGTTAATATTTGGGCAGGAATAGTTGGCAATCATTTGATAGAGCCATATACTTTATTGACGGTACTTTGACTGGTCAGAGATATTTGGAGTTTTTGCAAAATTAGTTATGGAACCTGTTTGATGATGTGCTACTACAAACTCGTAGGAATTTATGGTTCATGCATGATGGGGCCCCTCTTCATTTCAGTTTAGATGTACGACAGCATTTACACACAAGGTTTCCTAATAGATGGATTGGCTGTGGAGGCCCTTTTCAATGGCCACCGCGATCAGGAGACGTTAATCCTATGGATTTCTTTCTCTAGGGTTATCTCAAAAGTAAGGTATACGCAACACCTGTGCAAACAAGACAAGATTTAATAGACAGAATTGTGTTACACTGCAATGTTATTAGAAATAATGTGGGATTGCTCATTCAAGTGCAAAGAAACAACCTTCATAGACTTAGAATGTGCGTGGAAGTGGGAGGAGCTCATATTGAACATTTATTAGAATAACGTTAGTTTTTGTTGTTGTTTAGGAATTAGTATTAGTCTAATGTTTTATAACTTGTGTTTTTTAAGGTTTCCTTAATGGTTTAATAATGTTATGTTCGTAATTTTGATTAAAAGGAAGTAAATCCTGGACATCGTATTAACAAGTTAGTCAGGGAGATTTGAACGTAGTGCATTAATAAAACTGTAAATATTATCCAAACGGCTTATTTTATCGAATTCTAACAAGAGTGCCTTTTCGTTAGCTTAATGTGTGGGGAAGTCAATTTCGATGATTTCATACAGGGTGTGCCATCCCTGCAAATTTTTTGGATCAGTAACCATTGCGAGTAGTCCGTCCCTGGCTTCAAGGCAGTACTGTAAATCAGTTCACCTTTCCAAAATAAACATACACGTACATTATCGCTTTGCCGTAAATTTGATAAAGATCAAATAACTAGTACAAAAAATAAAAATAAAAACCAAATTCAAAATTGATATTTTGGAGGCCTATAACTCGAAAACGAGGGCCTCCATAAAAAAAGTTTATATGAAGTACTAACATTATTTTGGCTCAGATTATACGCTCCTGACTTTTTTCCCATTAGTCCTGGGACACCCTGTATATATATATATATATATATATATATATATATATATATATATATATATATATAAGATCTGATATTCGTGTTATATCTGCGTATTGAGTGTAAAAATGTACAATTAAAATGTTGAAATAAATATAGGTAATATGAGAAATAAATAATCAGAATTAAAATAAATATAAAATTTGTATAAATAAACTTTATGTATAAATGTTTTTGGTAAATAACTATGCAATATTTGTATAAAATGAAATGCAGTACTACATTTCCTTATCAAAGATTTTTTCACCTCTTATGGAAGGTGGTTTTTCATTTTTGTTTCTTGGAAGGTCAAAATATTCTAAATTTTGTGTATCATCAAGGGTTGGTTGATAGGAACTAGGTGTTTTATAGGAATGAGAAGTTTCAGGGACGGGTTTAGTTGTTTTAGTAATATTATCTAGGGAAGTTTTTCTTGATCTTGGTTTTCCTTTAGGCCAACCTTTTTTTCTTTTAGCTGAAGCAACTGAAATGTCACTTTTTTGTGATGAGTATACATTATCGGAATCATCAGAAAAATCGTAGGTTTTTCTTTTTTGTGATTCAACATGAGATTCCTGAGATTGTTCTGAGCGATCTAGATGTTGTGCTGTCAGTGAAACTACTTTTTGGTTTGTCAGTGCCGTATATTATTATTATTATTATTATTATTATTATTATTATTATTATTATTATTATTATTATTATTATTATTATTATTATTATTATTATTATTATTCGTCTCTATTTCTCACAATTGTGGTTTCTTATAAATAGCAGACGGAATTTGCACTCAAGTCTACTTTTACTCAATCTTTGGTTTAGAAATGATCTGGTGATATTGCATGTGTGTAGGATGACTGCTTTTTGTATCTGGATGTGGGTGTAATGTGGAAGATTTAACTGCGTGAGGTGTGTGATGAATGTTTTTGGGGTAATTCCTGTAACAGATATTATAAAAGGTATTACAATTACTTGTTTCTGTTTCCATATACGTTCTATTTCTATTGATAGATGCTGGTATTTATCTTTCTTTTCTCTGTATTTCTTATTTATATTATTGTCAGATGGAACAGCAATATCAATAATGTAGGTGATCTTCTCTTTTTTGATTTGTAATGTTATATCCGGTCTATTGTGCATTACTATTATTATTATTAGTGTCGGATCATAGTGGTAATTATTTGTTTTTCAGAATTTTAGTTTTGTAAACCAAATTCAGGAAGTTCAATGGCCTGATTCTGGACGACTAAATTCGGATCAGTATACAAATCTCATTACAGATATACTGTCTACATCTGCTGATACATGTTCTCCTTTAAAATCAATTGCTCATGGAAAGACAGCTTTAAACTGGTTCACAAGCGAACTTAAGGCAAAGCGTAATGAAGTCTACCATTTGAGAGAGAAATTTGGGTCTGAAAAATCACTCTTAGATTGGTTTAAATACTGTCAATTGCGGAAAGACTACCGTAAATCGCTTAAAATTGCGAAAAATGCATATGAAATAAACATTAATGAATCAGATAACAAGAGTCAAGCTATCTGGAGTATTGTAAATCAGGAAAGAAACACTAAACATCAGAACAGAGTGTCGCACACATTAGAATCTAGTGAATTCAACAAATTTCTCGCAGGAATATCGGAAACTATTGTGAAAAGTATTGACAGTCCCCAAACTGATCCATTACATTTTTTGAATGCCCTACCTAGACCATTATCATCCTTTTTCATGTCGTCAATTTTGTTCACGAGGCTGTATTATCTCTAAAATGTAAGCCAAGTCTGGATTTTTATAATTTAAACGCAAAGATGATTAAAGTTACTTCGACTTCGCTGGTTGGACCATTGACAACCTTATACAACAAATGTATAAATGAGGGGAACTGGCCCCACGTACTGAAAATATCAAAAATTATTCCGGTATTCAAAAGTGGCGACATCGATCTCATTAACAACTATAGGCCTATAGCTATTATACCTGTAATCTCCAAAAAATTTGAAATACTGATAAAAAATAAACTAAGCTCCTATTTAGAACATAAGAACTTAATATCTGAATGTCAATTTGGGTTTCAGAAACATGAGTCAACCATTCTGGCATAGTTGGGGGTCTGGATGAGAGTAAAAACACGTACGCCATTATGTGTGACCTAACTAAGGTCTTTGTGAGCTCGGACATTTTATTGCGAAAGATGGAACATTACGGATTCCGTGGTAGAGAGTTGGAATTGTTTAAATCTTATTTGAAAAATCGTCAGCAATACGTAAGCTACAATGGCTGTGAATCTAGTCGGATGTCGGTAAACGATGGAGTCCCGCAGGGTTCAGTGTTAGGACCATTATTATTTTTACTTTACATAAACGATCTACCGGCGTATCTTGAGTGTCGATCGGTTTTATTTGCAGACGATGCTACATTCTTAACGAAAGGAGAGGAAAATGTCAGCATCGAGAATCTGAAGTTAGGTAAATCTTGGTTTGTTTCAAACAATTTGAGATTAAACGACGGGAAAACTAGAAAAATAACATTTAGCTCTGTAAAACGAGGTACCAAAGGGGAATCTGTGAAATTGTTGGGTATCACATTAGATCCTGGTATCAATTGGGGGGACCACATAGACTCACTATGCTCAAAGATTTTATCACATATTTTTGCAATGAGACAACTACGCTCATCAATTGGTTGTAATCTTGTTATGCGTACGATTTACTTTGCGTTGATCCACAGTCATCTGGCTCATGGTATCTCTCTATGGGGTAACTCTAGCAGAGTACAAAGAGTCTTTACTCTTCAGAAGACTGCTTTGCGCATTATTCATAATGCAAAAAGTCGAGTACATTGCAGTGGACTTTTCGCGGAATATGGGATCCTACCATTGCCTTGCATGTACATGTTTGAGACATTTCTGTGTATTCATAGGGGTGTACTACATATGGCAACTCATTCTGGTCTTCACTGTTATACCAACAGAGGTGCAGAGCGACTCATTGTGCCTTTTTCTAGACTGCATCAAACACAATACAACAAACTAGATGTTAGATTGTATAATAAGTTTCTAGATTTGCATGCTGATAAGAATGTGAAAAATATGAGCCAGAATCAGTTCTATAGTTTTTCCAAACAATTTTTACTACAAAATTGTTTTTACGCAGTTTGGGACTACATGTCGCTCAATTATTAGTCTTACTAATTCATTCTTACATATATGTTACTTGGTTTAACTTTATATCTATTCTATTATCTGATTTAGGAATTTTGATAACTACTTAGTAATTTAGTATTAGGACTACACAAATGCTTTTGTATTTAAAACTGGTCAATAAATCGTATCGTTTCGTATCGTATCGTATCGTATCGTATCGTATCGTATCGTATTATTATTATTATTGTTATTATTATTATTACTATCATTATTATTATTAGTACAATAGAATTAAGGGCTGAGGTAAGAACCTATGAAGCCCATGATCTGAAAACATGATTAAGTGCTTAAACGCCTATAAACATAATTAATGACAAATTAACAATAATTAACAAAATCGTAGTTATCAACAATAACCGCAACAACTATACAGCGAAAAAGAATATAAAAAAAACAAATTCAGATAAATAGTAAATGCAACAATGCGCACTATTTATTATTAAATAGAAGTCTATCAATTCTGTTCTTTAATGCGTTAACTGATGGTGCGTCAACAACATCATCAGGAAGATTGTTCCAGGCATCAAACACTCTGTTTGGTGAAAAGTGCTGTCTTACTCGGGATCTAAAGGACTCCTTCTCAAGTTTAAATGGGTGACCTCTCAGTTTAAGATCAGTGTTCAGTAGAAACATAGATTGAAGATCGCCAAAGTTGTGCTTAATGATTTTATAACATAATAATATCAGGTCTCCTAGAAGTTGACGGTCTTGAAACGAGATGATATTCGCCCCAGTCAGTTGCTCGTCATATGAAGGCCTTACGCGACCGAATGCAAGTCTAGTAGTCCTCCTTTGCCCGTTTCCTAATAAAACTTGGTCGCGAATAAGATCAGGATACCACACAGTACCCGCATATTCTAAAATGAGACGCACGTATCATTTGTACAGTTTACAGTAAGTTTCAAGTGACACTCTAGAGAACGATTTTTGTATCAGGTAGAGTCTGGATTCCGCGCGGTTGCAAACAGACAAAGCATAAATATGAGATCACTAAGATGCCTAGGTCATTATGGCTGGTAACCGTATTTAGTATCTGCCCATTTAAGTTGTATGATGAATTGGGATTGGTCTTGCCAATGTGGAGTACATTACATTTATTAATGTTAAGGGGAAGCAACCAGTCCAAACACCACCGCTGTATAGTGTGTAGGTCATTTTGGAGGGTGAGATGGTCTCTTAAAGGGTGAGCAAATATTTTTGTGTCAACGACATAAAAAGAAACTGAGTTTGAGACCAATATTTGAAGATCGCTTGCGTAAACAACAAACAGCAATGGGCCAAGGACGGAACCCTGTGGAACACCACTAGAAACTGGCCTGTCATTGGAGAACTCTCGGCCGACTCTGACTTCAAAAATCCTGTCCGATAAAAAATTGGAGATCCATAAATTCAGGCTACCCCGTATGCCAAAACGATCTAATTTATATAAAAGTCTCCTTTTCGGGACTTTGTCGAAGTCCTTGAAGGAGTTCAAATAAATGACGCCAATCGGATCTCTGTTGTCTAAAGCTGTTGTCCATTCAATAACACAGTGAAGAAGATTGGACATGGTAGAGCGACCTCGAACAAAACCATGTTGGGGAAGATGTGTGACATTTTGTGGAAGAAGGAACTTAGACATGGCCTCACTAATAATAGATTCCATAATTTCACAAACAATAGGTACCAGGCTTACTGGTCGGTAATTGCTTAGATCCAGTTTATTGCCCTTCTTGAATATAGGAGTAACTGACGCCGATTTCCTGATTGGTGGAATAGAACGTTGCGTGAAAGAGGCATTCATGATGATTGAAAGTGGATAGAAAATTAAGTTTGCACATTTGTTAAGAAGCATTGCTTGCAAACCATCAAGACCAGGAGAAGTGTTCTTCTGGATATTTAATATTTTTTCTTTAATTTGCTGGGGTAAAAATTCAATATTACTAATGGATTCTAAGACACGAGCACCAAATATTGGAGGCAAAGTGTCATCAATTGGTTCAGAAGTAAAAGCCTCAGAAAAAATAATGGACAACGTTTCGGAAGTTTCATAATTAGACGAACATAATACTCCATCACTTTTCCCAACTCAAGACGAAAGACAGGAACCCATGTGCTTACAAAACTTTTTAGGGCTGCCACTATTAGCAATGCTTCCCTCGAAACCTCTTTTGGCGTTAGCCAACCGACTATTGTATTAGATCTTCTATGAGTTAAGAAATATTCATTATTGTTGGTGCGTTTAAATCTTCTCCACAAATTTCGTTTATGTTTTATCAGAAATATTCATTATTGTTGGTGCGTTTAAATCTTCTCCACAAATTTCGTTTATGTTTTATCAGATCATGTATTTCACTATTGATCCATGGCTTTAATTTGTTACGGAAAATTCTTCATTCTCTCGTATTCTCATTCAAACATTTTGTTACCGTGTCATAGAAACATTTCCGTAAATGTATACAGTTATTATTATCAGGCAGTATGTTATCACAATTGAAGGACGAGAGAGTACGATTGACATTTATAAATTTTGTTACTTCGATACTCATGTAATTCTCATCATCGTCAGCAGCGGGTAAGTTAAGTTGAATATTGACAGTTATTGCTGCATGATCGGACTTACCAATAGGTGCACTGATCTCCAGGCATGATAGCAACCATTCGTCATTGGTCAAAATAAGATCGAGGGTAGAAGGATTATTATTATGTCGGAAACAAGTAGGTTCTTGGACAACTTGAATTAAATTCGAGTTTTGGATAAATTGCATAAACAATTTTTTTGCATTATTGCCCTCAGGAATACTTATTATCGGCCAGTATATATCCGGAAAATTGAAATCCCCAATGATAACTAGATTGCCAAGCGTGGATAACTCATCCAGTTTATCAAGGAGAGTGACATTATCTGCCAATTGTGAGTCGCTTGGACGATATATGCAGGCTTAGTGTATGGACATGAGACTTTTAGATATTTTAATGCATATAGCATCAATGTTTGGGACAGTTATATCTATTTCAGATACAGAAGAATTACTAGTTATATAATCAGAGAGATATATGCAAACACCCCCTTTAGGTCGGTTGGGTCTATCTGTTCGAAAAATAATAAAGCCATCAATTCGAACCACTGAGTCCGAAATTCAAGGCTTAAGCCAAGTTTCGCTGATAAGTATTATGGAGGGTTTAATTGAATCAACCGAACATACAAATTCATTAAATTTGGCACATATGAAGTCAAGATTGGTATAACGTAACAACCAGTTTTCAAAATTTTGAGAAAAGCATTTATTGGCGAAATGTAACTATTTTTGGTGATCCTCGTACAACTTTTATGGTAAGGTTCTTCTCTGCAATATTGGTCCGATTCTCCAGTTCTTTGCGCAATTCTGTAAGAAACAATTGTTGTGTTGGAGTTTTGTCATCCATAATTGAGAATTTGCTGAATGAGCAAGTCTCTAAAACCTTTTTCTGATTTTTTAGAATGTATTTGGCATCTGATTCGGTTGGCATGACTACTTTTAGCATACGGGGAAAGCGCTGATTTGGTTTGCCTATTCGATAAAATGTGACCGAAGAGGTGGGACAGCCGACAGCGTCGAGAACTTCCTTAATTGCAGCTCGTTCACATTCTTTCCTAACGACGGAATCCCCGTCAGTTTCTGGTACACCCTTAATCAAAATATTTCTGGCACCGATCATGCGTTCGACAGTCTCGTTCGCGATTTTGTCGGTGATTTCGACGGAGTGGCAATTTTATTTTTTAATGTTTTTTACTCGGCTGTAAGAGTAGCAATATGATTGTCTATCTTTGTCTGCAGATAAGTATTAAAATCAGTGAAGATTTCCTTTAAGTCGAGAACATTTACCAAGTTGGGCACACAAGAGTTAAACAGAATACTCAAACCTCGAACTTTCTGACGCGTTACGCGATCAGACGCACATATCCCTGCACATTCCATGTGTAGTGATCGCTTGCAGCCGTCACACTGAAGTACTGATACTCGATCGGAGACAGACTTGGAACAGTGACCGCAGTTATTAGGCATCGCTTACCTTCACAAAATTTGACGATTGTAAAGAAAAAGTTCAACTGATAATGGGTACTTATAGTAGTTCGTTCAAAATGCACTTTTTAATTCACTGATGTATATAATTATTGTCACAACAGCAATTCCAGAAACTAATTATAAACGATGAAGTATGGGGATGGAACAGGGAAAAAGATAGGCTGGAAATAATAAAGTATAAATAAAAAAACACAACTAAAATAATATGTAATGGAACAACGAGAACAAACTGGCACGAAATAGGAACGGGAGAAACACAAAATTGAAGGGAGAGCATAAAAGACCAAATAACATATAATAGCATTGGAACATGGTATATCAGAGGGTCGTATGAAGAAGGAACATTTACCCAGTTGGGCTAGGAAGCTGGAAAATATAATTTTGATAACATAGCATTACAAGAAACTAAACAACTAGGGCAAGGCTCACAAAAATTGCAGATTATGTATTCTTTAATAGTAGGGGAGGAAACAGAATGCTAGGGATTGGTTTTATATTCAGGAAAAAACTAAAATCGATGGTCATGGACTGTAAACCAATTTCAGAATGATTGTACACTTTAAGAATAAGAGGAAAGAATCACATAATAACACTTGTAATTATACATGCACCAGCAGAAGAAAAGGATATAGAAGTGAAAGGAGAATTCTATAGTAATATTGACAGAGTATTTGAAGCTATCCCTATGTATGATTTGAAAATCGTTCTGTGAGACGCCAACGGTAGGATAGATAAAGAGGAGACGTATATCCTAACAATTGGAAGATATAGTCTGCATGACAAAACAAATGAAAATGGCCGATTGTTGATATATTTTGCGAAAGAACACAACCTCAGAATCAAAAGCCCATATTTTCAGCGTAAAATATTCGTAAAGGATATCGCCAGACGGAAAAACACCGAACCAAATTGACCATGTTTTAATAGAACTCGATGAAGACCAATCCATCACCAATATACGAACGTATAGAGGACCCGATCTGGACTTTGATTATTTCTAGGCGAGAGTTGCATTGGAGCAACTTAAACCAATAAACAAAAATGAAAGGAGGAAACGAATGGGAGACAGAATAGTTGCAAGGTTATTAACAAATTAGGAGAAATAAGGATATGAAAAAGTGAATGGATAACATAACGGAAAGAGATATAGAGTATCATTGGGCACCAATAAAACGATAATGAATATTGCAGGCAAAAAAAAACAAGTAAAGGCGAAAGAAAGAAACTGAAACCATGGTGTTTTGATGGATGCTTGCACGAAATAGATAAAAGACATACACTAAAATTAAATAAACAGAAGTACACGATGCTAAAGTAAAATACAGCGAACAAAAGAAAAGAATAAAGAGATTATTAAGAAGGAAGAAGAGGGAAAACAGTGAGTGACTACTGCAAAATGTAGAAGATACTTACAGAAATAAAGATATGAGAAACCTGCATCAAGGAGTCAAAAGAGAAAAAAAGGGATTCAATTCAAATCTCGTATTCATTAGAAATAAATATGGAGAAATGCTACTGGGCGAAAAAGAAATTTTAGAGCGATGGAAAACTTATTTCGAACATCTTTTAAATGGGCGACGAAATGAGGATAAAGAACTGGGTAATGAAGAGAATGTAGGAACAAATTTTGAGCTGCTCTCGAAAGAACCTCCGAGTAGAGATGAAATTAATTATATTATAGCTAATCTAAAGAACAATAAAAGTCCGGGAAGTGACCACATAACAGCGCAAATGTTCAAATATGGAGAAACGCGATTAGGTGATGGAATGGAAAAATTACTGCATAAGATATGGGAAGAAGAACGAATACCGACAGGGTGGACCAACGCTATAATATTTCCTATACATAAAAAAGGTAATAAAAATGAATGACACAGCTATAGAGGAATAGCACTATCAAATATGGCTTACAAGATACTTGCCGCCTATATCAAGGATATTTTGAAGGCAAATATAAAAAATATAATCGGAGAATACCAATGTGGATTTAGACGAGGTAGGAGCACACTGGGGCCAATCTTCATGCTACAAGAAATACATGCTGAGAGTTATCAATTTGGAAAACAGACGACGACTTCAAACAAGCATTCGATGAAGTGAAAATAAATGAACTGTACAAAACTCTGGAAGACCTAGGAATAAGCGGAAAACTAATCAGAATGATTTTTTTTCATTATAAACAAGCTCTTTCAAGTATCCCCATACAAAATAATCTAGGGGTGACAGCACTGAAATGGTCCATGAGTTCCAATCGATTTGTATGGAAATATAGCACTAAGATAATTTACTACAATACCTCTATTATGTGGGGTGCGCCATCTTGGTGCCATATCATATCTCTTCCTTCACTCGAAGAAATATTCTTCAGTAACGCAGGTAGATCATTTTCAAGAAAAGACTATTGAGATAGCCTCCAAAAAAATATGGGCTGACCATTGAATAATCCACACCAAACATCAACTTCCCATTTGGTTTGATAGCGAGTTTCCCATACCCACCGCGGATTTTCCACTGACCAATAATATGGCGATTCACGACCATAATATTATGGAAACGCGCTTCATCATACCACAAAATTTTACTCAACACATTGGGAGTATCTTGCGTCATAACTTGCATCGGTGCGTCGCAACCCATGAGTCAAATGCAATTTAAATGGATGGTTATGGTGTGTTTTTGAAATTATATGAACTGAACTTGAAGAATCACCAATTTCTGCAGCAATGGATCGGATGAACACATGGGTATTAACGGCTACATGTGCTAAAACAGCCACCACATTATGTTCGATTTGCATTGGTTTGTTATGATGACTATGCTCCAAGTTTAGAAATGAACCTTGCCGCATCTTCTTTTCAACCATAGCAAAAGTCATATGAGAAGGTGTTCTTCTTTCGGGAAAACGCTCCTTGTATATGGCCTGAGCATTTCTATAATTCATCCTACACTCACTATAGAGTAGCAAAATGTCTACATATTCATTCGGTGTGAATAGGAATGGCATTTTAACTTCGGAGTTTTCATACTATGTATTGTTTTGAAATGATACTTGGTATGAGTATTTAGAAAGTGACAACAATTATTGTGAGATTATGTTTTACTAATGTCAATAAAAAGCGGTTGAGGTAGAATTCCAGCGCGAACTGTTTTCTTTAGCTTTTACAAAAACTAGTTAGAAAGTAAAAATAGGCATATCTGAATAGAAGCCGGACACGATAATTGCGGCATTTAATTATCACTGGTTATTGTTGCAAATGAACAATTAATTGAAAATTTGATACACCGTTGAGTTTGAAATAAAAATCTCTTTCATTCGAGCTAAGTTTGATCCCCCCCTTCCATTGAATTTATTTTATTGCGATGATGTCCTTGCTTCTATGATGACGTCACAGATACCCAGTATATCTCTGATGAAATTACTGTAGGTCCCAAAAACATTACTCAATTTTCAAATAATCCTATTCGTTAATTCCTGAGTTACAAGCTGTGAAAAAAATCTTAGGTCACCCTGTACAATGAGAAAATAATGAAAATTTGAAAACGGGATCTAGGAATTTTCTTCGAAAGCAATTCTTCGAAAACCATTCTTCGAAAACAATTCTTCGAAAATCAATTCTTCGAAAATGCGATTCTTCGAATACCATATTCTTCGAATAAACAATTCTTCGACTAATAATTCTTCGACAGCTTTATTATTTGGATTTACTAAAATCTGGGATAAGTTTTCATTAGACAATAATCAATATTTCTCGCATGATATATAAACGTATGATGCGGAACATACTAATAATAAATGAGAATTATAAGGTCATTTTCTTTTTTGAGAATACCTAGGAACTGGAAATAAAACACTACTTTTTTTATTTGTTATAATTATGTCAACATTTTATTAATAAATTACAGTAAAAGGTTACAGTAAAAATTACAGATAAATGACATAAATACTATCAAATACCAAGGTAAGAAAAATATTATAGATTAATATGATATGTTGTGAGCTAAACCTCTAATGTATTCTATTATATTATTTTTATCATACTGATTTACAAGAGTTTTGATTCGTTGAATACAATCTTTGTACTTCTTTCTTGGTGTTTGTGGTTCAAATCCGCTTAAATATTGTTCTACACGAAGTTCATTTAGACTTTGCTCATTTTTTATACATTTTATAAATTTCCACAAGTTGGGGTGAACTGCTGATACTTGTGTTTCAAAACTCCGATGCCATCCTTCTACCGAATTATTTGTTCTCGGTAAATCATCCAAAACTGTTTGATATAGATTCCACAATTCGTATGGATATTGTGGTGGTTTTCGCTGTTTTCGATTTGGTCGCCCAATCCACGTATCTTCAAAATAATTAATAACACTTTCGGCTTCTGACGGAAATATTTCACTATCATATAATTGTTCAAAAGCCATAACTATATCATCCACTGGGACAAAAGCAATAGCACACAACATTTTTAGTTTGAAAGCAAATTCACTGTCAGTCTCATAGCGTTTTTTTAATCCATTCCTTTGAATCATTAGAAAAATGAATTGACTGAAGTGGAAAAAACAGCCTCTTTTTCTACAACTTGGAGAAGCACTATTACAGGCATTATCCAATGCTTTTTCGAAGTCAGTGGTAATCGTTGCAGGCACTAAAGATGATTTCAAATTTTTAAGTTCTTGAAAAAATTGATCATAAATTCGTTCTGATTTTTTTGGTAAGAGTGCATAAACTAAAGGTACCGATAAATTGTGTTGCAGTCCGTGAACGGTTAGTAATTGTTGGAATAATAACGGCACGGTTTTAAATGTGCCATCAATATACCAATGCTTACTGTTAGACAATAATTGGAGATTTTGTTCTGTAGTAAAAATTAATATTCTCTCGTCCACTGGACCGGCATCATATAGCAAAAAATTTTCATTTTTGTAGGTTTTCGTATATTCCTCCCAAAATATTATTTCGCTTCTATTAGTAGGAAGAGCTGGTCCTTGTAGATTTTTTTGTCTGATATTGCGAATACTCCGTTTCATACTGCTAACACTTGGAAGCTTGGGAGCTGCCGTTATGGAACATGTAGTCGAAGCAATTGATATAATTCTGTGCGGAGGATCATTACTTATTTTCGAATTTTTTCGTACACTTTGGTCGCTTCCACCTCTGAGGCGTCAGCAATATGATTATGTTCTTTTGTTATTTTACTGATTTTATCGTCGACAGTAATTATTCTCGCTGGACAGTTTGTTTTTCTTTTTTCAAAAAATGCGCACTTCCAATACACTTTTTCACCTTTTTCAACATCTTTAAAATAAAAATGTCCCTCGAATAACAATTTACGTTTTCCTTTTTCTAAACAAACAAATTCTGCATCCATATTTACTCGCACAGGGTTAAATTAAAACTAATTTTATTTTATGGAAAACAATCCCTTTTATACCCACTCAGGTCAGTTGCAAACTTGGGATTAGATAAATTATACCTGATTTATATCACAAACAAATTCTGCATCCATATTTACTTGCACAGGGTTAAATTAAAACTAATTTCCAAGGAATTATCGTCAGTTGCAAGCTTGAGATTAGATAAATTATACCTGATTTATATCTCTGAACAAAGTCATTCCTTTTGGATACTTCGAATAATTGTTATTCGAAGAATTATTAGTCGAAGAATTGTTTATTCGAAGAATTGCATTTTAGAAGAATTGATTTTCGAAGAACTGTTTTCGAAGAATTGTTTTCGAAGAATTGCTTTCGAAGAATTTTCCGGATACCAGAAATTCCTATAAACAATTTTATACTAACAGCTGTTTCAAAAATAACAAAGGAATAATTTGAAAGATAATTTAATAAAAAAACTACTGAGAGACCGATATATTAAAGAAATTGCGTTTTTTCATAGTTATTGAATCAATAAAGTGGTTAATTCACCAAACTAAAATAAAAAAGACTCTTTTCTACGATCAACCTTGTTGTGACAGTTGATACGCTTATACAACATAGCGGCGATTTGACTAGGTTTTGTTCTGCCAAATATGGAGCAAAGGATGACGCCGGGCAAAGAGAACAAAAAATGTCATATATAAATTAGTTTACGTACTTTTTTAGACCAGTTCGAAAGCAAATTCTGTTGTATTGAATTGTTTCACTAGAGCGGAAATTTTCTCATTCGTGCAATTTTGAGGTACAGGATTTAGTTTCAAATTATTGCCAAAAACAAAAAATATTAAGACTATTGCTTCAAGTTATCAATCATTATAATATCATTATCGTGATCGAACACAAACTGCAAAAAAAAATATTCATTTTTCATTTAGTATAAGTAACACAAATAATTACTTGCAAAATCAAAACAAAATGGAGCTTAACTTACTAACTCGGATATGTTTGGACGTCAGTAAGGACATATATATCTGCTTTGTAGACTTCTCAAATAAAATCTAGACAGAAATTGAGTGAATGAAACGACGAGTACTCAGTGTGTATTTTATTATTAAAATTTCAGCTAAGCCCTCTCAGCCATTCTCAAATCTGTCCTATAAAATTATAATATTTGTAAAAATTGAAAAAACAATTTAAAAAAGTTGAACTTACGTCAATAAAAAATCCTACAACTGGTGACAAAAAAACATAAAAAAAATCCTGTGACTACTACATACAATATGATCAAATGTCTGATTTTCCATCATTGTTTGAATAAAATGATTAAAACTACCCTATCAAGAGGGTGTATAATTGTAATTCATATAAAGGGTTTTTTAGCGAACTGCTGTTTATAACCCAGCGGTTATTTGCGGTAACCGGCGGTTATTCACTCGCTAAAATGAAGTGGTTACAAATAATTGGTTATAAACGTCACAACATAATCTTAAAATATTTGTTGTTAAGTATCTATAATATATCAATACTATTCTTTATCTTTAGTCAGAGTTATTTAATGTATTTAGTGTAATGAATAACGAAGAATTATTGCTGTTAGCATTGCTGATTCATCAGAGGCTGTCCAATAGTTTGTACATATTATCAAATAGTTTTATTTCCTTGAGACATTCCTCAGTCAAAGTTATATTATGTAAATATTTAAGAGAATCCTACATAAGATTAGATCCAGAAAATATTTAGTTGGATGCTTATCATGAGATGTCTTTTTCTCAACTCTTTCGTATGCAAAAAACAACCTTCCACAGCTTGTGCAATGAAATAATTGAAAACGATGATCATGCTCTGGTAAAAAATATATCGAGGCAGTCGGTATCCTACTGAACCCAAGAAAATTATGCTAGTGTTTTTGTGGTACATCTCAAAACAAGACACTTTACTATCTATATCTGATAGATTTGGACTTGTTCCATCTACAGTTATGAATGTACATTATCATATACAAATGAAAACAAATTAACATTTTCTTTATGGTTGAGACCATTCACCTCTTAAGACAAGAGTGGGGGGTTAGAACCACTGCCAGTTACCCACCTCTTGTTTACGGTAACTGAAGTTAATACCGTGGTCACTGATTTGACATTTTGGTATTTACCATTTGTGGCAAAAAATGTAATGGTTTTAACTTTTTGTGACCAGTAACTCGCTAAAAAAACCCTATAATGAAATGTCTCATTTAAAAGTATAAACTAAACGATATGCGATGACGAGTTTGACGTTAATAGACGGTGGCTAATAAGCCAGCGTGCAGTAAAACAGCTAGTGTGCAATGATACAAAGTGTTTATATGATGAACATTGAATCGAATATATGTTTGAAAGGATGAAAATATCAATATAGTGAATTGAAAATCAAAGGAAAATTTCTATTTTATTTTTATTTTGAATTTTAAGATTGAAGTTGAAGTTGTGATAAAATTATTCAAATTTGAAATTCCCTAACATCATCCCCCTTGATTATCTAAAGAAAAGTGACTTAAGGGTTGGATCCATGCCCCAGCCAGTCAGGAACCAAGCGCAGTAAACCTATATGTGTAAAGTGCTGAATAACATAAATTAAACATTTGGTCGTAAATTCATCCATGGAGCAGTTTACATAATGTAGTGACGTAGATGGAAAAGTACGCTGGCAAGGTGAACCCAACAGCTAATGGCATCCCATATGAATTAAATGTAAACGGTAAAGGGAGGGGTATCTCTTGTCAAGGAACCCCGAACATTGATTGTGACCTGATGACTCAAACTATGATCCATACATAGCCCGGCGTCAAGAACAGAATGTGATTATAATGTTTAAGGTAATTGTTACACAGCTAGACCCATACTAGGCATGCACAAGAAGAGAAGAAGTCAAAGGAGTGTGTAATTCTACCTTAAACAATTTAGATTCAAAAACTTTAGAAGAACTCGCTATCGATGTAGATGTGTTACTGCAAAGTTTAAATCTAGATGATAATATTAAATATAACATAAAAAGTAGCTGCTATTTATCTTTACAAAAAAACTTCACCAAATTTCATAACAACAAGGCTAAATTGAAGTCAAAATTCTTTAAACAACAAAAGTTGATAAATTGTATTGCTGGTAAGGTGAAGACCAATAGTTTGATGTTAACAAAAGCTGATAAAGGTAATTGATTAATCGTACATAAATAAAACTGAGGAATTTCGACAAAATAATATTTATTTTTCAAATTTTTAAGAAGAACACGGTAAACTTTGAAATTTGAAATACAGCACCAGCTTTACTAGCTTCGTGTCGAGCATACGTGAAAAACTTTGAACTGGTGCCATCCAGTGGAAATTGTCTGAACTAATAACTTCTTCATCGAAAATGAAAGTGTATAGTTGGTATCATCAGTAAAGTACTTGGGTATATTTTTGGATTTTCATCTAAAATGGGATGTTCTTGTGGATAATTTGAAAAATAAAATTAGAACCTTATTCCATAAATTTTATTTGTATCGCCAAATACTATCGTTGAACAAACTAAAATCAGTGTACTACGCATTGTTTGAATTTCTATTAATTTATGATATGCTAAAAAAACAATCCTAAAAATTATGTACTTTGAGAAAAGAACTTACTCAACTGAACGTTTATACAGTGACCTTCAAATAATGGATATTAGACAGCTGTATACAAAAACACTCACAATCTATTTGTTTAAAAACAAGCATTATTTCCAAAACATATTACATCCTTACCAAACAAGGGCAATTTATTCGGATAATTTTTCGATTCCTAGACCTCAGAAAGAAGTTGGAAAAAGACGCTTCGCCTACCTTGCACCTCACACATATAATGAAATTCCTGAAAATATTCGATGCATAAGAAATAGAATCAGATTAAAAAAATAAATAAATAGATGGACACTTGCATGTGCTAGAGGCTTCTTTCATAAAGTAATTGATCCTGATCTTGTGATTTAAACTTGTTCCTGAAGTATATGTTCCATGTCATATGCTGAAGTTTATTGGTAATTGTGCTTGCCTCCTAATTACGTATTAGTTCCACTTGTATACGTGTGTTAGAATGAAAATGTAACCATAGACAGGTTTCACTCTGAACCTATTTGGTAATCATTTTTATTTTACAGAATACTTCATAGATATTTTGTATAAACATATTTGGCAAAATGAAGTTATTACTGTAATGTCTCCATCTAAGATTTTGTCCAGATTTCACATGTCTTCTTCCTCTTTTAATATATGATCAATTGCTTTTTGTCAATTTTCTTTAGTTACTTGTGATAGGGATCTGTCCAATAATGCTTGCACATCTTTTAGTTTGAATGTAGTATTATGTCGACATAAAAAACTTTTCATATGTGCCCATATCAGTTCTATCGGATTTGATTGGCAGTGATATGGGGGAAGTCGCACTACGTCAATACAACGTTTTTTTTGCTATTTCGTCCACTGCATATCGAGCAGGAGGCTTATTCAATTTTACAAGTTCTGGTTTGACTGATTTTTGAGGAAAATTGATATTTTTGTCTGTTAGCCAGTCAATGATCTCTTGTTTTCTCCATGATGTGTTTGGCACCTTCGGCTTTCATATCTTCATGGTAGTCTCCAGTTTTTTCATATTGGTATATTGAAGAGCCAGCATCTATGAACCCATTATCACTTCCAATATGAGTTATGATTAGACGTCGTCCCTTACCGGATGGACTCTTCAATCCTGTAGATAGTCCTTCCAAAAACGCCTGTAGTGAAGATTGATTGATGGTATCCTGCCACATTTTACTGACAGTGTAGCCTTAATTCACCCAGGTTTCCTCCAAGTAAAATATTGGTCTGCCTTCTGCACTTAATATAAAAATTGTTCTTAGATAACTCCGTTTCCAACAAATAATTTCATCTGTATCAAATAGAATCGCTTTCCTATCATGGTGTGCCCATTTAAATTTCCATTGTTATAGCGTTTCCCGTAGTTTCGATCGGCCCATTTTAGGGAAATATGGGTCCTCATTCATTTAATGATAATAATAATGTTTATTTGTACGATTCATCTACAGATAGAAAATTTTATGAATAAAAATGTACAAATGAACTGTTAACCACGAAGTAAACTAAGTTTACTTGTATGTGGCGAAAACACATTAAACAATTAAACTGTGTATAATACAATGTAATATAACTTATTAATATCTTAAATCTAACCAGAA
The DNA here is from genome assembly GCA_963921935.1 of Galeruca laticollis. NCBI lineage: Eukaryota > Metazoa > Arthropoda > Insecta > Coleoptera > Chrysomelidae > Galeruca > Galeruca laticollis. The sequence continues at coordinate 112,554,719 of OY998177.1, read as the reverse complement.
CTAAAAACTATAAACAATATGGAATTTATAAGAAATATAAAATTGTAAAAGATATAAAAATAAAAACACTGAAGATATAGGATGGATACTATTTCCACTATAACTATTAGTATTTCTCTTTTATATATAATTTTTTTTTCGTATAATGGTAGTATGGTGACCTCCCTAACTTCCCTCGGAAGTGAATTATATAATTTAGGGCCTAAATAGGTATAGTTTTTTTGCCCAACCGTTTTTTGCGGATGTGGTGTAATAAATGTTTTATTTCATGTTTCGTATTGGTGGCCTGGAGTTCTCAATTCCGTCTTATGTGTATGTTGAATAATACATACATTTATAAAAAATATTTGCCTAGGACCAAATATTTCGGTTTGCCTATATAATGTGTTACTTGGACAATCATAACCCCGGTGAATAATTGTCCTATGAAAACGTTTTTGAAGGATTTCTAATGGTAGTAGGCACGTCTTAGAAACTCCGTCCCATACTATCATTCCATAATTAATGTGGGGTTCCACTAGACTTCTATAAACTATTTTTCTCTGTTTTAAGTTAAGTACTTTACATATTTCCTTGAATTTAAATAGTATGTAACGTAGCTTCTTGAATAGATATTGTATATGCTGATCCCATCTCAAACTATGATCTATATATAATATAATAATATAATAAGTTTATTCATCATCATAAACAATTACAAAATAATTATAGAAACAGGATTACAAAGACAAAATAAAATAATTTTATGAAAATATATCTGGCTGACAAACAAACCGATTTACCCACTAAGGCAATGCCTGAGTGTGGGGAAACTAAGGCATGGTTAGCTCGGTGTTCGTAACAGTAAGTACATACAATGAGTAAAACAAACAGTGTCAAATAAAAAACAAAACAGACAAGAAAAGTGACAGATACAATTTGAAAATGTAAAAATCCCAGAGATTATGATTTGAAAACATTGAACAAAAGGACTAAAACTAAAATATGACGAAAATAAATACATTTAATAATTTTACATTACAATATTTTCAACTCATATTAGGTTCAATTAAATCTTTAATTGCAGATCTTTCTTTTAACCAAAGGTAATTTTTAACTCTCTTTTTAAAAGAAAAAACACTTTTTACATCCTTTATTTCTTTTGGGAGGTAGTTGTAGACTCTATTGGCCAAGTATTCAAGAGATCTCATTGTAGCAGTTTTTAGAGTAAATACTGTTTCTAGGGGTGTCTCTTTTTTGTATCTGGTATTATGTGCATGATCTACATAAACCAGAAATCCCCTTCTCTTGAACTGCTGTACTGCAATGTTAAAAAAATATAGCTGCCGCATATCCATTACTTTATTATCTTTATATAATACATCAGATGGAAATAATCTTGGTTTTTTAAAAACTATTTTTAAAAACTGTTTTTGTAGGACTTCTACTTTCTTAAGGTGAGTATTTGCAATACCTCCCCAAGCCAATATCCCATATCTCAGACGAGATTCTATAAGCGCAAAGTATAGTTTTCTTAACTGATGAGTGTCTAAAATATTCGCTAAGTTTTTAAATTTAAACAACATACTGCGTAGTGTTTTTTGTATTTGATTACTATGAAAATTCCATCGTAAATGACTGTCAATTGTTACTCCCAAATATTTAATGTTATTTGATGAATGCAATACAATATTTTCATTGTGACCTTGTATAGTTAAAAAGTTATACGGAGGTAAAAAAGAAGCTAGGCATGTAAAAGGTAAGTAACAAGTTTTATCGTAGTTTATGGATAACTTTTTTTGTTTAAAGCAATCAAAAATTTTTACAAGATCACTTTCTGCTTTTTCTTTTAGTTGCATCCAAGTATCTGCACTATACACTATTGCAGTATCATCAGCAAAGGAGATCATCTCACCACTAGATTGAAATGTCAGTAAATTGTTTAAATATATTATAAACAAAATTGGTCCCAACACTGTCCCTTGCGGAACTCCACATTCTACCAATTTCTTTTTACTAATAGAGTTGTTGATTTTAACATATTGATAACGGTCAGTCAGATAGCTTTTTATTAAGTTGTAGGTATTTCCTCTGAATCCTAGATCTTCCAAAGTTTCCAAAAGATTTGTGTGATCCACAGAATCAAAAGCTTTAGCTAGATCAAGAAATACACATAAAGCTGGTTTGGTTTGGTCTATATATTTATATAATTTAGAGGTTAGAGCACAAATTGCATCCTGCGTAGATGTACCTTCTCTAAAGCCATATTGATTGCAAGAAATTAGTGTATTTTTATTTATGTACTGAATAATTCTTTTTTTAAGGATTTTTTCAAAAATTTTGGCTATATTTGAGATTAACGATATGGGTCTGTAGTTAATTACCTCAGATTTAGAACCCTTTTTAAATAGAGGCTTTATTAAACCAATTTTGAAATTAGTGGGACAGTATCCGGACTCTATTATTTTATTTATTAAGTGAGAAAGTGGTTGAGCTATTTCGTTTCTTATTTCTTTCAAAGTTTCAGCTTTTATTCCGTCAATACCTGGCGCTTTTTTAATGAGTCTATAATTTCTAGTACTTCATATTTGGTTGTAGGTGCAAGGAACAGGGACGACTGATACGGCTTTCTTTGTAGATGATAAACAGATGGTGTTGGGATATTACTTGCCATATTTTTACCTATTGAAGCATAGTGATTATTAAAACAGTTCGCGATTTCTTCGTCTTCTTTTATAAGTTGTCCGTTTTCATTTCTAATTTGTTTGATCATTGTTTCTTGTTTGCTCGGAAATATTTCATTTACCACCTGCCAAAGAGCTTTTGAGTCATTACCTAAATTATTAATTTTGTCCTTATAGTAATTTGTTTTCACTTGTTTTATTAAGTTATTTAGTGTATTTCTGTATTTAGTATATTCCTGTTTTAGAAGAAAATTCATTAGATTTGCTCTTAATTGATGGAATAGTTTATTTCTGTGGTTTATCGACTGAACAAGTCCATCTGTAATCCATTCTTCACGTTTTATTTTATTGTGAGAAATTTTCACCATTTTACTATTTTTGTCAATGACTGACTTTAACAGGTTAGTGAAGAAAGTAGAACTTTCTTCTATATCATCTATAGCCATAAAATGTGCCCAGTTATATTTTTGTAAACAGTTTTTTAATGAAGTAAAATGAATATGTTGTTTGAATCTGTTTTTTGTGCTGAAATCGCCACATACTGTGTATATCGGTAGTTTAGCAATTGTCATGTAGTGATCAGTTATATCGCTCTGCAAAACAATAGACATGAATTCAGTATTTTTTGTTCTATTTTTCATGAAAATATGATCTACGCATGTTTTGCTTTGAGGTCTTGTTATGTTATTAACCAAAGATTTATAATTTAACTCGTATAAATTGTTAAGGTACTCATCTACGGATTCATTGTTTTCCTCCAATATATTGATATTAATATCACCAACAATTAAATGATAATCTGAGTGATTCTTGGTTACGTTAGAAATAAAAACTTGTAGCTCACTATTGAAAACGTCAACGCTTGTCGACGGGGATCGATAAATGCTTGTTAAATTAATTACTTTATTATTTACATTAATAAATATGTCGATGATTTTAAACAGTCCAATATTCCCTATCTCAAAGGTATAATCTAGCTCCTGTTTTATGAAAACTACTACTCCGTCACAGATGTTTATATTTCCCTCGTTGTAGAGAGTATTATAACCATCCAAATGAAAAGCATCCAGATCTGTGAGATTTCTAGTTTCTGTCAAAATGATGCAATCAAAAGTATCTTGTAGTTGACAAAAGTAAGTTAAAAAGGCATCAAAATTTTTTTGCAATACTTCTTATATTTTGGTGTAAAACATTGAAATTATAATTTTTTTTATCTGCTAGGGTGGTAGTTTTATTGTAATCTCTAATATTACCAATTTCGATTGCCTTATGTGGCACATATTCATTATCTCGTATATAAGGATCCATAATCTTACCAAAACACAAAATAAACGACAACAAAAACAAACAACTAACGCTGATTATAGTATACCTTAAAGAAAAAATGAAGTTAGAGAATTACTTATTGTATTTATTTTTTACCAGTAGAGTTATTTCTTTGTTTCTGTATTTGAGACCTAGTGTTAACAGTTATTGATGTTACAGTTCCTTTTTTTTGTGGCGCATCTGAATTATTTTTATTAAAAGCAAGTTCCTGGGAGATGTTTGACGGATTCGCTTGAATCTTGGTGTTACTATTTAGGTTCTGTTTCAACACAAGTTCTTGGGCGCTGCTTGGCTGGTTTGTTTGAACTGTAGGAGTGGAAGAAGTACTATTTGACTTTGGTTGTTTGTTAGTTTTTTCAATTTCCAATAGTTCTTCGTAATCGTATGAATCCCCATCGACGAATAATTTACCGTTTTTTATGAAGCAGTTATTTTTCCCATCGTTTTTTGCCAATATTCTATGTTTCCATAATAACTGGTGTTCTTTTCTTTGTTGTGGTGTTAGGTCGTCCGCAATGCTGATTTTCTGTCCTTTCAATAGATTTCTATTCTTAATGACAAGCTGTTTTGAAATAAATCGTTTAAATTCAATTTTTAGAGGGCTGTTTGTGTTATTACCCAGAAAGTAAAAATTGTTTATCTATCATGATACCTAGATACTTTACTTTGTTAACTGGTGAAATTGTGAGATTTTCAATAGTTAAGTCATAATTTGGCTGAGCATCAACGTAGGAACTGAATGGTAAGTATACAGTTTTATTAATATTGTCAAACCACATCTTAACTTGTTGCAGATCTTTTTCTAAATTATGTTTTAGGTCAAACCAGTTGCCGTTATCGCAAAACAATACTGCGTCGTCTGCAAAACTAACTATTTTGCTATGTGTTTTCAGCATAAACAGATTATTCAGATATACATTGAAGAGAATAGGTCCTAAGACCGTCCCCTGAGGTACGCCACATGAAATGACTTTTCCACTACTATGAGTATCTTTTATTTTCACTTTTAGCATTCGATTGGTTAAATAAGTTCTGAATAGGTCAAGTGGAATTTCATCCGAAATGTTAGCTAGTGTTGTGATTCCTTTCCTAAAATAAAATTCGTGCACTTTTCTCCTTATTACGTTTTTCTGTGAATTCAACTTTCTTTATACCGCGTGCATTTTTCTTTGCCTATTTAATATCCTAACTTTTCGCTTCACTTCTAATTTTGTATATTGTTGATATGCTTACGCCTGTCATATTACTTGTCTTTGCAAAAATGTCATCAACTGAACCTGAAGGATCTTAAGTAATTATTACCATTGTTTATTATTTCTTTCTCGTTCACCGACAGCGCCGACTTTTTCGTACGCTTTACAGGTGTAAACCCGGATCTATACTGAAGATTTCTGCCATTGTCACTATTAACCGAAACTAATAATCACAATAATTATTTCATAGAAATTATCAAGCTAGCAAGTTCTTCCTAAATTCACTAAATCAATAATTACTGACAGTCAAATTGCAACTACCTTTAAAACAAAAATACAATAATTCCATTGTCAGGTGGGGAAATGATCTCTGAAATTATAATCCCACCCCGTCTGCCTGAGGTCATTAAGACTCGCAATAGTTTTTGAAAATTGTTTCAACAATAATAATATGCAAGTCGTTTATACTAAAATAATATAGGCATTCAATAATATTCATAATAAATATTACAGTAATCCGAATGTCTGTATACCTGGAAAATAATAACAGGTACCCACCCCTGAAATGACCTGTTCCGACAGTTTTATTCGCAGCGATTGCGATTTTACTATAGTTATTTATTTATCACCAGTCGAAATCTTGTTCGTGTATGTGAATGTCGTGGGCACCTGTAAAATCGGAAATAACTTGGGAAGTATGGTAGTGAAAATGATGCGTTAACAAAAATTATAAGAAGGCAATTACAAGTAATCCGGTGGTATAAATGAACTGTATGTATTATGCTTTTTCATTAAAAATTGTTTGATTGAAGCTTCAAAATTCAACATCAAATGAACTAATGAAAAGGAAAACAATTAAAATTAGTACAAGAAATTCCTCCGACTGATAACACTGTTTATTTATATATTAAAGCGGACCACACACTAATAGTTGTTGGTTATTAAACAAATGGTTTTTAAACACGAAAACTATGACTGGGATAGTTATTAAGCGATTACTTGGAGACAACACTGAAAAAATTCTTGCGTGACTTGAGAAGTCAAAAGTGGAACTAAAAAATACTATTGATTTATCTGAAAAAAATTGGCTGTACAAAATTAACGATCTAAACATAAAAATTATAACTATTGGAGAAGAAAATAAAGATCTGGAACAAAAAGTAGAGGATCTAGAAGAGAAAAATCGTATCAACAATTTAGTTACCTGTGGACTAAAAAAACCTCGAAACAAGTTATTGACACCAAAATTCATATGCGACTAAATTAATGTTAGATTGAATTCGGATTTAATGGAAACAGAAATTAAAAATGTATACTTTTTCGGGGAAAGCGACTCAGCGCCAATAAAGATAGAATAAGTTTCGTTATTTGCAAAACAAACAGTACTAAAACAAGTAAAAAAGCTGAAGGGATCTGCAGTATTTATAGCTAACGATGCAACCCATCAACAAAGAGAATACGATAGAAACCTAAAACCATATCTGGTACAATTCCGTGCAACTAAGAAGTATAAAAACTGCTTTATCAGCAATAATAAACTAATTTTGGATGGACGAACTACTAAACTTATCGCTTGAAGAGTTACAACCTAAAAGTGATCAGGCAACCTTCCGTCAACCTCCACGACTAGGAGTTAGTGATCAGAACTCAACAAATCCAGATGAAGCCACTTTAACTGCAGTAAACGAAAATGGAATTACTTAAAGTGGTCCTGTGATGATCCCGAAAAAGTCAGTATTATAAAAAAAGACATTTTCACAGAAAAAGATTAAATTGTACATATTATATTTTCCAATGTTAATAGTGGTCATCGATCTGATTAAGGTCAGGCAAACACCCAGAAATCACGTTTCTATTTAACTTTGGGTCAAATAAGCATTAACCTCTATATCGACAACGTAACTTCAAGTCATTATTTTCACGTAGTAGAAGAAAATTTTCCGATACCAACAAATGGACTGATAGGAAGAGACTTCATGAGTAAAAATAATTGTGTATTAAATTATTCACAATCAGAATTACACATAAATTGCATTCTAAGAATTCGATAACCATACAAATTTTTGGTGATCCAGAATACGATACTTTAGCAATACCGCCCAGATGTGAGGTGTACAGGCTAATAGAGAACTCTAAGAATTTGAGAAAGGATACAGTAGTAGAGCAACAGAAAATAGCACCAGGAGTATTTATAGCCAGATCCATAATATCGGGGAAAAACCCGTACGTTAGAATTTTGAATACAAATTATGAAAGTGTTCCAGTAAAAACTGAGAATATAAAAATCTTGGATTTAGATTTGTTCCAGATATATACAATTGAGAGTAATAGTAGTAATAGAATGAAAGAATCAAGGAAATAATTAAATTTAGAAGTACCAGAATATGTAAGAAACGATTCAACGAGACTGTGTGAGAATTACGTAGATATATTCGCTTTAAAGAATGATATACTAACGCACAATAACTTTTATGAGCACAGGATATTAGTAAAAGATGATACACCGATATATATAAAAAATTATCGCACACCACATTCACAATCAACGGAATTAAATAGTCAAGTAGAGAAACTTATAACACAGGGAATAATTGAACCCTCAGTATCAGATTATAATAGTCCAGCATTACTAGTACCGAAGAAATCGACGAATAGGGATAAGGCATGGAGACTTTGTATAGATTTTAGGCCGCTAAATAAGAAAATAGACACAAATAAATTTTCTTTACCCTGTATAGATGCAATTTCAGACCAATTAGGGAGAGCAAAATGGTTTTCAGTTTTAGATCTTATGTCAGGTTCTCATCAAATACCTTTAGAACAATCTTCTGAGAAATACACTTCGTTCAGTACAGAAAAAGGCTCATTCCAATTCACAAGATTACCTTTTGGGTTAAACATAAGTCCTAATAGTTTTTCACGAATTATATGTCAATAGCATTCTCAGGCCTCACGCCGGAAAAAGCATTTCTTTATATGGACGAAATAGTTGTGATAGGAATTTCGGAGAATCATCACTTAGCCAATTTTACGAAAGTGTTCGACGCATGTCGTAAATTCAATTTATAGTTGAATCCACAAAAATGCCAATTCTTCAGGCGAGAAGTTTTAACATGTCGCCGAGACATGTTACTATTTTCATCAATTATTCCATGGACTTACCTTTACGGACCGCTACGGACTCTACAGACTATCCACTCCACCGGATCATACAGCGTCCAAGTCCAGACAACGACGTCTCAACTTTTGACTACTGCTGCGAGCTGTACGTCCCGAGTCTTCCCAAGATGAGTCCTCAACTTATTTTTGATATATATAAAATATTGAGTTGGACATTTTCACTGTATAACTGATATTTATTCGTATCAAGAATATACGGTTTTGGTAAATTCATTATTGTGTGTCGAATAAATCCATTTTTCCCGAAATTTTGTTTGTTGATTCACCTCATCCCAATTGAGGTAATGAAAAATAGTGTAACTAAGGCCGAATTCACTACCTGAGCGGAGTTCCAAGGCCGGGTGTTTAGGTTGTGACAAATTTGGCGCCCAAACTTTCCGGCAGTAGAAAAGGGGGGAAAAGGCCATGCCTTGTTATTTCTTTCTTTTTATTTTTCCGTATAGTTACGTAATATATTTTAAATACACACACATATACATTTTTAGTCACGTTTAAATTTTTTTTCTTAGTCGATTTCTGTCCCTACCGTGTATTTTTTACAATATCTCGCAATAGCATTCCCATGACGGAATTTTTGGAGGTTTTCGCTTTCCTGGTAAAAAAGATTTCCGTGATTTTTTTTTTGTCAAGGCTTAGTTCTGTGACAGGCGAGATGCTAGTCTTGTGACATCTTTAAATGGGAAACTGAATTTCAGAGGTGTGTCATGGTGTACCATCATTCCATAACGTATCGTACCTACGGGACGCCGTTTTTCCGAAAGGGTGGTTTGATGACTTGTCATGTTATCGCACTGGAAGGATGTGTCACATGGGAGTTGCATCACGGTGTTATAAATCTAGAGATCCAGTCATTTTTTCTCTAAGGAATTTTCTTTGGAAATTTCCATTTTAGTTGTGGCGTTTCTACATAACGCTGGGTTTGTTAATTACCCGAGCTTGCTGAAAAATTTCTTCGTTTTTTTTTATTTTCTCTTTTGTTTCCATTTGCAAGGAATGTAGTTGTTGGACGATCATGTCTACACTTCGGTAGTTGTAGAGATACGAAGTTGATTGTGGGGAATAAATAACCACGACGCGATTAACATCTCTCGCGAGGTTTTTCCTGCATGATCGATGCTCTCATCCATCTATAACACTGAGTTGGTCTTGCTCACCTAATACTTCCTCATTATATCTTTTTGGTTACTTTAGTTTTTTCTTTTGAGGTTAGTGTGCCTGAGATCTTAACCACCCTATATCACATTTAGTGATCATTTTTTCTAGACGAAGAGTATAGTTATTCTCTTGTTATATTGTTGAGATGTTATCATTTCATATTTTGGTAGAGGCTACCCCTCTAATTCAATCTTTTGGTTATTTTGGTTATTTTTGAATCTCAGTACGGTACCAATAACTGATATCGTTCAGTTTTTGAATAATTTTTGTTAATAGGAATTAGCTCCTATTATAATTGCTTACTGCAATTTGTTTACATTTTTTTTGAGCATAATTGCGTTTAACTTGCAATTATTGTTATTGATAATAGGCATAAGCACCTATTATATATTTTTTTACTTTTGTTAGTTTTCAAAATGAATTGCAGTCTTGAGTTAGAAAACAACATATCTGGGACTTTCATTGAATATGTTCCTTTCTTCTTCTTAATTTTTCTTATCTTCTTTTCATTTCTTGAATTTGTAAGCACTACTACATCTTCTTTTATCTGGTCACCACATTCCTGTTGTTTTGACTACTTTTCTTTGTAGGCTGTTCAGATTTACAAAAAAGTAATTCTTCGAATTCCTTCTTTTCTCCAAGGAGAGGGGGTGTAACATGTCGCTGAGACATGTTACTATTTTCATCAATTATTTTGGAGCGTTACTTATTCGTTGGCTACTCCCACCTTCAATTCCAATTCCTATTATTTCAAAAATTAGGAACACATCGGTAATCGTTTTTGCCATCGTTAAAATATTTACTTAAACTACGATTGAAGTGGAACTCGCTCTTTTGGTTCATTTCTTCGCTGGGAAGTATTCAGTATTCTCCTTTTTAATCATATCATTTGGTGTGTGATTTTTAATTTTCTTCGCTGCTCTGCAGCCTGTACCGTTTACCTTAAGGACCACTTTAAGGACCGTTCACAACTTTAACCTCCACAGACTTACCTTTACGGACCGCTACGGACTCTACAGACTATCCACTCCACCGGATCATACAGCGTCCAAGTTCAGACAACGACGTCTCAACTTTTGACTACTGCTGCGAGCTGTATATTCCGAGTCTTCCCAAGATAAGTCCTTAACTTATTTTTAATATATATAAAATATTGAGTTGGACATTTTCACTGTATAACTAATATTTATTCGTATTTGTATCGAGAATATACGTTTTTGTAAATTTATTATTGTGTGTCAAATAAATCCATTTGTCCCGAAATTTTGTTTGTTGATTCACCTTATCCCAATTGAGGTAATAAAAAATAGTGTAACTGAGGCCGAAATCACTACCTGAGCGGAGTCCCAAGGCCGGGTGTTTAGGTTGTGACAAAGTCACATATTTTGGTCATAATTTATCAAAGGATGGTGTTTCACCAGACAAAGCAAAATATTCAGTCATTCAGCATTATCCAGTAACAAAAAATGCTAACGAAGTCAAAAGATTCGTTGCATTCTGCAATTATTATAGAAGGTTCATTCAGAATGTTGCCGAAAGTATTCCTTTGAATAGGTTAGCAAGGAAAAACGTAAAATTTGAGTGGTCAAAAGAATGTGAAAACTCATTTCAGGTCTTGAAAAATGCATTAATCAATCCACCAATTTTAAAATACCCAGACTTCAATAGACAATTCATCTTAACTACGGACGCTTCGAATAGCGCATGTTCAGCCATCTTAAGTCAAAACTATGAAGGTATTGACCTACCCATCGCATTTGCATGACGGATCTTTAAGAAAAGCGGGCTTAACAAACCCACCATCCTAAAAGAGTTATAAGCGATTCATTGGGGAATCATTTTAAGTGTTATTTGTATGGTTCACCACATTTCATAGTGAAAACAGATCATAAGCCACTAACGCATTCATTTGCAATGAAAGACCCGACGTCGAAACTCACGAGAATAAGACTCGTTTTGGAAGAATACGATTTTGTAATACAATATGTCAAAGGTATAGCGAACTACGCGGATAGCATATCGAGAATATCCAGAGAAGAACTTAAGGATTTATATATAAATAATTCACATGTCTTGGCAATCACAAGAGCACAAACGCGAAAAGAAAACGCACAATCAGAAAAGGATCCAAGGATTAACGAAGAAACAAAGGAAGTAAGAATACAAAAACCTTCAGTAGCAAAAGTTTTAAATAAATAATCTTAAGGCACATAAATTACGAATTTTACACTTCGAAAATAACCGTATCTCACTAAGGATGAGCATTCGGATAAAATAAATTGAAATTTAGTGAAGCCTTAATTACCGGAATACACAACTTCGACCTAGGACGAACGTTGGAAAAGCTTGAAGAGCTATCGGTAAAAAAGGAAGTAAAAAGAATGAAAATATACACAAATGATGATATATTCAAAAAGTGCACAGTAAAAGAATTTCTAGAAGAAGGAAATCAAAGGTTGAAAAATATTCAAGTATGTATATGCGAAGTACCAAAAACGGTACAACAGAAAGAAGAGATCCAAAGGATTTTAGAAAGATACCACAACGATCCAATGTTTGGAGGACATGTAGGAAATAATAGATTATGAAAGAAACTAAGAGCAAATTTCAGGTGGAAAAACATGGAGAAAGACGTAAGGAAGTATGTAAAGAATTGCCATAAATGCCAAATGAATAAAGCAAAGCTTAATCATAAGGAAAAATTCGTCATCACAGATACATCTATAAAACCGTTTGATATTATTTACATAGACACAATAGGTCCGTTTGTAGAAAGTAACAACGGGAATCGTTATTGTATTACAATATTATGCGAACTAACTAAATATGCAGTTATGATACCGGTTCAGAACAAGGAAGCACACACAATAGCAAAAGCAATATTTGACAATTTTACACCGAATTACGGACTGATGAAGGAGATAAGAACAGATCAAGGGACGGAATACAAGAATGAAATAATGAAGAACTTAGCGGAACTTTTAAATATAAAACATAATTTTTCAACAGCATACCATCACGAGGCCATAGGCAGTTGTGAAAGATTACATAGATTATTTAATGAGTATATAAGGAACTTTATCAAAGATTCTAGGGATAACTGGTGCGAGTTTCTAAAAATGTTTGCTTATAGCTATAATACAACACCAAACACGTATCACGGATACACTCCTTCTGAGTTATTATACGGGAGAAAACCCAATTTACCAGAATACTTAAATGTAGAAATTGAACCATATCTTGAAAGATATGATGAAGGATTAAAATATAAGTTACAATACGCAAATGAAAGAGCCAAACAGTTTTTAATAAAAAACAAAATAATTAGAGTTAATAATAGTAAAAAGGAATCTTCACCTGTAAATTTTAGCATAGGGGAATTAGTTATTCTAAAGAATGAAGGGAGAAATAAGTTCGATCCACATTATTTAGGTCCGTTCAAAATAACGGAAATAAAAGGCGTGAATTGTGAGATTACATCTCAGGACAATAAACCACCACAGACAGTTCATAAGAATCGTTTGTATAAATACAACAGCAGAAAACAATTGTAAACAAGTGGAGAGTGTTTATAAACGAACAAGTAGTGTTTGGTAAACAAAAACAATCAACGAGAACTGTTATAGTTATAGGTAGTTTTTGAAAAATTAAGACGAAAATTTTTCTCTTCCAAGAGGGGATGATGTGATGATCCCGGAAAAGTCAGTATTATAAAAAGACACATCTTCACAGAAAAAGATTAAATTGTACATATCATATTTTCCAATGTTAATAGTGGTCATCGATCTGATTAAGGTCAGGCGAACACCCAGAAATCACGTTTCTATTTAACGTAAACACCACGTTCACACACGCGGAAGGTCGAATCTATCGGTGACTGACTTGAATGTTTCCTATAAAAACAAAGTATAGCTAACCCATGATTCATTCAATTATTATTATTTTGAATAAGTTAAATGGTCTATGATATTATAATCTGTGTTAATTTTGAATATACTAAACCCAGTGATTTTTATAAATGATGTTGTTTATTCAATCCCCGAAGAACGGCTACTAGGTAAGTGTTTTCCTTTAAGATATAATGACTTTATGGTAAACGTAATTTATACGAGGGGCACTTACTGAGTAACCACTACAGTCCGAAGACACATTCGCGTTCTCAGTCCAAAAAAGAACTTAGTCAGCATAATAATTTCTTTCTTCCCCTAGTACTACTTTTTACGTCGCTTAAGAGACTTGTGTTTTAATAACTAGTACCTAATTATTTTATATTTGATTCACATATCAAGCTATTTCATATTATTTTCTTCTTAGAAATTATTAACAATGTATAATCATTTTAACAATGGATTTTAGTACTATTCAATTGTTTATTATTAGTTGGTGAGTGTCTAAATGGATCCTTATATTCAGCAATAAATTCAATTCTAATTTTTACTATATATACTGCTGATGAATGTTCACAAATACTAAATATTAATAATAAAAGTAGATCTTTTCAAATCCTGGATATGAATACGTAGTAGCAATAAAGATCTTTTGAAGTTTTTAGATATAAACGTTATGTTGATGATATTTTTTTATTGATACTGGGGTCACAGAAGAGGAAATAATTTTAAATTTTAACTTATACCACCCTAAACTTCAGTTTACAATTGAAAAGGAAATTTCTACTGAACTAGCATTTTTAGATACCTTAGTAAAAAGAAACATTGAAATCATTGACTGGAAAATAACCTTATATTGCCCATACATAAAAAAGGGGATCAGGCACTGTGCAATACTTATACACCAATATGCTTAGCCAGTTTCAAAATCTACACGTGAATAATAGAGATCAGATTAAAACGTTATGTAGAAGCAAAATTAAAAGAGGAACCAGCAGCTTTTAGACCAGGACGACAAGCAAATGATAATATATATATTTTAAGAAGGCTAATTGATAATACAATAGAAACGGGAGAAGAAATGTTTTTAACATCTATTGCCTTGAAGGCAGCTTTTGACACAGTGGAAAGAGAAAATACCTGGGAGGTTTGGAAGATTTAGAAGTACCGAAAGCTCTAATTAATATAATTAAAAGCACATATAAGTCAGTCAAATTAAGAGTGCAGATAGGAGGTCAAAGATCGGAAGAGTTTCTAATGAAAAAAGGTATAAAACAAGGCGACAGCTTCGGCCCACTGTTGTTTGTCATTATAATAGACAAAATAGTGAAGGAAATGAAAAGACAAGGAGTAAATCTGGACATGATAATAGGGTATAGAAAGATGGTGCCGATCAGATTAAGTAATTTACTGTATGCAAACGGTATTGTACTTATAGCATAATCAAAGAATAAAATGCAGAAACTAATCAACTTATTAGCAAGAGAAATTGAAAATATGAAAATGACAATAAATACAGAAAAAACCTTAGTAAAGATAGTAAATGAAAAACAGCGAGAGGGGAGTAACTGCAAGGAAATTAAATGTAATTACAAAACATTAGATAGAGTAACAACTGATAATTACCTATGAAGTATCATAACAGAAGAAGGGAAAATAGATGCAGAACTCAATGACAGAGCAAATAAATCAACAAGATTATATTATTCCTTAAATCGAACAATATTGAGCCATAAACATTGATATGGACATTGATATGGATACAAAGCTTGAAGTATACAACAAAATTACAGTCCGAACTATAACTTATGCTAGTGAGAACTGGGTAATGCAGAAAAAAGAGGAAACAAAAATAAATGCAATGGAAATGAAATATTAAAAGGAAAATAGCAGGTAAAACAAAATGGGATAAAGTAAGGAACGAAGAAATCAGAAGCATAACTGATCAAGAACCAATAATATCAAAGATTAAAAAGAAACAATCAAACTGGTATGGCCACATAGTAAGAATGAAGCAAGATAGAATTGCGAGAAAAGTTATGGAAATAGGAATATCAAGAAAAAGACAAAGAGGAAGACCCAGAAGGAAATGGATAGATCAGATTGAAGAAATTGGAAAAAACAAGGGAAACACATTAGGAGAGATAAAGGCATTGGCCAGGGACAGAAAAGAATGGAAAAAATGGGTACATGAAGCACTCCAATCCGATGCCTGAGAAGGCATAAGGATAAGATAAAGAAAGAAAGATATAAACGTTATGTTGATGATATTATTTTATTGCTCCTGGGGGTACATAAGAGGAGATCATTGTACCACCCTAAACATCAGATTACAATATAAGAGGAAATCTTTACTGAACTAGCATTTTTAGATACCTTAGTGACAAGAAACATTGTAATCACACTTATCATTGACCGGTACCATAAACCCACCTTTTTAGAGAGATTTGTAAATGTATATTCTCAACACCCAATGAGTCAATAAATAGACATTGTCAAAAATCTTGAATTTAGAATAGAAAATATTTGTAGTGATGAATGCATCAACATAAATTTAAGAAAACTCAAGAGGTATCTCATAGAAAATACCTTTCCGAACAAATTATCAAATCAAATAATATTTCATTCGAACCATACCTCTAGTACTAATAAAGACCTCTCTGTAGTTCACCATAAAATAACATACAAAAATGGCCACTAATAGAAATTATGTAAAATTTTAGACAACGAAGAATAGCAAATAGCTTTAAAAATCGAAAATACTGTTAAGAAAATGTTTTTTTCTAAAGTAAAAACTAAAATACCAATTCAATCACAATCAAATGTTGTCTATAAAAGATATCATGCAGTCACTGCGACAAATGCTACGTAGAGGAAACAAAAAGATATGTGTCTGTACGTATAAGTGAACACCGGAGGAAAGAAATCTTTAGTTTCATCTTTGGGTCAACAATCTTTTTAAGAAATTCACACTTTTAATTTTGATCTACCATCCTTATAAAATAGCTAAAAATAAATTAATCACTTTCTCCAAGGACGTCGTCATAATTTCACTTTCGTCCTCATTGAAAATTACCGACATTTCAAGAGACTCTACTTACAGCCCTGATATACAATCCAAACAGTCCAATTAAAACAAACAACATGGCCGATAAAGTAGACCTAATAAATCCTGGCATTGTTTCTGTATCTAATCTAAAATCGAAATCTTTCGATCGAGTCCGGCAAAAACGCTCGGACACCAGATCAATTTTAAATACCAACCACCCTAACAAGCTCAAGAACATCAAAAGACGCTGTTTCTGCGATCGAGTCGTGTTAATGGTAATTCTTCTTATGAATTTTGGATGTGAGAAATATATATTTCGGGTTGAAAACGTGTTTTTGATACAGAAAACACACCGAATACAAAATATATTCGTTGTATTGAATTTTTCATTTTGTAAGTTGTTTTGAAAAATGATCATGTCTGAGACTAACGTTTTAGCAGCCGTATATTGAAGAATAAAAGGAGATCTGGTTTGCTCGAATTTCAGACATTGTAAATAACTTTTTTCAAAGATTATAATTTTCGTGATAAAACCATACTGTTTTGAGTGAAACATCCTTCTTTCAGCTTACTTCAGAAAATTTTCCTACAAATTAAATCTTAGGGAGGAGTAACGTACCTAATAAATATTTTCCAAGAAAATGTTTAACGTAATTATTCGATTGATAATGTTTGACAATTTAGTTTTTGGAACAGTCATATCCGAAAAATAGAAATAATAGTGTAGAGAATTAAAAGAGGTGTATTGACAGGTTATTGGGATCAAAACATGGCACTAGTACCCAATATACCCCAGTAAAATAATGCCGTGCGAATAAGGTACAGGGCACTGAAATTGAAATTTTATATATTACGCGTCTAAAATGTCAACTTATCGTCCAACATTTTCTACAGCACATAATAATGTACAAGTTGACAAACCTACCTACAGACTTACGATTAAAATCAAATAGAAAGTCTAGTGACTACCAC
The DNA here is from genome assembly GCA_963921935.1 of Galeruca laticollis. Lineage (NCBI taxonomy): Eukaryota > Metazoa > Arthropoda > Insecta > Coleoptera > Chrysomelidae > Galeruca > Galeruca laticollis. The sequence continues at coordinate 112,537,294 of OY998177.1, read as the reverse complement.
GACGACATGAACTATCGTAATTTTGAAAAATGGGTTAAAGAAAAGTTGATACTAAATTTGCCTGAAAAAAGTGTTGTGGTTATTTGAAATGCTCCTAACTATTTAAAAGCATGCTTAACTTAACTAAAAGTATAGCAGTAATACAGGCGTGGCTAAAGAAACGGAACATTCCATTTAGTGACAATATGTTAAAGCGGTGATGAGGAAACTACGGCCCGCGGGCCAACTCCGGCCCGTTTAAGAGTGCCATCGTGAGAATATTTTAACGCGAGTTATAAACTCCGATTTCATAGAATTTCATAGAAAAGAGCCGACGTTGCTGAATCTAAGAAGCGTTCCCCCACTTCGGACAGCGGCAACAAAACCAGTTGCGAGCCGGCATTTTCATCTTTATAACTCATACCTTTCAACAATAATATTTAATTGTTTGTTAAGTTAATAAAGTTCCATTTTCTTAAATTGTTCGATTATTTTTAAAAACGTATTTTACGCGAGTGAGCATAAAATTGGCGCGGTCAGTAGGATTGTCAAACGGAACGACAACAAAAATAGTGTCAAACCGGTCTATATCAATAGTTTATTGACAATTAACGATCGCGTAAAATCGTCGAAAATATCGGTAATTTGGAAAGTGTTCATCCAGACGAAGGATCCACATCGCCGAAGTTTGGAGACCCCGGAAGAAGCCAACATTGCATAATCCGTTTAGTTTTGAAATCAGCCAATTTAAGAGGAAGAAACCACATAGTTCAACCCCTTTTGGTACGAAGTAGATAGATGAAGTCAACACATTTACGCGAATTTTGTTCTCCTTTATAATTTTCCTTCATATTTTTATGTTGATTTATGAGTGATTTTTGATTTTTCTACATTTTTATATGTTTTAATATTTTATGTCAGGCATTGAAGACCTTAGCATTTTATGTCAATCATTGAATTTAGAAGATAGTTATAGTTTAGATATATTAACAAATATTGAGAATTTGCCTCCAGTTGAGGATAGTTCAGGTTCAGAAAATTCAATTTCAGAAATGGCTACAGCAAATATAAATTATTCACTTTCAAAATTATATGTAGATACTATACCACAATTTGATGATAATGCACACACACTAGGAGTATTCTTAGATGCTTGTGAAAGTTTGATAAGTCAATTTGCAGACACTACAAATGTCAGTGCTCAAATTAATTCATATATTTCACGATCAATAATAGGTAAATTATCAGGTAGAGCCTTAAGTTTAATAGGATCCCGTTCAGAATTAACTATTTGGGATTATATTAAAAAATTATTACAATTAACTTTTGGAGATCAAAGAAATCTTGATTGTCTCGTTCAAGACTTATTTGCTTAACACCCATTTAAAAATGAAACACCATATAATTTTGGCATGCGTTGCTAAGATTGTAGAAGTTTAATAGCATCAAAAATAAATGCATCAAATCTACCACCTCAAGAAAAATGTATTAGACTAGAGAGTTATGATACCATTTATTAGTGGGCTCACGGGCCTGTTACAAAATAATATTCGATTAAGAAATCCAGACAGTCTAGAAAAGGCAATGTCTTTAGTAGTCGAAGAAGAAAATTTCTTATACAGTATGCGTAAAACTAATTATTTAAATTCACAAAATTTTAGACCAGTTCAGAGAATGGCACCATCAAATCCCCGGATAAATGATTTATCAACCTCAAGACCATCACAATCTTTTAATAGACAATATTCTTCCAATTTCAACAGAAACTTCAATAACTATAATTCAAATCAAAATAGCAATAATAATTTCCGCCATCCTAATAATTACAATCATCCAAATAATTCTAATTATAATCAAAGATCTTTCTATGTTCCTCAAAATCAATCACCTCAGAATAATCATTTTCAAAATAACAATTCATATGTGAATAATTTTGCTAGAAATACAAATTATCATAATAGAAATAGGAATTATCCAGAGCCAATGGATACGTCATCTGGTAATACACGTATAACAAATCATCATTTTTGTGAAAATGCCAATGAATTTCCATATCCTGAAAACTTTAATTTTTCAAATCATGAATTCGCTGTAAATAATAATTGTTACGATTATCATACTCAGATTTGCCAAAAAACATATGATAACCATAATCCTTATCTAGAACGAGAAAGTAACGTAATAAATGCACCTGGTACACACTCTCAGCAGTCTCAGCGTCCCACACAAGATTCAACTTACAATTCCAATAACGCAGATATAAATTTTCGCTTGGGTATGAAAAACCAATCTTCCTTATATTTTTATTCCCGAATTAAATGATAATTTTCCATAGATACCGGTAGTAGTAGAAGTTTAATTGATCCTAGCTTAGCTTATCGATTTTTTAGAAATTACATTTTATACGAAGATTTTAGCATTCAAACAGCTCATAGTATCAGTTTTCATAATGAAGTAATTGAAATTCCACTGTTCGATATTTTCAAAGTTGAAGAAAAGCACAATTTTCATCTTTTCAAATTTAGTAAGAAATATAACGGACTTATAGGTATTGACTTACTTAAACAACTATGTGCAAAAGTTGATTTATGTAAAAAATTGATTATTAGACCTAAGACTCAAATTCCAATGAACTTTGATAGTGAACAAAATAGAACTACAAAGTCATTGATAAAAATAGATAATTATCAAATTAATATACCAGAAAGAACCACTAAAATTGTCAAATTACCAGTAAATATAGAGAATGGTTTAGGATTCATGAAATATATGAAATTTGATACACAATTAGAATGTCCTCAAGCTCTTGTAAATATAGAAAATTACTTTGCGTATACATCTATCACAAATTCCAGCTGTGAACCGAAAGTAATTACGGTTACCAGTCCATTTATTATAGGAAAATTAGATCTTACAGAATTAAATTTTGTAGACACATTAGAAGAATCGAATGAAATGTTTACCGATAGCCACGATAAATTATTAAAAGATAATTTTAAGCAAATTCGATTGAATCACTGTAACTCGGAAGAAAGACAACATATACAGGATCTATGTTTTGAATACAGAGATATATTTTATTGTGACCAAATTCCTCTTTCATTTACAAATACCGTAAAACATAAAATTAACCTAAAAGACGATACTCCTGTTTACACTAAAACATACAGATATCCCGAAATTGACAAAAAAGAAGTAAAATCTCAAATCGACAATATGTTATCACAAGGTATTATTAGACACTCCTCATCTCCGTACTAGTCCAATCTGGATTGTAGAGAATCGTAGAGACGCATCAAATAAGAAAAAATATCGATTGGTTATAGACTATCGAAAGTTGAGTGAAAAGACAGTGGATGACAAATATCCACTACCTTTAATTAGTACAATTCTTGACCAATTAGGAAGAAGACAATATTTTACTACCCTTGATTTAGCTAACGGTTTTTATCAAATACAAATGGATGAAAATGATATCCATTAAACAGCGTTTTCCGCCGAAAATGGACATTACAAATTTGTTCGAATGCCCATGGGAATGAAAAACTCACCGAGTACTTTTCAGAGAGTCATGGATAATATACTAAGAGGTTTACAAAATAAAACTTGTTTAGTTACCTCGATGATGTTATTATATATAGTACGTCTCTCCAAGAACATATTACTCGACCTAGACACATTTTTGATAGACTCAGAGAAGCTAATTTTAAAATACAATTAGACAAATCGGAATTTTTACGAAAAGAAGTAAATTATTTAGGACATGTAATAACCCCATATGGAGTCAAACCAAATCCCGATAAAATTAAAGCTGTAAAAAATTTCCCAATACCTAATTGCACAAAAGACATTAGAAGCTTTCTTGGTTTAATTGGAGATTACCGTGAATTCATTAAATATTTTGCAAAAATCACAAAACCTTTAACAAAATGTTTAAAAAAAGGTCCTAAAATTATTCATGATCAATGTGGCTTTAGGCGCTATTTTATCTCAAGGACCTATTGGTTCAGACAAACCTATTGCTTATGCTTCGCGTACCTTAAATGATTCAGAGGAAAAATATAGCACAATAGAAAAGGAACTATTAGCAATAGTATGGGCATGTAAGTACTTCCGTCCTTATTTATATGGTCGAGAATTTACAATAGTAACTGATCACCGACCTTTAGTATGGCTTTTTAAATTACGCGAACCCAATTCCAAATTAGTACGATGGAGACTTGAACTGGAAGAATTTAATTATGACGTAGAATATAAAAAAGGGAAAACAAACACTAATGCAGACCCACTCTCACGAATAACCTTAAACGCACTAGAAAATGAGTCAATTATTAACAATCCCGGAGATATCAATAGTGAAACATTACAATATCTTAAACAAAAAGCTGAGAATCCTTTGGACGACGCTAGTATTCAAAATCAATAGAATATCAATATAAATTCGGATATACAAATTAAACCACCTGAGTACGACACTGGTAGTAGTACACAACATACAACAGCTAATGAAACTACTAACTAAGGAATTAGAATCCTTGACGAAATTATTAATAATAAAGTAAATCAAATTTTAGTTTTTGGACAAATATACCATAAATTGGACGTAAAACAAGAAAATTATGAGCATCATATAATCATAACTGTAGAAATCCCCACAGAAAATAATCACGATTTAATTTTTAAATTCTTGCGAGATTACACTATACAAAATAATACATATTGTATGTACTTCCATACAGAAGGTTTATATAGAAATTTCAATGAAGTGTATTTAAACAAATTTTCAGAGAAAGGTTCTAAATTAATTGTATGCACGCAATTAGTTAATACAGTAAAAGACAAAGATGAACAGATTTTGTTGATAAAAAATCATCATGAAAGTAAAAGTAACCACCGAGGTAGTTATGAAACTATTGAACATTTAAAAAGAAACTATTATTGGATAGGATTAAGAGACTCAGTCACAAACTATATAAATTCATGCGATATTTGCCAAAAAACCAAATACGCTAGGAAAAATCCATACTCGACGTTAATGCTTACCGAGACAGCTTCAAAACCATTTCAAATCATTCATATTAATCTTTTCTTTTTTGATAACAAAATATTTTTAACATTAGTTGATTCTCCTACAAAATTTGCTCAAGCATATGAGATAATGGCTAAAACCGCGATTCACATTAGTAACGCTTTAATTAAATATTTTTCTTCATTTGGCGTACCAGAAAAATTAATTTTGGATAACGGTACGGAATTCAACAACGAAGTAATTCAAGAAATTTTAAAATTGCATAAAATAAAAGTACATTTTACCACTATAGGCCATCATGAAGGGGATGCTATTGTTGAACGTTTTCACTCTTCAATAATAGAACATCTTAGAATAATTAGAGAAATGTATCCTAAAGAAAATGATAATCTTATGAACTATGCTATTTTAGGTTATAACAGTAGTATACATAGTGCTACTAACTACACACCTTTCGAGCTAACTTTTGGGCATACGAACTCCAGAAATCCCAATGAAATATTTTTACCAACAACCTTTTATTCAGACTATGCCGAAAATCATAAAAATAAGTTAGAACATGTATATGATGAAGTTAAGGAAGCACTTGAATAAAAAAAAGCAAAAGTAGTTTCAAAGCATAACGTTAACGGAGAAAAAAATGAACGATTTCAAGTAGATCAAATAGTATATAAGAAAAATCCTCAATATAGATGTAAGAAAGACAATAAATTTTTAGGTCCATTTAAGATAATTAGTTTATTAGATAGGAATAGAGTAGAGATAATGAATACTAGAAATAATTCATATAAAAGAATTAAGAAAAAATTTCGTTGCAGGCTCTTCGCAGCTATCAACTTCTGAAGTTACGGACTAATATATCCTACCTTTCATAATGTGAACGATTATCCTGGTATATTACTGCTTAAATTAGGGACCAGTCAAAATATCGTTGACTTTGGGTCATTTGTATAACTTTTGATACATCAAAAGTAATCAGTGAATTTAAATCATTACAAGAGAAGCATACTAATCTGCAAAGCATGTTTTTCAGTAAAATTTCTAATATTTCCAATATTTCAGAATTCGATGAAATTTCAAGTACATTTCAATTACTTACCATGATCGGAAATAAGATCATTGTTCAAATCAATCAATTAATTCCTACAATTGATCAGCCATTTAGAACAAAAAGAGGAATAATAAACGGTTTAGGTTCAATTATAAAATCAATAACAGGAAATCTAGATAGCAGTGACGCCGAAAAATACGATCAAGCTATTGAAGCCCTTTCAACAAACCAAAATAAAATGAGATCATTAGTAAATAAACAAGTTACTATCATAGAAGAATCAATTGATATTTTTAATAAAAGCACTCAAGTCCGAACGAGAAATCAAAAAGCATTAGAATCTAAAATAACTGAAATTGAACATATAGTTGAAAGAGCACGGAACAAAAACCGGCAAACTTCCGAGTATTATTATATAAAGCATGTTTTTTATGAAATAGCCATTTTATATCAAAATGTATACGATTTATTAGAGAGGACTGAAACAGCCATAACATTTTCTAAATTAAACATACTCCACAATTCAATAATGGATCCGAAAGATCTCTTGAAGCACTTAAAACTTATTAATACAGATTTATCAAATTCCAAATTGCCATTCGAACCAATTATAGAAAATATTATGAATTTCGAAAAGGTAATTCAGATTAAAAGTTACTCTCAAATGAATAAAATAATATTTATAATAGAAATCCCAGTTGTAGAGATCAAGAATTACGATTTATATCAACTTTTTCCTTTACCCACTCCAAAAGCCAATATTTTTCATATAATTATATCAAATTCCAAATTCCTTATCCTCAATGAGCAAAATTTCATGCCTTTCGACAACGATTGTCAAATTAGCGATCAAGAATCCATCTGCCATGAGTCGACACAAATATCTATTCAAGAGGAAGATGCCCCTTGTGAAGTGCAAATGTTAAAATTTACCAAAAATTCAAGTAATTGTCATTTTATTCCAGTTAGTATCAGAGAAGTCAGTTTTCAAAAACTTCAATCGAATAAATGGGCTGTCGTTTCTCCTCAGACTACAGTGGCTGAACAAATGTGCGGTAGTGATAAAGACAAAGTACCATTAAAAGGAACATTTATAGTAGATTTAGAAAAAAACTGTATAGTTAAGATAGGCAACGTAGTTCTCCGTAGCAATAGACCTAATAAAAGTGAATTAAAATTAATCGAGCTTCCCAAACTTACAATTAAAAATGTTGTGAATAAAAAACCAGTGAAATTTGACTCTCTTCAGTTAGAGAATGTTAATTTGGATAGACTTAATAATTTAAAAGACTCTTGAGATATTCAAAACATTTAAATGAACCTTTTCAAAATTCAGTACATTTTAATAATATTAGTGTATGGACAATATTTTTATATGTATTGATTGTTTTTATTGGGCTTTATTTTATTTGCTACTACAACTCTAGATATTATGATAGGAAAACTATAGAACCAGCTACAAGGGATGAAGAAGAAGTACCGAATCCGCCTGTTCAACACCGGATTCTCCTCTAAGGGTGGAGGAGTTATAAACCTCGATTTCATAGAAAAGGGCCGACATTGCTGAATTTAAGAAGCGTTCCCCCACTTCCCACAGCGGCAACAAAACCAGTTGCGAGCCGGCATTTTCATCTTAATAACTTATACCTTTCAACTATAATATTTAATTGTTTGTTAAGTTAATAAAGTTCGTGACGACCCGCATAAAAACTACCTGCGGCGATATTCGAAACACAATAGTATTCTGGACAAATTCATCCGACCTAAACTGATGACTCATCTTCGCTCGAAACTTCCAGACACTCTCGCATTTTCGATTCATTGTTCTGTTTTCTCAAAAGAACCGGAAAAATCTAATTCCCGAACAATCCTTGCAGGTAGGTATAAATACAAGCGAGGCCGCCCGAAGATCAGTTAGTTAGCGACTTAGTCAGTCATCTGCGACGACTCGCTGTGACTAGAGTAATTGTTTGTGTAATTCCCGAAACTCCCACCCGCGCAAGAACATTAGTTAGCAGCAAGCTTTCATCAATTGCGTTTCTGTGTGTTGTTCTCCGTAGTAGGTAACGTCTAAAATGGATGTTAAAAAAAGAAAAGTGGGTTAAGAATGTCGAGTTTTTAAAAAATAATGGACGTGGAAATATTTCTTTACTTTATTTGAAGAAAAACCTGTGTGCTTACTTTGCAATACAACTGTTGCAGTTTTAAAAGAATATAACATTCAACGCCATTTCAAGAGCAAACATGAAAACCACTCTTTCTAATCGTTAAGGGAAGGGGTGAAAAAAATTAAATCGAATGATTTAATAAAAAATTTATCAAGTCAACAATAATTATTACGGAGAGCAAATCATTCTCAAAGATGCGCTACAAAAGCCAGTTATGTGTCGGCTTATAATAGTGCTAAATCTAATAAAGCATTTTCAGATGGTGAATTTATAAAGCAGTGCATGATAGATGTGTGCAATATTATGTGCCCTGGAAAGAAAAATGATTTTCAGTCACTGTCTCTCTCAAGAAGAACAATCATCGAGACAATTGAAAATATTGATAACAATCTAATTTCGCAACTGACTACAAAATCTCAAAAATTTATTTTTTATTCAATTACCATGGATGAAAGTACAGATATCAGCGATACTGCGCAGTTACTCATATTTGTAATAGGAATCAACGCCAACTTTGAAATTACAAAAGAACTTGCAGGGCTACAGTCAATAAAAGGAACAAAGACTGGTGCCGATATATTTTGTGAATTTGAAAATTGCATCGATGAACTTCGTTTACCTATTGATAATATATCAAAATGACATTTGTAGTTTTATGTCATTTACAAAAAGTTTTAATTCCAAGTTCATTTTTGAATATTTCATTATTTTTCAATTATAAAGTCCGTGGGTTCACTCGCGTTTTCACTTCGTATAATAAGCTTTTTTATATAACAATGGAGTATATGAAAAAAGAATAGTTTTTTATATTTTATTCAATGAATTTGAGTGACAGATAAGCAGAAATAGAAAATCGATGTACATTTATCAACGTGAAGCGGACGGTAGAATTTTTTGGACTACATAACTCCAAATTCTATATGATATAAGCCTTATGTCAGCGCCAGTCACAGTGAAGTGCGAAATCTGTGGTAAATCTTTTATGAAGCAAGGCCTAAAATTACATCAAAACAAGACGCATGGTAGACAAAATTTGAGTTCGATTACAGTAGAATGTTTTGAAAATAAGGATATAAAAGAAACGAATTTTCATATAAAGTTGGCACAATTGAAGAGCCAAAGATCAGTAATAAGAAGAGTCCCAAAAGCTTCAAGGGCTCTTTGTGCCTCAACGCTTTCTAATCTGATTGAAGAATGCGTAAGACAAAATTCTATTACTACCTGGGAAAATCTATTGCTTTTTCCGTATAATGTTTTGAGTCTTCCTTCTAAAAATTATAATAAAAAAGTATCTCTCTCTACTATAATCAAGAATAATTTAAAAACTTTTGAAAATATAGATCATCATTTAAATTTCTCTGATCAACAAAATATAAATTTCTCAGTTCGGAAAAACATAAATTTATCAAAAAATAGTAGAATTAAAAATGTCATTAATAAAGTTTCTGACGGCGACTTGACATCCGCAATCAAAATCTTAGCTTCAGATGACAGTGCAGCCACTTTAACAGATTTAAAATCGGAACATCCTGTAGAGAAACTTATTAGTACGTTTCCTACTCTGATTTCGGAACATATTCCTTTTTTGATAACAGAAGAATTTGTGAGTAGCGCAATAAACTCTTTTAAAACAAGTTCTGCTGGTGGTTTAGACTCTTTAAGACCTTCACATCTACAAGATTTGATAAGTTACATTGCTGGCCCTTCAGGAAAAAATCTCTTATCATCTTTGTGTAAACTAGGTAATTTTATTTTAAATGACACAGTAAACATCAATATTCGTCCTATTTTATTCGGCGCGTCACTATTAGCTTTAACTAAAAAAGCAGGAGGTATCAGACCAATTGCTATTGGTACAGTTCATCGTCGTTTAGTAGCGAAAATAATTTGTTCAAACATCAGAGACAAATTAGGATATTTACTTCGTCCATTGCAATTTGGTTTCGGGTCGAAAGGTGGTTATGAAGCAGTTGCACATGCAGCAAGACGTTACGTCTCTAATCATCCAGACGTTAATAATAAAGTTTTTCTGAAAATTGAATTTGAAAATGCTTTCAATACAATTCATCGCAATCATTTATTGAAACTTGTAGCAGATATTCTACATGAAATTTTTCCTTTCATCAATCAATGTTATCGATTCCCTTCATATCTTTTATTTGGCGAAAACATCATTTATTCGGAAAGAGGCGTCCATCAAGAGGACCCTTAGGCACCTCTCCTTTTTTGCATATCGATACACAAACTCATTAGCAACTTTGACACAGAATTCAATGCTTGGTACCTTGATAATGGTTCTTTAGGTGGCTATACTAATTCCGTGTTCAAGTCTCTTATCTATATAATAAACAATTCCAAGGATATTGGTCTTGAACTCAATTTGAACAAATGCGAGTTATTTTTCTTAGAATCACCAAATAATCTAACCATTGATAAATGTAATTCTGTAGCACCAGGCATAACAATTACCAACAGACAAAATTGATTTCTATTAGGTGCTCCTTTAATGAACGAATTCTTTCTATCAGCTTTCAATGAAAAACTAACCTTTTTCAAAAAATATCATCTCGTTTATCCTTGTTACCCACACATATTGCTTATTACCTTCTCAAGAATTGCTTATTAATTCCAAAATTAACCTATATCTTAAGATGTAGTCCGACCTGGTTACATAATGATATCCTAATCAATTTTGACAATGCCATTCGTCATTCATTAGAGTCGTTAATTAACATTAAATTAGAGGACCTTTCTTGGAAACAAGCTTCACTACCTGTTCCATATGGTGGTTTAGGAATTCGCTCAATCGTTTCAGTAGCTTTTCCTCCTTTTGTGTTATCATTGAATAGTTCAAAAATTTTTATTAATTACATTCTGCCTATATTTTTCCACACACAAGACCCTTTATTATTGTAGGCAGGAAATATTTCGTCATTAAAGTCTAACAAAGTTGTACCCGATGATTATAAATCCTATCAAAAATCCTGGGATATTCCTTTATTGAACATTGCAAAAGAAAATCTGCTTCAGAAGGCTCGTTTGAATGCAGCATTTTCAAAGGAATCAGGAGCATGGTTGAACGCTTTACTGTCGGCCCCATTAGGTACGCTTTTAGATGACGAAAGTTTCCGTATATCTATTGGTCTCCGTTTAGGTTATCAAATTTGTGTAAAACATCGCTGTCGTTGCGGAGCTGATGTTGATGAATATGGTAGACACGGCCTAAGCTGCAAATTGAGTGCCGGCCGTTTTTCATGTCATTCTGCAGTAAATGACCTAATCAAACGAGGCATGGCATCTGCAAAGATTCCCTGTTCGTTGGAACCGTTAGGTACTTGCCGCGACGACGGTAAACGTCCAGATGGTATGACCCTGATTCCATGGCAACGCGGCAGACCAGTTATATGGGATTCCACTTGCACTGACACTTGGGCTCCGTCCCATGTCCGATCCATATCTACTTCCGCAGGCGCTGCAGCTTTACAAGGCGAAACTTTTAAAATCAATAAATACAAAAATTTGGAGAACATTTACATTTTTATTCCTGTAGCAATTGAAACATCTGGTGATTTCGGTCATTAAGCTTTGAAATTCATTGAAGAAATCGGTAAAGAAATATCAGTAAAAACCAGTGATTCAAGAGCAACTTTGTTCTTTATACAACAAATAAGTATTGCAATTCAAAGAGGAAACGCTTCATCTTTTATCGCTACGTTTTCCCGTTCTAAGCCTCTAGAAAAACTTTTTATAAAACCTAATCATAAGAAACGTAATTATTCTACCACTTTCAAACTTTCTCACATTACAGACCCTAAAACATGTGATGTTTCTTTTTTCCGAAATTCTTATTTAACATCTTCATTTTCTTCTTCAGAATGTGTGCCTTCTGATAATACATGCGTTGACAATTTAATAAATTATGCCCCCAACAAGCTTTTGGGCCTCAGTGTACTAAAAAATACAGATAACCACCAGCCAGATGATGTCCCATTCATAGGAATACTGAAGAAGATGACTATGCTAGAGAATGATGCGTTTCCTTTACGCAATGGATTATCTCTAACCAAAATAGTTTTCAAATCCGTAATATCTACATCCAATTCAGTAGCAAACATCATCAATTCAAATTCCTTATCACGCCGATCAAGTGAGAAAGACAATCATAGAATCCGAGATTATTCGTACAATGATAGTAGTTGCGAAAGAGCTTTTAACAATATTTCCACATTCAGATCCATAAAGGGTATTCCCCAAGATTGTTTGGATCTCAAAGGCCTCAAAACTATTGGTAACACATGTTTCATGAATAGTATTATCCAATGCCTATCAAACACAAGGTAGCTATTATAATATCTAAAGAAAGACGCATACATAAGAGATATTGACATAAACATATCTAGCATGAAAGGAACACTAATTAAAGCATTTGCTGAAGTTATTCAAGAGCTTTGGTCTGAAGACGGTTCAGACAGAGTGGTTAATACAGTATCATTGAAAAGTAAGATTCAGCGATTTACTTCAAGGTTCATGGGATACACTCAACATGATGCACATGAGTTTCTTCGTTACCTATTAGCAGGACTTCACAAAGATGTCAACAAGGTATATGAAAAACCAAAGCCCATATTAACAGAAATTGATGACAAATTTAGTGATATCGAGAAAGCACAAGAATTTTGGTTAAGATATGCGAGAATGCACAACTCCAAGATTATGGATAACTTTGTCGGTCAATTAAAATCAACAATCAAGTGCACACACTGTGGTCACTGTTCAGTTACCTACGATCCTTTTTGGGATTTATCCCTTCCGATACCACAAAGAACAGGTCAATTACGACTTTCCCAATGTTTAGATTCGTTTACAAAAGAAGAAACACTCGACGGTGATGAGAAACCAACTTGTTCGAAATGTAAGGAACGAAGACGATGCATTAAATCATTCTAAATTCTTGAATTTCCGAAAATACTGGTTATTCACCTGGGGCGCTTTTTGCAAACAGAAAGTTTTAGTGGAAAACTCAATGATTCAATAGATTTTCCAATAGAAGGGCTGATAATGTGGCACCTTTTAGGTACAACCTCTACGCTATATCTAATCACTGTGGAACCACTTATAATGGTCACTACACAGCATTTTGCCGACAACCCTACACGGGACAGTGGCACGAATATAACGATTCTAGAGTGCTATTAATATCGTGGAAATCTTTAGTCAGTGGAGAAGCCTATGTTCTCTTCTATGAACAAGATGACACAAAATCCCACCTTTAAGTTTAGTAATCTTTTTTATTAGTTTTTAAATTGTATATTTTCATTGTGAATCAATGTCTCATTTGTTTGTTTTATCCGTTTAAAAATAAATAAAATTGTTTTTGTTAACATTTATGTAATGTAACTACAGATGGTGCTCCTAATATGGTTGGAATCAATCAAGGATTTGTTGGGAAACTTAATTATAAGTATCCGGAAAATGATGTTGTTTTTTTGCATTGCCTTATACATCAGGATTCTCTCTGTAAATCGACTTTAGATATTGACCATATACTTGATATTGTTGTGAAACTAGTGAATATGATTCGTTCCAGAGGATTATTACAACGCCAGTTTCAACAGATTTTGGAGTCCGTACATGCTGAGCATTCCGATATCCTGTATTATTCAAAAGTTCGTTGGTTAAGTGCTGGACAAGTATTTGGAAGAATTTGGGATTTAAAAGACGATATTGTGAATTTTTTTCTTTATAAAGACATTTATAATCAATTTGACGTCTTAGAAAACGGAACGTGGCTTTCTGATTTCGCTTTTTTCACGGACCTCCTCGTACACATGAATAAACTTAATCTCAAATTGCAAGGGAAAAATCAGTTTCTTCACGATATTTGGCAATACCTGAAAACTTTCAAATTACAGTTATTATTATTTGCATTCGATGTTAATTACGAAGAAGTTGATGCAAAATTTTAACTTGAGTTAATAGAACTGGAATATAATACTCTCCTGAAACAAACTTTTCATACAGTACCAATACTAGAATTTTATAAAAATTTAAGTCCAGATAATTTCCCAAATCTACTTACTCATGCAATGAAGATAATGACAATGTTCGGCTCATCTTATATATGCGAACAAATCTTTTCAACAATGCAGCTTAGGAAAACTTCTTTAAGAAACAGCATTACAAATGAGCATCTTTTATCAGTTTTAAAAATTTCTGCTTCGCAAATGGAACCGGACTATGATGAAATTTTGATGAAACAGTCTCAATTTCATTTTTCTCATGCACTATCAACCAATAATGACACCAGAAAATAAAGTGATAATACTTCACATCAAGAACTACACTAAACTCATATTATATTTCGTGCTTACAATTTTCTTACCTTTTGCTTTTTTACTATTAAAATAATAAGTGTATGTAATAATATATGTATATGTTTATACAACACATAATTTTTTTAACGATTAAGCATTATTCTTTGGCCCGCTACGATTGTCTAGTTATTACAAATGGCCCGTCTTAAAAAAAGTTTCTCCACCACTGTGTTAAAGCCTCAACTTTTTGAAATTATTAAAATTCATAAGCCAAAATTCAAAATATATGAAATAGACAATATATTTTTATCAAACGGATTTGACGTATTAAGAGTGCTGCCATATCAACCCGAACTTAATCCAATAGAATTAGTTTGAGGTGCAATGAAATAGTACACAAGAAATAGAAATGATTCTTTTAGTTTTAAAAAGTCATCAAATACTGTGACGATTTGTGAATAATTTTTCAGTGGATAGCTGGAGAATGCAAACAAATTTCGAAGAGACTATATGGAGGGATAACCACTGCTCGATCAAGGATTGAATAATTTTATTATAAATTTAAATAGCGATTTCAGTGCAAAAAGTGATGATAATAAGTAATAATAATAAATAAATGTACTGTTCTCTGGTATAACAATAATACATGTACAAGATGAGAAGATAAGATTAAATATTATTATAGACTTTATGGACTCAATGTAATTATATCAACAGAAATTTAAGATGTCACAATTTAAAATAAATTAGAAACAATTTATAGAAAAATGAAAATAAAAATTATCGATGAACAATTTTTATGAAATTATAGATGTTGACATATAGTCAAAGGTAAATTCATAATAATATTTTTTTGAAATATACTATCAATAGTATATCCAATCGGAATGTGATGTTTGTATGTCACTTCTATAATTTGGTTTAATTTAAGAGGTACGATTTTTAATAACATTTAATACAAGTTATAATGCTTCTCTGATTTTATTTATGGTATGAATTTAGTTAACATTATTGTAAATAACGAATTTATGTAAATGTCATGAAGTGACAAAGTGAAATTGAATAAGTACTTACCTGATGATATAAAATAATATGTTGGTAAGACATTTTGGAAGAAGGAAAATTGTTCTCAAGGAGGGTATTTTTATTATATTTAGAGGCTATATCACGCACAAGGAGTAATTTTCTACGATTACTCCTTCAGTGATGCCTTTGTTTATTTCACTCAGCTCACAAGTACTACTCACTTGACATTGTTTTATCAAAATTATACTTGATTGTACATTTATGATGAATAAACATTCTTATTATCAACTGAATATTTTCCAAATTTGTCTAACGAGCTTCGTAAACCACCATACATCGGACTAGTCAGGATATTGATCTCAAGGGATTCAGGTGTTTGTTGATTACAGATTGAGCAAATTGATTTTGTTGTCTATCAAATACGAATTATCATTTACATATATGTACGAAGTTTCAGGATTAGTAGTACGTAATAGTGCAATTGCTCTTTTAATATAGAGAAGTATGTGATCGAGATATTTAGTTGTTATAAATGGTCCCTTAAAAGAAATTTATATTGCGGATGGTAAAACCTAAGCAAAATTTTGTTTAAATTTTTCACATAACTAAGGTACACATATCTAGTCAGAATTGGTTCTTATCATTTAATTAATTCAAGTTGGCATTATTTTGGTAAACATGTTTGTAATTGGTATATCCAATCATATTTATAAATATGCCACATCCCCACAAAAATATCCATTATATATATATATATATATATATATATAAGATGTACGAATAGTACGTGACATATGAACAATAAACAACGAATAGATCAGTGGGTATTGCACGCAAATAGAAGAAGGGGCTACTGAAAAGAGTGGTAACCGCAGACATGCATGTTTCTGGCTCATTAGCTGTCATCGGTACGGTACAACCAAGAAAAGATGTGAAACATGGGAGCAAAGGTGTTGAATGAAACATGAGAAAATATAACAGAATTCAGCAGGATAGTCAAACACAACATTTGTGTCAGTAATATTAGAAGATCTCGAATATTCGAGACAACAACCAACATAGACACGGAGGTGCATATAACACTCCCGTCTGAAACTTCCGACCCAGATTATTGAAATAACAACAAGATGTACGAATAGTGCGTGACATATGAACAATAAACAACGAATAGATCAGTGGGTATTGCACGCAAATAGAAGAAGGGGCTACTGAAAAGAGTGGTAACCGCAGACATGCATGTTTCTGGCTCATTAGGTGTCATCGGTACGGTACAACATCTTTTCTTGGTTAGTGGAGTGTTATATGCACCTCCGTGTCTATGTTGGTTGTTGTCTCGAATATTCGAGATCTTCTAATATTACTCACACAAATGTTGTGTTTGACTATCCTGCTGAATTCTGTTATATTTTCTCATGTTTCATTCAACACCTTTGCTCCCATGTTTCACATCTTTTCTTGATTGTACCGTACCGATGACAGCTAATGAGCCAGAAACATGCATGCCTGCGGTTACCACTCTTTTCAGTAGACCCTTCTTCTATTTGCGTGCAATACCCACTGATCTATTCGTTGTTTATTGTTCATATGTCACGCACTATTCGTACATCTTGTTGTTATTTCATTAATCTGGGTCGGAAGTTTCAGACGGGAGTGTTATATGCACCTCCGTGTCTATGTTGGTTGTTGTCTCGAATATTCGAGATCTTCTAATATTACTGACACAAATGTTGTGTTTGACTATCCTGCTGAATTCTGTTATATTTTCTCATGTTTCATTCAACACCTTTGCTCCCATGTTTCACATCTTTTCTTGGTTGTACCGTACCGATGACAGCTAATGAGCCAGAAACATGCATGTCTGCGGTTACCACTCTTTTCAGTAGCCCCTTCTTCTATTTGCGTGCAATACCCACTGATCTATTCGTTGTTTATTGTTCATATGTCACGCACTATTCGTACATCTTGTTGTTATTTCATTAATCTGGGTCGGAAGTTTCAGACGGGAGTGTTATATGCACCTCCGTGTCTATGTTGGTTGTTGTCTCGAATATTCGAGATCTTCTAATATTACTGACACAAATGTTGTGTTTGACTATCCTGCTGAATTCTGTTATTTTTTCTCATGTTTCATTCAACACTTTTGCTCCCATGTTTCACATCTTTTCTTGGTTGTACCGTACCGATGACAGCTAATGAGCCAGAAACATGCATGTCTGCGGTTACCACTCTTTTCAGTAGCCCCTTCTTCTATTTGCGTGCAATACCCACTGATCTATTCGTTGTTTATTATATATATATATATTTATATATATATATATATATATATATATATATATATATATATATATATATATATTATAATGTAATGTAGTGTAGAAAGTATTTTATTTGCCTACGTTGTGGGAATATTATGGGAAATATTTCAATTTCAAATTTATTAGGTTACGTCACTGGAAATGTATCTACTTAAGAACGTATTACTGGTTGTCTAATTAAAACAGAGCAGAATGATTCCTAAATTAAATACAACAGAATTCATAACATTCCATCTCATTCGAAGGTGATAAGTCAAATAATGAAAGTTATATTATAATGTGAATACGATTCTTAGACTAAATTATTACTTGATGATTTGATACAGTTAACCTTACATTAATGTGATTTATCAAAATATTTTTAAGAATTAGAATACTTAGTGAAATAGTTTTATTAGATGTTTATTCTATGAAGAAAGATTGGTGTGATTCGTAAAGTATTTTGAAGGTGATTAAAAATTTATTAAGTTATCAATCATATGGTTTCAAATCATCAAGGCTTTTCAAAGATATCTTTGGAATGAATATCTACTATACAGGTGAGCTACTTACTATTTATGATGCTAGGATTAAATTAAATGAGTTTTTATTGTTACGTTAGTAAACGTTCAGACACACTGGAGTTTGTGAATTCAAAATTTTCAAATGTTTATGGGATGGTTGTTTTAGAAGTTAAGTATAACGAAAATAGGTACTTACCGGTATTCTGTGTATTCTGAAGATTCCATAACTACAATCCACGAATTGGTCTTGACAGTATCTCCATTCCTGGTATCACTTAGAAGTTTCTTTCAAAACTTTTAGTTCCAATTTTCCAATATTATAAAGTTTTTTATTGTTAATTTCTATTTTAAAGTTCTTAAAATTTCTATCTGTCTGCTTTCTTTCAAAATTCAAATCAATCTGCTCAAATTGTTTTCCTAACACTAGTTGTCACGTCCGTTGCTATCTCACTAGATTTTTATAAATAAATAAATAATATATCAGATCAGTGTCTCGATTTCCGTATTGTTATGACATTATTCATTTTCATTTTCGCGCACTGTTAAAAATAATTATATGTACAGTTTTTTATGACAATTGGTCTTTCCATTTATAATTGACGACAATTTCAAATTGTTAGAGTTCTTTATTTGATTTATTTTTTGATATTGTTTTTTTAACATTTGTAAGGTTTTTATTTATTCATGACAAGAAGGTGTTATTATTTATATTATATTGTGGTATGAAACTTTTTTTGAATGTTTAACTCTCCCTCTTGCTAATTATATTTCTATTAATAGTCGAGCGCCAATAACCTATAAAAAGGATCAATATTTTTAACTACGTTTTGGTTCAAGTATTTATTTGTCTTTCTATTTACCTACACTCAGGGAGCATGTGTGATCGTGCCACTTTTAACAACCTTTAACAGATCAGTTCAGATTAGATGTAAAAGAGAAATTACTTGTTAGATAATTATTTTCATATTAGAATAAACTTTAACAACTATATACAAATGTGGTAGGAACGAAACTGCTCCACGATAACTTGACATATTTTGATATAACTTAAAATATTCTTGAATTTTTGTTTTTTCTTTGATAAGAAACTTACTTTGCTAATTCTATTGTGTTATAACATTACCCCAGAATCTTCAGGACTTATTTATAATTTCAAATTGGTAATAATTCTGAAGTTTTTGTATCATAAATGATTATCGTCTGAATAAGATATATGAAATTAGCTAGGTGTTGGATAAAATTTATATATTTGAGAAACGTGAAAAACTCCTCTAATGGTGTTGTCAACTGGATTCCTTAGTTTATAGCTATTCACACCTTGTTCATTATTGATTAGGTAAGGACCTTCATATACAAGTTATAATTTTGCACATTGTTTATTTTTCCGGTTAGAAGTCCTTAGTGCTTTGAGGATCATCAGTTCATTCATATTGAACGTAACATGGTTCCTAATTTTTTTATTTCTTATTTCTATACTTTTTCTTGCCCTCTCGGCAATTCTGTTGTAAACCTTTGTTAAAACTTCCTCATATGGAATAGTGTTTCACGTTATCCATGGTCTGTCTGGTAACTTATTTTTTAAAACAAGTATAGGTGGTAATTCAGTTGTAGTGTTCGGAGTTTGATTCAAATAGTAAGTTATATCTTCGAACCTACCTTCCCAATTAGTTTGTTCATAATGTACTAGAATTCTTAGATACTTTACTATTTCTCTAATTACTCGTTCAGCGGTATTCGACATGGGGTGTCTAATGCTGGTGTATTAGTGTTGTATGTTACGTTTCTTTAACCAAGTCTCAATTTCTCTGTTGTTAAAATAGGTTGCGTTGTCCATTATAATGTTGTGTGGGATGCCTATAACATTTAAATATTCTTCTAGGAAAGTTTTTACTGTTTTAATATTCGTTCGACGACATGCATAAGTTACTACATATTTTGAAAACAAATCAGTGATTATTAAAACATGTGAATTGCTATTATTACTCGGAATTAAATTTGATAAAAAATCTATTGCGATTGTCTCTAGAGGTTGTCTTCTAATTAGTGCATTGGGTAGGTTTTCATCGAAAAAATTCTTTTCTTTGGCAAATTGGCATATTTCACAACTTCTAATTATATTTTTAAAATTCGACAAATCGTTCTTACTAATGTAGCTCTCTCTGAAAATGTGAAATAATCTTTTTACACCTATATGGCCGTATTTTATATGTAATTCCTGAGCAATTTTATTTGTTAGCCTCTTGGATATTACAAAAGGTTCAGAATTATCTAATCCTTTATAATACAAACCATCTTTTACAAGACTCTTTTGTTTTTGTTTATTTGTTAATAATTCTTAATCTTTTCTTATTTCTTCCGTAGAAAATATTCCTTCTTCATATTTCATAATATTTATACCTACTCGAATATCCTGTTTTTTTGTGAGATTATCCATTTTGGAAATTGCATCTAGTATGGTGTTTGAAATGCCACTAACATGTCTAATGTCGAAATTGTGTTCCATTAATAATAATGACCATCTATGTATTCTATCGTTGCCGAATTTGTTTTTTAAAATAGTTGTCAACGCTTGGTTATCGGTTTCTATTACAAATTTGTTTCCCAATAAATAAAATTTTAATTTCTGTATACAAAATAAAATGCTGGCCAATTCTAGCTCACCAACACTATAATTTTTTTCAGCATTTTTGGTTAGTCTTGAAACAAAAGCTATTGGTACTTCAACTTCATGTTGCACCTGAGTCAACACTCCAGCGAATAGATGTATAGAAGCATCAGTTTTCAAAGTAAATGTGCTTGTGTAATCAGGGTGATAAATTTTGGCATTCTTAGTGAAAGTGTTTTTTATATCATTAAATGCTTATTCTCTTCTGTTATCCCATTTCCACCTTTCATTCTTGCGCAGCAGTTCAATTAAAGGAATTTTTTCAGTAAGATTCGGTACTAACCTCTTGAAATATTGAACAATACCAAGAAAACCTCTCAATGTTTTAAAGTTTGTTGGTCTTTTATAATCTTTTATAACTTTTATCCTGTCCTCGTCAATACTCACTACTTCAGAATCTAGTTTGTATCCTAAGTATAAAATTCGATCCTGGAAAAACTGACATTTTTTTATATGAACCTTCAGTCCAGCATCATCCAATGCTTCTAAAATTATTTCTATATGTTTCAAATGATCTTCTTTGTTTTCAGAAAAAATCACTATATCGTCCACGTAGTGTAGTGTAAAATGTTCAAATTTATTTAAAACTTTATGTAATGCTTTTAATAATGCACTTGTAGATGTGTTTAATCTAAACGGTCTAACAGCAAAACGATATACTACTCCATCTATAATAAAACCTATATAATGTCTACTATCTTCATGTAGCGGTATTAACCGAAAACTGTGCTTTCGATCTAATTTGGTAAAAACGCTGGCTATTGAGATTCTTCCTAACATAGCTTGTATCGTTAAAGGTAATTCATATTCAGGTATTGTGCATGTATTTAAATTCCTGGAATCTAGGCATATCCTGATATCTCCGTCTTTCTTTTGAACTATGACTATTGGATTTATATATGACGTATTACTATATTCTATTATTTTATCCTTTAAAAGTTGTTGTATATTTTCTTGTATTTTATTCGTTAATTTATATGGTATAGGGTATGTCTTACTTTTGAAATATTCTATATTTTTATTTGTTTTGATTTTGTGCACGTATTCGGCAGCTACTCTTGCCTTTTCTCTTATTAATCCTACATATTTTTCTAGCAATCTGCTTACATCATTTTTATTTTCCTTACTACACGTGAATTCCATTCCATTTATATTATATTTACTTATATTAATATGTTTTCCAACCTCATAAATCTTCGTCTCTTTTCCCGTCAATTCCCTTCTCTCTTCGCTCATATAATATTTATTATTACTGGTGTTTTCTTTATTTATTTTACCATTTATGCTTTTTAATTCATCCTGTTGCCTTCGTGCATCCTGTCCATTGCTACTAAATTCCATCTCTATAACATCAAATATAAAAAATTTCTTCTCATAGTTTATGATAGCATTGTTTTTTTCTACTTCGTCATTTCCCAGAAGTATATCATATTCTATATTATCCAATATCAAAAGCTGCATATCAGTTATTGTATATTTCAACTGAAGTTTTATTATAACTGCCTTGTTTACTTCTGTCAATTTTTTTGAATTGATACCAATTGAGTTGACTTTCGGAATTTTAACTATATTTTGTTCTAATTTTTTAATTTTTTGATAAGTTTACCATTTAATAAAGACGATTGTGAACCTGAATCTACTATAATAATCACCTCTAACTGTTCAATTGCACCCTTTATGATGATTAAATCTAAATTCTTTTGTTCTAGATCTTCGACATCTCTTAAGAATTCCCTTGGATGCATGTAGTTATACGTTTTGGCTATTACATCGTTTTTTATTGAAAATCCTGGGTGTCTTCTACTCCAGGAATGTCATTACCTTGGGTTGATGTTGAGGGATACTGTTCATTTCTCTGTATTTCCCTTCTATCTTCTGATATTTGTTCGTGATCATCTGTACTCTCCTGACTTCTCGTAGTTCTCCCAAAATTAACTCTTCTTTCATTTTCCCTTTCGTCATTTCTGTTTTTGTGAATTTGACCCTCTGAGTTACTTCTAGGTCTATGTCTATTGTCGTTTCTATAGTTTGTGTCATTTCTATAATTGTCATTATCAAAATTCCGTCTATAGCTAGCATTAGTAAAATAATTTCTTCGATTATTGTTAGCATAAGGATAATTATTCATGTGATTCTGTGAACGTTGTTCACCATAATTATTTTGGTTTATATTATTCCGTGTCCTGTTGTCTTGATTAAAATTCTGATTCGTTTGGTGATGTTGATAACTATTATGATTATTGTAAAATAAGTTAGAATTTGGTCTAAAATTATAGTTGGAGTTCTGATTTTGAAAATCGTTATTACCTTCATTTTGATATCTGGTGTGATTGTTATTCCTTTCTATGCGACTTAAATAATCGTATAACTGTTCAAAGCTTTGCATGTTTTGAATCGCTACAGTTTCTGAAATTTGGCTCTTATAGTGTCTAGCGATAAACATTACAGTCTCTGATTTCTGTAAACCTGGTTCTAAATATTGTGCTTGTGCATATAATTGGAGTGCATAATTTGTTAACTTATCACTTTTATTTTGGTTAAATTTGCCAAAATAAAGTCTTTCACGCACAATTAACTGATTGTTTCTACTCCAGAAGGTTCTAAGGAATGCATCTTCAAATTCAGAAAAATAATTTATACTGGCTTCTTTACTCGAAAACCAAATCTGAGCTAGATTAAGTAAGTTATTACGAATAACCTCTCTAACGTCACCAAAATTACTGAAATACCTTATCTTGTTTTCTAAACTCTTGAGAAAGACTACTGGGTGTATTTTTTTATATTACCATCAAACTTTGTTCCTAAATCAATGGAAATATTTTGATTTACAAATTGAGACGTATTTATTTTTTCTTCTAACTCTCTTCTTATTTTCTCCATTTCTATTTTGTATAGTTCTTCCAATTTCTTTTGTTTGTCATTTATTTGTGTTCTAATACCGTTGAGTTTTTCCTGGACATGCGTGTCTTCCTTATTTGGTGTTAGGTTGAAAATTTTTCGTTGTTCGTCATTAATTTCTTTTTTAAATTGAGATATCTTGTATCATTTTCTTGTTTATGGTTTTGAATCTCTTCCTTCATGTAACCTATTTCTGTCTCTTGTTTTCTTACTATATTCAGTTGTTCCTCTTTTATCTCTCGTATATCTTCTTGTCTTTTTTCGTTTTATTTATGTACAACTTCAAATTCCTTGCACACATCCACTTGAAAGTCTTGAAACTTGCTCAGAATGTGTTTCAATCTGTTATCCACTTCTTTTGCATTTTTATTTATCGTCTTGATTATATCTTCTTTAATTAATTAGGTTTTTTCTTTACATTTTTCTATATTTTGTTGAGTTTCCTTACGTGACTCTTCTATTTTATTTATTGCTAACATAAGCATTTCCATCATTCTATTTTCATTAGGGTTTTCCGGATTTTCTTTAATTGTTCCCGTTTCCACAATTTCTTCTTCCCCCGTATGTTCTTTATCTTCCTCCACATCGAATAAATGAACATCTGGATCTAGATTTTCTTCTATCATAACTTGTCGTAAATCTTCTTTCAACTTTTTCTTTTCTCCTTCTCCGTCTTTATTTCTTTTGATTAATTCTATTCGTAACTCGTGTTTACTCAGCTGCTTTAAATTTTTTTGTATAATTCCCCGTGTTCCTGGTGTTTTTTTCCATCTCTTAGATCCATCCCAATATATTAATTGTAAGGAATTATTTAAACGGAATCGTTAGTTTTGCAAAACGAGAAAAGTTAATTTTGAATAAATTTTCAATAATTTAAACCTGATCTGCTAAAAGGTCACACGTTGGGCTAGCCAAATCATAATGTAATGTAGTGTAGAGAGTATTTTATTTGCCTACGTTGTTGGAATATTATGGGAAATATTTTAATTTTAAATTCATTAGGTTACGCCATAGGAAATGTATCTACTTAAGAACGTATTACTGGTTGTCTAATTAAAACAGAGCAGGATGATTCCTAAATTTAAAACAAAAGAATTCATAACATTCCATCTCATTCGAAGGTAATAAGTCAAATAAAGAAAGTTATATTATAATGAGGATACGATTCTTAGACTAAATTATTACTTGATGACTTGATATAGTTTACCTTACATTAATGTGATTTATGAAAATATTTTTAAGAATAAGAATGCTTAGTGAAATAGTTTTATTAGATGTTTATTATATGAAGAAAGATTGGTGTGATTCGTAAAGTATTTGGAAGGTGATAAAAATTTTAATTAAGTTATCAATCATATGTTTTCAAATCATCAAGGCTTTTCAAAGATATCTTTGGAATGAATATCTACTATACAGGTGAGCTAATTACTATTTATGATGCTAGGATTAAATTGAATAAGTTTTTATTGTTACGTTTGTAAACGTTCAGACACACGCGAGTTTGTGAATTCAAAATTTTCAAATTTTTATGGGATAATTGTTTTAGAAGTTAAGTATAACGAAAATAGGTACTTACCGGTATTCTGTGTATTCTGAAGATTCCATAACTACAATCCACGAATTGGTCTTGACAGTATCTCCATTCCTGGTATCACTTAGAAGTTTCTTTCAAAACTTTTAGTTCCAATTTTCCAATATTATAAAGTTTTTTATTGTTAATTTCTATTTTAAAGTTCTTAAAATTTCTATCTGTCTGCTTTCTTTCAAAATTCAAATCAATCTGCTCAAATTGTTTTCCTAACACTAGTTGTCACGTCCGTTGCTATCTCACTAGATTTTTATAAATAAATAAATAATATATCAGATCAGTGTCTCGATTTCCGTATTGTTATGACATTATTCATTTTCATTTTCGCGCACTGTTAAAAATAATTATATGTACAGTTTTTTATGACAATTGGTCTTTCCATTTATAATTGACGACAACTTCAAATTGTTAGAGTTCTTTATTTGATTTATTTTTTGATATTGTTTTTTTAACATTTGTAAGGTTTTTATTTATTCATGACACGAAGGTGTTATTATTTATATTATATTGTGGTATGAAACTTTTTTTGAATGTTTAACTCTCCCTCTTGCTAATTATATTTCTATTAAAAGTCGAGCGCCAATAACCTATAAAAAGGATCAATATTTTTGACTACGTTTTGGTTCAAGTATTTATTTGTCTTTCTATTTACCTACACTCAGGGAGCATGTGTGATCGTGCCACTTTTAACAACCTTTAACAGATCAGTTCAGATTAGATGTAAAAGAGAAATTACTTGTTAGATAATTATTTTCATATTAGAATAAACTTTAACAACTATATACAAATGTGGTAGGAACGAAACTGCTCCACGATAACTTGACATATTTTGATATAACTTAAAATATTCTTGAATTTTTGTTTTTTCTTTGATAAGAAACTTACTTTGCTAATTCTATTGTGTTATAACATTCCCCCAGAATCTTCAGGACTTATTTATAATTTCAAATTGGTAATAATTCTGAAGTTTTTGTATCATAAATGATTATCGTCTGAATAAGATATATGAAATTAGCTAGGTGTTGGATAAAATTTATATATTTGAGAAACGTGAAAAACTCCTCTAATGGTGTTGTCAACTGGATTCCTTAGTTTATAGCTATTCACACCTTGTTCATTATTGATTAGGTAAGGACCTTCATATACAAGTTATAATTTTGCACATTGTTTATTTTTCCGGTTAGAAGTCCTTAGTGCTTTGAGGATCATCAGTTCATTCATATTGAACGTAACATGGTTCCTAATTTTTTTATTTCTTATTTCTATACTTTTTCTTGCCCTCTCGGCAATTCTGTTGTAAACCTTTGTTAAAACTTCCTCATATGGAATAGTGTTTCACGTTATCCATGGTCTGTCTGGTAACTTATTTTTTAAAACAAGTATAGGTGGTAATTCAGTTGTAGTGTTCGGAGTTTGATTCAAATAGTAAGTTATATCTTCGAACCTACCTTCCCAATTAGTTTGTTCATAATGTACTAGAATTCTTAGATACTTTACTATTTCTCTAATTACTCGTTCAGCGGTATTCGACATGGGGTGTCTAATGCTGGTGTATTAGTGTTGTATGTTACGTTTCTTTAACCAAGTCTCAATTTCTCTGTTGTTAAAATAGGTTGCGTTGTCCATTATAATGTTGTGTGGGATGCCTATAACATTTAAATATTCTTCTAGGAAAGTTTTTACTGTTTTAATATTCGTTCGACGACATGCATAAGTTACTACATATTTTGAAAACAAATCAGTGATTATTAAAACATGTGAATTGCTATTATTACTCGGAATTAAATTTGATAAAAAATCTATTGCGATTGTCTCTAGAGGTTGTCTTCTAATTAGTGCATTGGGTAGGTTTTCATCGAAAAAATTCTTTTCTTTGGCAAATTGGCATATTTCACAACTTCTAATTATATTTTTAAAATTCGACAAATCGTTCTTACTAATGTAGCTCTCTCTGAAAATGTGAAATAATCTTTTTACACCTATATGGCCGTATTTTATATGTAATTCCTGAGCAATTTTATTTGTTAGCCTCTTGGATATTACAAAAGGTTCAGAATTATCTAATCCTTTATAATACAAACCATCTTTTACAAGACTCTTTTGTTTTTGTTTATTTGTTAATAATTCTTAATCTTTTCTTATTTCTTCCGTAGAAAATATTCCTTCTTCATATTTCATAATATTTATACCTACTCGAATATCCTGTTTTTTTGTGAGATTATCCATTTTGGAAATTGCATCTAGTATGGTGTTTGAAATGCCACTAACATGTCTAATGTCGAAATTGTGTTCCATTAATAATAATGACCATCTATGTATTCTATCGTTGCCGAATTTGTTTTTTAAAATAGTTGTCAACGCTTGGTTATCGGTTTCTATTACAAATTTGTTTCCCAATAAATAAAATTTTAATTTCTGTATACAAAATAAAATGCTGGCCAATTCTAGCTCACCAACACTATAATTTTTTTCAGCATTTTTGGTTAGTCTTGAAACAAAAGCTATTGGTACTTCAACTTCATGTTGCACCTGAGTCAACACTCCAGCGAATAGATGTATAGAAGCATCAGTTTTCAAAGTAAATGTGCTTGTGTAATCAGGGTGATAAATTTTGGCATTCTTAGTGAAAGTGTTTTTTATATCATTAAATGCTTATTCTCTTCTGTTATCCCATTTCCACCTTTCATTCTTGCGCAGCAGTTCAATTAAAGGAATTTTTTCAGTAAGATTCGGTACTAACCTCTTGAAATATTGAACAATACCAAGAAAACCTCTCAATGTTTTAAAGTTTGTTGGTCTTTTATAATCTTTTATAACTTTTATCCTGTCCTCGTCAATACTCACTACTTCAGAATCTAGTTTGTATCCTAAGTATAAAATTCGATCCTGGAAAAACTGACATTTTTTTATATGAACCTTCAGTCCAGCATCATCCAATGCTTCTAAAATTATTTCTATATGTTTCAAATGATCTTCTTTGTTTTCAGAAAAAATCACTATATCGTCCACGTAGTGTAGTGTAAAATGTTCAAATTTATTTAAAACTTTATGTAATGCTTTTAATAATGCACTTGTAGATGTGTTTAATCCAAACGGTTTAACAGCAAAACGATATACTACTCCATCTATAATAAAACCTATATAATGTCTACTATCTTCATGTAGCGGTATTAACCGAAAACTGTGCTTTCGATCTAATTTGGTAAAAACGCTGGCTATTGAGATTCTTCCTAACATAGCTTGTATCGTTAAAGGTAATTCATATTCAGGTATTGTGCATGTATTTAAATTCCTGGAATCTAGGCATATCCTGATATCTCCGTCTTTCTTTTGAACTATGACTATTGGATTTATATATGACGTATTACTATATTCTATTATTTTATCCTTTAAAAGTTGTTGTATATTTTCTTGTATTTTATTCGTTAATTTATATGGTATAGGGTATGTCTTACTTTTGAAATATTCTATATTTTTATTTGTTTTGATTTTGTGCACGTATTCGGCAGCTACTCTTGCCTTTTCTCTTATTAATCCTACTCTAATGATATACGCTATTGATATCACTGTAATCCCCTAATGATATACGATATATGATATATAATAATATACGATTAGATATCACTATTATCCCTATTATTTACTGATGTCACCACTCTAATAAATGGGTATTTTCTTTTTCGTTCTTATGGTGAAGCCGTGATAAACTCAGCCGATGTTGCTGATATCCCAGGCTGTCACCAATCTAATAAACACCACTATGTAGCTACCAAAGATATTAATCGCTGTCACCAGTGTAATAACTTGTATTGTATCGAATCGGTATTATCCTATAGTTCCTAGTAGTATCCTATATCTGGGGTAATGTATATAGTAGTTCTCTGTTACCAGTGTAGTAACTCTATCTATCGTCTCTTTTTTCTCTAACTGTACAGCTGCTGTCACCAGTGCCTGATGGCACAAAAAAAAAATTATAGAACCCGGGATTCTCCCTGCGGAATTTCCTCGAGGAAGGGGGTTGTTCCGGGCTCGAGCGGTCGAAGACGTCGTGGGGCCCCTTGGGCTTATACAGTGTGCCAAGCCCGAGTTCGTAGTGCAGGGTTAGCTGGTCCGACCTATTTGACGGGTATGGGGTGGTGAGGATTGAGATAATTGAAAGGTTAGAGCATATGATAACAATATATTACAAAAAAAAACAAAACTGTGTCAAATAACCTCCGAAAGTAAACTAGTATTAGCGGTACCTGAACTATGATCTCTATTTCTAGTATAAACGTCTACCAAACTCTATGATCTAGGATTTAACTAAAATTCTCAAGTGTACAATATAAAATATCTCTGAAATGGTTTTAACTTATGGATCTCCAGTGCAACGGAGAATATCAATATGTTTGACTAAAATCCCTAGTGTAACGTAAATAACTCTAAAAAAGATTACATATAGTGGAAAAGATCTCTAATGTCGAATTAGGTATAGTATCGAGCCAAATGTAGTTATATCTACGTAGTTTGATTAACTAATTAGATGATAAAGAGATAATATGCACAAAAAAAAATCTCTGAATATAACTAGATAAAATGCCCCTATACTTTTGGGCCTTAGCGGTAGATGAAGGGCGCTGATGTATAAGAACACTCGATATGACTGAACACCTTGTAGAGTCCCTTAACTTTCTTGGGTTACCCGATTTAGTCAAAGAAAAAAAAATATAATAACACAAACCAATATTCAATATAATAAATGAATTTGAATTTTTTTTAAAAACTTACGTTTTGAAAATCCCACAGGTCACATAAATATTCACACTATTACTTTTTGAGGGTGAGGGTCCGTCAAGACTCAGACTTGCCTCACCAGGGGAGAGATAATACCTATCTCACCGACTGACTGACGGACTGACTGTCGCTTTTCCTAATATTTTTTCCATATTTATTTCCGTAATTCACCTTCAATGAAGGTTAATTATTCATATTTGTTTTATTTCGTGGTTTACCAAACTGACCTGTACGTGATATCTAATATTGTGTTAACCTTTGTTTTGTTTGTATATTTTCCTTTGGTTGAGGTCGATAATTAATAACTATTTTGAATTAAAAAACGAAATTCTATAGTGTTAGCCTTGTTTTGTTTAAATGTTTTAATTTATTTGAGGTCGGTAAATTTGATAACGATTTTGAATTAAAAGAAATTATCTATATAGGGTGTTTTTAGAACTTGTGTCATATCTCGTGTTTATTACATCACTTCCCCCCTTGTAAAAGTGTTGTGACGTTTCAGGTCCAACACCTTTTTTATACCTTAACTAATACATTAACATTGATGATTACATTAACATGAATTCTGTACTACATATAGTAAGTTTTACGTACCGCGCACTTGACCGCACTCGCGTTCCGATTTAACTGTTTTGATCCTGACCTAGGACACGATTATTTACACTCGCGACACTGCTGCTTAGTAGATCGTTCATGGAGTGATTTCTCTCCGTCCAGTGTTGCGTACTGGGGTGGCTCGTCTCGTGATGCTGTATCTGCTCCATTTCTATCGCCTCTTCGTCTTGTTTCTGGGTTCTGCTATGGGTATGTATTACCCATGCCGTAAGGGAATCCCATATGCTGCATAACATCGCTATCCCACATCCTACAGTCTGCTGGATGCGAATTGCGTTTAGTATTGTGTCTACTATGTATTTTAGTAGTTGGTATGTGCAGTATATACCAATTATACCGCTTATTATTGAACCTATTTCCGTGAACCATTTCCAAGTGTGTTTTAGGGTTGTTTCGGCTAGGTTTTTGATTTTCTGGAAAATATCTTACGCTATGTATTCTTGGCTGTTACTTCTCTTTTTATTTCTTGAGAATGTCTCTCTTTGTTAGGCGTCGTTTATGTATTGCATGCGTACGTGATATTTGTATGCTTGCTCTATTTATGAGATCGACATTCTGGGGTAGAATTGGCATTGTCGGTTGAAGGTTTTGGTTGTCTTCAAGGCAATGGCAATTCTCGGGTGCTCTGTTCGCTATATTATGATAGTAGGTTTCTCTTTTGTAGTGGTAAAACGAAACCTTTGTCTTCTTCTTCTATGTCTTAAACTTTTTCTGGGGTTTCGGTTGATTGTTGATACAATTATATTGCTTTGTATCTGTGCGTGGCTCGGCTTCTTCTTCTTCTGCTGCTTGGTCGACTACGGATGTGTGGCTATGCATCCCGCAGAAAAACATGAGTCTGGTTACAACTACTAGGCATGACCATACTGGTTGCCGTTTGGTTTCGTTGCTCTGGATAACTGGAATGTTCGTGCTTTCCCTGGCATACGTCATCTCGGGTTCCGGGCACTTTTGAACGTCTTTTGGGGAGATCACTGTAATGTTTGTATTGGGGATTGAACAGTCTTGAGCAGTTAGCGTAATTGCTGTTTGAAGCCCGCACATAACGAATGTTACCCAGGTCAGAAAACGATCTGTCGTTTTATTGTCGCGCACTTATTATACCTTTACAATTATTTGAACAATTACGTTTGTTAACATTCATTGGTTTCATATTTATAAGCATAATGTTCATTTATTACAGTTATTTATTACTATTCCTTCGGAAAAAAATAATGCTTTTATTTTCCCTATGATAACGTTGTATTTTCGGTTTTATCCTTAGCTTATATTTTTTTCTTTTCTCAATTGACTGAACTGTACAATCTTTTAGGACGGTCAATTGAGTCCCCTGTGTAAGATCATTTTTTTGAATTTCTAATTGGTTACTACAATGTAACTATGTGTTCACCTTGTAGTTATTGCAATTAAAATATTTCTTTCAATCATACTTCGGTTGACCTTGTAATGGTGCAACACAGCAAAATTTTTAATATGATTACCTGCTATGACCTTGCATTTGTCGGTGTGTAATGGAGTTTCTTTCCGTGTTTTATTTTGTCTTGGTCGACAATAATTACTTGTTTATTGTTTTACTTATAGTTAATAAATCTGTG
The DNA here is from genome assembly GCA_963921935.1 of Galeruca laticollis. Classification (NCBI taxonomy): domain Eukaryota; kingdom Metazoa; phylum Arthropoda; class Insecta; order Coleoptera; family Chrysomelidae; genus Galeruca; species Galeruca laticollis. The sequence goes on along the minus strand of OY998177.1, from coordinate 112,504,772 downwards.
TTTGTCTTAATTCTAGTGTACTTATTATGTATTTTATAACTTATTGTTTATGAGTGCTTGTGTATATCTATATGTATTACTGTTTCACAAAATTTTATTTCTTCTTAAAGCAAAATTTGACTTTCGTGTGAGATCGGTGTGTGTGAGTGACCTGTGTTTTTGGCGGTTAAATTTGTCGTCTGTGTGTATATTTCCGCCTGGTTTTGTGTGGTGTGTGATAGCGTTTGGTTAGTTCCGTCTTTTTCCTGTATAGTTTTGACGCCTGTGCCCATGTTATATTAATGTAGCTAGGTGCACTCGGAATTCGATTTCTTATCCTGGCTGATCTTCGAATTTCCGGTGGGGGTCTTAGTGAGACGGGGAGCCTTCCGCTCGGCTTATCTTTTAGTGGTTTTGTGCGGGGTACTGTCTTATCGCTGTGTGGTTGTGTTGACCATAATGGTAAGGCTGCTAACTTCCCTATGTTTAAATCGATGCTGGTTTCTTCTTGTTGCTCTTCCTGTTCGTGTGTTGTGTTCTCCTCATTCTGGGTCGTTGTCGTCTCTAAAATTTCGTGTTGATCGTCGTCCAGCTTGCCGTAGTATGTTTTTAATCTATTAACGTGAACAACTTGTATCTTCTTTCCTTTGTTGGACGCTATTTGGTAGGTGACTGGTCCTACTTGGTCTTTTATTTCGAATGGTCCTATCCATCGGTTTTGAAGTTTTTTTGATAATCCTGTTGTGTTACTTATGTCTAGAAGGTAAACTAGGTCTCCTGGTTTAAACTCTCTTAGGGTGGTTTTTTCATTGTATCTGTTTATCCGTTCGTCTTTTGCCTTTTCTGTGTTCTCTAGTACTCTTGTGTATATTTGGTTAAGTCCCGTCTCTAGTTCTGACACGTAGTTATCGTCTAAGTTGTATTTTAGTCTTCTTGGTTTGATGAATTTGTCGAATGGTAGTGCTTGATCTTTCTCATGTAGTAGAAAATACGGGCTGTACCCTGTTGATGTATGTATACTTCCTCGATATGCCATTAGTACATATGGTATCCAACTATCCCAATCTCGTTGATTTGGGGCTATGTAATGCGCTAGCATATCTTTTATCACTCTGTGTAATCTTTCTATTTGACCATTGGTTGTTGGTGCGTAGCTCGCTGTGTGTATTCTTTTTATGTTGAGTAGTTTGCATGTCTCTCTCATTAGTTCTGACATGAAGTTTGTTCCTCTATCTGTTAACAGTTTCTGGGGTGTTCCGTGTCTGCATATTATTTGTTCTACAAAAACTCTTGCTACCGTATCTGCTTTCTGGTCTGGTATCGGAATTGCTTCGCAGTATTTCGTAAAATGATCTTGAAATGTTAGAAGGTACTTGTTTCCTTTGTTTGACGTGGGTAGCGGGCCTACTATGTCCATTGACGTTATTTCCCACGGTTCTGTGACTTTTGTAAATCTTTGTAGTGGTGCCTTTTTAAAGTGTGGTGAGGTCTTTCGTCTGTTGCATGCGTCGCAGCGTTTACAGTAATTTATTATGTCCGTTCTCATCGTTGGCCAGAAGCAACGCCTTTTTATTGCCAATAACGTTTTTTGTTGTCCTTGGTGACAATATATGGGTGAGTCGTGAAAGTCTTCTATAACTTTGGTGATATATTTCCTGGGTATAACTAGTTGGTCCTTGTTGTCCTCTTGATCTTGTCTGTATAGGAGTCCTTCTTTGTCGAGGTAATATTTTTGTTTTGTTTCGTCCTCTTGGTTTAACTGTTGTACTGTGCTAATGCAGAAATCGTCGTGTTTTTGTTCTTTCTTCAATAATTCTTTGTCCCACAGTGGTTCCCATTCTTCTTCTTCCTTGATTATTTGGATTTTTCCTGTGTTTTTTGTTGGTGTCGGTTTCAGTATGCTTACTTTGGTGGTTGACCCGTAGAATGTGAATTGTATCATCTTTGTGATTTCGTGCCAGCTTAATCCTGGAATTTGTTCTTGACTAGCTATGAAGGTTAAGCGTTTTTCCGCGTTCTCTTCGCATTGTTTTTTTAGCTTTTGGATAATATTCCACATTATTTCATATGATGTTTCTTCTTTGACTGATGTCCTATTTAATGCTACGTAGAATTTCGTGTCTAATGTGTCCCATTCTTTGACCGATTCTATTTGTTCCTGTGAGATGTCCGGTAAAGTGTATATGTTTTCTATCTTTTTAATTAGTGATTCCTGATTAGGTCTGTTTTTTGCTAGTAGGAGGGCTATTGATTCTTCTTCTTGGATGTAGTCTAGATTTCCTTCTTTCCAGTTTATTGTGTCCTTTCCTGGTAGGTCGTTTTCTGCAATATACTGTAAGTAGTCTTCGTATGTGGTTTCTATGTAGTTGCATGTTTTGTCGTACATTCTGCTTAGTGCGTCCGCGTTTCCATGTCTTCTTCCCATTCTGTGTATTACTTCGAAGTCGTATTCTGCCAGTGTTAAGGCCCACCGTGTTAGCCTAGAGTTTGGGTCTTTTAGTGTCAGTACCCATTTTAGTGCTCTGTGGTCTGTTATTATGGTGAACTTTGTTCCGTAAATATAGCATCTGAAAGTTTTGATTCCGAAAATAACGCCTAGTAGTTCTTTTTCTGTAGTTGAGTAGTTGGTTTCTGCTTTGTTTAGTGTTCTGCTCGCGTATGCTATAGGTCTTTCTCTGCCCTCCCTTATTTGACTCAATATTGCTCCTACGCCTATGTTTGACGCGTCGGTTGATAGCAGGAAGGGTTTGGTGAAATCGGGGAATATTAGTACTTTATCTGAGGTTAGTGATGTTTTTAATTGGTTCATTGCTGTTATTACGTCTTCCGATACTTTGAACGGTGTGTCCTTTTTTGTTAGGTTCACTAGTGGTGCTGCTATTTCTGTTATGTTTGGTATAAAACGTCTGTACCAGTTTACTAAACCTAGAAATCCTCTTACTCCTTTTACATTCTTTGGTAGGGGGTATTTGTGCACTGCCTCCAGCTTTTGTGGGTCCGGAGCTATTCCCTCTTGTGAGATAATGTGTCCCAGATATTTTACTTTTTCTAGCATGAATTTACATTTTTTTGGTTTTAGTTTAATGTTGGCTTCTGAAAGTCTTTCGAACACTTCCTCTACTTTCTGTAAGTGATCCCTGCTTCCCGCGTAATTGAATATGATGATATCATCTAGATATACCATACATTTTATTCCTGTCAATCCTCTTAAGGTGGCGTTCATGAATCTCTGGAACGTTGATGGTGCGTTTACTAATCCGAAAGGCATTTTGGTGTATTCGTAGTGTCCTTGGTATGTGCTGAATCCTGTTAACGGGATGTCCTCTTCTTTCATGTCTACTTGGTGGTATGCTTCCGCTACGTCGATTACCGAAAATAACGTTTCGCCTCCCGCTTTGTATCCTTGAAGTAGGTCTGATACGTTAGGTAGTGGGTAGTATTCTTTCTTGGTTACCGCGTTCAGAGCTCTATAATCTATACACATTCTTACTTTTTCTTCTCCTTCTGGGGTCTGCTTTACTACCAAGACTACTGGTGCTGACCATGGGCTAGAGGATGTTCTGATTACCTTGGATGCTAGTAGCCTATCGATTTCTTTTTGTAGTGTTTCTCGTTGATGGTAAGGTATCCTATATGGAGCCTTGCATATTGGTTGAGCGCCTGGTTCTAGAGTTATGTGGTGTTTGACTTTCGTGGTGCTTGTCAGAGTTTCGTCGGCATCCGTAAATAGATGGTGGTACTTTTGTATCAGCTTGACTAGTTCTTCTCTGCTTTGTGTGTCCATGTGGTTTAATTCGAAGTTATTTCTGATCCAGTCGTCTGTTTTAATGTCGAATTTTCTGATTGTGCCCTGTATAGTATTGTCAGTTGGTTTTTCTTCGGAGCATTCGTAGGCTTTCCCTATCTTAGTGCCTTTCGTGAGATTTATTTCCTGCGCCGATGTATTGATTATTCTTACTGGAATTTGTCTTTGATTTTTCGATATGCTGTTTGCTAATCTGATTGTGTGTTGTCCGTATTCTTGAGTTTCGCATACGACTGTATTTCCTTTTATCTCATGTTTTAGGATCCCTATTGTGTGAACCTCCGTTAGTGCTGGTATGGTCAAACTGTCCTCCGTGTATATGTCTGTGCTGGTTCTTGTGCATTCTGTTCCTTCTCTGCTATTCCTGATGTCTTCGGTTGTTTCGTTTTTTCCGTTTTCTTTCTTCGAGTCTGGGTCTGTGCGCCCTTTTCCGTTCATTATTGGTTTTTGGTTTGTGTGTGTAGTTTCTCTTCCTACGGTTATGTCCGTGCTTGTAGTTTCCTTTATTTTTCCTACATCTTTATTTAGGTTTACTTCTGGTTTGGTTATTTCTTGTCTGTACATTGATTCCACTGTTTTTAGCCATTTCTGCCATGCTTCTTTCTCCCTCGCGTTTTCTTGATCCCTTGTTGCCGTTATTTTTCCGTATGCCTCTGTCCGCCTTTGTCTATAATTATTCAGCAAATCTCTGATTTGTCTTGGGTTCATTAGTGGTATTTTACTTCCCCATATTTCTAATGTTGGTTTTCCTCTGTATGAAATAGTTGCCTCGTGTTCTTCTAGGAAATCTCTTCCTAATAGTACTGCTGTGTCTCCCATTATACCATCATCGGCTGCAATTACTTCCGTGTGAATATTATAATCCATTTCTGTTGTTGCTATGGCTATTTGTGTTGATCCGTATAAGTGGATTGTGTGTCCCGTTATGCCTTTTAAGGTTAATTGGTCTGTGATCCGTGTGTCTAATTCGTTGTCTGCTACTATGGATTCACTTATTAGTGAGTATGCTCCGCCTGTGTCTATCATACAAGGTTCGGTTTTACCGTTTATTCTTAGGAGTACTATATACGGGGGTTCTTCGCTTTTACTTATCGTCGGTCCGTTATGATGCATTGTTTTTATCTGGTTTTTCTTGTCTTCTTCTTTGTTACCCTTTTGTGTTGCCTGTTGATTCCAGTTTTTTTCTGTGTGAGTCCAGTTTTTTCCCCTAGTTTCAGATTGACCACTTGTTTGGGGAGTAACGGTGGTCCTTGTTAGTTTAAATGTTTTCTTCCGTCTTCCTTGTTTATGTGTCCTCTCTCTGTGGACTGTCCTCTTCTGGTCTCTTCTCTTTGGAGCCTTTGTTTCTCGTTTGCATGTGGTGCTTCTCTGTTCCAAGTCTTTTCTCTGGAATTCCTTTGTCCGCTGTATTCCCCGTAGTTATTTTGGTGCGTTGTGATTCTTCTTCCTTGATCCCATTGCTTTGTATTCCATTGTTTATTTTCTTCACTTAACATTTTCTTTCTGCAGTTCTTAGCCCAGTGGCCCTGTTTTCCGCAGTAGTGGCATACATCTCTATCTGTTAATGGTTCCTTGGATTCTTTGTTTCTACAATACGCTGCCCAGTGTCCCTGTTTCCTACATATTTGGCATTTTTTCTCTATTTTTTCTTCTTCCGCTTCTCTTGTTCTGCAGTTTGATGCCCAGTGGCCTCGTCTGCCACAGTACATACATTTCGCGCTATGTCTACATTCTTCCGATTCATGTCCTGATTTGCCACATGCTGTGCAACTCCGTTGCTCATTCGTAAAAGCGACTCTGTGGCCATTATTCCTTCCGCTCACCATTGTGGCTGCCGTTTCTTGGCAACTTACTATCTCCTCTGCTTCTTCTAGTGTTAGGTCATCTTTGTGCAATATGTAGAATCCTACTTCTCTAAGCAGGTCCTTTCTTAGCCCTACTTTGAATTGGTTCATCAGTACTGCGTTGTGTTTCTTTTGAATGTTCGGTATCTGTTCTCTGTTCGTTCCTTTTATGTCTTCCTCCAATATTTTATTCCCTATGAGCCGTAATCTTGTGCAGAAAGCTGCTACATCTTCGTCGTGCCTCTGGTAGCATTGGACTAGCTGCATCCACCAGTCCGCGATCGATTTCCTTGGGACGAATTTCCTGAGTATTTTCTCCTTAAATTCAACATATGTTGCTGTGTCTAATCTTGGGTCGGCTTTGAAAAAATCGTGGGCTGCGCCTGCGAGTTTGAATTTCAGTAGTGTTAGTGTTTCTGTTTCTGACCATCCGTCGAGTTTGGCCCTTAGTTCCAATTTTTCTATATATCTGGCTGCGTCTTTTCCCGTGAAGTCTGTTAAAGTTGAGGCGATCACCCCTAGTGGTGGTGCCTGTGGTATCCTTAGTGCTGCTGGCATATTACTCGAATCCCCTGTGGACTCTAACGGCATGTTGTTTTATTAGCTGGCGCGAGTGTTACTTACCTAGATGGTTTTGAAATGGATAGTTGGGAAAATAAAGACAAATAATTATTAATATTGTAATATATAAGAATCGGTATTATTCACTTTAACTAGCCCTGAACCAAATTTAATTTAACTTATTATTTTGCGTTTAAAGCGTGAATATTTCCTAACACCTTTTCTCAAATCGTTAATGTCTAGTTCATTTAGAGAATAGTCCGTTCGTTAGTCAAAATATATCCACATTTCCTGTAAAACCTTTTATATCTCCCGGACGTGCAGCTTTCCTCCGTACTATATTTTATATTGCTATTTTTGTCTTGTGCGGAAGCTTGTTGCTGACTTTGCGAATTCCTCACCTGTATATTTGCTGTTTTTCATCCGTTGTCTAAATGTTTATGTATTAAAATAGATTTGAATTCAACGTTTGTTTGTAATAAATAGAATAACTGAGTAAGCAGATATATCTGATTGAAATTATATCACTTTGGTTATATATTAGTTTTGATTAGACCTATGTCGCAATATTTATTTTATGATATGAATATGAAATTAAAAATAACGTATGTATCAAATGTAAATTATGTAGGTGAAATTTACACGGCCTTAATTAATGTAATTGAATGTAACTATCTCCTCCTACCTTTTGGGCTTCTACGATGCCTGAAATGGGTAGTTTAATTGGGATAGAGAAGAAAAAAAAAGGATTATTGCCAGGACTTCCCCTCTTGTTAACCTCTGCTGTACGGACTCAGTATCTGGAGCACCGCTGTCACCACTCTAATAATATGCACTGTCACCAGTGTAACAATATGCGATCGGATAGATAGATATCCCACCGTGTTACCACTCTAATAAATGGGTATTTTCTTTTTCGTTCTTATGGTGAAGCCGTGATAAACTCAGCCGATGTTGCTGATATCCCAGGCTGTCACCAATCTAATAAACACCACTATGTAGCTACCAAAGATATTAATCGCTGTCACCAGTGTAATAACTTGTATTGTATCGAATCGGTATTATCCTATAGTTCCTAGTAGTATCCTATATCTGGGGTAATGTATATAGTAGTTCTCTGTTACCAGTGTAGTAACTCTATCTATCGTCTCTTTTTTCTCTAACTGTACAGCTGCTGTCACCAGTGCCTGATGGCACAAAAAAAAAATTATAGAACCCGGGATTCTCCCTGCGGAATTTCCTCGAGGAAGGGGGGTTGTTCCGGGCTCGAGCGGTCGAAGACGTCGTGGGGCCCCTTGGGCTTATACAGTGTGCCAAGCCCGAGTTCGTAGTGCAGGGTTAGCTGGTCCGACCTATTTGACGGGTATGGGGTGGTGAGGATTGAGATAATTGAAAGGTTAGAGCATATGATAACAATATATTACAAAAAAAAACAAAACTGTGTCAAATAACCTCCGAAAGTAAACTAGTATTAGCGGTACCTGAACTATGATCTCTATTTCTAGTATAAACGTCTACCAAACTCTATGATCTAGGATTTAACTAAAATTCTCAAGTGTACAATATAAAATATCTCTGAAATGGTTTTAACTTATGGATCTCCAGTGCAACGGAGAATATCAATATGTTTGACTAAAATCCCTAGTGTAACGTAAATAACTCTAAAAAAGATTACATATAGTGGAAAAGATCTCTAATGTCGAATTAGGTATAGTATCGAGCCAAATGTAGTTATATCTACGTAGTTTGATTAACTAATTAGATGATAAAGAGATAATATGCACAAAAAAAAAATCTCTGAATATAACTAGATAAAATGCCCCTATACTTTTGGGCCTTAGCGGTAGATGAAGGGCGCTGATGTATAAGAACACTCGATATGACTGAACACCTTGTAGAGTCCCTTAACTTTCTTGGGTTACCCGATTTAGTCAAAGAAAAAAAAATATAATAACACAAACCAATATTCAATATAATAAATGAATTTGAATTTTTTTTAAAAACTTACGTTTTGAAAATCCCACAGGTCACATAAATATTCACACTATTACTTTTTGAGGGTGAGGGTCCGTCAAGACTCAGACTTGCCTCACCAGGGGAGAGATAATACCTATCTCACCGACTGACTGACGGACTGACTGTCGCTTTTCCTAATATTTTTTCCATATTTATTTCCGTAATTCACCTTCAATGAAGGTTAATTATTCATATTTGTTTTATTTCGTGGTTTACCAAACTGACCTGTACGTGATATCTAATATTGTGTTAACCTTTGTTTTGTTTGTATATTTTCCTTTGGTTGAGGTCGATAATTAATAACTATTTTGAATTAAAAAACGAAATTCTATAGTGTTAGCCTTGTTTTGTTTAAATGTTTTAATTTATTTGAGGTCGGTAAATTTGATAACGATTTTGAATTAAAAGAAATTATCTATATAGGGTGTTTTTAGAACTTGTGTCATATCTCGTGTTTATTACACTACATATTTTTCTAGCAATCTGCTTACATCATTTTTATTTTCCTTACTACACGTGAATTCCATTCCATTTATATTATATTTACTTATATTAATATGTTTTCCAACCTCATAAATCTTCGTCTCTTTTCCCGTCAATTCCCTTCTCTCTTCGCTCATATAATATTTATTATTACTGGTGTTTTCTTTATTTATTTTACCATTTATGCTTTTTAATTCATCCTGTTGCCTTCGTGCATCCTGTCCATTGCTACTAAATTCCATCTCTATAACATCAAATATGAAAAATTTCTTCTCATAGTTTATGATAGCATTGTTTTTTTCTACTTCGTCATTTCCCAGAAGTATATCATATTCTATATTATCCAATATCAAAAGCTGCATATCAGTTATTGTATATTTCAACTGAAGTTTTATTATAACTGCCTTGTTTACTTCTGTCAATTTTTTTGAATTGATACCAATTGAGTTGACTTTCGGAATTTTAACTATATTTTGTTCTAATTTTTTAATTTTTTGATAAGTTTACCATTTAATAAAGACGATTGTGAACCTGAATCTACTATAATAATCACCTCTAACTGTTCAATTGCACCCTTTATGATGATTAAATCTAAATTCTTTTGTTCTAGATCTTCGACATCTCTTAAGAATTCCCTTGGATGCATGTAGTTATACGTTTTGGCTATTACATCGTTTTTTATTGAAAATCCTGGGTGTCTTCTACTCCAGGAATGTCATTACCTTGGGTTGCTGTTGAGGGATACTGTTCATTTCTCTGTATTTCCCTTCTATCTTCTGATATTTGTTCGTGATCATCTGTACTCTCCTGACTTCTCGTAGTTCTCCCAAAATTAACTCTTCTTTCATTTTCCCTTTCGTCATTTCTGTTTTTGTGAATTTGACCCTCTGAGTTACTTCTAGGTCTATGTCTATTGTCGTTTCTATAGTTTGTGTCATTTCTATAATTGTCATTATCAAAATTCCGTCTATAGCTAGCATTAGTAAAATAATTTCTTCGATTATTGTTAGCATAAGGATAATTATTCATGTGATTCTGTGAACGTTGTTCACCATAATTATTTTGGTTTATATTATTCCGTGTCCTGTTGTCTTGATTAAAATTCTGATTCGTTTGGTGATGTTGATAACTATTATGATTATTGTAAAATAAGTTAGAATTTGGTCTAAAATTATAGTTGGAGTTCTGATTTTGAAAATCGTTATTACCTTCATTTTGATATCTGGTGTGATTGTTATTCCTTTCTATGCGACTTAAATAATCGTATAACTGTTCAAAGCTTTGCATGTTTTGAATCGCTACAGTTTCTGAAATTTGGCTCTTATAGTGTCTAGCGATAAACATTACAGTCTCTGATTTCTGTAAACCTGGTTCTAAATATTGTGCTTGTGCATATAATTGGAGTGCATAATTTGTTAACTTATCACTTTTATTTTGGTTAAATTTGCCAAAATAAAGTCTTTCACGCACAATTAACTGATTGTTTCTACTCCAGAAGGTTCTAAGGAATGCATCTTCAAATTCAGAAAAATAATTTATACTGGCTTCTTTACTCGAAAACCAAATCTGAGCTAGATTAAGTAAGTTATTACGAATAACCTCTCTAACGTCACCAAAATTACTGAAATACCTTATCTTGTTTTCTAAACTCTTGAGAAAGACTACTGGGTGTATTTTTTTATATTACCATCAAACTTTGTTCCTAAATCAATGGAAATATTTTGATTTACAAATTGAGACGTATTTATTTTTTCTTCTAACTCTCTTCTTATTTTCTCCATTTCTATTTTGTATAGTTCTTCCAATTTCTTTTGTTTGTCATTTATTTGTGTTCTAATACCGTTGAGTTTTTCCTGGACATGCGTGTCTTCCTTATTTGGTGTTAGGTTGAAAATTTTTCGTTGTTCGTCATTAATTTCTTTTTTAAATTGAGATATCTTGTATCATTTTCTTGTTTATGGTTTTGAATCTCTTCCTTCATGTAACCTATTTCTGTCTCTTGTTTTCTTACTATATTCAGTTGTTCCTCTTTTATCTCTCGTATATCTTCTTGTCTTTTTTCGTTTTATTTATGTACAACTTCAAATTCCTTGCACACATCCACTTGAAAGTCTTGAAACTTGCTCAGAATGTGTTTCAATCTGTTATCCACTTCTTTTGCATTTTTATTTATCGTCTTGATTATATCTTCTTTAATTAATTAGGTTTCTTCTTTACATTTTTCTATATTTTGTTGAGTTTCCTTACGTGACTCTTCTATTTTATTTATTGCTAACATAAGCATTTCCATCATTCTATTTTCATTAGGGTTTTCCGGATTTTCTTTAATTGTTCCCGTTTCCACAATTTCTTCTTCCCCCGTATGTTCTTTATCTTCCTCCACATCGAATAAATGAACATCTGGATCTAGATTTTCTTCTATCATAACTTGTCGTAAATCTTCTTTCAACTTTTTCTTTTCTCCTTCTCCGTCTTTATTTCTTTTGATTAATTCTATTCGTAACTCGTGTTTACTCAGCTGCTTTAAATTTTTTTGTATAATTCCCCGTGTTCCTGGTGTTTTTTTCCATCTCTTAGATCCATCCCAATATATTAATTGTAAGGAATTATTTAAACGGAATCGTTAGTTTTGCAAAACGAGAAAAGTTAATTTTGAATAAATTTTCAATAATTTAAACCTGATCTGCTAAAAGGTCACACGTTGGGCTAGCCAAATCATAATGTAATGTAGTGTAGAGAGTATTTTATTTGCCTACGTTGTTGGAATATTATGGGAAATATTTTAATTTTAAATTCATTAGGTTACGCCATAGGAAATGTATCTACTTAAGAACGTATTACTGGTTGTCTAATTAAAACAGAGCAGGATGATTCCTAAATTTGAAACAAAAGAATTCATAACATTCCATCTCATTCGAAGGTAATAAGTCAAATAAAGAAAGTTATATTATAATGAGGATACGATTCTTAGACTAAATTATTACTTGATGACTTGATATAGTTTACCTTACATTAATGTGATTTATGAAAATATTTTTAAGAATAAGAATGCTTAGTGAAATAGTTTTATTAGATGTTTATTATATGAAGAAAGATTGGTGTGATTCGTAAAGTATTTGGAAGGTGATAAAAATTTTAATTAAGTTATCAATCATATGTTTTCAAATCATCAAGGCTTTTCAAAGATATCTTTGGAATGAATATCTACTATACAGGTGAGCTAATTACTATTTATGATGCTAGGATTAAATTGAATAAGTTTTTATTGTTACGTTTGTAAACGTTCAGACACACGCGAGTTTGTGAATTCAAAATTTTCAAATTTTTATGGGATAATTGTTTTAGAAGTTAAGTATAACGAAAATAGGTACTTATCGGTATTCTGTGTATTCTGAAGATTCCATAACTACATTCCACGAATTGGTCTTGACAGTATCTCCATTCCTGGTATCACTTAGAAGTTTATTTCAAAACTTTTAGTTACAATTTTCCAATATTATAAAGTTTTTTATTGTTAATTTCTATTTTATAGTTCTCAATATTTCTATCTGTCTGCTTTCTTTCAAAATTCAAATCAATCTCCTCAAATTGTTCTTCTAACACTCGTTGTCACGTCCGTTGCTATATCACTAGATTTTTCTAAATAAATAAATAATATATCAGATCAGTGTCTCGATTTCCGTATTGTTATGACATTATTCATTTTCATTTTCGCGCACTGTTAAAAATAATTATATGTACAGTTTTTTATGACAATTGGTCTTTTCATTTATAATTAACGACAATTTCAAATTGTTAGAGTTCGTTATTTGATTTATTTTTTGATATTGTTTTTATAACATTTGTAAGGTTTTTATTTATTCATGACAAGAAGGTGTTATTATTTATATTATATTGTGGTATGAAACTTTTTTTTGAATGTTTAACTCTCCCTCTTGCTAATTATATTTCTATTAAAAGTCGAGCGCCAATAACCTATAAAAAGGATCAATATTTTTAACTACGTTTTGGTTCAAGTATTTATTTGTCTTTCTATTTACCTACACTCAGGGAGCATGTCTGATCGTGCCACTTTTAACAATTTTTAACAGATGAGTTCAGATTAGATGTAAAAGAGAAATTACTTGTTTGATAATTAACTCCATATTAGAATAAACTTTAACAACTATATACAAATGTGGTAGGAACGAAACTGATCCACGGTAACTTGACATATTTTGATATAACTTGAACTATTCTAAAATTTTTGTATTTCTTTGATAAGAATCTTACTTTACTAATTCTATTGTGTTATAATATATATATATATATATATATATATATATATATATATATATATATATATATATTGAACGTGTTGTGCTGTTATTTGTTTCACATTTTAATTAACTGACGCCAATTTCTTTCGCTCCGGTGAAGCCATGAAGCCATTAAATAATGGCAAAATATTGAGCAGATTAGGAAAACATTTATATAAGCTCGCTTCAAAAATCGGTTGAGCCAAAATCTTAGACGAGTTCATTAATGAGCCAAATTGGCCCAGTAGAAACAAAATGGCGTCCCGTCAAAATTGAAAAAAAAATCCTATATCCTTTATTTTTGATCTGACGCAAGTAAATTACTCTTGCATTTTCTTGTCCACTGGTGGCTACAGTGATTTTCTGATCGAAATATCGAAACCTCACCCCCAAAAAGTTCAATCTCTACAAAATTTACATTCTTTATTTTTTAGAACTGAATATCTTTTTAATGAATACATGGAAAATTATCATTGATGCTGTAAATGGAAGATCATATATGAATTATATGGCAAATGTATGCATAATTTGGCAGTAGATAGTATACTTTTTAATTAATTAAAAAAAATAGAATTGCGGGGAGAGGAAAAGTCTGTCATCTAGCGCAAAAATATATAGAATGGGGCGGAGTAGTGACGCGAGAGACGAGCTGCCACTCTTGATTTGAGGCGACTTTGTAATGGCTCTAACACTTTCGATGAAACTTTGCAGGCTGATAGAGCTCGATAAATTATTACAATCGCATCGTACGACAATCCCTGGAAAACCTTAAGGGGTCCTAAGGGCCATTTAAAATTTCGAAAATATGGGTATATTAAGTATTTTCCAATTTTTACGGTTATTGACCTCAGATAGATGTAGAACCCCCTCAATTTTTTTTGTAGCCCCATTCACTTCCTTTACATCTGTAAGTGGGCTGTTCAAATGAGAATTTAATAGAAGTTATGACGATATATAGAAATGAATCAATAGATATAGTTGGTCCGGTGAATTTTTTCACATGCGTCAATAATATCTGATAACATAACCGACAAATGTCAAATTATTTTCTTCTGCTCTTCACTATTAATAGAAAAAGAGACTTAAAAATTATGTCCGTTAAGTTATTAGATATTAATGACGCATGGGAAAAGATTCACCGGACCAACTGTAAGTAAAATTCATACAAAGTACATAACTACTATATTCTTCAACTTTATACAATCTCTATTGATTATTTTGAAGCCCACGTTAAACAAATTAAAAAAAATCAACTCCTGTTTTATTCAGCTATTAAAGTGACAGTGAGTGGATCGATATCTCGTTCTAACAATGATAATTTACGAGATGTGAAGCGTGTATAGTAGCCATTAGCACTCGCCCAGACTTCTAAACACCTCGTATAAAGGTAAATGGGTAATTGGCAGCATGCGCCAATGTTTGTTTAAGGAAACGTTAGTGTAGTTCCATGTGCATGTCATTATTCAAGGGACACGAGTTATTCCATTAATCCTTTTTTTTCTAATCGTTACGCGTGTTTCTTTAGCCAAATATATCAAATATGATTATTGTATTGTGACATGTTAAATGATTTACCGCGAATTAACACATTAGTATTAAAATAGAAATAAATTTTCAATTTCATAATTATTGAAAGGAAACATTTGCAATGTCGGAAATGTTATCTGAAAAGTTAAATCATTCTATATTCCGGGTGCAGTCAGTGAAATATATTTCTTATTGCCGCTTTGCTATCCTAAAGAAAATATCCTTGAATAATATTAAGTTATAATAGACTAAGACCTCTAAGTCTTCAACTTCTAGTTCCAAATTGGGCAATCATATCATCCCCTCATCCACTCCCGTGAACAGCAGACTTACACGATGATAATGTTGAACAGAAATGGACCAAGATTTGACAAACCTGTTACACATGATACTGATCTTACAAATATTCAAAGCTGTATTCGTGTGTATTTCAAATGTACTGATTTTGCGATTGAAAAAGTTGGCAACATATGGGAAACTTTTTTATTTGTATTGTTACGAACAAAGTTATTCTTTATAAAAAATTCTGCATGGCCCATAATGTAAAACGCAAGTGTTAGTTGCCAATTTTTCCAAATCGTATACTAGGTTTGTCAAAAAATATGAATTTTATACAAGAGTAAAGTACCTTCATTTCTCACAATATCGAAAAACTTAATTATGAAAAGTTGTTTGAAATAGATAACTATGTTTAATATGCAATCAGGTCATTCTACTTGGGAAAATCATGTTTTTTTTACCAATTGTTCTCAAAATATTAAATGTCATTTTAAGATGTCGATAGAAATGAAAAATTACGTTTAAGTGCAGCCACTGATTACTTCACTCATTATCTTATTGAAAAATTTATAAACATTGACTTTATCTGTTACGAATTATCTCAAATAGACAAATACGTAATTATAATTATTCAATTCGAAATCGTAACATCACACTTTATGTGCATAAGCAATAAAAATCCGTTCTAACATTTTCATCACTAAATATGCATCTCAACTTGACCACCGTTTCTTTCTAAGCATTTAATTGTTCTTTTAGAAAATGCTTTTATTACAATCTAATCGTCATATCGTCACATGCTTCCTGAATTGTTGTCTCCAAATGATTCATATTGTAGAATGTTCCATCAAGGTGCATTTTTGCTTAAGGCATCCTCATAAAAAAGTCTAGGGGGCTCAGGCCTGGAAATCCTGCAGGCCAAGCAAATTCCAAAATCTTCCTAATACTCGTCCAATAAAAGTACAGTACAGTAGATATTCTCAAATATTTCTGGTACTATGACATGGTTCTCATCATGTTGCTACCATATACGTTGTCTTTCTATTATCGGTAGGTCATTAATAAAATCAGAAATTTTATCATTCAAAAATTGTAAGAAACGTTCTGAATTCTTGGTATAATTGAAGAAAAAGAGTCCAGCTATTATGTTCTTAAATATTCCCCACCATACAGTTGTTTTGAAACAATATTGGTGGTGACATTAGACAGTAAAATGCAGATTAGTATCGTTCCACCCGTGGCAATATTGTGAGCTAACTGTAATAAATGCGAATACCAAATAGAAAAAATTCAATAAGTAGCTTTCAGAACACACCGTAAAACATATTTTATTTCAAATATAATTAAAAGTAGAATAAGGCATACTTTTTTGTTTAGCAAAATGACAAAGAACCATAACAGTTTTGAAACAAATAAAACATTTTACTAGGTCAAAATGAAATAATTGTTTTTTACACAAACTAGTTAATAACGAAAATTGAGGCCGCTTCAAAATAAAAAATGGATTTTTGCAATTCAACAAAAAAAATCCGAACCTAATTTGGGGGAATAGTAAAAACCAAGTTGAGAGCAGAGAGAGCGACAGAGTCGGGCGAAAAACGCGAAGCGGAAGTCCTTTCCCTGTCACGGTAACGGGTATCAGTTTTTTTGTGTTAGCGGCTTCAGAGGAAGAAGTTTCTCTCCGTTGTGTCAGGGCGTAAAAGGGATACTTAGATATCCTTGACGGTGAACACTGTCCCCCTTCGGTGGCACAAAACGGGAAAAACTCAGCATAGCTCGATACCGGTTACTAGCGTCACACGCGGTTTCTAGAGAGATAGTGAAAACAGGCAGTAACGAAGACCGGAGAAAGGGAGTTTCCAACGCAGTAAGTTTTTAAACAACTTGAGATTTTTTTTCCTTTGAGGAGAAATTTATTCGTTTTTTTTGTTGTCGTACGCTGGTTCTAAACTTGATATTTATAACATAACTATATGCCTAGGTAGAAGCTGTATGTTTTTTATTTATTCTTACACGGGGATTGGACTAATTGGCAGGTTTCAGTTAAATACTGCAGGTCCAGGTTTTCAAATTTGAGCACCGTTCGTTAGATAGAATGTGATTGTATCGTGTGTGATAACATAGTAAGGTTTCCTTCAAGATTGTAGGAACATTGCAACTTTCTTTAGGGTGTATATAACCGGACAAGAGTTAGGCATTATTTTTTTTTGTGTCACATAATTCGCTCTCACCTCGTAGATAGATAATAAGCAAGAGGTGAAACGAAATTGATTGTAACTAGAATCAAGAGCCCGGAGCGTATGATTTTATCTCCGTAAAGTCACGTTATCAGTGAAACTTCGCTACGATTAAATAACTTTGGTTTTTCCGACGTGGTTATGGAACCTCCACATAGTAATCTGTGTAAATAAACATTGTAGGTTATTCATAGAAACGACAAATGCAACGCGGTAAATTTGTAATACACACTGAACTGGTTGCCCATGAAAATTATTAATCATAAATCAGCAGGAATTTAATTTCCTCGACTTTCACTTTCTGTTTACATAGAATACGTTGACTCGAATTTAACTAGGAGTCTAGCTGCCGTCGTGTGTGTACAGAAAATTCCTATAATACAAATAAATATTTTGGTTTGGAACCGAGGCAAATACATTTTACGGAATAAGGGCGAAATCATACGGCACTCGCGCACATTGAACAAATTTTTTATAAGTGGGTAATAGTTTTATTGTGTGAGATGTGATATTTGTTTTATATATTGAGATTTTTTATATACAGAGAGAGTTTCATTATATTTTTTTCATACAACTTTGTGGTTTTCCGATACTTTACTCAGAATCCTACCCTAGAGTGTGCATCGCTATTGGATACGAGGACGAACTGAGAGAACAATCCTGTCCTGGCGAAAGAAATGAAACTGTTTTAAGTCCAGGAGTTCCCAGCTTAAATCGGACTGGAAATTGCCTTTTTTATCTCGGCTGCGTATCAAAAAAAGAATTGGTGAACGCAGGTATTATAGTGGTGACAGCGGACCCGGTATAGAAGGGTCAAAGTTATTACATTTGGGGGGCCAAAGTATTACACTGGGGTCCAGCATTTTATTACATAACTGTCCCATTAGAAGTAAACGTTGCTTCGTCCGAATAAAGTATGCACCGTTTCATATAATGATCATCTTCTAGCTCCCCTTGGAACAAAGCACAAAATCCAAACCTTCTATTAAATTATTCGGGTCTTAGGGTTTGATTAAACTGGGGTTTGTAGGGTTAAAATCTGTCAGATTTTAATATCTTTGCAACTACATCTTTACTTACACCAAATGTGGCCGACCTTTTCCTTATCGACATTTACATCTCTTCCGAATTTTTTCTTATTGTTGCAAAATGTACGTTTTTATCGAGATGTCTGTTATTGAATATTATTGTAGCTTTCCTATAGGTTTTATAGTAAATAGATTTAGCACCGTATATATTAAGACATTTTTATATTTCACCTTCATTCGTTCTAACAAAGCTACTGTGTTAGTGAAACGCGTCAACAAGTTTAAATTGAACATTAGTTCAAATATATGAAGATTTAAACAAACTATATTGTTTTATTTCATCGTTTATAGTAATATCCGGCAATTAGTACGATTTCAATTTGTTCGTCAAGAGTCAATTTCCACTGCATTTTTGTTACTTCTTGAAGTACAATTAATACACAATGACGTTTTCAATTTTCTTCACATTAGTTACAATTGCATTTGAATTTCAATGCATGGAATGTATTATTTATTTCTCGAGCTTTTACTAGACTGACTTTCGGTTAGTGGAATGTCATTGTCAGAGCCTACATTAGAAATTATTTAGTTTAGTTTATTACAGTAGAAAATACATTACTCTGTTGGGTATTACTTATCTATTACTGATTTGAGTTCATTGCTAAAATATTTCAAATAAACATTTGAGGTGTGTTGACTTGTTAAATGGGATTAAAGTTGACGTGTTTCACAACTAAAATTTGCAATTTGTGTTGAAATTTAAGTGGTCAAAATATTCCTACTAATCTTTGGCAATTTGGGGACACCCTATACATCTAATGTCAATTGTGAATATCAGAATATTATTATTTTCGGAAACAGATATTTCCATAAAAAATAATTTTTTTTCGTAAAACTTATAATAAAAAAGTTTCCCATATATTGTCTACTTTTTCAGACATAATGTATATATTTCATTTGGCATAAAAATAATTCCCAACTATTAACAGGTAACGATGAAACCTTGCTTGATAGGAAAGCGGTGTTGTCAGATCTTTGAAACAAACAGTGGTACAAATAAATTAAACTACATTATTAGAAATCTAGATCGATGAATGTTAGGCTTCCGACGGGTCGACCGAGGTCTACAAGAAGTGAGGCAAAAAAGTTAAAACCTGAAAGAAAAACTAAAAATTCAGGGGGTACGAAGTGAAAAATTACAATGTACCATCAGAGCAAAGAATATTATAATAAAAGGAATTATTTGTAAAGGAAAAAAGAAGGATATCGAAATAAAAGAAAAAATAGAAACAGTATTATCAAAAAAACGGAATAAACACTGAGGGAGGAAAATAAATAGAAGAAATTCGCAGACTAGGAAATATACAGACGGTAAAACGAGACCGGTTATAGTGAAATTAATGGAAGAAAGAATGGAAACAACAATTCTGAAACATGCCAAACGTCTTAAAGGAAATCAAATATGGATTTATGAAGATTTCCCTAAAACCATATTACAAGAAATAAAAGCACTAACACCACAATTAGAAAAAAACACGGAAAAAGGACATAAAGCGATAATAAAATATATTAAGTTAATAATAGATAGGGGAGAGTTGGGAAGGTTGATACTATGGGAGGGATGATACGCTTTCAAATTTGCCGCTTAATTTAATGAATATACTGGTCTGACAAAATCAGTTTGATTTTGAGTTCCAAACGGCTCTCGAATTTCATGCGTTCAATTACCTCTAAATATTTTGAGCAAACGTAGATTCTTGGAGTTTTAAAACTCAAGTTATAGTATCTTTTAAAGATAAAACGAAAATACGATTTCTTCACAGCCTGCGTTGGAGGTAACAGAGCAGCGTACCTTCATACAATTTAGGGATGTTGAGTTTAGATGGAAGATAAATCATTCTTGGCACTGAATGGCAGTAATGTGATTCAGAGCATTTTAATTGGTTTATAAATATTTGCACCCCTTCGAGCTTGTCTCGATATTTCGCAGTTTCACGGTCGCCACCCCTTCGTTCAATCAGTATACGTTCTGTTTCAGCAAACCGTCTCATCACATAGCTAAGTCTGTGTTTTGATATCCCCAAAACATTCAAAAAAGTTGCTTGACCCACCGACATTTTCTCCTTGGATAAAAAATTACACTTCAGTATTTCAAAATAAACGCGTCTTGAGTAGCTTCATCTTTCTTTCCCTAGAACATCTTTTGGAATGTCTGCATATCATAGATTTTGAGAAAGAAGCACTTGTTTGCTTCGGTTTTGTGTCCAAACTCCTTGCAGAATAACAGCTAACAAATTGAGACATGAACATGAAAGACAAGTCGAGTACAAACAAAGTGGAAGAATAAAATATTGGATAACAAAACACTGATGACAGCAATCACCTCAATCGTTATACAATGTTGTGCTTACATCTGTCAGGTTCCCTTTGTTGGTGTGACAGGAGACGCATTAACTTCCATGACACAAAATAAATTCAAAACACGATTTCCAAGTGTAAAAACTGCGTGGAGTGAAACTTTGAAACACCAATATATGTTAATCGTATGAAACCAACGCAAATATTGCAAAAATTACTTGGATCTCATTGGCCTGAATGGACATTTCCGACCATGATACGCACTAGGCGGTGGAGTCTGCAACTTCTGATCCCAATACTAATGTTTTAATGTGAATTGAACCGCTTTTTCTTTTCAATCTTAGTTCTATTTAAAAATATGTATATAATGAGGAAAAATATGACATTCTCATATCAAAACATGAAAAAGTGGAGACCGCCGCCTTTGATTTTACGTCTCTCATATCCTATATAACCTAATAAGATTTTCAATTAACCCACACTCTACTTCTTTGTTTCTCAAATGACTCATGACTATTCACAAACTATTTATATCGAGTTTGATATGTGCTCTAACATATCTAGAGTAAACATATACCGTAACTTCCCAACTGTTCAATTTCCATTTCAAATGATACCCTCGTTCACCAGTTCTACCCAATTGACTGATTCGTCGACTATTCTCCTGGTCGTATAAATGTCGATTAGTTACTGTCTGTCGGGAACACTGGTCACCGACGCTGGTGATGTACGATTCCCTTGGTATGAAAATTCTTCATTAAATGTAGGATATGTATATGAAGTTGGTGAACAGGATGGTTGATATTGTCGAATTTCTAAGGAGAGGTAGGATAAATTTTGAATGCGTAAATTTTCCGTATATTTGACTGTACTTAAGGAATAGTTGCTGGAACTTCTAAAATTTTTATAATATCCATAATATTTGCCAGAGAATGGAGAAACACTCGTAATTAACAAATTAAGAGAATAAATGTCTAGAAATATTGATGAATAGGCACAAATAAACAAAAATGTCGAAGACTTCATCATAAGGAATCTGTAATTGGATATACATTTGAGAGAAGATATAATTGTGTCTGCAAGAACTGAAGAGGAATATGGTGGCTAAGACAAAAGCGTTGAAAATATACAAAAAAATTGTAATTAGGGCACAGAGACCAGAGGAATAATCATAAAGCGGTTTCAGGAAGGGTCGAAATACACAGTACAGTTGAAATAATAACGGTACAGCAAGGGCAAGATGTAGACAAGATAGTCTCCACGAAGCATTCGATACAGTACCAAGTAGAAAAGCATCAACAATTTTGAAGGACAAAGAAATTGAGGAACAAATAATTGTCTTGATTAGAAGAATATGTACAAAAAACAAAGTCAAAGGAATATTCATGATGATAAAATGTCAGTAAACTAAACAACAAGAGGAGAGTCGAAACGTGTGCGGGGACTGAGTTTGAATCTTTTGCATGACGGACTGTTCAAGGTTTTAATAAATAGATAAGTGCAGGGTCCACATGAATATTTGTTCTACAGAATTTACAATTGCATTTTAGCAGTTTTATCAGATGAGTAATTCGGAGTTCATTTGAATAGTTGTTCATTTGAAATTAAATTGTGCATTTGAACCTCTATGATCAGATAAATAATAGAGGGTTCGTCCAATAGTTGTTCAACAGAGATAATATCCGCCATTGGATAAGCAAACACAGTGAGTGAAATTGATTAGTTTATTGTTAGTTAAGGGTTATATAATTTTTGTTATTGCTGGTAATATAGATGTATATCGTTTTAAGTGAATTCGTTTCATTCCCTCCCGCACCCAGATTTATTCCATCAGGTACCTCTGCTGACGTCCCGGGCTCGACGATTCACTCATGGAGAAAAGCCAATGTAAAGGTTTATGATTACAATATATTTTTGACGGACCGAAAATACTTTGTAGCCCATACAATCGCGAGTAACTTTCTTTCGATTGTACTATAATTTTGTTCTGCTTGGTTTAGCGTCCTTGACGCATAAGCCACAGGTCAGTATTGGTCTACAGAACCTTGTGATAGTACAGTGCCTATTGCGAATCCGCTAGCGTCAGTTGTTAGGATAAATTCCTGTGTAAAGTCACGATAGATTAAAATAGGATCGTTACTTAAAAGTTCTTTGCATGTTTCGAAACATTGTACAGGTGTGAATTCTATATTTGAATCCTTTTTTAAACATGAATGCCTCAATTTTATTTGGGTTTGGTTTAACACCGTCTTTTGTAATAATGTGCTGTAAATAAGCGGTTTCCTTTTTTAAAAATTCACATTTGTCTAACTGGACTTTGAAATTGCTCTCCCGGAGTCATTAGAATACCCTTTTCAAATTAACCATGTGTTCTTGTAGAGATGTCGAATAAATTATTATATCGTCGAGATATACTAAGCAAACTTCTCCTAGTAGTCCTCTGAGCATGTTGTCCATTACGCGTTGAAAGGTAGCTGGAGCATTTCTTAAGCCATAACTCATTCTTAAATACTTGTAATGCCCATTTTCTACAGTAACCGCTGTTTTTTGTATGTGGTCCGGGTGCATCTCTATTTGGTCAAAACCCGATGCTGAGTCCAATGTTGAAAAATATTTACATTTACCTAGTTTGTCCAGAATTGTTTTTAGGCGAGGAATTGGATATTTGTCAGGAATGGTTTTCTCGTTGATTTTTCTATAATCCACGACGATTGTTTACTTCTTCTTGCCAGAGGTGTCGGCTTTCTTTGCGACGAATCATATAGGCCCTGGCCATGGTGAAATACACGGTCTAATTATATTTTGCTCTAACATTTTTTCAATTTATTGTTTAACTTCTTTTTTATTGATGTATGGGTAAGGGTAATTTTTAGTATAAACAGGGATTTCATCAGTAGTACGAATTCCATGTTTAATTTCGTTTGTAAAAGTTAACTGACTTTGGTTTTTATGAAAAATATCAGCGCATTTCCTACACATTTCTCTTTTTTCTTCGTCATATAAATGGTCTGTTGTAATGAAACTGTCAATTTCGTCATAGTTATATTCGTCATTGTCATTTTTAAGATCAAAATGGTACATTTCGAAATTATTTTCTACAGGAATACCATTAATAGGATATAAAATAGTAAAATTGGTATCGTCGTCGGAATTGTCACGAATTTTGACAGTTGTCCAACCGTTGTTAGCGATTGTGATACTTACAGGTATTATACAATTGCCTAAAATTTGTTAAGGTATTAAAATTTCTCCTATGAACGTTGTGACAGGAATAACAATTTTGGTAATTGTTTGACCTGGTATAATATTTGACACGATTTTCTTAAGAGTTGCTTTAGAATAATTAATTGGTAAATTGACATTTCTTGATTTAATTTCTGAATTTGGAATATCAATATTAATTCCGAGTGATTGTAATAAATCTACTCCGATTGAACCATCGAAAATACAATGATATTAATATGCATAAAATATTACATTTTTATCATTGTTTAATTCTGACAATTTAACTCATGTATAAAAAATCGCATATTCCACAGTGCAATTGTCACTTTAACAGCGACAAAAGCTAGCTTTAACTTTTACAGCGACAAATACACTAGTGGTTTTTTCACTTATTCATTTGTTCATCAATTATCGCGATCTTGGTTACCAGAATAAATAGTTTGGCATGTTTGTCAACAACTTATTGAATTTTCAAGAACTAACAATGAGTCGATTCGGTGTGTCAACGAACGCCGAAATTAGTCAAATTGTACAATAAAATAAAAATGTGTTTATTTTTAATGTTTCATAAATAAAGTTTGCATTGATATGTTTCCAAATTTCTCATTCATTAAATTGTCCTGCCGAATTACCCTCGAGGTTTGTATCGATATTGGTAAATTTGTGTTGTTCAAATTCTAAACTGTTTCCTTTACCAATTTGACTCGAATAACTGTCAACCTAAAAACACTCCACCTTCGGTGTCGTGTTTTCAATAGTTAACAGTTATTCTCGTCAAATTGCTAGGAAATAGTTTCTCAATAAACAACCCAAATTTACCCGATAAAATACAAACCACTTGTACAATTATAACTGAGAATACGGGTATAGTTACGGAAGTATTATGACGTGATGAACCGAAGGACGTTGAGACAACGAAAGGTTCATGACTATTATACTCAGCGAAATATTTATCAATTATTTCTGGGAACCAAAAAGATTTAGTTGCACCGGAATCGATTAATAATTATATTGGTGGATTTTTTATAATAATATAAGGTAGTTTGCTCTCTTTTATCGGATGAATTGTTATATTCTATCAAGGTTTCACGTCGAGAGGCGAATCTTCGTGAAAATTCTCAAAATTGTCATTATGTTGAAGTTCACAGTAGTCATCATAATTATTTTCTTGTATAACGTTATCTACATTGTTCTCATTATATAATTCTTCGGACACCCACCTACGGTTTTCAGGTGATTGTACTTGAGAATGATTATTATTTTGTCTAGTTGTAGTTGTCATAGGTCCAGGTCTGGGCCCGTTATTTGGATTTAGTTTCCAAATATGTTTATGTTCGGTCCTGTCGAATACTTGTGCATTAGAAAAATATCTTTGATTATTATCGATTGGTCTGGGTTGAACAGGAATTGGACCTCGTGTGAAATTATTATTGGGTTGAGGATTATTATTTTGAAAACTAGATTGTTGTGGTTGAGGAATTCTATGATTCAAATTAAAATTGTTATTTCTATTAACGTTACGAGAATGATTTGGAATTTGTGAATTGTTTTGTGCTTGATTAAATTTTGGCCTAGTTTGATTATTAAAATTTTTAGAGTTCGGTTGAAAATTAGAATTATTTCGGGGATATCTAATATTATCTTCTTTTTTATGAAATTTATGGCATCTAGCATAGTTTGAGGTTCTTTTGTACGAACCATGATACCATACAGGTTTCTTAAACCTGCTAAAAATATTTGTTAAGCTTGATTATTATACATATTTTGCTTGAATGCACGTGTGTTTCTATCGTTTTCATGTAAAGCTGAGTAGTTCGAAAAAGTATGCAATACTTTTCTAACTTTATCATAAAATTTCTAATTAATTCTTGTTTGCGATTTGATTTATTGTGGTACACCAACTATAGTTCTGAAAATTGTAATGTTTTGGTAATTATCGGCATTTATAATATCGTGGAAATGATTTACGATGCTATCGATACTTTCTAAGAAAAATTGTAGATCATTCTCGTCACTATCGAAATCTGGAATGGTTTCGGCATGAACTTTGCTAAAATTGGGTATATTGGCCATTTCTAATTTATTTTCATCTAAAGAAAAATGAATTTAGAGTTTGAGCAAGTATATCTATTTCTAAATTATTATTAGATATGTTGTTAATTAAATTTAACTCTAGGTCGTGTTCGCTATCACTGAAGGTAGAGGAAGCACTAGAGGAGTTTGACATATACAATGAATGAAAGTAAATCGACTTACAGTACGGTCTTCATTTGCCCTTGGTCCCAGACTTCTCAGGGTTGAACTGGAGACTATTCTTGGTTTGATTGTCACTTCACCATTGAAATATTTAAAAGTTTTATGGGTTGGATGCCTTCCGTGACAATCCTACTGAATGCGCCTAATATATGTTTCGTTACACGAACTTTGATTTTAAAAAATTTTATTACACTTAAAATACAAAATATCGACTTTCGAAAATACAGAAAAATATATGAATTGTATAAACAGGATATGTAGTTAAAAAATAATATGCTGACTAAATGAAATACATTCACAATCGTATTCGTATGTTGATGTGATGAGGTTCCACCAACGTTCGTTGCAGTACCGGAAACCAGAGGGTACGTCGGCAATATACAGGATGTAATTCGGTGCAGATATAGAAAATTTTTCGACAACAGCTCGAAGGTTTAGAGGTTTATTGTTATGTGGAGCGCTTGGGAAGAGATGGAATTCCAAAAATGGTATCCGAGTGGCCAAAATACGTAAGACTAGGCAGCGAAAAAAATATAAAGTACGGAACTAGACAAAGACCTAAAACTATTCGATGTTCGAAACAGGAAATATGAGACAAAAAACTGGATAATGTTGGGTAAATTGTTGAAAAGTGATCTATAGCACTTTTTATTGATTTTATGAAAAATACTTATGGGATTATTATTCATAACTCTCTTCGTTCGTTTTTCAATCAAAATTAATTTTTTTAATAATTTCATGAATAATTTGAGATGCTTTTTGTTACTTCATTTTCTCCAACTTCAGTTCCATGTATACTAAATACCTTCAATTGATTTTAACATGAGGGTACATACTATATCCTACACAATTCTCATTCTTCACATCCTGCAGTGAAATTGATTCGGATACTTGAATAATTGCACAAATATACCTGTATGGGTGGCGCTTTCGGGAAATTTCCAATTCAACTTGTAAAAGTATCGACCAAGTAAAATGGAAATTCTTTTCCAAGTTGCTGGAGATTTTTCTATAGGATAAGAGGTTTTTAGCAAAATGAAAACGAAACGGAATTTATTTGTTGTGAGTAGACCAGAATATTGTACTAGTAGTCTATTTCCACAATCATCTAAACTTTCCCAGCGTGGATTTCCTCTAACCCCCTTCGTTATGGTATTGATCTATCAAATTCAATTATCGCGAGTTTGTATTCGAATATCGAGATTTATCTTATTTGTTCCATCAAATCTTGGAAAATGTTTAATCTTAATAAGCATATAATGTCAACTAAGAAGCAACGAAGCATATCTCAGTTTGTACAGAAGTCTTTGATAAGATCAATAGCCAATACGTCGTGATAGCTTGGAGTTCAATACAGGGTGAGGCACAGCAGCCTGCTTATCCGAAATTGGGGCGCTGGACTGACAGTAGCTAGGTGGTGGGAGGCGGTAGGAACAGTCGAAACAGTTAGTCGTGGAATTTTATGCCGCATGTTCCACATAAAAAATGGATAAAGGTGCAATGTGCGACCGCTGTTGAGATGTATCCCAGTATTTGGGCGGGAAAATGTGGACTGTAGTTGATTTGATAAATCATTTAAATATATATAGTTTAATATAGCTATAATGAAAATGGTGAAGATAAAAACACTACAAAAAAGAGGAAGCAGATAACACTTACCCTGATATGATAATTGGTCTCATTGTCGGTACCGACTGATTATGTAGATAGGACCACAACGTGAATTTGAGAGTCTGAAGTTATACACGTGATTGCGAGAAAGTAATCCATTGTGAACTACTAATTAGCTACTACTGATTTACGTCAAAAAGCTAGTTGACACGTCTCGAACTATAATAAACTTGGATGCAATGTTAAATGCTTCTAAAAATTAATTGAACAATTTCTGTGGCGATTGAATTCCCAGTGAATTAGTATATTCAATATTGAGCCCAATGGCTGTGTTCCAGGTTAGCAGTCGTTTGTTTCATAGGTATACAAGTTCAGAGAAACTGATAATAATATTTATTCACATCAGCATAATACAAATACAAAGCGTTAAACACTTGTTTCGGAAACTAATTAAATTAAACAATGTATTACAAATGAATATTGAAGATTTCAATCATTGATCGACCTATCTCAATGTTAAATGTGAAACACAGTCTTAATAGACGAGTGAAAATACACATTTACATATATAGATACACATGCACACACACTAGCTAAAAAGTGAAGTAATATTTTACATTACTTAATACTAAACTATATTTATTCAGTGACAATTTGTTAGGATATTTAAAAACCGTTAACTTTATTTAAAATGATATTGAACTGTTTATATTATAAGTAACCCGATGCTTACTAAGTTACTAAGAGAATATCGCAATTACTTGAAATGATTAATCGTTGGTGAAGGAAATGTGAAATCGAACACCTAGTCTTCAAAATTATACAGAGAAGTTAACGGTACTTCGTCAAACGAGGTTCTCGCTCTACTGCTCTCTCTTAGACAAGCGGGGTGGCTAGGGGAGAAAAAATTGCTTTCCGTTCCCTATCGACTAATGACAAGTACCAAACGTTCTTATCTTTTTGAAATTCTGTATGTAACTCAAGGTCCAGGGAGTTAAATATTCTCTCAAAGCGCCACTTAAAGTACATAACATATGCTGGTGCAGCCATCATAAGCGGCGCAGGTATTTTTTAAAATGAACATTGTTTTCTACTACGAAATTTATCATCTCTATAATTTCCCTCACAATAGAACTACTTAGTACCTCTTTTTGTATACACCATTCTTTTGCAGGCATATGTGGTAGCTCCGGGGAAAATATTTACCATATAGACTGATGAAAAACTTCCTTTATTCTTAGGT
This sequence comes from Galeruca laticollis, assembly GCA_963921935.1. Taxonomy (NCBI): domain Eukaryota; kingdom Metazoa; phylum Arthropoda; class Insecta; order Coleoptera; family Chrysomelidae; genus Galeruca; species Galeruca laticollis. Next base: position 112,476,022 of record OY998177.1, on the reverse strand, counting down.
GGATCCAATTGCCATTCTATTTTCATATTTTTTCAAGAAACTGTCAGCGCGTCTACAGCTGTAACTGTTAAGTTATTAACCGTGAACCTGACTGTTTATTTCAATTTATTAACTTTACTAAGGAAAAACTGTAGTCACTTTTAGAAAAATGCTTTTATCAAAAAATCGTTTTAGACATCAAAGAGTTATATATCAATCTGACATTTTTCATATTATATTTCATAATCCACATATCTAAGTAGAGCTTAGAGTATATGAACAAAGTATGTATAATGTTAAAGCTTCAACACCTTCCCTCATTAAGTACTTTCGATATTCACTAGTCCAATGTTTTTCAAAATATTCTTGGCTTGAATAATGACTTCGTCAATATATCTGCGAATTGGTGTTCCGAAGCAGCCTACTCTATATCAATACATCCTTCAGTTACCAATTCTCCTACAAAGAAATGCCTGATTTCAATATGTTTCGTTCTTCGGTGATATTCTGGGTTCTTTGATAACTTAATAGCAGCTTCATTATCAACTGATAGTGTAGGAACACTTTTGAAACCTATAATTTCCTGATAAAATCTGTTTATCCATTTCAGTTCTCTGGCTCCTTCACTTGCAGCAACTATTTTTGCTTCTGTTGTTGAGAGTGCTACTGATGACTGTCTTCGACTAAGCCAGGAGATTGTACCTCCAGCATATTTACAAATAAAACCTGTAGTTGATCTTCTGGTTGTAGGATCTCCTCCGTAGTCAGCATCGCTAAACCCTTGAAGATGTTTCAATTTGTTACTAGACTTATAGATAATTCCAATATTGATAGTATTTTTGAGATATCTAAAAATACGTTTCACTCGAATACAATCATCATGAGATGGATTTTCTAATGTTCTTGAGGCAACTCGTACTGCATACGCTGCTACCATAAGATACATTAGAGCTCCAACTGCTTGCCTATAAGGGAAACATTCTTCTACTTTTCCAGTTTCGTTACCTGATTGGTTACTTTTAATAATTAGTGTCGTCACAGCCTTGCAATTTTGCATTCCAAATCTTCCAAGATTCTTCTTGTATAAGCTGCCTGACTCACTGTTACAGAACCGACATTACTAGTGTCAATTTCCAAGCCCAAAAAATAGGTAGCTGCTTTTGCAGTAGTTTTAAACTCTTTTTCCAAATTATTCATAGATTCATTTTCCAGAATTTCGTTACTCGTGACTAAAAGTCCATCGTCAACATAAAGTGCCAATAGAATCATATCATGTTCTTGTTTCTTGATAAACCAGCATCGATCTGCATCACTCGCCTAAAAATTTTGGTTTATGAGAAAATCTACGAATCTTTTATTCCAACATCTCGGAGCTTGCTTGAGTCCATACAAGCTACGTTTGAGACAGCAAACTTTACTAGTATAATCTTGATACCCCTCCGGTGGTTTCATATATACTTCTTCCTCTAGGTATCTATGAAGAGATGCACTAGAGACATCAAATTGGCTTAAATTCACTAGCAGATATACTCAATAAAGCTCTTATTGTTCCAGATTTAGCAACAGGACTAAAAGTTTCTTCATAGGATTCACCATATATTTCTGCAAATCCCTTGACTACGAATCTAGATTTGAATTTATCTATAAAGCCATCCGGATTAGTTTTAATTTTGTAAACCCATTTACAGGAAATTTCTTTCTTCCTGGGTGGTAAATCTTGTAGAATCCATGATTCGTTTCCGTTCAAAGATGCTATTTCTTTATCCATGACTTTCAGCAACATGTCTTTATAATTACTATCAATAGCTTCTTGGTAAATCTGTGGTTCTTTAAGTTCTACGAGTGTCGTATATACTTCCATTACAAAATCTTCAAACATCTTAGGTAATTTTATTTCTGTATGTTTTTTAAATATATTCTCTACAAATTTTGGCTCTTCTTCATATCTATCTTCTAAATTTTCTTCGTTTATTTCTTGATTTTCTGGTAGAATATCGTCTTCAGATCTAACTAAACTCCTTTCATCTTCAGTTTCAGTACTTTTCTCATCTTCAACGGGTGAAAATTCAGTCCATCTAGTTAAAGGTTGTTCCTCGAAGATAATATCTCTGGATCTTATGAGTTGTTGTTTTTCTTTACACCATACAGGATATCCATCATCATTATCGTAACCAATTAAAATTCCTTTCACCGCTTTTCTGTCCATCATCATTATCGTAAACAATTAAAATTCCTTTTACCGCTTTTCTGTCCATTTTCCTTCGACATTGTTTGTGAATATGTACGTAACAGGTACACCCTATAACTCTCAAATGCTTGATGTTAGGTATTTTCCCTGTCTAAACTTCATAAGGAGATTTTTCATTCACACCAGATATACCTGTTCTATTCAAAATATATGCAGCAGTATTTATCATCTCAGCCCATGACATTTGCGGTAAATTGTTTCTTGCATACATGATAGATCTTGCAGTTTCAACAATAATTCGATTATCTTTTTCTGAACACCCATTTTTCTCTGGTGTGTGTGGCATGACCAATAAATGCTTAATTCCATTCTTTTGTAAAACTCGTCGAAAAATGCTGCTAATAAATTCACCTCCATTGTCCCAAAGTAGCTCTTTCATTACGTGTCTCGCTATTTTCAATTCATTCAACAGGATTTTCAGTTTTTCTGCAACTTCAGATTTTTCTTTCATAATATAAACATATATGAATTTAGTGTTTTGAATGAAACTCACTGTTTCTAGCTAATTCCACAATATAATAAAAATTGTTAAAAATTCTAAAAAAATTTAAATTGTCTAGATAAATCAATATCATCGTCAGAATGACAGAAGTTACTAAAATCTTCCTTGAAAAGTACAAAATAGCGATTTCCTGAGCTTGAGATTTTGAAAGGTCCATATACATCCGAGTGAATGAGCTCTCCAAGTGCTTTGGTACGTTCTCTACTCTCAAATTTCATTCTATGTGATTTTCCGTGAATACAGCCTTCACATATTTCACAATCTAATGGAGCTTATTTATCTAAACCTTTTTCAATGATAGATTTCACGTGTCTTTTATTTTGATGTTCAAACCTTTCATGTTATAACTGCAACAAACTACTATCCGAAACCATATTCACATCCAACATGGTTTTTTCAGGGATAACATTTTGAGTAATTAGTTTGTACAAACTTATGTATCGATGTCTATGGCCTGATAACTTGATTTCTTCATCAATTACTAGAGTTCATTCTTGTACTCTCGAATGAAATTCACTATGTGGATTTTTGTCTCGTGCAGCCAATACAGAAAAAAGATTTTTCTCTATACCAGGAACATAACACACATTAATAATTGAATACCTCTTCAAGGAGCTGTGGAACCTTGACGTTGGTGAGGGGGCTCAGTACCCGCAATGATCTTGAGAGCGATGCCGACAGGAGTATTACACTCCTGGTAGGGCCACCCTTGTCAGTAAGGTCGAGAGTGAGCGGAGAAGCTAAGGACAGCTCAATAGAGGAGTGAACCTCGAGAAAAAATCTCCAATCTCATGCTTGGAAGCGTGGCGAAGAGATGAATGACTGGGGGATATCCAGTCGTGAACGTTTCGAACCTCAGGGAAATGGCACACCCTGTTGTATATATGCCTTACCGCGATAAGGGAGCACTATTGCGGTCGACTTACTTTTCGTCCCGTACTCGTGGGAACTCTATGATGGAACCCGATATAAACAAGGTGCAGTCCAGCTCTCTAAATGTGGACACAATTGGTAAGATGCCACCTAAAACATCGACTACTGCCCGTCGGGGCGGTAAAAACAGCCAAATGAGGCTACAGTTGACCAGCCAGGAAAATATGGAAGTTGTACCACGGTTCTTGGTACTGAAACGTGTGGAAGGAGATTTCTCTAAAGTTAGCCCCATCCTAATAGAAAAAACACTAGATGGAGCAATAGGAAAGGTAAAGAGTGTGAAGAAAATCCGAGATGGTCTATTAGTTAAAACTGGATCAACCACTCAAACTAAAAATTTACTCGAATTAACAAAATTTCATGAGTATGACATAACTGTTTTTCCCCACGTAACACTCAATCAATCAGAAGGAGTTGTAACATGTCGTTATCTATTGAACTGTTCGATAACAGAAATTACAGAGAATCTTGAAAACCAAGGTGTGATGGAAGTTAAAAGAGTTACGGTAAAGAAAGAAGATAAGATAGAGGAAACAGCATCACTTATACTGACATTCAACAGAGAAACTATTCCAAAGAGAATAAAAGCAGGTATACATTCTCTTCCCGTTAGGAATTATATCCCTGCACCACTCAGGTGTTTTAAATGCCAGAAATTTGGCCATAGTTCTACAAGATGCGATAAAGAAGAAATGTGCGTATGTGGCAAACCCCCACATCAAGGCTCTCCATGCACAGAACCTCTAGTTTGCATCAACTGCAACGGACAACACTCTGCTAGATCGAGAAAGTAGAGTATGGGTCTCTTGCGCCTAGGAACTTTTTGTGACGTCACTCGTGACCTTGATCTATTTTTGGGGGTTTGGCCCGGGCCAATTGCCAAAATTTGGAAGGTCAAAGGTCAATGACCCAAAGTCCCAAAATTTGGAATGTCAAATGTCAATGACCTTTCGTGACCTTGACCTAGTTTTTGGCCCAGGTCAAAGGTCAATGACCTAACATGACCACGCCCTATGACGTAACATGACCACGCCTTATGACGTCACATTGTCTGTGCCGTATGTGCGTTCCGTCGTATGTGTCATCCGTCAAATCCTTGCCATCTATCGTCGTCGTCGTCAACCTACATTATCCAACAGGTGTCGGTAATACAGTTACCTTGTCTTGCCATCTGTTGTCGTCGTCGTCAACCTACATTATCCAACAGGTGTCGGTAATACAGTTACCTTGTCTTGTCATCTGTCGTTGTCGTCGTCAACCTACATTATCTAACAGGTGTCGGTAATACAGTTACCTTGTCTTGCCATCTGTCGTCGTCGTCGTCATTGCCATAACGGCACTAACATATATCTATTTGTTATTCACCAGAGTGCCAAAACGGCCGTGGGTAGCTGGGGTGGCGATGCTACTTTTTCCTTATACTGCGTCCGTTACAGATAGGCCGAAAAAGACACATTTCAACGTTCTGCGCACATACTAAAGGCATCTGCCCATATCTCTGTCATTATTTGTCGGATTGGAGTCTAATAAACGGCATTATGATTGTTAGAATATTATCGTATACAGGATGTACAAAAAAAGATGCCATTGGGGCACTAACGTATATCTCTGCTATTATTGGTCTATCAGTAACGAAAACAGCTCCTAAAATTAATTTTGAAAATTTACTGGACCATATTGAAGACGTTGTTTCCTCAGATCAAAACGTAGACATACATGGTACAACTTTTGACATACAAATATTTGAAATGCACTAAGTATATAAGAAACTATTTGCGGAAGGCTACCCTGTATAAATTCAATCGATGTGGACGAAAGTAATAAAAAAGTTACATCATCCTGCTATGAAAAATAAGTCCGGTTGATGCCAATAAAGTAAGAGTTTTACGCAATAGATAATTATTCAATGTTATTGCATATAAAAAATAAGTCCGGTTGATGCAAAGTGAGAGTCTAACGCAATAGATAAAATTATGTATGCCTCTATATAGGGGCCGGCATCCCTGTAGTATATTCTCGTGTGCTGCTGCACTACCTTCGCGTATTGAAACACCTCTGGGGCAGTACCTCCTCCTCCCCCGAACATTAAAAAGGTTGGTTTTCGCTGTAAAAAACGAAAAAAATATCTCATAAATTTTAAAAATAGAACAAATCTTTTATTGAAAAGCAGATATAACAAAAGTTTGAAAAATTCAGCAAAATGTAATAAAGACAAACAGCGAAACAAAAAAAAATGAAGACAAGGTTAGGAAACTTTTGAAAAAAATATAGTTGATAGAAGTGTATTGAAAAAATAATTAACGCTTTTGAAAATGTATTAGATAAACACGTACGCGTTGAGTAGACGATAAACACCCTCTCATTATTTGTATTATTGCTGACTGTGGAAAAAAAAATACAATTACAACTTTTTTTAAAATCACGACATCATCAGGCCTAATTATGCATCTTTCTGTATACATATGTGAGGAAGGATGTGGTAGTTGGATTCTTCATCTTATTACAAAAAAAATTATCTAAATACCGCTTCCTCATCACTATTTAATTATGATTACTCTGATTTCGTTATAAAAAAAATATTACAGGTTTTCAAAAAATATGTACAGTGAAAAAAAATTCATCTCTTTCCAAGGCCTACCCAGGAGGCGGTAAGCATAAGGCTTACCGGAGATGTTTAAGGCCTCGTTAAGATTCCCCGTCAGAAAGACAGGCCTACGGCATCACAAACACTTATTTCGAGTTTAATCGAAACGGTTCTTCAATTCGCCATCGATTAGGATTAAAAAGATCATCTTTTGTGTGTTAGTATTTGGATCTTTTAATCTTTTTTTTTGGTTAGTTCATATGGCATCACGAACACTTCCAATTTAATCGATACGGTTCTTTAATTCGCCATATAGGGTTAAAAAGATCATCTTTTTTTTGTGTTAGTATTTGGATCTTTTTAACCATCTTTTTCATGTTAATTACAAATATTTAGTTATCACGAACACTTATTTCGAATTTATTCGAAACGGTTTTTTTAATTCGCCATCGATTAGAGTTCAACTCAAAGAAACGAAATTTATTAACTCAGACACACACACTCGCTTCTCAAATTTACAGAAGCCTACGGCATCACGAACACTTATTTCGAATTTAATCGAAACGGTTCTTTAATTCGCCATCGATTAGGATTAAAAATATAATCTTTTTTTTGTGTTAGTATTTGGATCTTTTAAACCATCTTTCACATGCATTTTTTTAAAGATACTTTCACAGCGTCTACAATAAAAAGTTTCCTCATATTTTTCACAGCAGGGCAGCAGATGTCCGATCAAACTATCGATCTGTAACATCTATCTACCAGATGGTCACTGGGATACTAGTGATATCCAAGAAGTAATCGATCAACTACCAACTTCAGTCCTGATTGTGGGTGACTTCAATGCCCACAATCCTCTGTGGGGCTCTGAAAGGTTAGACAGAAGGGGAAGACTAATTGAAAACCTTCTCAACGATAATGACCTAATCCTTCTAAATACCGGTAAAGGCACTTACTTGAACCAGAGATCAAATAACCTATCCGCTCTCGATTTAGCGTTCTGCTCCCCTACAGTAGCTGCAGCATTTCAGTGGAAATGCCTCGGCGACCATTTGACAGATCACTTTCCAACATCTATCGAATTTGTGGGTCGAACCGAAACGCATGCTATTCCGAAACAATGGAAACTCGATAATGCAAATTGGGCATTATTCAAGGAGAACTTGGAAAATTTTGAATTGCCATCTACAAATGTCAATGAAGCCACAAGAATAGTCACCGATAAGATCATATCAGCCGCCATGACAGCAGTGCCTCAAACAAAAGGCGTTAAAGGGAAAAAATGGTTCCATGGTGGAACGAAGAAACAGCTTTTCTAATAAAAGAAAAGAATAAAGCATTCAACAAATTCAAAAGATCACCCACACAAGAGAATATGATCGCCTTCAAACAGGCACGAGCCAAGGCTAGGCAACAAATTCGCGATAGTAAAAGACAATCGTGGGAGAATTATGTCTCTACTATCACATCTGAGACACCGGTGTCACAGGTGTGGAAGAAAATTCGTGCCATTATAGGAAAAAAAGTATCAGATGTCACCCCAGTTCTCATAGTAAATGGACAAACGATTACAAATAAAGAAGGAATCGCAGAAAAAATTGCTCAGGAATTCAAAACTGCCAGTAGTACACTTATTCTGGACCACGAGTTTCAACAACATAGGGAATATTCAGAGCCAGAAATCAATTTTCATGAAGAAATTACCTCAGATTACAAGATACCATTCACTACTTTGGAGTTTGATTACGCACTCTCTGAAATGACTAACTCAACACCAGGCGGAGAGAGAATCACATACGACTTAATAAAAGAAGCACCAGAATCAACAAGGCACATTATACTGGAACTATATAATGAAATCTGGTCGAACGGAACATACCAAGAAATGTGGAAGGAATCTATCATCATACCTTTACTCAAACTGGGAAAGGACCCAACATCTCCAGCAAGTTATCGACCCATATCACTAACGGGTTGCCTGAGCAAATTGTTGGAAAAGATGGTAAGCCTAAGCCTACGATGATATCTGGAAAAAAACAATCTACTATCAACTTCTCAAGCAGGGTTCAGAAACCATAGATCCACAACTGATCAGTTATTCATGTGGGAAAAGGCAATTCAAAACTGCTTTGCTAACAGAAGACATATGGTGGCTATATTTTTCGACTTAGAAAAGGCCTATGATACAACCTGGCGATTCAACATACTCGATAAACTGAACAAATGGGGAATAAAAGGCAATATGCCAAGATTCATACAGAGTTTTCTTCTCCATAGAAAATTCAGAGTACGCAATGGGTTAACCCAATCAAACTTACACCAACTAGAAAATGGAGTACCCCAAGGATCCACCCTGAGTGTACTGCTGTTTGCGATTGCAGTCAATGGACTCCTTGATAATCTTGACCAAGCTATAGGAATATTCTTATATGTCAATGGCCTCACAATATTCTACGCGGCCGAGACAATGGCCGAAATAGAAACAACCCTGCAGGCTGCAATAAACACTCTTTCTAGCCGAGCAAAATATCTGGAATTCAAATTCTCCAGTACAAAAACGCATTGCGTGCACTTCTGTCGACTAAGATCAATTCACCAAGATCCAAAACTGAAACTATATGGCGACGATCTTGAGTGTAGAGACAACGTAAAATTTTTGGGGCTTATCTGTGATAAAAAACTCAACTGGAGTACTCATATCAACGAACTTGCTCTGAAATGTAAAAAGGCACTGAATTCTCTACGAGTGTTAGCAAACATCAACTGGGGTTGTGATAAAGATGTCCTTTTAAAGATATACAAGGCACTTATAGCCTTCAAACTGGAATATGGCTGTATGATTTATCGATCAGCCCGAAAAACAAGGCTCCAAGTTCTAGAGTCAATACAATGCACCGCGCTAAGACTAGATCTAGGAGCATTTCGAACAAGCCCTTATGCATCCTTGTGTGCTGAAGCAAGTATTCCACCTCTAAGTATCAGGAGAAAACAACGGCTAGCCAACTACTGTATGGGAATATGGGCTCAACCGAACCATCCAAACTATCCACCATACCATGATGAGGAACACGACTTGTTTCAACGACGACCGACAATAACACGCCCAGCAGGTATCTGTCTCAAAGAATATCTTGACTACATGCAATATTCTTTTCCAAATGTTCTTAATTTCAGTCCACCAGAAATACCTCCTTGGAAGATCGTCCCATTACATGCAATTATGGATATTGGGATACATAGAAAAGGAGACGTCAATCGAACAATTGTTAGAGCAGAATTCAACAGAATTATTAACAGATACCCAGGAGACCAAGTTATATTCACAGATGGATCAAAAACTCTGGGAGGCTGTGGCTCGGCATTCACTACGCTTGGAAAATCCTATTCATGGGCATTGCCCAGGGAAACCAGCGTGTATACTGCGGAGCTATACGCCATTATGCAAGCCCTACGATATGTTGAACTTGGAAACAAAATGCATTACATAATCTGTACTGACTCCAAGAGCACGATTGATGCCTTAAGTAATCCATTCAGCAAAGATCCGCTGGTCCAAATTATTTTGGTGATACTGACTATGCTTCAAACTAACGGTAAACCCACAACGTTCATTTGGATCCCAAGTCACCACGGAATTGAAGGGAATGAACAAGCAGATAGAGCAGCTATAGCAGCTGTGCAAGCAGATATAATAGAAAATATACCCGTGAGACCAGACGACATACAACTACATTTGAAACATAAGTTCTTGGAGGTATGGCAAAATGAGTGGAATAGAACAGATGCCAAACTTCGAGACATCAAAACAAAGGTCACCGCTTGAACGCTAATACTTTACCAATGTAGACGAGATCAGGCTGTGATAACCGGACTACGAATCGAGCATACCCGCCTCACAAACGTATTCATGCTAGCGGGAGACAGACAACCTAGATGCGACTACTGTCGATCCAGGTTGACAGTAAAACATATTATTATAGACTGCCCTCAATATGATGCAATGAGACCAAGACTTGCCCCACCGAATGATATTCAAACGTGCCTGAAAGACGAATGGAATACATTGGAAGAGGTTTTGAAGTTCCTAAAAGAAACAGGAATATACTCCAAACTGTGATGTGCATTCTGACATGTGATTACATATGCGTATAAGGCTAATGACCTCAGAAGTCGATGCCTTAAAAAAATAACAAAAATAATTGAATAAAATAATTTTTACTATATACAAAAGCTTCTATTATTATTGAATCTTTGCCAATAGCTTAAATCGATACTCCATTTGCGGTTGTTACTGTGTATGTTTTATCGAAGTGCTCAAATGTCTGGAAAAGATTGTTTCTATGACAGATATGATAAGTTGCTTCATTAACTACAAACCAACTGTTTTGATCACAGTCTACATTTAAAATTTCTTCATTAAGGTCTAATAGTGTTACATTTGCATTTCTCTCTTCAGATTTATTACTATTATTGTTAACTGTATGCCTTGGAGGTCTTCTATCGGCTTTCCACTTGACACATTGACGAACTTTATGACCCACTTTCTTGCAATAGTGACATACGCTATATTTCTTCTTCTAGAAATTACGCCTGTCTGAATTTTTTTCTGTATTTAAAGTCTCTTCATTTCGATTCTCCGTTTTATTAGATAATGCTTTTTCATAGGCACGTAGCTGGTTGGTAAGATTGTCTACTATTTTATCTGATTTCGACATTAGCATCCAGCTAGAGTTGAATTAAAAATATTCTTCTGGCAGTGTATCGGGTATCTTACATAATAAGAGTAATTCAGGTAAATCACAAGAACAATTATTCATAAGAACTAACTTGTCTTTGGTGATTTCTTGTTGAAGTCCTTAAAGGTTTTTCAGCTTTGAAGTATGTGTTGTAATATCATCACCTGCTTGTCATTTATAACTAAAAAAACTCATTACATAACTCATGAGTTATATCTTCAGCTTTCCCATCAAACAATCTGTGAAGTTGTAACCAAACATTTCTTGCTGTAGTAAATCTCACCACTTTTTGAAGAGTTTCTTCATTCATATTAGCTGTGAGTACCAGTAATGCACTAGTATCTGGTTTAGTAAAATATTCAACCTTCTTATCATACTCCATTCGTTCTTCTGCAGATGCTGTAGAAGATACAGGAACTGGTCTGAGCGATTTAACTTCTATAGCATCAGTTGCACCTGGTATTCCTCGTAGTAGAACACACAAATTATATTTCCATGTATTCCAATTTACTTTACCGTTCAGGAACCCTATTTGAACTTTCATCGTTTCCATTTTTGTCCTTCAAGAATGCTCTTTACAACAGGAACAAAAGAAATCAAATGAATTATATCTTTATTTCTAACAGTTGCGCATTTCTAAATAACCTGTTAAAGTTATTAACCGTGAACCCGACTGTTTATTTTAATTTATTAACTTTACTAAGGAGAAATTGTAGTAACATTTAAAAAAATGCGTTTATCAAAAAATCGTTTTTGACATCAATCAATTATATATCAATCTGACATTTTTTATATTATTTTATTCATTAAAAAGTTCTTTATTCAATGTTATGTTTCCCAGATATTACAGAATACAGAGAAATATATAGTGCCGATGGTCTGGCTTTCATCCTACTGTCTGCGTTCGTCCTGCGTGATTATTAGGGCACATTGCGGTAACCGCATTATCCAAAAATTTTAGTAGTTTACAAACTGTGGCCCCGGCATATAATTATGGCTCCCATATTCTTTCGGTTAGGTTATCCCTGAAAAGCAGCTGAAAAACAGGGTCTCAATAATTAATAAGGGTTGTAGATTTGTAGAGGCAACATGTCAGACGTTGATTTTATATTCTTTATGTTTGGAAGTGTTTTTGGGGTAGTTCAGTTTGGTTTGTCCGCCCTGAAAATACCCCAGTTTCTTGAAATATGTGTTGATGATTGACAACCTTGTTATGTAATTTGCGATCCATGCAGAAGCCTACACTCACTATCACGGATGTCTTCTGCGCGATTTGCGGCTTTGAGAGCATTTCGAAGATCATCTGGCAGACAATTATTATAAAAATTTGTAGATATTTTAGTGATGAAGTCTTTGATAGTGGGCAAGTCGGCTTTCTCATGTAACCATGTGTTTCTGGGCTTTTTTCGGTAAATAGCATTATGTTTTACTGCCATTCTCAGACACTTGTTTTGGACCATCTGTAGTGAGTAAAAATTTTGTTTTGTTTCTGTGTAGTATATTGGTGCTGAATATGTTAAAATGGGTCTAATGATTTGTCTGTAGACAAGTAATTTATTTTGTGAGCTGAGATGACTGTGTTTGCAAATGAGAGGGTAAAGTTGACTCATTGCAATCTGTCCTCTATTGGTTTCGTCGTTGGTGTCGGCGGAGTTATCTGTGCTCTTTATTTTGGAGTTTTCTATCTCCCATACACTTTTCTTTGAATTCTGGACACTTTTTTCTGTTTCTACTAGACACTTTTCTGCTTGATTGCTATATGCGTTTGTTGTTTCGATGGCTTTAGCTAATATGTCTACGTCAATTGAGTCAAAACAATTTTTGTCAATTTCTAGAGTTTCGGAAGGTAATAAAGAATTAAATGGATTTTTGGTATTTATTTCTGTAGTGGTAGGATCGTCTTCGATGTAAACTAACTTCAAATATTTGTTTTTGTTTTTAAGTTCTCTAGTTTTGCGTCTAATTCGGTTTAATTCAATAGTGTATTTAGAAGTATTTATCTCATTTGAATGCAAAATGTAATCAGGTGATTGACTTAGGTCACTGGTGGTGTCAGTTTCCCAGTCACTTTTTTCTATTGTTATTGTTTTTTTTTTGTCTGGTCAGTGAAAATTTTTCACCGACAGTGCGGTTTTTTATGAATCTTAAATTTGGACGTACCTTTTAGTTTCACTGCTTTAGGTGATGCTTCGATGGTCACTATGGGTTTGTTGACACGCACAATATTACTGGTAAATAGTTTCTCACTTTGAAATATTTCAGGGTTATTTGCATTTAGATTTTGAATTTTATTTTGGAGTCTGCGAGTATACTCGGTTGTGAAGGGAATGGTCCCCGGAGGATGCGGCGACGGTATAGTGAAATCAATGAGTATACTCAGTTGATTTTGTTGACAAACACTTCAACTTTTTAAAGATTTAATTAATAAATAAACGACTTAATCACTTAAACTTTGACTAGGCAAAACTTCCAACAATGTAGCATGAAAGTAAGAACAAGAATGATATTATTTTATAATCCACCTATCTAAGTAGAGCTTAGAGTATATCAACAAAGTAACTATAATGTAAAAGCTTCAACAGTAACTTCATCTCCGATCTCTCCATCTGAATCGCTATCTTCAAAGATGTCGGAAAGGTGATCTTTTCTTTCAGATACATCTTCTTCGCTATCGGAAAAATCCGCAAGAGCTTGAAGCTCCTAATCACTGTGTAGTCGTCGATGGTACATGCTTCATTTTATATTGCAACGACATAAACAAGTTTGGACAAGAAAATACAAATGCAACTAAAATGAATGAATTTAAACAAGTCAGATCAAGAAAAGACAAAACTATGTGTGGACAGGAACATGGATGTACACTTGCGAAGGTCATGAAATGCAGGAACGAACCAAAGTTTTCAATCTATTATTGTACATCATATTTAACTTCAGAAACAACAAATTATAACTAATTATCACAGTAACACCGAACGGTACAAGTATATTGAAGTGAATTTTATCATTCAGCAAATATATTTTAAAAAAATTTGATCATCTAGCTAAAGTTTATGGCCAAATGAACAAAGCCACGGAATATTATTGAAAAAAAATTAGCAATAAGAGAACAGGACACTAAATTTGATTTCTAATCACACTAACCCGAACAGTACAAAATGGTGATACAAAAATTTTGATACGATCAGAAATTATTAAATTCTCCAAGGAAGTAAATTGACCGGTAACACAGCGCAAAATGAAATTAAAAGCCTCAGTGTTTTCGCCTTAGCAAAAAAGAATATTCTTCAACAAGTATCCGCAAATACACATCCTCATATAAAATTCCTATTGTCCTGTAAAGTTTTACTCGCAGCTAAGAGAATGAAGCCATAAACCAATCTGATTTACTTTGTACCCTTGAATTTATTACTCGACCGTTTCCAATAACACGTTCAATTAATGTTTAGTTACGGAAGTTTTCCTCTAAGCGTGACCAGAAAATAACGACTTTTAACTTGAATATAGTTTTTTTAGAGTCGCTGAAATACTGCTAATTAAATGAGAAATTCAGTTGTAAGAAAAGAGAAAATAATTTCCATAAAATGAGCTAATATTTCTTGAAATAATTACTCATTCAAGAAAATTAATTTTTATCTTAATTTAAAATTACGGTTTGATGTGATTCAAAGGATTTGAAACATTTTATTCCTTCCAGAAAGTCAAAATATTAATACAATAATTTCATATTCCACGATAGACTATGAAAAGGGATATTTCTTGTTCTAGTAGCAACTTTTTGTGCAGATAAAAATGAATGTTTGTATATATGTATTTTCTCTCTTCACTACTACATCGATCAACCGATCATCATGAAAATTTCCATGTAGATGTATTTTCCCATCGAGAAGGTTTTTAAACCATCCTCTTTGTGGTGGTAACTCATCACCAGGTGGCGCTGCAGCAAATCAAATTCTACACGGAGCAACCGATCACCCGAAAAATTGGCTGATATATGCTCCAACATATTGGGGATGCAGTCTGGGACCAGCAATTAAACTGTGAAGAGATTGTGTGGACTCTTTTATTAAAATCTAGCTTTCGAAACTGATGAGTTTATTTCCCAAGGCAGCTGAAATAATATTATGGGAATTAATTAACAATTGATATATAATATAGGTTACTACTTAATAGTGGGATTTTTTAAAACAACAATGACATCCGGAAACCAAACTGTCTATTGGAATTTATTAAAATAAATTTTCAGTTTTGAAATATAATTTTATGTATTTTCTGGCGACTAAGAAAGTCAACTTGTTTCTTAAGAAGTAAATTGAATGGTTGTTAAACGTTTTAAATAAAGAGTTGAATCCGTGAGTCTTTTTTGTAGTTATTGGAATATTTCAGAAGTAAACAAGTGTATTATCGTTTTTTCTTGTACACAAAAGCGTAGCGTATTGAGCTTTTATTGGGGATTCTAAGAGTAGAAGATGAGTTTATCATACTTGATCATTTCTAACAAATATCTCGTGTAAATTCAGGTGAACCAATTAGATAAAAAATTTTATAAACAAAAATAGAACGGTTAAACTTTTCGACGTTGAAATATATACAGCATTAAGTTTTGGAGAGTGTGAAAATTATGGAAAGTTGCGGTTGAAACTATCTGTCAATAATAAAAACATGAAAAATATTATTAAGAAAATTCTTTTTTCCAGAAAGTAGAAAAAAGGTGGAAGTAAATGTGAGCTAATCTAATTTTGATATGATTTGATTTTTAAAATATAGTAGTATATGGAACTTAAGTTGTTGATGTAACTTCTTTTAATTCATACATTTATCATGTTTATTTATTTTAATACTTTCTATCTAGAGAAGTTCTTTTATGTAGGTTCTTTTACACTCTAAGGACACTATCGTTATTATAGTCTATAATGTGATCATTTACTATTACATGTTCTACTAATGCATAAGATTTTAAAACCATTTTTGCAATCAGATTTAGTGTAGAAATACGGCCTTTTAAGCAACGTGAAGTGTAAGCCAATATGAATTTTATTACAAGAAGAGCAAGGGATCTTGTAAACCACATCAGATTTCTCCATTGTTGGTACTTTAGTTTTCGGTTTAAAATATAATGATTTTATTATGGAAATATTTCTTTCAGCTATTTTTTTAGTTTTCATTTTTGGGCTTATTTCAGAATAAAATAGGACTATAGTGGAGAGTAAATTTATATATATATATATATATATATATATATATATATATATATATATATATATATAATATATTATAATATATTCACTTATACCTTCTTTTAATTATAATTGCCTCGCGTTGGGAAGCCAAATTATAATATATCTAATTCTCTATATGATGAATTTTAATTATTTAATTTTAATGTAAACCTTCCTGTAAAGATAAATTTCAATTCACCTCACGTTGATGTATATTGTCGCAGCGACAATTCTTGTACATACAACTTAAAACCTTATGTAAGAAATTTCTACTTTAAAAGTAGTTGTCAAAAATATGCCCGGCTCTAATAAATATTAATTTATTATTTCTAAAAATGAATATATATGTGTAATCGACCTATTACTCTTCTCTCAGGGTGGGATCAAACTGTTAAAAAAATTAATTATTCAAAATTTGTTTAAATTTTTAAGTATCTCCAAATTATCTGTTTCACTATTGGTCAGAACCTATAGTAACTGTATGTATAATAATATAAAAGGCACTTTAAATCTCTGATGACGTTTCCAATATTTCTGTCACTGAAAATTACCAACTGTCACTGATTTGGTCGACAGATTTATTTAATAAAAAATGTTTAATTTTCTGAAATAATGTTATAAAAAGACTATAGTGAGTAGGAATGCAAAATTCTATATTATACTACTAAATTCAAATACAAATTAATATTCCCCAAACTTATTATAAACGAAACAACAGTCGTAATTTCTACGAAACTTAAAATCACTATAACCTTTATGCTATAAATTAACCTAATGAAAAACGTTTAATGAAAGTTCCAATTGTCGGTCTAAATCTTGATTTGGATAAATGTCAAAAACAAGCTTCACTCAAATTTTTCTAGTTCAAAACTTTTCTTCTCTTATGTGAATTTCCTTATATGATTTATTAATTTGCAATCAACAATCTAATAGATGCATCTGTGTCCAATTTAATTTAAAAATGGGCTTTATTATTTCTCTAGAAATTATTGTAAAAAAACTGGATCAGACTCACCAACTAATAACTGGTCAACTCGTACAATTCTAATTGATCTTAGAATTCAGGAAAATTTCTAAATTTTATTTAGAAATCTGGAACACATTCACTTCACACGATGCAATTCTTATTCGAATTACGCACGCACTGGCTTTATAATGAAATAGCTTTTGAATCTGGTTGTATAAATATACAACTTCTACTATCTACCAAAAATTGAGACAACTCTAATTACGATTTTGCCTCTTCGGGATTTCAAACACACTAACTAAACTGTCTTCATATAAATAAATATCCTCTCCTGTGGTTACGAAAAATTCCTTTTTCTTAAAAGAATACTAATTCATGTTTCCCTATATCAAAGAGAGATGTGAATTCTTTTATTACCATTGTAATTCTGATAACAGAGATCTGTATTTTAAAATTTCAAATATATCCTCCAAAATGTAATATAATTCTGTCTCATTGAATATATTCTTCATAAACGTCATCCGAAAATTAAAATGTCACTTTTGATTTGTATATCGAATCTTTCAAAATTATTGATTATACCAATAATACAGTGTGTATCGAAAGTATTGCATACAGATATAAATAGTTTCCTTATTTCAGTGTTTCTTTTACATTTTAAATAGAGGAACTGTATTAATATATATATATATATATAATATATATATATATATATATATATATATATATATATATATATATATATGTATATATATATATATATATATATATATATATATATATATATATACATATATATGTATATATATATATATATATATATATATATATATATATATATATATATATATATATATATATATATATATATATATATATATATATATATATATATATATATATATATATATATATATATATATATATATATATATATATATATATATATATATATATATATATATATTATATATATATATATATATATATATATATATATATATATTATATATATATATATATATATCTAGAAGAAAATAATCAAATTAGCTTTTTGGACCTTACCCTCCATCATACAACTAACACCATAAAAACGGAATGGCATACAAAAGATACCTGGTCTTCCCGATATTTAAATTTTAAATCACAACACCCTCTAACACACAAAAAAACTGTCATTATAGGACTCGCAGATCGATCAATAAATCTGTCCGACCCCGAATTCAGAGAGAATGCAATAATAAAAGCTAAAGATGCCCTTATACTCAACAACTATCCCACAAATTTGATAAATAAGATATTTAAAAAACGTTTACATATATTTTATAACCATAATAATACAAAAACTAAAATAGACAATAAAACAAACCAATTCCTCACTTTGCCATAGATACCAAATTTATCAGAAAACCTAAAAAAGACATTTTCGCACCACAACATACATGTTGCTCATAAAGGGTACAACCTACTGAAAACCAATTACACCAGTCTAAAAAGTTCAATCTAAAAAGAAAAAAGAGCAATATAGTGTATGAAATACCATGTAAAAACTGTGAAGGGGTCTACATCGGACAAAGAAGTCAGTATTTGAAAAACAGAATAAATAGTCACAAATATGACAAACGAAACAAAACGGCACTCACTATCCATGTTTCAGGAAACCAACACGAATTTGATTTCGAAAACACAAAAATACTTCGAAGTGAAAACCACACAAAAAAACGCGAAGTTCTAGAAATGATAGAAATATAAAGAAAAACTAGTTCCGTAAATTTGAAGACTGACACAAAAAATCTTAGTAAAATTTATAATAACATTATAAAAACTTGGCACATTCCAAATATAATAAATTTATTACCATTCCCTATATGAATATAAAATCCATTTATTACCACTCCCTATATGAATATAAAATCCATTTATTACCACTCCCTATATAAATATATATCCATTTTAATACCAGTCAACACAAAAACGACACATTAAAACCTCGTTACGGCTGCTTTCATTGTATAGAACAAATACTCGTATATTCCAATACAAATTTTCATCAATGAATGTCATATTTTTAAAATGTTCGTTTTTTTTTGGGGGGTGAGTTATATTCTGTTATGTGATGCGTCCTAAAACATCTATAAAATATATGGAATAATCAAATGAACGTTCTGTCGAAGGTAAGATTTATTTGTTTGGCTTTTAAAAATTCTTTCTGTAACTTGTACCATTTCTTTTAGTTTTAACAAAAATTTTATTCCTGATGAAGGTCATGGAAAGACCGAAACGTTGAATAAAAATGTATTAACTACTAGTTAAATGTCTTTAAAAAATGGTCCTCAATCCCAAGAATATAAAATAAACAATATATAAGTAAATAAAAAAGACCAAGAACCAAAAAAAACAAATATATATATATATATATATATATATATATACATATATATGTATATATATATATATATATATATATATATATATATATATATATATATATATATATATTTAAAGTTTTTCTTGGTTTCTTGGTCAAAAAGACGGTTTAAGTTGTTGAGATTATCATCATTTATTCACGTTTCGGCTTATTCAGCATTTTTCAAAATAAATCTACATCTAAAATAAAATAATTTTCTCACGAAGAGATACAATACTACAAAAAATCCTTTTTACTTACCCCAAATGTAGAATAATAGTTGTCAATATCCATTAAAATGTCCAGTCAAGAACTTCGTCGAAACATAAAATATTCTTATCACTCTTACTAAAAACAACATTCACAACAAAGAATCCACAACGTTTGTACACATTGAAATTATTTACAGTACTGCTAGATATATTTTACTGAGGTTGTTTAAATCTTTTTTATTGTTAATGGCATGCTGGTTTTTTTGGATAGCTATATTGATTCCAAAATTTCTCTCTTTTTTGTATTTTGTTCCGACCTTATAATTTTTGTGTTTTCAAAATTAAATGTAGGTTTTTTTGAGTTTTCGTGGAAAGTTAGAGCTGTTGTATTTTTTTTGTCGTATTTAAGACCTTTTATTCGATTTTCCAAATACTGGCTAGTTTGTCCACTGTAAACACCACTGCAGTCGTTACACGGAATTTGATAAATTATATTACTCTTTTTGTTTTTCGGCGTTTTTGATTTTAATTTTGAAAAATTATTTGAGAGCGTTTGATTTGCTTTATGGCATATGGTAATATTGTGTTTACCAAAAAACCCTTGAATTTGTTGTGATAATCCGTTCATGAATGGCATGGAGATATATTTTTTATTACTATTATTATTTTGTTTTATATTTTCCATTGAATTATAGAATTTATTTATACGCTTTTTAAATAATTTGTTATCAAATTCTGAAGGATAGCTGTTAAGGTTAAGGCTTCTTTGGCTTTGATTATAGCATTACCTCTGTATTCCGGGTCTGATAGTTGAATTGCACGGTCAGCCAGTCCAATAACAACAGATTTCTTTTGATTGATTGGATGGTGTGAATGAAAATTAAGGTACCTAGATTACCAAGTGTCCTAATATTATTATTAATGTGGTGTAGAGTGACATCAAGGAAGTTTATTTTACGATCTTGTTCATTTTCGATGGTAAATTGAAGTTTTTCATGATATGAATTTAATTTTCCAATAATATTATCAACCTGTTGTTCTGGGACAGCAGTGATACAATCATCCACATATCTAAAGAAAAATGGGATTTCAAAATCAATTTTTGAGAGGACAGTTGTTTCGAGGTCCTCCATTACTATTAAGGTACGTTAATTTTAATTCACACCATCCAATCAATCAAAAAAAATCTATTGTTATTGCAGTTTTTCGTTTTGGTGTTCCCTGATGCCAAAATCACCCCCGTTCCGTATATATATATATATATATATATATATATATATATATATATATATATATATAAACAAAAGTGATGATTGTCGGGTATGCGGTCAGTATAAGAAATAAAACTCTATATTCTCATGCTCAATATTTCGCTATTGTTCAATAGCATCATCAGGAGACACTACAATAATTAAAATATAAATAAAATGACAAAGATAGGAACACAAATACTTACAGATGTTAAGAGTCAGTAAAAGTTGATGTACACCACATTAAGGTACTAACTAGACTAATTGCTAATGATTAATTTGTAAAAATTGTTGTGGTGTGAATTGATAAAAACAAGAAACAATTTGAGTTAAAAACAAAACAATAAAATGAATAATCTGAAACGTATGAATAAATGGGGTGACAAAACAACAATATTAAAATGAATTTAAAAGGTGACAATAAATATCACTAAGTTTATTAGTATCAGATTTGAGGTTGATAGCATCCTTTTGTTTGTTGATGTGATACATTTCGAAAAATAAACGATTCCTGTATTGGTCAACTTTCTGGAGAATCTCTGTATCGTCATAATTAAACGTCTTCATAAAATGATCCACCACTACACAGTTATTCTTGCCTGCTCGACAATCACTTCTATGTTGGGTAATACGGTTTTTTAACCATTGAGAAGTTTGACCAACGTAGCATCCCGGACACTGCGAGCAATTTATTTTGTAAATCACGTTGGTTTGTAATAATAAAGGTGTTTATATAAATAGTACGGTCGATAATTACCACAGAATAATCATCTGTTTTGATTTTCTGATTTAAATATATATATATATATATATATATATATATATATATAAAAAGATGTAGAAATAACGCGTGATATGTATATATATATATATATATATATATATATATATATATATATATATATATATGTGTAAACGGAATTTGTAAGCACGATAGAGGGCGTATTTTTTGACAGATCAAAACCAAACTCACTACAAAAATGGGTTGGGCCAAAATATTGTACGAGTTCGTTAATGAGCCAAATCGGCCCAACTAAAACAAAATGGCGGCCTGTCAATATTGAAAAAAAAATCGTATTTCCTTTGTTTTTCATTGGACGCAAATAAGTTACTGAGCTTTTTCATAGACCTTAACACGTTCTACAACATTTGTAGCTAACCTTTTTCTCCAAATTGTACACTAAAACATTTATTTAAGAAAATTCACAAATTTACCTGAATTTTTTTATTTTTTTGTTTTTGATTTTATGCCAAAATGTTGCTTTGGTTTTTTGTACATCTCAAAATATTCTATTACTTTTGTATCTAATTATTTATTTTCGGTTTTATACAAAAATTTTACTGAAATAAGCCTGTCCAATTGGTCCTGAGCCATTGGGATTTTTTTAAAATATGAATTAGTCTGGTTGTTACCCACTAAACAAGAAATATAACAAGTCTTTTTTGTGATGTTATTTTTAGAGACTTTTCGTGATGTTTATTTAAAACGTTGATAAGATATCTCCTAGATGTCTTAATTTTATTACCAACTCTATTAACATCCATGTCATGTAAATAAAACATATTTTCCATGTACACAATAATACTTGAATTCGCAGTTACATACACATCCTATGAACCTCTTTTTAGTAACTTCCTATAGAAAACATCCATACGATGCTAATTTGTATACTTCTCACCAATGTCACATACAGAACGTTACTGTAATATTACAAATTAACTTGTTTCTAAGATGATCACATGTTGCAGTTACTTTTACATTTTTCGAAATAATTTTTATTAACATCGTCCTTATTACGTCTATACGACGTTAGTTCATAAAACTCTCAGTAATATCTCATATTAAACATCACAGTAACATAAAAAAGAAGAAAACAGAAGAGGAACTGATGAACGAAACATACAGTTAGTTATCTGTGGAAACAAATATGACAAGCATGAAATGGCGGATGGTTTTCAGTTATGTGTTATATTTTATTTGCAGGTAAGACTTGAATAAAGTGGTCTTCGTTTTCGTTAGTTCCTACTAAGCTACAGTTTCTATACTTAGTTATAATTCTTGTTATAATGGACGAACAACAATTTTTATCGGTAAGTACTCATTCCAAAATCATGATTATTAAAACTTAATACTCATTCAATACTTTAATCGGCTATTATACATTGATATTACCTAGTAAGTATATTTTGAAAACGATTCACAATATTTCAAATCCTAGATATGCATTATACCCTACAAAAAACTTGATATTGCAATAGGGTAGATATTATTATGAATAATAACACATGCTCATATGTTGGCAGATATTTAAATCTAGAAGAAAATATTTTCAATGTTGAAGATGTTTCAGAAGCTACTTACACAAATAAAATAAAAAACAAATAGTTGGTAATTATATAATGAAAGGGGAGTAACTATTTCAGATAGTCTGATACAAACATTGTATCAAACAGTACAAAAAATATTGAATCAAATAACTCTAGTTCTAGTTTTTTTAGTAGAAGTCTTAGCCATCAATATAGTTTTGCAGGTTTAGAAAATTTCTCCCCTTATTGTGGAATTATTAAGATACAGTTAGTTTCATTTAAAAAACTAATAAATTCCACAGAGTTAGGGTCGATAAGTTGTTAGACCAATCATCATTTGATGTCGCTATAATGCCAGCTGTTTTTGGTGTGTGATTGGTCAGATAGTATGAAAATTTTGATTTCAGTGAAATATTCAGAAAAAAAAAACACTAAAAAAATAGCTTCAACGACTCTTATCTCACTCCACTGCAATATTTTATCAAGTCCAATGTCCCAATCCTTATGAATCACTCTACATGTAACAATGGTTCATATCGCTCCTAGAGCTGGTAAATTATTACTTTGTTTCTTAGTTAGTAGGTACCCGAATTTCACTCTTTGGTAAATTATTAATGCAATATTTGTGTTATGTTAATTTTGAAATTCAAGTTTCCAACTATTTTGATTAACATTTGTGGTTCCATTTTTTCTTATTCGTCTTCTATCAACCCTTAGCCGCAACCTTCTCAAGTTTTTCACCCCAAAGTTTGAATAAATCACCAAAGTATTATTGGCGTAACCGACTCAATTTGTTAGCTCTTCAGTTAGGGTGGTCCACAGTTTAATAATTTCTCAGAGTGAGATACGGCCCTTTATAATGAGATAAGCCTATTGTATGTTTTTAGTTACAATGCAGGGAGGATTATTTTCCCTATTTTAAAACGTGAGGTTTTTCATATTAGCCGGTTTAAAACAGTGTCGGAAGTTCAGATCCAAAAGGGGATATAGAATGATTTGAATTATTTGATAACAGTGAGAAATGACTGGAGGGCATACGGGTGCAGAGATATGAAATTCGTAGATATTATCATATAATGAAAGATTATGAAAATACATTAGGGTTGCTGTTTATTGTGTTGACTATAGACGAACCTAAGCATATTTTATTAGTGCCGAAGCACATTTTCTTATATAACATGACTCATAAGTAATCTTCATAGTATTTATTGGTAGAAAAAATGATTATTCCCAGATAACACCAGATATCCATGGTATGTTCTGACAGTCTTCGATTTGGAAGATATATATCCAAATATTATACGATTATTCTGGGGATATCCAGAATATTTGTGGGCACACCTAAATCGAATATTCAATGTAAGTCCAGTTGGAATCTCCTCAGATTATTATTTTTAGAATAATCGAATTAAATAGTTCTAAGAATATTCTATGATTGATGATATTTGTTCAAACGCTCTTTCTGTTCCATGTGCATGCGTCAGTAGTTGCAGTTGACAGTTGACGGTAACGACCAGTGAAAAATGGCGGTTCGACCATCTTAGGTTATTGTTATTGGTGATATGTAGTAGTATGATTAATTATTTTTGATCGTTAAGTAATAACTCGATTTTTTGCCACTGTGAAGTTGTTTAAATATGTTTCTACGGTGTATTCTATGCTACGGGTGGAACTAATACATACGACCTCACGCATCAAAACAGGTACGTTTTATTGTATTTTCTTAATGCCTGTTGATTTATCAATGCATTTTTTTTAGGAAATTATTGATTTGCTGCTAAAACTTCCAATAAATGATGAGGCAAAGTTTGAAGAAGTTGAGTCAGCTTTGCTGAAGAATCCTATGAATATTTTGTACGTTGAACATTCAATATTATATACAAATCAAAATAAAACTGCCTCGAAACATTGGAGTATTTATGTGTTACTTTTTATATTTTAGTGCATGAAAATATTCAAATAATTGTTGATTTCATAAATTTTTGCAACAAAATTAATGGATAAATATTTCCAATTGTAAGTAGAGTAGAAATTCACTTCGTTGCTAAAGGTATAACAAACATTTATTTTCTCAGATTGTTTCACGTAATTATGTTACCGAGATGTATGATATGAGTTCCTTAGTCAAATTGCCTATAGTTACCTATATTCCTTCTATTAATTGGGGTTGACTAGAAAGCTCTACAAAACTGGTGATCTGATAATTAAAAGTTAAATTAGTACTGACATTTGGTAAATAAAAGTTATTGCTGGTGAATTGTACAAGTGTCTAGTTTCAGGCATACGTATACTGTTCACAAAGATGAAAGCGGTCTTATATTTTTGTTCCTTTGATATAACTTTGCTTATAAACTGTAATTGTTCAATTTTTGAAACTTCTGAGATTAACTTCCAAATTAATACAATTTTAGGTTGTACCTCTAGCAAGATTGGAAGGTTCTTATTTGCAACAATATATTAAAAGATTCTTGCAAAAAATCCTGACAGAGTATTTAATGGAGGGCTACAGTATGCATGGATAAAAAGGGAAAAATGCTTTGGAAAACAAAGTTCTTTGAACCAGTAGTAGGTATAATCATGTTATTTTATTTTGGAATGTCCATGTAAATTAATTTAAAATATCATGTACAAGAAACACATAACTTCTAATCACTATTTTGTTTGGAATATTTTGCTTTTTACTTGTCTCCTACAAGACTTATTTTCTAAATTACATATTTGATGTTTAACTTTTTGATTGTTATACATACATACATAAAAATCACAGTAGAATTGGAATTGCTTATTAACAAAAATATAATTATTTTATTGTTTCAGATGCCGTCCAAAAGTTGGACAAGACCATAACAAACAAATAAGTTGAATTGAAAACAGGAATTTCCTTAGCCAAATGTAAGGAACGGCAGAAATCGGTTTCAAAAAGTTCGTTGAGTATGGAGGAAGTTAGTGAATTTTGTTATCTCGGATTTCAAAATTATGTTAGTTTCAGTTATATCAAGAGGTACATCTTATATTTATGTATAAATAAATTAAATTGAACTCAGTGTTTCCCGTGCTTTAATTTTTTCAATTGAAAATATTTTTTCCTATGTATACAATTTGGAATTTTGAAAGATTCCTTAGATATTTGTAAGAAGGGAACACTGGATCATTGTACTCCCCCTTTTCTCCTTTAGTTTCAAAGAATATTTATTTAAATTTGGGACATACTGTATACTTACTGAATAAGTGCGAGAGAGAAGCTTTCCCTGGCGAATTGATATGTACATTATCGTCGTTCATTAAGTATACAGGATCTCCCAAATTTCAATTAATTATCTTTGAAACTAAATACGAAAAGGGGGGAGTACTATGATTCTGTGTCACCCGCTCAACAGGTATCATCCATATTGGAATATTCTACAAATATTTGAAATTTTGCTATATACGTTCCACAGATATCCTTATAGTATTCCTAATATTACTTGGATATTTGTAGAATATGCCTATTGGAATGTTCTATGAATATTCTGGATTATCTTGCTATATACATTCAGCAGATATCCCAGATAGCACTAGATATTCAATGGACGTACTAAAAATATTCGTTTTCGGATATTGTATTATTCTACAGACCCACTTTAAATATATATATATATATATATATATATATATATATATATATATATATATATTTAAAGTGGGTCTATAGAATAATATATATATATATATATAATATATATATATATATATATATATATACATATTTAAAGTGGGTCTATAGAATAATACAATATCCGAAAACGAATATTTTTAGTACGTCCATTGAATATCTAGTGCTATCTGGGTTATGCACTGATATTGCGATGGAGATAGATTGAAATTGTTTTCAATACGCATCATACAACAACGGTATATAATTTCGATACCAGAGGTAGAGAAAAGAATCAAGAGTTCATAAATGAAAAAAAAACAATATCCAAATAATGTTTCTCATGCGACTTGTGGTCTTCTGGTATTCTACAGACAAATCCAGTATCCTTATATATTGCTAGATCTGCTGATAAGGCAACTGTGTTGGTCATGGATGATACATCAATTCGTTGTTTTTCTGTCGCTAAAAACGCCATTGTTCATATCGTTAGACTTCTCATTTTCTTAGTGAAGATCCTCTTCCACCGGTAAGAAATAAGATGAATCAATGAATTGTTAGGCAAGAAAAGGATTCCATGAAACTTTTTTTGGTAGATGAACAGTGTTTCTAATATAGAATGGTTTTTGTTAGGTATAAACTTACCCATCACGTCCGGAAACTCCTCAAAATGAGGAAAAGGGGAAAGCTTGACATTTGGTGGGCCTGCGATCTCCTCCGGCTCTACTGGGGCACCTAGGGATGCTGAGATTACCTCTGCATCCTGGAAAACTGTGCGGAGCTGTCTGGGGGTCGAGGGTCTGACTCGAGATCAAGAAACCTGCTCGAATTCCGGGGAAGATATTGCCATGATCGTTGACGAGGGACACGGAGAGATGAAGGAGGAGGACGAATAACTCGGCCTCTCTCATCAATAACAATTCACCTTCACATTCACAAATGTAGCGCAGATTCACTTGCATGATGCGAAGGGAGCTTCAGCAGGGGGTAGCAAGGCTGTTAGCAACTGGGTATTGTACTGATCCAAGAACTATAGATCAACAAAGAAGGCAAAATCAAATGTTTGGCATGCAAGGATTCTAAATTTACTTATGATCACAGTCAAATGTCTCCTAGTAGCTGTGTAATTATAAGGAATAACATAAAATATCAATGTTTTCAAGAATACATGTCACGGGACCTTGTTCCAATCATGGTTCACCTCAAAATTGAGGGTATCGGCCTCTGCCTACATCGCTGGAGAAGTTCCAATGACACCGCCAGAGGAAGTACAAGATCTAGTGAGACACTGCAATACCAGACCGCTGCCAATCATAATTCGTTGTGATGCCAACTCACACAATATCGTGTGAGGAAGCACTAAAAACAACGCCGAAATTGAGTGTATTTGAATATCTTAACAAATAACCTTGAGACGTGAGAGAACCCCTACTTTTGTCATAAGAGCAAGAGAAGATGTCCTAAATGAAACAATAGTTATTGTTGCTGCTATAGAAAATGTAAAAGATTGTAGAGTGGTAAACGAGCCATCATTTTCCGACCAAAGAATCATCGAAATTGGGATAGAGGGAGAAACCACCTTGATTCCTTCAATACGGAATCCTAGAAACACGGATTGGTCTCTTCACAAAAACAACCTGAAGAACTATTAGGAAAGGTCGTCGTGAATGGGGTAAATCACCAGTACTACGACTCGGAATAAGGAGTCGAACAGATCAGTGAGGCAATATTGGAAGATTTTCATTCCAACTGCCTACCGTCAAATGCTCGATAAGATAAGCATGCTCCTTGGTGGAACGAGAGCTTGTCAAACCTTAGGAAAGAGGTTTATCGTGAAGGAAATTGGCATGGGAACACTGATAAGCTTACTCAGTACAATGAAAAGAAAAAGATCAAAAGGCTTAATGCTCAAGCATTTTATGAAAAGATCACATCTACTCACACAGCGGTCAGGCTATGAAAATTCATGGCAAGTGGGGGAACTAACCCCACAACGTCGCTGAAAATGCCACACAGATCGTACACGGAAGGTGAAGAAGAATGATTGATTCTTCTTCTCAGAACCCACTTTACAGGTAGCGAACCTACAACAAGCATTGAAATACCAATTAATTACATCAGAAAATCCCGCAAAGACGATTGGGACATTGCTAAGAAAATAATTGATAGACAACCATTTAAATGGGCAAAAAGTAACTTTCAACAATATAAATCACCAGGAGTGGATGGAATATTTCCAGCACTCCTGCAGCAAGGGATAGAGGAAATTCTTCCTCGCCTGCTGAAGATTACAAGAATTAGGGTCTAATACCTAGAAAATGTAGAGGGGGAAAGGTAATCTTGATACCAAAACTAGCAAAAAAATATGGGACTGATCCCCGATTTTTTAGACCCATCTACCTTACTTAGTTTTTAGTTAAAGCGATGAAGAGAGTAGTGGATAACTACATAAGAATGGAGAATCTGGAGGGATAGGAAAGAGAGGATAAAGAAGGTATGGTGAAGTTAAGTAACGTTATTAAACTTTCCATTTATGGTTTTTTAAATTAATTAATAAAAGACTGGATTATTCGAACACGAAAATTGATTGGAATAGTGGTCTGTACATTTTTTAGGAAAAAACCATGTACTAATCAATTTCATGATTTGACAACTTATCCTAATAATAATATGTGTCAAAGTAATTAGTTGAGAGTTCTGTTCTAGCAGAACAAGTGAATAGTCTAGTTTTGGTTGAGTTCCCGAAATATTAGAAATTTAATTAAGTTAAAACTTTTTAATTCGTTTTATACAGGGTGAATTGTTTTCATAAACTGAATGATCTTAAACTATAAGCTCACTTGGAAGTATTACATTGAGGACTTGATCCAAACATGTACGAAGCCTATCAATTTTATGAGAAACTTAGGAAATATAAATTGAGGATCCGACCAAGCAACACTACTGCTGATATATAAAACACTCATTAGATTACATATCCATAGATTATGCATCTGCCAGCAAATCTGTACTTTGTGAACTTGATGTTATTCATAACACAGCATTAAGAATAGCTTCAGGCTCGTGTAAAACATCCCCTAATGCCAACATCCCATATCTCCTTGGTGAACCACTACTAATGTCACGAAACTCGTTTATAATACATTCCATTATATTTAGGAGCTTTTTTTCTCAAACCGCATCAATTGAAGCCATTTTACACTAGATTTAGATAATATTTTCAAAAATTTAATTAAGAAGTTCCAGCAATGTTGAGATCTACTGTTATTCATCCAGGACCTTGGACAATCTCTGTTACGTGCTGCTGTACTAACCTGACTGGACTCAATAGAGATATAAATCGCTAATAAATCGTCACCGTCAGACATGTAGGAATTAATACACGATTAGATTGGACCTCGAATGCCCATGGCTTCTATTTTCAAAGATAAGTTGTGAGGATTGATAGTGTCAAACGCACGAGTCTGATCAAAAAATATACCCATCAAGTATTTGTTTTGGTCAATGTTTTCATGAATATATTGTACCAGTTCAGTTGATGCAGTTTCTATTGAATAATTTTCTCGAAAACCATGCGGTTTTGTCAAATTTTTTAAGAGAACGAGCGAAGCAAAGAAATCATTCAAAAGTGTTCGACACATTGGGGCTCATATTTTTTGAATACCGGTACGATTTTGCTCCTTTTGAGTTTAGTAGGGAATTTCCCTTGCACCACCCATAGATTTATCATATGGGCTAGTTGACAAGATATGGCGACTACGCATTTTCTCAATACCAGACAGGGTCTTGTCGAATATTTTCTATTAAGATTTAAACTTATATTTTTTATGTCATGTTCATTGACTGGCACAAAGAACATAGAATATGGATTATCTATCATAGATGTCGTACAAATACCGTAGGCAAAGTAACATTCACTAATCATATCACGAACAGACGTTGCAAAATAACCAGCTAAACGATTGGCAATTTCACTTTTATTTGTAATACTTGTTCCGGAATCAGATAGTACTATTTCTGATTCTTTTTCATGTCTACCCATTTTTATGTTTACCAGACTCCAAGGAGACCTTGCTTTATTGTCAATAATTTTCGAATAGTGAAGTTTTTTTCGTTAGATATTTTTATGTTAAGTGATTTTTTGAATATTATGTCAGTGCGGGACTGAAGGTTCTCAACGTTTCTTGATAAATCCATTCTTCTTTTATCGATAATCTGTGACTAGGCTTGAAGAAAGTCATGGTCATTAGTTTTATAGTACGGCTAGACTTCAAAAGTTTATGGCCAGAATCGCATATGGCATCTGGTCAAGCGAAGTATTTGTGACCGATGTCCGCCAACGCGTTCTTATAAGGGTATAGTCTATCTGGTTTTTATATAGACCTGAATGTGATGTCCATGTTGATAGACGTCGAGGATGATGTTTGATTATTTTGTTTGAGGTAGTCATATTATTTTCTGTGCAGAACTGGGTAAGTCGTTCACCGTGTTGATGTCTTTCGCACAGTCCATATTCCCTACAATATTTCTTATGTGGTCATCGTTCTTGGTATTCCCTATTTTGGCATTAAAAGCCACCGTTACAATTAGGAAGTCCCTTTTGCGGTATGGCTTCTTCCAGTATTTCATATTCAGCTCCCACATCGTCATCTAATTGATCAGTTGTTGGCAGATATACCTGGACAATATGAAGTTTGACAGGCATTTCTACATATTTGGTGTACTTCTTGTTGACTAGAAATATGACTCCATTCCTTCCATTATCATTTGCTCCAGATATGTACACAGTATGGTCAACTGCATTCAAATTACCATTTCCTTTCTATTGTATCTTTGAAATCCAGCAAATATCTCTTCCCAGATTGTGTAGTTTTCCGGTTTGGAGAAGGCCTCGGAAGTTCCATTTTTCCAGATGAATCTGATTGAGTAGATTACAGTCACTTTTTCCAGTCGTGGGTACTGCCTGGGTTGCATGGTTGCTCATATCCGAAGGCCGCATTCCCATTTCACACTAACCTACTCGGAATCGATTGAGCGCCGGTTGCTAGCCGGATCGCAGAGCGTATTTTTAGCAGATTGATGACTTTCAGACACAATAGGAATATAATCATGTGGTTTTCCATTGTTTGCCTGATCCTCATGCCATTGACTCATTTACTGAATCGAGTTCGTCCGCCTTAGGGACAAGAGCGTGTTCCTTATACCATTTGTGATGGGTCCGCCATACCGAAGTCTTTCTTCTCCGCCAGTCCCTCCGATATGGTCCTCACTTGTATCCCTGGGCAAGGGTAAAGCGTTATACCCCGCAATACTGAGTCCCCAACAGAACTCAGCCACCGACTCCTAGATCCGGACCCACCCCCGCAACATGGCCGCGGCTTCTGAGAGTTATCTAAGTAGATTCACAGAAGATGTCTCTGGTTTCCCTTAGGTCGTATTAATGCTCGTGTTTGAATTCACGAACGCTGGCACATTGGGTGGAAGCGGATTGATTTCAATATAACAAAAATAAGTAATTCGAGTATTTAACGGGTACGTCGTTTCCAGTTTTGAATTTAACCTTCATCGATTCCTCAAATCATGAACAGAAAGAGCTCAGTTGTAGTAGATTCTTGCAACAGTCCACAGATTTTCTTTGTGTTTCAATTGGTCCTTTATTTGGATGTGTAATTCGGGTTTATAGATTTTTCTGGAAATCTGGAGCTGTAGCAGTTTCTCATCTGAATGCTTCATAGTTTTTTCGCCAATATTTTTGCAGAAACTACTTTATATTTGCTAATAAGCAAGTTATATCCATATCTCTTGTTAGCAACTTTTGCACTATTAGAATCTGCTGCTAAGAGAAAGGCCACCACCGAACTTTTTTAAGAGATAGAGTTTCATTATTAGGATCATTAAATGTGTGATTATATTGGATTAGGTGCTTGTTTACTACTTGTTTTATTCGTTTTGTGTATTTTGGACACTGTTGTTCGTAACTTATGTTGAATTTCCAAGTGTTAGGTTTATTTTAAGAAATGGTTCCTATAAATATCTTTAATATTGTCTAAGAAAAGTAACAGAACTATTTAGAAATAAAAATATAACGCAAAAAGGTGTAAAAGACTAAATCACACAAACACCACATAAACAAACCCTTTTATTACGTCTATATTAGTTCCTACTTGATAGTTGGGTAGTGCTGCGATCTTAATCTCGGATCCCAATATAGATACCACAACATCAGAATTTAGTTTATACAGTTTGTATGTCAGAGTTTTTCCTTATAACGGACATCAACTATTCCAAATTAACAACTTTTTCATCAATTTATAGATACTTGAATGACAAGTTTTGGGGATTTTCCGTTATCAACTAGATAAGTTCATCAAAGACAGGTTACATCTAAAACTGTTGCTTTCCGATTAAACTTGAACAGAAGCTACCTCAAAATCACATTTTAATCGAATGATTTGATATTGTTAGCCTGAGAATTTACATTTGAGTTCTAGTTCAGCACATTCACTGTTTGAAGTTTCTCCGCGTTTTTGACAAGATCACCAATGATGGTTCTATACCCATGAATAAGTTACAAAACTTTCGAAATTCTTTTAAAATAACAATGTAGTGTTTATTAGTATCGGTATTATCAGATATCCATACCATCTACCCTGCAATGCACAATGATCTGGAATTTTTTTAATGGGAAATAAAATAGAGAGTGGTGATATAAAGAGGGACAAAAAACAACAATACATTCCAATAGTTCGCGAATCTACATAATATACTGATTTCGAAATTTTCCTTTTACCTTCCTCATAGCCGTCACTGAGCTTTAAAATATGCAAGCCAAATATTGTCTAGATTTAAAGTCGAAATTTAATTTAGTCTAACAGCTTGCTATGGGGGAAATTTACATTAAAGTTTTTGTTTATGTTGGCAGAGAAATCCAGATGAAATTTAATAATCGAAGATTTCCTGACGGCTTATACTGGGTGTACCGGAATTAGTTTTGTTCACTTAACTAAGCAATAGTTATGTTCCCAACATTTACTGAATGTTTCATTTTTTAATAGCACATCAAAAGTAGTGGGGTGAAATAGATGAAGTTAAAAACCACATTCATGTTCTTTGGGGAAAAATGAATCCACAGTTCTGTAAATGAGATGATGAGAAGCTCGATCCTCATGTTGATGGTGATAATAATTTCAAATTCAAACATTATCATCCAAAACCGGTATCCAAACAGAAATAGATAGAATTGAACCGAAATAATTATGTCAAATTCAATTTAAGTTCGATAGATAAGTTGCATTTTTAATTAATTTCACAACATTGAGAAAAAATGATTGAAAAGGGATGATTGTATATCGATTCGATTAACAGGTTGATCAAGGCCAAGGGGTGTGAGTTCGTTTCATTAATTAATATTGAAATTTTAGTCCATTTCAAACTTTATACTTGGAATACATGATGAACCAAAAAGGATAATGGATTACATATCAGGAATGTCAGAAAGAAAAGGGATGAAAACTTCTCAAACAAATTATTTGGAAGGAACAGAAAAATAAATAGAGTGTCATAAAAAATAATAATGGTAAGAAAGACAAGATATAATCACTAATAGGAATAATAGAAGACACAAATGTTACGGAACAGAGAAGATAGAATTGGAACAGGATAATAGAGGAATCTAAGGAAAAAACAGGATCAAGAGTAATGATACGGATCATGATATAAAGATTAGAGGAAGACAAAACCGGGAATAACATGTTTGGATGGAACCAAGAAAGGGCAGTTAAATCGAACTGGAGTGTGGTAAATGCCTTGAGGATTTTTTTCCCTCAAAGGAGGATTGTTCGTGTAATTTTTAATCTAGATTATAGAGAAACATGCAGAAATCATTTTAAAGACTTCGGTGTACTTACTTTTCATTCTATTTACATCTACAAGTGCATATTATATGCAAAAAGTAATTTCAGTGAATTTAGTCTTAATTCTCATTTCCATGATTACCCAACCAGATCTGGAAAACTTATACGGCCACCGAAACATGAAACCTCATTGTTTGAAAAAAGTCCTGTCTATAAAGGAATTCAATTCCTGAATTATTTGCCCAGCTGTATAAGATGTGAGATCGATTCCAATGTGTTCAAACTAAAACTTAAAAAAATTTGAATTGTCGAATGTTTCTATGATGTGTCAGAGTTTTTAAACAAACGATCTTAAGTGTTTAATAAGTAAGTCGTATTCAATGTAATATCCTCTTCTCTGTTTGACCT
The DNA here is from genome assembly GCA_963921935.1 of Galeruca laticollis. NCBI lineage: Eukaryota > Metazoa > Arthropoda > Insecta > Coleoptera > Chrysomelidae > Galeruca > Galeruca laticollis. Next base: position 112,440,789 of record OY998177.1, on the reverse strand, counting down.
GTCCTATATCATGTACTATGATCAAAAAAGATGAATAAAATATTATTATTATTATTATATTATTATTATTATTATTATTATTATTATTATTATTATTATTATTATTATTATTATTATTATTATTATTATTATTATTATTATTAATATTTTCACACTTGTACGTGGTTGGTGATAGCAGTTTCTACCGGACGCAGTTGCATCAAGGTATAAACCCACTTAATTAGGGGGTTAGTGTTCTTCGGACAATTGCAGTTGTTCCCAGAATAACTGCTTTTTGCATCAAACCACAGATATGTCGAGATATGCTTAGCTCTTCCAGGTGTTTAGTTACTTTAACGTGCACTAAGCAATTTGCAGAAATTATGAATGGTTTGATCTCTACCTTTCTTAAATTCCATAAATCTCTTACCTCATCTTCTAGTGGACGATATCGCATTATCTTGTCTTTGTAAGCTTTCCCCAGATTTTCGTCCAGTGGGACCGAAAAATCAATAATGATCGCAGATTTGCTGTTTTTATCTAGCACGATCATGTCCGGTTTGTTGTGTTGAACTTCTCGGTCTGTTCTTATCAAAGTATCCCAATAAACTTTATAATGCTCATTTTCAACTAGACTTAACGGTTGATGTTTGTACCCTGGTGTTTTTCCTGTTTTTAGATTTAATCTTTGGGTCACAGCGAGATGTAGTTCCTTTCCCATATTGTTGTGTCTACTCAGGTAAGCGGTGGGGGCTAATTGGGTGCAGATTGATATTATGTGCTGGATCGTCTCCTGTTCCTTATTACAGAGTCTACAGCGGGGGTTTGGGATGTCCATTTTAATGATATGTTTCTGGTGGCAACGCGTTGCCACCACTTGGTCCTGGATTGCATGGAGTGCACCTTCGGTTTCCGCAAACAAGTACCCCGTCATGAGGTAAGTATTCGTTGCTCTGAAATCTGCATCTTCCTGATGCAGTGAGTTGTAATATCTGCCATGTAACACTTTTACCTGCCAAGTTTCATTCATTTTATTGATGCAGTCATTTTCCCTATCAGGTTCCCCGTCGGCGAGGTTTAGTGCCGAGTATCCATCATCAACTGTAACTAGGCATCTGAATAGAGGTATGTTCTTATTTTTAAAATATCCTCTCCGTTTTTGAGTTTAATCCACTAACATGCTCTCGAGATTAGTCAGTTATTATTATAATTATTTTTTTTTCTATTATAGAGCATCGACTGCTTTGGTCATTAGCTCTTCTAATTTGGAGGAGGGAAAACTCATGTTCACCCGACGTATAATCGGGTAGTGTTGGACTCCTTTATGGCCTACCAACCAAAAACCCCCAATATTTGAGGCTACACTTTTATATTCTCAGATACAAATTGTTCGCTTTTAGGAAATTTAGGAGTTTAATTTGCTGGTCTGTTGTTGATGTGCATGACTTAACATCTTTTGCAATCCCCATATCTAGACGGCTGCGAGAAAGCAGTGGACCTTCAACTATTAGATGACTTACGGTGTTTTGTCTTCCACATTCACAGACAGGTGGGTTTCTACCGAGAAGAAAGTGAGAGCTGGTCAGGTTAGTATGCCCAATTTTTATCCGGGTAATTATCACTTTATCCCTACGTTTTTGAAGTTTGTATTCTGTTGGTTTGAGTTGTATGTTTGGTTGTATTTGTTTTAGGAAGTTATTATTTACAGTCCATTCTTCTTGCCTCCTGTCCATAATTTTTTCTTTCATGCTCTTTTTCTGTTCTTCTAGGCCTTCATGATTTTCCTCTGTGCTGATATTTAGAAAGGACAGTAAGAGTGATGCTCTTATAGGAAGTGATAGACTGCTAATTCGTTGGGTATGGAAAGGTGTCGCTGGTGCAGATAGTATTTCATGAACTGGATTTGTAGGGTTGTTAAGAATTTTACAGTAGTAATTTGACATTAAGTTTTGCCTTCTGTACCGAAGTGGTGTTACTCCTCCTTCACAGCATAATGAAAGGTAAGGGCTTGTTCTGTATGCACCTAGAGCTAATCTTAAGGCAGTACTTTGAATATGCTCCAGTACTTTCAAGTTAGATTCACTTGCCGAGCCGTAAATGATGGACCCGCAATCCATTTTTGATATCATGTACGTCTTGTAAAAATTTATCAGTACAGTTCTATCAGATCCCCAATTGATATTGGCTAGGGTTTTTAAGATATTTAACCTTTTTTTACAGTTCACTGCAAGCTCTTTTATATGGTCTTGCCAAAGAAGTTTCTTGTCAAAAATGAGTCCCAGGAATTTGGTAGATGTTTCAATCTGGATATTATTTCCATACAAGTACAGCATGGGTTCAGGATGACTTCTCTTTTGCTTGCAAAAGTGTATGCAATGTGTTTTAGCTACCGATATTTTGAAACCGTTGTTTTCCGAATACTCTGCGATGGCATCTATGCTATTTTGTAATGTGCTGACTATATCTTCCATAAGCGGCGAGGAGTAAAATATCGCCAAATCATCCACATACAGACTTTTTTGTACTCTTTCGCTTACAACATTTGCCAAGCCGTTGACAGCTACCAAGAATAGAATTACACTCAAGTTTGCCCCTTGAGGGATTCCATTTTCCATATAATGCCTTAGTGATGTTCCCATTCCAACTCTAACGCTAAACTTCCTTTCACTTAGGAAGCTTCGAACAAATTTCGGCAAGTTACCACGAAAACCCCATGTATGTAATGTTTTCAAAATCCCGTATCTCCATGTTGTATCATAGGCTTTTTCGATATCGAAGAATATTGCTACCGTATGTGATCTCTCAGAAAAACTTTTTTTTATGTAGTTATCCATTAATACGAGTTGGTCGACAGTGGATCTTCCTTTACGGAAGCCCATTTGATAATTTGATAATAGTTTTTCTTTTTCCAGATGTTGCAGTAGTCTTACGCATACCATTTTTTCTAGTATTCTACCTAGACAACATGTTAGTGAGATGGGTCGATAGCTAGATGGAATTTTTGCATCTTTTCCGGGTTTTGGGATTGGTATTATAATTGCATTCTTCCATTGTGTGGGGTAAGTACCGTTGATATATATTTTGTTAAATAAATTTAATATATATATTCTTTTATTTTCAGGTAAGCGCCTAAGGAGTTCAAAAGGGATCTCATCACTACCTGGTGCTGAATTGTTGGTGGTTGATATTGTTTCCTCAAGTTCCTCTAAGCTGAATGGTTTATTATATGGTATGGTTTCTCGTGTTTCGAAGTTTATCGTAATGCTTTCCTGTATGGTTTTAAGTTGTACAAAATTTGGGTTTTAATTATTGGTGGCACTCACTGTTGCAAATGATTTGGCAAGTTCTTCTGCTATATTATCTTCGCCCGTAATTTCTCTACCGTTTATAATTAATAAGGGTGAGGTCACTTTGAAGCTATATTCCTTAATGTTTCTAATCTTTTCCCAAATTTCTTTTGTTGGGGTATTTAAGTCGATTGTACCGACATAATCTTGCCACGATTCTCTTTTGCTTTTCACCAAAAGAAAATGGGCTTTGGCTCTGAGTCTTTTGAAGTTAATCATGTTATCGTTGCTCGGCATTCTCTTAAATAAATTGAAGGCTCTTTTCTTACTTTTAATGGCCTCTTCCAATTCTGGGTTCCACCAAGTTACTCTTCTTTTTTTACCAAACCACTTGTTTTAGGTATACTTAAATTAGCAGCGTTTTGAATGGCATTGGTTGATTCGTCTACTTGCTCCATGATTGATACTCCTGTTATGTTTTGCGAATCTAAAGTATTTCCATAAAGTGTCCACTCAGCTTTATCAAAAATATATTTTTGTCTACACCTTTTGTTTATGCTTTTATCTGCTATTTCAATCGATAGAGGAATATGATCTGAATTCCATTCTTCATTGACGTACCAGTTGAATTTGTGTGCTATTTGTGCTGACGCAATGGTTAGATCGATTGAAGTCATATTGTTTGATCTTAGATTGAGATATGTTCTTTCTCCTGAATTCAAAATGATCAGGTCTCGTTCATTCATTATATCCTCTAAGACTCTACCTCCTGGGCATGTTTTTGTCGAACCCCATAGTTCGTTATGTGAATTAAAATCACCCAACAGAAGGAATGGCTCCGGTAATTGTCTAATACAGTTTCGTAACTCTGCCGGTGTCCAGTTTACATCGGGAAGATACATATTACAAATGGTCATTTTGAAGGGAAAAAGTATGGATATTGCGATAGCTTGAAGGTTTGTGTTCAAAGGAATGATAGTGAATGGTATGTGTTCTTTAACAAACGTTATTACCCCGCCTCTTGCACGTCTATCATGTATGACGTCTAATCTGGCAGATTCATAGCCTCTCAAATTAAAATGTTCTCCTTGTTTCAGATGTGATTCTTGTATGCAAATGAGGAGAGGTGTTTTACTGAGAATCAAGCTCTTCAACTCAGGGTAGCGCGTTTTACACCCATTGCAATTCCATTGTAGTATATTTTCATTTAGAGCCATGAGATATTAAGTTTGTGTTATGTGCTTTGAAAGGTGAAGAGCTGCGTGAGTTTAAAATTGAGTATAAATAAAATTTATAAATGGATAAAATGTGTGAATAGATAAAAAGTAAAATTAATGAAGTATATAAATAAATAAAATGTATGACTAAAGAGAATGTATAAATAAATAAATAGCACAAGACTAGAATAGACGAATTTATATTACATGTTTGAATCCGAAGCCAAAGGCTCTTGGCCCGGAAGTTGTATTTCTATATCTATACCAGTTTGAGGTTTTCTTGGCTTGCCTTTAGGCCAACCTTTCTTTTTCTTTTTATTTTGCTGAATATCAAAACCGTCTTCAGTGGTAATAGATTCAATATCAGAGGTCTCCGAAAGATGGCGTTTGGATCGCTGGGAATGGCTCTGGGATTCTGACTGACTAGCATTATAGTTTTCAGATGCGAGAGATTGATATGGGTGTAAAGGTCTTTTCATTATTTTTGGTGTTATATCGAAATTGTTTTTGAGAGCATTCATAAGGGACGGAATTAAGTCATTAACCAAGTCTTTTATAGAAGTATTTGCTACAGTAGAGGCTACCTGGGCATAAGAAGTATTTGGTCGAGGAACACTTATTTGTGTTCTTTTTCTTGCTTCAAAGTACGAAATATTTTCTTTAACTTTTATTTCCTGAATTGCCTTCTCCCGTTTAAAAACTGGGCAATCTTTAGAGGTTGAAACGTGAGCTCCTTCACAATTGACACATGTTACAGGTGGTTCGGACGGGATTCCTGTATGTAGCGGTTTTCCACATATACACACCTGTTCTTTGTCGCAAGACAGGGATGTGTGACCAAATTTCTGACACTTAAAGCATCGAAGTGGAGATGGTATATATGGGCGTACTTTTAGTAGGTAAAAGGCAACTTTGATGTCTTTCGGAAGTTTCGGAGTGTTAAAAGTTAAAATGTGGTTCGAGGTTTCAATAAGTTCTCCATTTCTTTTTGTTTTTATTCTTCGAACTTCTAATATACCTTGGCCCTTCAGTTCTTCTAAAATTTCTGCTTCTGTACAGTTGATCAGATCTTTACAGTTGATTACTCCCTTGCAAAAATTCAAACGTTGGTGTGGTTTTACTTCAATGTCATAATCTAGTAACTTTTTCATTCCACTAATTGTTTTCGATTGGTTTGCAGTTGCTGTTCCAACGAGTAATCCATCTTTTATTTTTCGTAAGTTTTTAACCTGTCCTACTATTGAATACATTGCTCTATTTATTTAAAAGGGGCTGACTTTTGAAAAGTCTCCTTCCTTCCTCTTTACGACCAAGAACCGGAGTGTTGTTCCCGTCTCCAGGTTCGTATTTTTATGGTGCTGAGTAAAGGCAGCGGCAGTTATAGCACCCCTAACTGCAGCTGGTTCTGATGTATTAAATTTTGGTTTCATGTAGATCCCACGAGTAGGGCAGAAATAACAAGTCCGGCAGGGCAGTGCTCCCATACCCTGCTAAGGCTAAATACATTGAGGGGTCGCCTGGTATCTCAATGGCATCGTTCGCAGCCTCTCTGTCGTGGGACTATTCACCGATCGACACGATTGCTTCCATCTTCGGTTCCGGATTTTTTATTGAGGTTCACTCCTCTGGACTCTTCTGTCTGGGTTACCATACCATAGCCGAGGGTTCCAGTTTTTCGGCGCCGGAAACTCGCCGCTCGTCCCCCATATCTGGTCAGGACTTGCCAGTGTGTTTGGATGTAACTTGGGCATGTTGGATCTTCTACTGGCATTTGTTGGTGCTATCATATCAGCATAAATAGCCCCACCAGTGCCCCACTGACCATTTCTGAGCTGTTCTTTAGTTTCACTCCTCCCTTCCCGTCCTTGCGGCTCGAGGAGGGAGGAAGTTACTCAGCCACTCCACCAACGACAAGGTCTTACAGCTCCTAGGAGGGTATTATTATTATTATTAATATTATTATTATTATTATTATTATTATTATTATTATTATTATTAATATTATTATTATTATTATTATTATTATTATTATTATTATTATTATTATTATTATTATTCACGTTAATCGGTTGTTTAGCGTGGGAACCGGCAAGGTTAGTTGCAAGGTTTCCATCATTTCTTATGTATTTTTGTTCAACAATTTTCTCATTATATTGCACGTGCTCAAAATGACCGCGATATTTTTCTGGAGTCCTAGGCTATCCAGATTCTTTCTCAGGTCTTTTGGTACTTCTCCAGTGGCTCCAATAATAATTGGGATGGTTTTTACCGTTTTCGCCTGCCATGTCTCTTTCGGGTCCTCGCACAATGGTAAGTGTTTTTCTATTTTTTATATGCCCTTTTCTTGTATGTTAGCAGCCGCTGGAACCGAAACATCCACCAAGAGTATTTCTTTTTCAGTTTTATTGAAAACCAATATGTCGGGTCTGTTGTGTTGTACAGTATTGTCTGTTTGGATATCTCTGTCCCAGTATAGCAAAAACTTGTCGCTTTCTAACACATGTTGGGGTGTGTACTTGTAGCATGGCGTTTTCGCCGCAGTTAATTCTATTTTATTTTAGTATTATTATTATTATTATAATTTTTTCACACTTGTACGTGGTTGGTGGTAGCAGTTCCTACCGGACGCAGTTGCATCAAGGTATAAACCTACTCAATTAGGGGGTTAGTGTTCTTCGGACAATCGCAGTGGTTCCCAGAATTACTGCTTCTTGCATCAAACCACAGATATGTCGAGATATGCTCAGCTCTTCCAGGTGTTTAGTTACTTTAACGTGCACTAAGCCATTTGCAGAAATTATGAATGGTTTGATCTCTACCTTTCTTAAATTACCTAAATCTCTTACCTCATCTGCTAGCGGACGATATCGCATTATCTTGTCTTTGTAAGCTTTTCCCAGATTTTCGTCCAGTGGGACCGAAAAATCAATTAAAATCATTATTATTATTATTATGGATCGTTACACAGTAAATTACTGGTTTCGTATAATGACCAGGTGTCCTCCCGACACCTCAGGTTAAGTCGTACTCAAAGTACTTTTCTTAAAATATGTGCTGTGCCATTCAATGCTATTCTTCGGATCAGTTCTACATTTAGTGTCGTTGGGATTTTCTCCGTGAGATTGAAGAAGTTACTCGTCACAGTCCCCAATGCTCCGACTACTACCGGTATTATTTCCACCTTGAGATGCCACATTCGATTAATTTCGATGGACAGGTCTCTATATTTCAAAAGTTTTTCGGCTTCTTTGTGAACAACATTGTTATCACAAGGTACAGCCACATCTATTATTGAACATGTTTCAGTTTCTCGATTTTTTATAATTATATCAGGTTTATTTGCTGGTATGTGTCTGTCTGTGTGAACCTGTTGGTCATATAGTATTGTTATGTGCTCCTTGTTAACAACGTCTGGAGGTTGGTGTTTATACCACGCACTCAACTTCTATTGAGTTGATCAGTTTCCAGTGTATGTATCGGCAAATGTTGTTATGTCTTTCGATATACTCTTTTTTGGCCAATTCACGGCGGCATCTCACTATATGTTTTATGTGTTCTTCTTCATTACATAAACGACATTTGCTATTGATATTCCATTTCAATATATGTTTTTCGTAATATCTGGTTCTAAGTGCTTGATCTTGAGCCGCTATTATTAATGTCTCCGTTTCGCCCTTCAATTATCCTTTTTTCAACCAAGACCATGTTTGTTCACTACTTATAGTTGGCTTTTGAATGTTTTGTGGAAATTGTCCATGTAGAGGTTTATTCGTCCATTTATCTCTTAGTTTTCTCAGTGCTTTCTTTTTTATTATATTTTGATGTTGATTTTCATGATTTGCTTCACTTGATATTTGTAAGTCTTCCATTATACGCTTCACTTTATATTTGATAGTCTTTGTTGTTGGTAATTGCCCATCTAGGTATTTTATCATTCTTATAAATTTATCATCATTTTTCGAGATATACTTGTTTATTGTGATGTGTGCCATATTATACGCAGTTTCTATTTGCCTTAGACCCCCACCTCCTTCTGATCTGGGTACGTAAATACGTTCTACATCTGATCTTGGGTGAAGTAAACCATTCGATGTTAGTATTTTACGGGTCTTACTGTCAATTTTTTTCATCTCTTCAGTGTGCCATTCTACAATACCGAAGCTATATTCTAAGGTAGGTATTGCCAGGGATGAAATGGCCAGAAATTTATTTTTGGCAGTGAGCTCGGTTTGTAATATTTTCCTGACTCTTCTGAAGTATTCTTTTTTGAGAATATCCTTCATCCGTTGACGTTCGATTTGAGCTCCTTCTTGTATCCCAAGGTATTTGTATGTGTTCCCTGGCTCTAAACTTTGTATTTCTAATTCATCTGTGATTTTAATATTCATTTTGTTAGTTAGTTCACCTCGGAGATATGTGACTGTAGCACATTTATCTAGTCCAAACTCAATTTTTATTGTTTTGCTGAATTCATGGACCGTTGCGATGATATTTTGCAGATATTTTTCGTTTCTCGCAAATAATTTGAGATCATCCATATAGAACATGTGAGAGATTCTATCTGAATTTGCAGCAGTGTAGCCAAACTTATTATTATTATTATTATTATTATTATTATTATTATTATTATTATTATTATTATTATTATTATTATTATTATTATTATTATTATTATTATTATTAATATATGAGCTCAAAATCAATGAGATTCATCTGTGACACGCCCTGAATAATATACAATCATAAAATTGGTCACTCATTCAAACTCCGGAGGCTGTATCGTACTAACAATCCGATATTTCTCCAAAAATGAACAAAAATGTAGTGTGTTTGGATTTATAGGACACGTTGTACTGGCTCTGGTGAGCTGAAAATGAATAGGGTCCTTCCGTGAGTCGCTCCGAATAATAATAAATCATAAAATTGGTCATTGATCAAAAATCGACGTGTTTCTTGGACTCAAGCACTCTATCTACTGGTGTTTTTTTGGATCTAAAAAAGCCCTTCGATACTGTCGACAACTCCATACTTTTAGATACACTAGAAGATATGGGTGTAAGAGGTTTAGCTCATGATTTATTCAAGAGTTATCTAACAAGCAGAACATAAAATACTAAATTTATATATCATGTGAGTGAAGACATGAACATTAAATGTGGTGAACATCAAGGAACAGTAGTGGGGCCGGTACTATTCGTAATTCACTTAAATAATCTATTTGAACAGGAAACATTCGGTAAAATAACCAGCTTCGCGAACAATACAGTGATTTATTACAAACATGATGACTGGTTTTAATCTCAAAATAAATATTGAAAATGGTCTTGGAAAACTCAAAGATTGGTTTGACAGCAGATTACTCTCAATAAACTTTGACAAAACTGTATAAGTACTTACCCTTCAGTAGTCATGAAACGTCTCTGCCAAAATACAATCTTAATATCCAACAAGATTTTTCAATTGAACCTGCAAAAAGAATTGAATTGTTGGGTATTTACATTGACAATCATTTACGATGGAACCATCACATGGAATATTTAATTAAAAAGCTTCGTAGTATCCTATTTCGATTTAAGCAAGTAAGCCAATTTTTGAGCTTTGAATGTGAAACAGTACTGTACCACAGATTGGTTGGGTCACACCTCAATTATGGCTGGGAAGGAGTATCAAGGAACTATCTAAATGCCCTCGAGGTGTCTCAAAGGCGATTCCTCCGACTGATTCTCCGCAAACCTACAAGATATTTAAACTCACTACTCCACACTGAAACACAAATATTAAATGTTAGACAATTATACATTATTCAAATATGATGCCATCAATATAAAAATAAATAAGAACGTACCACTTTAAATCATAGAAACGCGATAGGATCGAATAATCAATACTGTATACCAACAGCTCTCAAAACAATAGGTCACAAAGGTTACTCCCACTTAGCACCTAAATTATTCGGGCTTTTTAAGTTATGACACACCTGCCTATATTCACCACATACAAGTATGTACAATACTTTTGTGGATGTATAGATGTTTATTCAATTTTATTTGTATTTGATGACTGTATTTGTTAAATTTATGAATAAACGTTATTGTTATTATTATTATTATTAGTATCTCTTTCAATGCTTTTCATATATTATTTCAAATTAATTAACGAGTACTTTGAGATTCAGTTCGGATAAAAATCACTATAACTTCCATGAATCAGTTAATCATCATCCAAGTAACTTCGAGACGACTATTCCAAGGAATTTGTGTAAATATTTTATCCTCGAGGGAACTTGTCCGTATTTTCCATCTAGTTTCTTAACATAGTTCAAAATAGTTCATTAAAAACTCAAAAGCTCGTCCGTAATTCGAAACTTTGCTATGTGTAATTAAGCGTGTTTCAAATTTTGAAGTCTTGCAATAATTTAAATGAATTTATCCAGGAATTAAAAGGTTTTATATGAAATTCTCGAAAGGGAAAATATCCTAGTGAGTATTTAATAGGGACGAAAGAGATTCACGCAGCATTCAGATGAAAACGTTTTAATGAGAAGGAGATAGAAATAGAAGCAGTTGAAATTGATTCAATTCATGCATTCAACGTCTAATATAAAAACAAAAAAAATTTTGGTGATTTGAATGAACTTGTATGGGTAATTCAGTATATTTTGCTATTTTTTCTCTGTATTTTACTTGGATGTTGGTGTCGTTAGGAATTGATATGTCTATGAGAGGTAATTTGCTCTTTTTTATTTTGGAAAACGATGTCCGATCTGTTGCATTTCATTGTTTTGTCAGTACGGATTTCCAGTATACTTTGTATTCGTGGGTGTCTATGATTGTAGTTGGGGTGTATTTGTAGTAGGGTATTTCCTCTGTTATGAGTCCATATGTCTTTGCAAAGGCTTGGTGGATAATTTTTCCTTCCATATTGTGTCTTTCGGTATATTCTGTGCCTGCTAAGACTTTGCATCCACTGGTTATATGGTCTATGGTTTCGTTGAATTGGTGACATTTTCTGTATTTATCGGTCTGTATGTTTGGGTCTCTCATTATAAATTTTGGATAATTACGTGTAGATATGACCTTATCTTGTATTGCGATGAGAAAGCCTTATGTTTCAGGGGAAAGTCTTCCTTCTGTAAGTCATTTATAAGAGAGTTTTTTTGATATGTGATCATGTTCTATGTTGTATCTATGTTTTCCATGTAGCTGTTTTGTCATGAAATACGTTTCTCTGATATATTTTGTGATGGAGTGTAAGTATCCAATGGGAGATTAGATATTGATAGATCAAGTGGTGTATAATTACTGTCAGCTTTGCAAACTGCTTGGTGAAGGGATGTTTGCTTATTTAGAAAGAATTTCCGGAGCTATTTTATATGTCCTGTATGTAATTCTTGAATATTTATCATACCTCTCCCTCCATCCTTTCTGCTCATTGTTATTCTTTCTCCACATAAGTTGGGATGGTGTTTTCTGTGTCTGGTGAGCTCTGATCTAGTAAGGGTATGGATGTTTTCCAGATCTGTTTGGGATCATTTGATTATGCCAAACGAGTATGTTAATATTGGGATTGCATATATTGCATATGTGTTTATGGCTTTGAAAAGATTACGGGAATTGAGTGGTGTTTTTAATATTGCCAGTAATCTTTGTTTGTATCGTTTATTTAATTCTATTTCCATATCGGCATGGTTTATCTTAGTGTTTTATTGAAATCCAGGGTATTTGTATGTTTCGTTTTCTGTCATGTTGTCTAGGATTGTCAATGTCAAAAAAGGTTTTGACATTGAGATTTCCTTCCCACCAGGAAAGCAGATCAACTTCTATATCGTTTATTTTTCCACGAGCGCAGAAGTTTGTGGTACGACCCGTAAGGCGAGAGCTGAAAATCAATGGAGCGAGAGAAGAGCTTTGCGTACGAGTTGTGCACAATACTTTTTCAACGATTACGTTTATTAATCAGAGAAAAAAGAAACTTATATAGGTGTTTTATTAAAATTTTGAACAGAAATAATTTAAGAAATGAATATTGAAAAATTAGTTGAACGTAGGTACAGTTAATAATGAAATTTGAAAATTTTTAAATTGTTTAGCCTGGTCTATCTTTTTTGATAATAATTTATAATTAACTGTAATATTAGTGTTTGTCAACGAAATTCATTACGAAGATAAGTTTAGATTGTCAAAATGAAATTTGACATTGACATTTCCATTCCAAAAGGTAGCGCTGCAGCTTATCAACTTCTATATCGTTCACTTTTTCCACTAGTGCTCAAGTTTGTGGCACGAGCCGTAAGGCGAGTGCCTCAATTCAAGCGAGCGACAAATTTAATTTGCATATGACTTGTACACGATATTTATTCTACGACCACGTTTATTAATGAAAGCAAAAAGTAACTTTCATAGGAGTTTTATTCAAACTTTGAACAGAAAGAATCTAAAAAATGAATATTATAATTAAAAAGACCTGAAGGACCAGGTTCCGTAAACATAAAACACATAAATCATAATAGGTTGTTAATTCTAGTGACTGGAACAAACTGTAAATAAATTTTATTACCTATTACAAAAACATTCAAATATATACTACAACAAACCTAACTAAAAATCTAACCTATATGCAAGTATACGAGAATCTGAAGTAAGTAATGATACAACACTCATAAATAAATGATTCTCAGTTACTGTTACTAGATCATCAACAACTTCTTCTACTGGTAAACTAAAAATAAAACACAATTAACAATTTTTTTGTTTTAATAATAAATTTTGAAAATCATTACTTTTTTAAATGAAACTAATTGTCAATTTCTTAGAATTTTTAACATATTTTCAATATATTGTGGAATTATCTAGAAACAGTTAGTTTCATTTAAAAAAGTAATATGAGTTGATTCCACAGAGTGAAGGTCGAAATTGTGAATTTTATCAAAAATCTGTTTAAAAAAATCTACTCCCTAATAAATTATTTAAACATTTACCTTACGACATCGCTTGGAGTAGCACTAGAAGCTTGGCTCAGACACATTTTGTGCTGATAAATCTTTTTGATTACAATCTAAGTTATGTGTTGAAGACCTAAAATAGACATATTCTTTTAACAAATTAATGTAAGTCAACTAACTCAGTCATCATTACTAACTGAATGAAATGGATCACATGTGTCGCCGAATAACCTCTTAAAAAAATTAAAATAATAATTTAATTTTTAAATACAGTTCAGTTCCAAAATAGTTGGTACTAAATTCTCAGAAATATTGCATTGAACCAAGAACCATTGTAGTTTAGTTTGGTGTCTACTATATTGGAAGTGAACTATAGTTATCTAGATAGTCCAGAGTGTCACCAGTCGCCCAATAGAGTAATGACTTTTATTTAATAATCTGTTTAAAATTTGTCTTTTATGGCCGCTTTATCAGCTGTAATAAAAAGAACTTATTATATTGAAAGGAAATTTTGTTTATCAGGACAGTGACTTTTTCATTTTAGGCGTTACTTTACGGGCCCATTGTACCAAGAAAATGTGTAGGCAGTTACGTTACATCTGGTGGATTAAATTCAAAAACTGACATGGGAAGAGCATCTTTGTTTAGAAACTTACGGCCACTACTCTTATATATAAAATCAGATTGTTTAAAATACTCCGAACAAATTTCAGGTCGTTTTGATAGATCATGAGTCTCGCTTAGACCCAGTAAAGCAAACCAAATTCTTCTTGTTTCCAAATTGGTGGGTAAACTAGAATGAAACAGCGCCAAATAGAAATTTGCTTTTCATAATTAAAGAACTTTTAAGCATTTCAAATATTATTGAAATGAATAATAAAAGTCGTCGCCACTGGATAGCCGTTCAAATATTTACATACCTGTGGAATGAGAGTTCGGGGTAATTTCGGCCATTTTTCCGACAGACTTGGCACTGACGAACCATGATAATAAAAAACACTAGATTAATTAACTTGAAGCCAAATTTTGTCGCTAAAAGTCTTGAAAAACACACATAACATCGAAAGAACTCAATTTTTACTTGCTAGTCCTAATGGCGCTCGTAATAAACATACCAAGTTTCACAGTATTTACTATAATACTACAATCCAATAGAGATGTTAGTCGAGAACGCTCTGGCGATATTTGCATCTCTCTTTATATCGTAACTGAACAAAGACAAAACTACTAAATAGTTTATACTAGACAAACAAAGCAGGTACTGAAATGTTCAGCAATGTTGCCAGTGAAGTTTGTAGTTCCGAAAAGAATGTTTTTAAAAAGCGAAAAATTATTATAATGACTACTTTATTCAACAACTATTCTGACATAAAGAGTGAAAGAGTATATTAACATTAGTATTTATAACTTCGTTATCGCTGCAGCGTCAGCGGGTTCCGTGGCGCTGGGTCATCGTATTCAGGGTCTTAACTCCTCCGGCCTTAGTGGAGAACTATGGGGGATGAACCAGAGTTCGACGAAGAAAATCCAATATCCACTTCTAAGGGTTTCTCTTGAATGGCTTCCTCTCCTTCTCTGTCCGGTTCGGCATTGGATCGGCAGTACTTAGAACTCATGTGAATAACTATTAAAATTCCAAAAATGTAAAGTAAAATTGTGTAAATACTAATTTTGTCAAAATGCACAGGAACTGTTTTTATATTTTCAATTTTAGTTCTTTCAGAGTCTAAAGCACTATAAACAGATTTTAATTCGTCTAATTTGATTGAGTCTATTTGAATTGTTGGAAAGTTTATATTTTCCGGAGTTGCAAATTCACTAAGTGGTTCTAATCGCGGAATTTCAACATTCTTTAATTTAAAATGATCCTCGAAAGTTTTCAATAATATGCCTTCTAGCTGCACTTCACAGTTATTACTAAGTTCCAGTAAATAGCTTCCTTGAAGAGGAATATTGTTTATAACTTTACCGCACTTTTGCGTTGCCACGATACTATGGGGTAGAATAATTATCCACTGATTTTTCTTCACTTTCTGAACTTGAGGTTCGGTGATCTTGGTAGAAATTTGGTGACACCTCGTAGTGTTTTTTGAATATTTCAACAACTGGATCTCGCAAGGAGAATTGTTGGTATTTTGGATTGGCTGGATGTCTTCGCAGAGGAACTCTCCTGCAGGAACTTCTTGGCATCTAGTATCCATAAATGCGTACTCGTGCTCAGAGGATAGTAGGTATTTTGATTGCGGGATTATTGTTTTGTAGGAATGAAAGGAGGGTGTTGGAAGAGAATACAAATGGTAGTAATTATAATCGTTTAACTGAACAATTGGTATTTCTAAAATAAATATTATTTTGTTTGCTTTACCGTAGCTCTTAATTTTAATAGTCTTCTCAAATAATAGGATATTTTCCAGAATTGGTTCAAATGGGAATTTATTTTTCTTCAGCTGTTTGCTAATTATTAAAATTTCTGAAAGCAAATCGTTCGGATCAGCTATGGAGTTATGAAAGGTATTTAATTTAGAGAAAGTAACAGCAACTGCTATTTTCTCGAGTAGATCATAGATTAATTGAAAACTTGTAGTAATTTGGGATACAATAGTTTGAATTGCGAAATAATGATAAGTTTCTACTTCTTCCAGCTTAAGATTCTTTATCATTTCCTGCATGCTTGTTATACGATCTTTCAAAATTAATTGGTTGTTGGCGAGTATTCGCGTATTGTTCTCAAAACTATCAATTGATTTTTGAAGCAAAGTTATTTGGTCTTTAAATAAAGTTTTGAATTTCTCTTGATTATTTGAGAGAGATAATATCGCGTCGTCATATCTCCTCGCATCGTTTTGATCGAGATTTCCAGTAATAAATTTTATAGCAGAGCCAATTCCGTCAAAAAGAGATCTTTTACGTCTCAGTTTCCCTATAGGATTAAGTTGTTTTAAATGTATGCTTATTTTATTTTCTAGTATCTTAATTATGCGATAAGAGTTCTCAAATTCATTATGAGACCTATAATATTCGGATTTATTTAAAAGTGAATTTTTAATGTTCTCATATTGGTCTTGAAGTGATATAAATTCGTTTGTTATATTTGTCAAGTCGTAAGTTTGAATGAATGTCCAGAAGTCAGTCTTAATTTGTGCATTACCTATGTATAGTGGTAGGAGTCCAGGATTGTCATTAAGGTTATGGAATTTTGGGAAATTTGATTGGGTGCTGGTCAACCTGATGAGGAACCTGCAATTACGGGAGGTTTTTTTAGTTCTTTAATATGTACTACTTCTTTCTTGTTTCTATTAAACTGTCTAGTAATTTCTACGCGGTTTCTAGATAATTTTTCAGTTATTTGGTAAGGGCCTAAAAATACTTTGTCTTTTTTGTTACGTCGTCTAGGGTTTTGTTTATAAACAATTTGATTAAGTTTGAATTCCGGGTTATCGTCACCTTGATCGTTACGTTTCGTAATTACTTTTTGCTTTTTGTCAGTCAGTGTCTTATTTACCTTATCATATACATGTTTCAGTTTTTCCTTATGTTTTTCGGCGTAATCGTTATAAAATGAATGTGAGTCAAATATTTCGTTGGGATTTCGTATGTCAGTATGTCCGAAAGTGAGTTCAAATGGCGTAAAATTAGTTGAGCTATGTATAGTATTATTGTAGCCTAGTATAGCATAGTCCATTAAATTGCCTTTTTCATCGGGGTAAATTTCCTGTAATATGCGTAATTGTTCGATTAGTGTCGAGTGTAAACGTTCTGCTATTGAGTTGGACTCATGGTGAGCTGGGGTAGTAAAGTGAACATTAATTTTATGGAGTGCCAGTATATCTTTAACTGTTTGATTATTAAATTCGGTTCCTTTATCTAGAACTAAAGTTTGTGGCACACCAAAACTTGTAAAATATTTAATTAGAGCTCTACTTATGATAACTGCGGTCTCACCTTCAATAAAAATTGCTTGTGCGAATTTTGAGAAAGCATCTGTGAGAGTTAAGTATAATTTTCCATCGAATGTGAATACATCTACATGTACAATTTGAAACGGTTTAGTAGCTGATTCTGTTAACATAAGCGGCACGTAAGGGGCTTTTCTAGCATATTTAGATCTTTGACAAATGTTACAAGCATTAATAAAATTAGTTACTGTTGATTTTAGATTTTTCCAATAATAATTTCTTTTTAAGTATTCTACGGTTTCGTTAATTCCCCTGTGGTTTGTTCTACCCTGGTGATGATTTCTTATTAAAAGTAACTGTTCTTCTTCATTTGTTATAGTATTTACTTGTTTGGTACATTTTATTAGTTTGGGTCCGGTTTCATTGAAATATTGTGAGTATACATTACAAAACTCTTTGTAAAATTTGTCCTTGTGGAAATAAATATGATAAGTGGTTTTGCTATCAGTATACTCTAATAAAAATGTAAAAATAAAATGATTTGAATCATTTTCAGGAATTTTCACAGTTACAATTTTTTTATTTTCATAAGTCGAGTCCGCAACGTCTAGTTTTTTATATAAATTTGGAAATACTGAGATTTGATGTGTTTTGTTATTAATTATTTCGTCAAGTATAGGAATTCCGTTATTTCCTGAATCGTCGGCATTAGAGTGTTGTGTCATAAGGTCGTTGTCATGTTCGTTAATATTTTCTAGTATTTTGTCGGGAGGTTTGACTTGTTTATTTTCTAATATATTGATTTTGGGCGCGGTTTTACTAGTGGAAGGTTGTTCTTCGTGATCTTCACCAACAAAAGATTCTGCTAAATCCCTGAGGTTGTCCAAGATGTCTAGATCGATATCGCCTGGATTATTGATCATCGATTCGTCTTCCAAAGCGTTTAACGTTATGCGCGATAGACAGTCCGCGTTGGCATTGACTTTACCTTTTTTATATATAATTTTGTAGTCGTACTCTTCGAGACGCAGGCGCCATCTAACTAATTTTGAGTTAGGTTCCTTAAGACTAAAGAGCCAAGTTAAAGGCTTGTGATCTGTGTAGATCAGAAAAGGGCGGCCATACAAATAAGGGCGGAAATGTTTGCATGCCCAAACTATTGCTAAAAGTTCTTTTTCGATAGTAGAGTACCGGGTTTCAGTTTCATTAAGTGTTCTAGAGGCGTATGCCACTGGTCGGTCACGGGGGACGTCACCTTGTGACAAAATAGCTCCGATAGCGAAATTGCTTGCATCAGTAGTTAGCACAAAGGGTTTATTAAAATCTGGGTATACGAGTACAGGGTCATTAGTAAGTATTTCTTTACAAGCGTTAAAACAATTAATAAATTCGTCGTTATGTATGATTTGAGCTCCTTTCTTAAGACATTTGGTAAGCGGCTTAGTTATTTTTGCAAAGTCTCGAATAAATCGCCTGTAATAACCAAGAAGACCTAAAAAGCTTTTAATATCTTTCGTAGTTCGAGGTATTGGGAAATTTTTAATTGCTGAAATTTTTTCAGGGTTGGGTTTGACACCATCCGGAGTAATAACTTGACCTAAATATTTAACAGATTTTTGCAAAAATTCCGACTTATTTAATTGTACTTTTAAATTACTTTGCCTAAGTCTTTCAAATACCTTTTTTACACGTTCTATATGTTCTTGTCATGATGTACTATATATTAATATATCATCAAGATAAACAACACAAATTTG
The DNA here is from genome assembly GCA_963921935.1 of Galeruca laticollis. Classification (NCBI taxonomy): domain Eukaryota; kingdom Metazoa; phylum Arthropoda; class Insecta; order Coleoptera; family Chrysomelidae; genus Galeruca; species Galeruca laticollis. The sequence goes on along the minus strand of OY998177.1, from coordinate 112,421,712 downwards.
ATTTTGTAAACCTCTTAAAACTGAATTCATTATTCTTTGAAAGGTGGAAGGAGCATTTTTCAAACCGAAAGGCATTCTTTCAAATTCGTAATGCCCTTCTTCCGTGCTGAAGGCAGTTTTTTCTACATCTTCGTCACATACTTGAATTTGATGAAAACCTGAACAAAGATCTATAGTGGAAAAATAATTTGCTTTACCTAATTTATCTAAAATATCTGTAATGAGAGGTATTGGATACTTATCATCTACTGTTTGCTCATTTAGCTTCCGGTAATCAATTACCATTCTCCAAGAGCGTTTGCCAGTGGCGGGATTAAAGGCCTTGGGCACAATCCAGATTGGACTCGAAAATGGCGAATTACTATCCTGTATTATACCTTGCTCTAACAATTTAGAAATTTGTGACCTAACTTCGTCTTTATGAACTTCAGGAAAGCGATATGACTTTGTATAAACTGGAGATTCGTTTTTTAGTTTGATTTTATGTTTTATCTGATTTGTAAAAGTTAAAGGAGTACCCTCGCAATAAAATATATCCCTATATTCAAAAAGTAAGTTTTTAATAGCGTTTTTCTCCTCCGCGTTACAATGATCAAGTCTTATATTTTTTAAATTATTTTTAAGCAATCTATCATAATGTTCGGATATTACTTCATCAGTTTCCATTTTTTCTATACAGTTAACGTGGACTAAATCCATTGGTTCTATATCAAATGGTTCTGAAATTTCTAACTTCACAGAATTTTCATTGACATTAGTAATAGTAGTTATAGCGTAATTATTACGAACGTTGACTAAAGCTTTGGGTATTTCAATACCATTACCAAAATTTTGGTATTCTAAAATACCTATTCCATTGCTTTGGGTAACAGGTACTTTTACAACCTGTTGTATTCTACCTGGTATAACGATACGATAATTTTTTGTTGAATGATATTGTTTATTATTATTATTTGGCTGGAAAATAATAGGTACAGTAACGTAAGGGGTAGACATCTCCCTTGTGTTAACATTTATAGTTGCTTTTAATTGTTCGAGTAAATCTACTCCTATTATTCCTTCAAAATTCTCGCTAAACTTAAAAAGATAAAATTTATGATATTGTTTTACATTAAAAATACTAAAAACTGGTATATTAGCTACTTCGTCGTGAAAAGAAATATTATGCGCTGTTTGTATATTAAATTTCTCTTTGAAAATAAATTTTTTATAATACTTATGTGCTAAATCAGGGTTTATTAAACTTTTTGTACTACCGGTGTCTATCAAGAATCTAGCATTTATTTCAGGAATTATAATATACGGCAGATTTGCTTTTAATGCATTTACTTGTATTATCTCCGACCGTCGGAGGTCGACGCCAGACAAAAATTTACATCATCGTTTTTCCCTATATTCGCACATGTTTCCGTGTACATATTATCTTGTTTATGAGCATTAACATTGTTTTCTTGAAAATTGTTATCATTATAGGGGTATTGAGTTTCTGTGGAATCATATGGGTGTAAATGTTGATAATTAGAATAATCAAGTTGATCTGGTTCGAATGGATTTTCAAATTGAACTTGGTTAACCTCTTGGTTAAATAATTCATTGGCGGTGAATTTTGGTTGGGGTTTTGATTTTAAGGAAGTATTTGCTGATGACGTGTCCATCGGTTCGGGTTTATATTGGTTTTGGAAAGAAGGAAGGTTAAAGGATTGGTTATTATTTCTTTGTTGGATTGTAGAATTATTATAAAATTTTTGGAAATTATGTTCACGTTGTGGTACAACATGATTATTGGGATTTCTATTGAAGGAGTTGTTAGTAAACGTATTTTGTGGTCTAAATAGAGACGAAAGATGAGACTGACGTGGTATCGAGTTTTGAAACATTATTGGAGACTGTGAGAAATTCGATTGAAAATTCGGACGTGGTTGCGAAGGAAATGTGCGTTGATTGAAATTTGAATTTATGTTTGAGTTTGTATAAGTAAAGTTTGAATGATTTCTCGCAGGAGTGAATCTAGATGATGGTTTAAAATTATTTTGAGTATTTAAATTATTTGATCTCTGGGTCGAGTAAAGAAAATTTTCTTCCTCTATAACCAAACTCATTGCTTTTTCCAAACTGTCTGGATTCCTTAACCTAACATTTGTTTGATTTGAAAACGGTAAACCTCTAATAAACGTTTTTAGCGATAAATCATCATAACTTTTTAATCTCACTGTTCTTTCGGCTGCAGGTAAATTTAAAGAATTTAATTTGGAAACGATTAAGCTCCGTGCGTCTTGACAACGCATGCCAAATGTATACGGTGCTTCATTTTTCGAAGGTCTTAATGCTATTAAGTCTTGTATCAAACAATCTATGTCTCTCTGATCACCAAAACTGAGGTTAAGCGCGGCTTTTACTAATTGCCAGGTAGTTAGCTCAATTCGTGAACCTATTAGTATTTGTGCTCTACCTGTCAATTTGCCTAAAATCGCTCTTAACAAAAAATTATTCAAAGCATTATCAGTTTGACTTGCAAAAGTATTAATTAAACTTTCGCAATTACCTAAAAATATAGTAAGAGTATGTGGATTACCATCGTATGGTGGAATTGAATCTAAGTATAACTTCAATAATTGGTAGTTGGGTTGAGCCATTTCTGATTCTATTGAATTTATTACTTCGAAAAGACTACTCAAATTAAGATCTCTATAATCTTCTGTCATGAAATAATAAAACTTTGTTAACTTATATTTCTTTAGTGTATATGAATTATTTATTATTATCTTATTTTATTTTATTTTTCTCGATTATAAATACTATTATAAAAAAAATATATATGAGGAATAAATGTTTAAAAAGGATTAGCACTTACGCAAAAATGACGATTTTCATAATTTTCTTACTTCTTACATCTACTGCCTATAGGATCGGACGATTTTTGTTCTTCACCCAGGACTTGGATTAACTGCTTTTTCGTTTTTCTTCTTCTTTGGAACACTTTCACAGTTCTTGTAGTAACTAATACTTTTGACCCGATATACCTTCGAATCTAGGCTTTTGTACTACAGGAAAAAGTTCGGTTTTTCCGGTTAATCGTAGAAACGAACAAACTACTCGCGAAACTCGTGTAATTTTCCGGAAAATCCTACTGACTGCGCCAGTGAAGTTTGTAGTTCCGAAAAGAATGTTTTTAAAAAGCGAAAAATTATTATAATGACTACTTTATTCAACAACTAATCTGACATAAAGAGTGAAAGAGTATATTAACATTAGTATTTATAACTTCGTTATCGCTGCAGCGTCAGCGGGTTCCGTGGCGCTGGGTCATCGTATTCAGGGTCTTAACTTGCCACTTTTAGTTATAATAAATACTTGTTTAAAATTTATATAAGAATATTCCTTTGTTATATAAAATTCAAGTATCATTAATTAATTAAAGCAACGACTAAAATACATAAATTATTATGACTTCATTTTAATTGCATAAATTTTTAACAAATTTTCGATAAAATTTCTAATTTCATTTTTCCTGCATCTAAAGAGGATTTGTAAATATGGCAAAGCAGTGGAAGTGTCCCGCAAGGGAGCTTAGAATGTGACTCAATGTTTGAGGCAGGAAGAAGTCAAAACAAACATATCTATTTCATTTGTTAATCTGAGGATAAAACCAATAACATTCAGAAGGTTTTTAGATAAAACAGTGATAAAAATTACATTTATGCTAAAATGCCATATTACATATTAAAAATAATTATCCAAAATCCAAAGAAACTATACTATTACGGAGACTTGCTGTGCAGTTTAAATTCAATTTGCCACTATAGAGCTGATATGGATTTTGCCGTTAATACGAATTGGTGGTTACATAAACATGTTGACATCAACCGGTATATGGACAAGTGTTGACCAAGCGCAGTCCATGGATGTCATGTCAATGGAGATTTGTTTATACAAATTCACAATGTTCTGCTTCTCCGTAGACGATAAGTGGCCTAAAATTTCAGAGCTCCCTTTTTTTAGGGGGGGGGGAGCGTTGTCGAATTATATCTGCTAGTACTTGTAATATCATCTGAGTCCATTGTCGAATTAGTCCTGACAAGAATTGTTTCTGTATTTTAATAAAACAATAACATGAACGAAAGAAAGAACAAAATGGACACTATTTGTTTACAATTTGTACAATTATCAATAATAATATATGTCGAAGGTGCTCTGTAAAACCGGCTGCAATTTGACCAATCAGGAATCAACCGAATTGCCAACTTAAATTCAAATCAGTCCTTCTAGTTTAAAAACAGGGTAAAGTTTCAGGAAAATGCCGCCATAATCGACTTATGACACTTTGCGAGAATGCCATGCGTTCCGCTACGTTTATTTGCAGCACGCCACCTTGAAGAAGGACAATAGCCATCTTCATTTCGTTTAACCGTCAACAGCAAGTACCTGTAACAGAAATATTAGAGTCTAAGGGACTCCGCGGCGCAATTAGTGTAATATTTTCAATTTAGTGGCTATATCTGAGAATCCAAAAACAGTTAAACCTACAGACTCCAACTTTGAGCAATGTGTGCTAAGATGGTTTGAGAAATGTGATACAGAAGGTTCAGACCAAGATGGCAATTCCGAAAGCAACATTACTATAGAAAATGCTATTACAAGCGATCACGAAACAGAGAGTGAGCTTTCTGGTGATGATTCTGACACATATAAAAATTCAGGGACTTCGTAATAAACCAGGCAATCAGAGTCGCACAGAGTAACGAGAAACAAATTCCTTCGAAATAAATGGTTTTCTTGGACTTCTGCTATTGACTGCTGCCTTTAAGTCTAGTAATGAGGCAATTAAATCGATATTTTCAACAGACGGGACTGGTAGTGAAATTTTCGACTGGTGATATCAGCAAAAAGATTTGCTGTGTTATTAGCTTGGCTGAGGCTCGACACTCATGAAGAGAGAATCCTAAGAGTAAAAACTGACTCGGCTGCAGCAATATCATATATATTTGAAAAATGTAACCAAAACTCTCAATTAAGTTAGGCTTTAGGGGCCAATGAAACTGTCGATCAAATGCTGGTCGGCTTTATAGGTAGGTGCAAATTTAAAATGTATTTACCTAGCAAACCCGTAAAATATGGCCAGAAAGTCCAATGACTTGTTGATTCCCGGGCTCACTATATATACAGTGGCAAAGGTACTGACTCCCTATATGATATTACAGATGAAGAAAAACGGTTTGCTATTCCAATGCAAGCTGTTGTTCGCCTCTCCAAACCACTATTTGGAAGCAACCGAAATATCACGGGTGATAACTGGTACTCTTCAATAGAGCTCACTGATTATCTTTTGCAAGATAAGCTCACTTACGTTGAATCTATGGAGAAAAACAAACGAGAAATACCTAAAGAATTTCTACCCTCCAAACTAAGACAGGTGAGATCTACATTATATGGATTTACAAGTAATGAAACGTTAATTTCCAGAGTACCAAAGAAAAATGAAGCTGTTATCCTTATTTCTTCGATGCATCACTGCAAACAAGATGTTGGCGATTTGCGTGAAATTAATGCATATTATAATAGCACAAAATTCAGAGTGGATGCTGTAGACGAGAAAACCGTTAAATATTCCTGTAGTAGAAAGACGCAACGCTGGCCAATGGCTCTGGTAACAGAAATGTGGATAGGTCTTCAGTGAATGCTTATATCATTCATCAATCTTGTTCCAACGCAGATCAGCTGGAGAGACTAGATTTTTTAAAGTTACTCGCCAAACAACTATATGAACCACTTCTTCATGGCATGTATATAATATACATTTCTTGTAATATTTTATATTTTCCATCTTAATTTTATATTTTATTTTGTGCATGTTTAATTTTATATTTTATTCATATTATATATTACTTTATTTCATGGTTGCTTTATACATGTTTCGGTTTAATTTTGGTACAGTTTGTTTGTTTATTTGCTTATACTATTTTATTGATATAACTAATTGTACATTTCTATTTATGTTTAGTGCTTACATCCTGCATATTTGTATGCTTGTATGTTTTAGCTTACAGATTTGTTTTTCGTTTTTTTTTCTTTTTGTCTAGTTACTTTTTGATCAACTGGCTTATTAAGTATGTACTTCGTTGTTTTTATTGTTTATTGTTAACATTATCTATGATAAATAAAGCATAATAATAATAACCAACAGATATGTTCAGAGTGGACACTTTTACCAATTCAAGGACCCTACCTAATTTATTTTTATTAGATTTAGATATTTGTAAAAGTATCCCTATACTTTTCCATTGTGTGTATTTAATCAATTTCATGTGATGCTATTATTATATTCATCAACTTCATATTCAATGTTTCTTTAATACTTCTTCAATATTTCCCCTCTCATGTCATGCTGTTTTCCTAACTTGTTTCTACTTTATTACGGGCGTTCCTTTTTTTTCTCGCTTATTCATATCTGAAATAACAATTCGCTCGTTGTCCTATTTCTGTTACTTCTTATCTAGAACTAGTTTTCCTTGTATCGCGCATGGGACTGTGTCTGTCTAACCATCTTTCAATAAAACTGATAAAACAGTACTATTTTCTCAAACTTATATTACGAAAAATATACTAACGAAACGAAATAGCTATTGGAATTTCATATTGTTTTTCAATTAATAGCTGTATGAGACTGTTATCTAGTAATTTGAGAAAGGCGGCAAGTTTAGTCAAAGATTACTAAATATTTTAAGCTATCATTTGTTGATTGGAATGAAATCTGTATATGTGAGAAAAAATACCGAAATTTTTTCCAATTAATTATATTTTATTTGTACGATTAGATATGAGCAGTAGTTATATTATCTACAGGGCTTATACGGAACGAAAAGAGTAAAAACTGGAAATCAATTATTGCTTTATTTTCATAACCTATCATTATTTTCGCATTTTCACATCTTAAAGAAATGTGAGGGAAATTACAGATACTCTTCAATTGAGGTTCTTTGCAAATGTAATAAAGTTCGAAGTTTGTAGTAATAGATGAGTTGCGATTTGAGTAATTGTAATACTCCAGTTGCAATAACCTGTATATCCCAAAGTAGGTATTCTTGAAAAGTTCAAGTCATCAAAACTATTACTAATCAGGATCCTTGAACTAACCATAACCTGAGGAAGCTTTGGTACATCCGTTGTGTTAATATATCAATATTGTTAATAATTATATTCCATTTTCTATTATCATGCTTCAAATATCACAATTCAAGTTGTTACAAAACGTACTGAAAACGTCAGGGAACATCCCTGTATACGATTTCTACGGTCTCCTTAATACGTATGTAAATACATCTTCACTTTTAAATCACTATAAATATTCATTACCGATAAACTTTATAAAGGGTTGATAACGACTCTTAATTAGTCTCCAATAAAATGAATTTAGATTATCGAATCGGTTTAAAAGAGAGTCAGTTCGGTACAAATTCTACGGCTATCTCGGAACAACGGATTGGTTTTAACGAGCCATGATATAATATATATCTGAAATGGTTAAGTGCTGCCGACGAAGTTGATACAATGAACCATATAAGTAGCGATCAATATTTATGATTGTCAGCATGAAGTGTAAACAGTTTTTGCTATAAGCGTTCTTGAAGTACGATAGTGAGGGAATCAACAATGGAAACAAAAACCAGACAAACTTGTCGAATTCTAATTTCGCTTTTGATTGCTAATTCCTCTATTATTTTTCATATGCAATACAGATACAAATTGCAAGTGTGTGAGTTACGGTTAGTACCCAGATAGCACTAGATATACAATGGACGTACTAAAAGTATTCGTTTTAGGATATTGTATTATTCTATAGACCCACTTTAAATATTTATATCCTTGCTCGAATATTCTATGGACCATGAAATGGGAATTTTCTTAAATATTCTATGAATATTCTATAAATATTTCCAAGGAATATTCAAGAATATTCTGAGGAAACCTGTTGAATGTATATAGCAAGATAATCCAGAATATTCATAGAACATTCCAATAGGCATATTCTACAAATATCCAAGTAATATTAGGAATATTATAACGATATCTGTGGAACATATATAGCAAAATTTCAAATATTTGTAGAATATCCCAATATGGATGATACCTGTAGAGCGGGGGACACTGAATCATAAGTAGTACTTCTCCCTTTTCATATTTAGTTTCAAAGATAATTGATTGAAATTTGGAAGATCCTGTATACTTAATAAACGACAATATTGTACATATCAATTCTTTTCCAACTTGTAGTTCCACCGGGAGTGATACCAACTTTCGTTCAATATCGCCAATTATTTTATCCATGAGCTCCATTAGTGTGAGAGAGAATAGAATTACCGGCCAAGGAAAGCTTCTCTCTCGCACTTATCGAGATTATGGGAAAATTAATTGGCGATATCTTTCCGTAGTCTTTGGAGATACCACCATCAAACCTGGTATCCTTGGATTCCTTAGAATCATCACTAACCGACCATGTAATAATATACAGAGTGTTTGTTCCATTTGAAAATCGGAAGTTGGTATCACTCCCTGTGGAAGCGGAAAATAATAATTGATATGTACATAAGTGTCTTTCAGTAAGCAAACGGGATGTCCCAAATTTAAATAAATATTCTCTGAAACTAAAGGAGAAAAGGGGGAGTACCATGATCCAGTGTTCCCTGGTATATATCTTACGAATATCTAAGGAATCTTACAAAATTTCGCACTGTATATATAGGAAAAAATATTTTTAATTGAAAAAATTAAAGCACGGGAAACATTTAGTTCAACTTAATTTATTCAAACATAAATATAAGATGTACCTCATAATATAACTGAAAGTAACATAATTTTCAAATCCGAGATTACAAAATTCACTGACTTCCTCCATACTCAACTTTTTGAAACCGATTTCAGCCGTTCTTTACTTTTGGCTAGGAAAATTCCTGTTTTCAATTCAACTTCTTTGTTTGTTATGTTCTTGTCCAACTTTTGGACGGCATCTGAAACAATAAAATAATTATATTTTTTGTTAATATGCAATTTCAATTCTACTGTGATTTTTGTGTATGTATGTATAACAATCAAAATATTATATCAAAAACTGGAGCTTAAAAGATGAAGTTAAACATCAAACTTGTAATTTAAAAAATAAGTCTTGTAGGAGACAAGTAAAAATCAAAATATTCCAAACAAAATAGTGATTAGAAGTTATTTGTTTCTTATACATGATATAATAAATTAATTCAACATTCCAAAAAAAAATAACATGATTATACCTACTACTGGTTCAAAGAACTTTGTTTTCCAAAGCATTTTTCCCTTTTTATCCATGCATACTGTAGCCCTCCATTAAATACTCTGTCAGGATTTTTTGCAAGAATCTTTTAATATATTGTTGCAAATAAAAACCTTCCAATCTTGCCAGAGGTACAACCTAAAATTGTATTAATTTGGAAGTTAATCTCATAAGTTTTAATAATTGTACAATTAAAGTTTATAAGCAAAGTTATAACGAACGAACAAAAATATAAGACCACTTTCATATGTGTGAAGAGTATACATATGCCTGAAACTAGACAATTGACCAGCATTAACTCTTATTTACAAATGTCAGAAATAATTTAACTTTGAATGATCAGATTACCAGTTTTGTAGAGCTTTCTAGTCAATCCCAATTAATAAAAGGAATAGAGGTAACTATAGGCAATTTGAGTAAGGAACTCGTAGCATACATCTCGGTAACATAATTATGTGAAACTACCTGAGAAAATAAAGTTTATGAAATCAACAATTATTTTGATATTTTCATACACTAAAATATAAAAAGTAATACATAGATACTCCAATATTTAGACGCAGTTTCATTTTGTTTTCAATATAATATTGAATGCTCAACTTACAAATAATTCATAGGATTCATTGTTCAGCAAAGCTGACTGAACTTCTTCAAACTTTGCCTCATTATTTATAGGAGTTTTTAGCAGCTAATCAATAAATTTCTAAAAAATGCAATGATAAATCAACGGAAATTGAAAAAATATAATAAAACGTACCTGTTTTGATGCGTGAGGTCGTATGTATTAGTTCCACCCGTAGTATTGAATACAACGTGGAAACATATTTGAACAATGAAATTGACTGTCTCGACCCTTACTTCGTGGAATATGCTCATATTAGTGTTTTTAAATGAAACTCAAGGTCTCTAGTTAATTCCACAATATAATTAACTAGAGACCTTGAGTTTCATTTAAAAACGCTAATATTTGAACAAGTTCACAGTGGAAAAAAATTGACTAATTAATTAACGATCAACAATAATTGATTATACTACTACTACTTCACCAATAACAATAACCTGTGTGATGTCTCTGATAACCTATATAAGATGGTCGAACCGCTATTTTCACTGGTCGTTACCGTCAACTGTCAACTGCAACTACTGACGCTTTCCCATGGAACAGAAAAAGCGTTTGAACAAAAATCAAATAATCATAGAATATTCTTAGAACTATTTGAATCGAATATTCTAATAAGAATAATCTGAGGATATTCCAACTGGACTCACATTGAATATTCGATTTAGGTGTACCCACAGATATTCTAGATATCCCCAGAATAACTCTATAATATTTGGATATATATCTTCCAAATCGAAGACTGTCAGAACATCCCATGGATATCTGGTGCTATCTGGGTATTGGCTAAACATTCGTATTAAGAAATCAAGTTCCAATGTAGATACATGAGATTACTTTAGATTTAGAAGGAAATGCTCAACGAACAACTTATTCGTTGATTTCACAATAGTACACATAAATAGGCTCAGATAAAAAAGGCGAACAGAATTGACGAAACTCCTAGGCTTCCTTTGGGTACATATAGGGTATAAAAAGCTGGGCACAGTTCAAACACAAAATTGATGGTTCATATAATTCCTCTGTCCCAGCTCCACGTTTTCTTACTCCTTAATTTTCGTTGCTCATGGGACAGCTGTGATCTTATATTATTAATTTTGCTACTTATGCCCTCTACAGTTATTATCTCTGAACGAGCATTTTGCATCTTGCAAAGAGCATCAGCTCCTGCAAAGAGCATCAGCTCTTGCATAGAGCATCAGATATTGCATGTTTATTAGCATAAAAACAATTTTATTAGTCAAACAATCGAAAATAATATTTTTGTTGTAGAAAGGTACTTGAAACTTACGTTTTTTTCCTTTTCTTTTCCCAACTATTAGAATAATGAATAATGGCACGTATCTACTACCCATTATGCAAATAAATATTACGGTTATGTTAATTCAACATCACATTGTGATAATGTTCTTCCTTTCTTTCCTCTTGTTTTCATCACATGTATATATATATATATATATATATATATATATACATGCCTAGCTTGTGGCTGTTAACTTTTGTGACGTTTCAACTTAACTTCTCAACGATGTTAATGCGCTGCTTTTTTACATTACTGTGATGTTACTAGAACTTCCTCAAAAGAAAGTCTTTATAACGAACTGAAAACAACATTTCTGTTACATTCTGAAATGCCTTTTAACTTCTCGTCAATGTTAATGCAATGTCTAAAAAATAACATCTTATCAATGATCTGAATGCGACATATCAAAAACAATACAGTGTATTCTCTTAGATGTTGTATGGACATTACTTAAACCTCTAAGTAACATACCTCAAACATTCTAGATGACATCCTATAGATGTTTCTGTGCCTAATCAGCAAATACAGGGTGAACAACTAAGAACGCCGGCTGTCGGCCATATTTCAAAACATAATCACTTTAAAAAAATACCTTCAAGAAAATGACCCTGAAAAAACACTGGAAAATATTTTGGAGTTCCGGAAATATCTGCTATGGGGTGGAATGAACACTTAAAACCATAATACTGTGATTATCTTCAAAAAAGACATACTAAAGGTATCCTAGAAATACAATATTTGATATATTAACGAGATTATGAAAAAATGTAGTTAGGGACTCTTTGTCCTTATTTTTCAAATAAGGGGTGGGGGAAGGTTCAACCTAAAACACAAATGTAACACTTTTTTGTTTTTTGATCGATATCAATGTTTTTGGCGTCATTTAAGAGTTTTTCCTCTTTAATAAGATATATGCTTAAAAAAATAACAAAAGTGAACAATTTTGTCAACGCTATGTGAAAAAGTCGACAATTTTCCCATTTTCTCGGAAATTTCGAATGTAATGAGACATTTTTTAAGTTTTGATGAAAAGGGATTTTCGTTATCAGACATAAAAATTAAAAAAAATGCTTCAATTTACATTTGAAATTTCCGAGTGTATACAAAATTATCTAATTTTGTTATCCATTTTATTAAACAGAAAAACTCTTTCAAATGCAGCTATTATCATTAATATCGGTTAAAAAAACGAAAAAGTTGTACATTTGTTCATAAGTTTGAACCTTCTCCACCCATTATTTGAAGAATAATGGCAAAAAATCTCCTCAATTAAATTTTTTCATAATCTCTTCAAGATTTCAAAAATTGTATTTTTAGGACACCTCTAGTACTTTTTTTTGGAGTAATATGTTTTCGCGTGATCATTCCACCACTAGCGGATATTTTAGAGGCTGCAAAATATTTTCCAGCAATTTTTCAGTATCACTTACCTAAAGGTAATTTTTTTGAAAGTTCTACCATTGTGGTGGTTACTTAGTAAGTGTCCCTCGTATACTGGATGTTTACCATAAAGGCATATTATCTTTGAGGCAAACACTTACCTAGCAACCTGTATTCGGGAATAGAATAAACAACATCACTTCTATAAAAATGACTGGGATCGTTTAATACATTTAAAAATACACAGATATAATATCAATCGACTTATTCAAATTATCAATTACAATTGATTATCATAGTTTATTATACTTTCGTTTTATAGGAAATGTACGCACGCTATACGCCGAGCCTGACCTCCGTCTATTGATTGTACGTGTATGTTTATATTGCAATTAGAACGTACTTACACATATAACTATCATTGGCCTTCCTAGATCAATGCTCGCTAAATACTATAATTAATAATAACCCAAATTTAAATCTTATTCCCAAGCTAATGTCCTTTTGCCGTTACTGTCCTTTAGGGATCACTACATCATCGCCTCTTGGAAGAGAAAAAATATCATTTTAATTTTTCGATATCACTTATACCTATAACAGTTTTTATTGAATGTTTTTTGTTTTGTCTTTGTTTACTAAACACTACTTGTTCGTTTATAAACACACTTTTCTTGTTTACAAATGTTTCCGGTCGTTGTATCTAAACATACGATTCTTATGAACTATTTGTTGTTTACTGTCTGGAGATGTAATCTCGCAATTCACCCCCTTTATTCCCGTTATTTTAAACGGACCTAAATAATGTGGATCAAATTTATTTCTCCCTTCATTTTTTAAACTAACTAATTCCACTATTCTAAAATTTACAGGTGAAGAATCCTTTTCGCTATTATTAACTCTACTTAATTTATTATTGATTAAAAACTGCCTGGCCCTTCCATTAGTGTATTGCAACTTGTATTTTAATTCTTTATCGTATCTTTCAAAATTGTAACAAGGTTCAATTTTTACGTTTAAAAATTCTGGCAAATTGGGTTTTCTCCCGTATAATAACTCAAAAGGAGTGTATCCGTGATACGTGCTTGGTGTTGTATTATAACAATATGCAAACGTTTTTACAAACTCACACCAGTTATCCCTAGAATTTTCGATAAAGTTTCTTATATATTCATTAAATGTTCTATGTAATCTTTCACAACTGCCTATTGCTTCGTGATGGTATGCTTTTGAAAAATTATGTTTTATATTTAAAAGTTCCGCTAAATTCTTCATTATTTCGTTCTTATATTCAGTCTTTTGATCTGTTCTTATCTCCTTCATCAGTTCGTAATTCGGTATAAAATTGTCGAATATTGCTTTTGCTATTGTGTGTGCTTCTTTATTCTGAACCGGTATCATTACTGCGTATTTAGTTAATTCGCATAATATTATAATACAATAACGATTCCCGTTGTTACTTTCTACAAACGGACCTATTGTGTCTATGTAAATAATATCAAACGGTTTTATAGATGTATCTGTGATAACAAATTTTTCTTTGTGATTAGGCTTCGCTTTATTCACTTGACATTTATGACAATTCTTTACATACTTCCTTACGTCTTTCTCCATGTTTTTCCACTTGAAGTTTGCTCTTAGTTTCTTTATTTATCTATTATTTCCTACATGTCCTCCAAACATTGGATCGTCGTGGTATCTTTCTAATATCTTTCGGATCTCTTCTTTTTGCTGTACCGTTTTTGGTACTTCGCATATACATACTTGAATACTTTTTAACCTTTGATTTCCTACTCCTATAAATTCTTCTACTGTGCACTTTTTGAATATATCATCATTTGTATATAAGTTCATTCTTTTTACTTCATTTCTTACCGATAGCTCTTCAAGCTTTTCCAACGTTCGTCCTAGGTCGAAGTTGTGTAATCCGGTATTTAAGGCTTCACTAAATTTCAATTTATTTTTGATCCGAATGCTCATCCTTAGTGAGATACGGTTATTTTCAAAGTGTAAAATTGATAATTTATGTGCCTCAAGATTATTTAAAACTTTTACTACTGCAGGTTTTTGTATTCTTACTTCCTTATTTTCTACTTTATTCCTTTGATCCTTTCCTGTTTGTACGTTTTCTTTTTGCGTTTGTGCTTTTGTGATTGCCAAGACATGTGAATTATTTATGTATAAATCCTTAAGTTCTTCTATGGATATTCTCGATATGCTATCCGCGTAGTTCGCTTTACCTTTAACATACTGTATTTCAAAATCATATTCTTCCAAATCGAGTCTTATTCTCGTGAGTTTCGACGTCGGGTCTTTCATTGCAAATAAATGCGTTAGTGGCTTATGATCTGTTTTTACTATGAAATGTGGTGAACCATATAAATAACACTTAAAATGATTTATTCCCGAATGAATTGCTAATAACTCTTTTATGATGATGGGCTTGTTAAGCTCGCTTTTCTTGAAGCTCCGTGATGCGAATGCGATGGTAAGGTCAATCCCTTCGTAATTTTGACTTAAAATTGCTGAACATGCGCTATTCGAAGCGTCTGTAGTTAATATGAATTGTCTATTAAAGTCTGGATATTTTAAAATTGGTGGATTGATTAATACATTTTTTAAGACCTGAAATGAGTTTTCGCATTCTTGTGACCACTCGAATTTTACGTTTTTCCTAGCTAACCTATTCAAAGGAATACATATTTCGGCAAAATTCTGAATGAACCTTCGATAGTAATTGCAAAATGCAACAAATCTTTTGACTTCGTTGGCCTTTTTTGGCACTGGGTAATGCTGAATGACTGAGTATTTTGCTTTATCTGGTGTAAAACCATCCTTTGACAAATTGTGACCTAAATATGTGACTTCTTGCCTGAAGAATTGGCATTTTTGTGGGTTTAATTTTAAATTGAATTTACGACATGCGTCAAACACTTTCCTAAGATTGGCTAAGTGATGATTCTCTGAAATTCCTATCACAGTTGTATCGTCCATATAAAGAAATGCTTTTTCCGTCGTGAGGCCTGAGAATGCTATTGACATCATTCGTGAAAAACTATTAGGGCTCATGTTTAACCCAAAAGGTAGTCTTGTGAATTGAAATGAGCCTTCTTCAGTACTGAACGAAGTGTATCTCCTAGAAGATTGTTCTAAAGGTATTTGATGAAAACCTGACATAAGATCTAAAACTGAAAACCATTTTGGTCTTCCTAATTGATCTAAAATAGCATCTATACGAGGTAAAGGAAATTTATCTGTGACTATTTTCTTATTTAGCTGCCTAAAATCTATACAAAGTCTCCACGCCTTATCTTGATTCGTCGACTTCTTTGGTACTAATAATACTGGACTATTATAATCTGATACTGAGGGTTCAATTATTCCCTGTGTTATAAGTTTTTCTACTTGACTATTTAATTCTGTTGATTGTGAATGTGGTGTGCGATAGTTTTTTATGTATATCGGTGTATCATCTTTTACTGATATCCTTTGTTCGAAAAAGTTATTGTGCGTTAGTATATCATTCTTCAAAGCGAATATATCTTCGTAATTTTCGCACAGTTTCGTTAAATCGTTTCTTACATATTCCGGTACTTCTAAGTTTAATGCTTTCCTTAATTCTTTCATTCTGTTACTACTATCAGTTTTAATTGTATATATATCGAATAAATCTAAATCTAAAGTTTCAATACTCCTAGTTTTTACTGAAATACTTTCATAATTTGTATTTAAAATTCGAACGTACGGGTTTTCCCCCGATATTATGGATCTGGCTATAAATACTCCTGGTGCTATTTCCTGTTGCTCTACTACGGTATCCTTTCTCAAATTCTTGGAGTTCTCTATTAGCATGTATACCTCACATCTAGGTGGTATTGCTGAAGTATCGTATTCTGGATTACTAAAAATTTGTATGGTTTCTGAATTGTTAGACTTGCAATTTATTTGTAATTCTGATTGTGAATAATCTAATACACAATTATTTTCTGTCATGAAGTCTCTTGCTATCAGTCCATTTGTTGGTATTGGAAAATTTTCTTCCACTACGTGAAAACAGTGACTTGAAGTTATGTTATTGATATAGAGGTTTATGCATATTTGACCCAAAGTTTTTGCTGAGCATTCAGTTATCCCCTTAATGTTTATTTTATTACTAGTTTCAATCAAATGATGTGTAAAATTTATAGAGATTTTTATTGGAGAAATGTCTGCTCCTGTATCTAATATAAAATTGTAGATATTATCGGATATGCTGAATTTCTATAAAGTTAGAAAGTAATAAATCTAAATATGCTGAATACGTTCCTGAAATCTTACTTTCGTTGTTTGGTTTATATTCAAAACCCCAATTGTTTCTGATTCTCTCTTGCTTCTTCATTTTCTATTTCACATATTCTTACGTTATTTTTAGCTTGATTATTGTGATTTCCATTATTATTGAATTTCCTATATTTATTAAAATTTTCGTATCTGCCGTAGTTCTTTCCTTGATTATACTGTCGAAATGTCCTTCCTGAATGATTACTGTTATAAAATCCTTTGTTGTTTCCTCTTTGGTGATTATTCCTAAAGTCAAAGTTTGACATCCTGAAGAAATTCCTGTTATCCTTCATGTGTAAGACTTGTTGTTGTCCTACTATACCTTCTACTGAAACCAATTTTGATAGTACCTCTTGTGTAGTTTCAAAACTTCCCCCTGCAATTATTGTTTTGGTTGCATTCGTTGCGGCATCCATAGTTAAAGCCTTAATCGTTGCTTCCTTCGTATATTTTTCGGCTAGTCGTTCGGGCATCCCTTCCGATATGTATGCTGCCTGTAATCTTTCCGCCAGTTTCTCTATTTCTGTTGCATACTGTATTACATATATTCCATTTTGTCTTACTTTACCAAGCTTTGCTAAGAGAAGGCTTGGATTGTCTCCTCTTATCCCCGATTTTAGTTTATTCTTGATCTCTGCAATGGAGTTTTCCGTCGTGATTAAGCTTCTAGGTTTTCCTGTTAGTCTCGTTTTTATCAGTAGAATAGCATTCTCCTCATTACCAGTCGCGATTATTTGTAGTAAATCTAATGAGTCTAAGAATGACTGTAATTTGCTTGCTTTGCCGTTAAATTCATTCGGTAAAACTTTACTTTACTTTACTTATTAAAAAAATCGTTCATACTTGTCGCCATTTTCAACTGTTTGCTTATTGCTTGTAATACAACAGTGTTAATTTCCTCAAATATAGAGGTAGGTATGTCGATAATACAATTTAACGCTTGAAATGCCCTATCATCTTTATCCCTAATCCTACTTGAATAATTTTTACAAGTCTCCTGTTGTACTAAACTTAAATTTTTCCAATTTTTGGCAATTAACTTAGCGAAATTATTATAATGACCTACTATGCTATTAATTACTTCGATATGTATATCAGGATTTTTAGGAGTTTCTTTCTTCAAAACCCTTTTTCCCTGTTTATTATTTTCTTCCACAATTAATCGTAACTTATCTTCAAAACCTTCCCACGTTTTTGACATTTGAAAAAAAGTTCGTTCATAAGAATAGAATGCATAAGTACTTGCAGTTATTTTTACACAGTGAGAGTTCCTGTTGTCTGCTTTACTGCAATGCTTCTGTTGATATCCCTTTTCAACGCTCTACGGTGCGTTTTCCATAATGACCAGACAAATTTTGAGATGAAATCTATAGTTATAATGTATAATAATACCATTATGTGCATCGCAACATTGTCTTGCTGTACCATTAAAGTGTTGTTGACAATTCCCGTTTCTTTTGCCTCTTGTTTGGTTGATGAACCTCCCATCGTTTCTTTTCTCCAAGGTCCCAAATTTAAATAGAAAACCATATAGTTCTAGTCTTTTATCATCAATTGTACAATCATTTCTCGTTCGCAGAATGAAATTTTACCATTTACTTGCAGGATAATTAACCATAACTATTTGTTACCATTATACCATTAATTTTTACATTACCATATCCATTTTACCATTTACTTCGTAGGATAATTTGCCATAACCATTTGTTACCATTATACCATTAATTTTTACATTACCATTTCCATTTTACCATTTACTTCGCAGGATCGCCATGTGGTGGTTACTTGGTAAGTGTCCCTCGTATACTGGACGTTTACCATAAAGGCATATTATCTTTGAGGCAAACACTTACCTAGCAATCTGTATTCGGGAATAGAATAAACAACATCACTCCTATAAAAATCACTGGGATCGTTTAATACATTTAAAAATACACAGATATAATATCAATCGACTTATTCAAATTATCAATAACAATTGATTATCCTAGTTCATTATACTTCCGTTTTATAGGAAATGTACGCACGCTATACGCCGAGCCTGACCTCCGTCTATTAATTGTACGTGTATGTTTATATTGCAATTAGAACGTGCTTACACATATTACTATCATTGGCCTTCCTAGATCAATGCTCGCTAAATACTATAATTAATATTAACCTAAATTTAAATCTTATTCCTAAGCTAATGTCCTTTTGCCGTTACTGTCCTTTAGGGATCACTACATCATGATTCTCTTCTAAGATGTGGCCTACAGTCGTTCTTAATTGTTCACCCTGTACATTTACAATAAAATAGTAAAAAAAGCAATAAAGGATTTAAAACGTTTACTCACTTTTAATGAACAGTACAGTAAATTTGTAAAAACAGGTACAAAATTAGAAAAAAAAATATCTTGTCCAGGAATCCAACCTAAAAAAAATAAAATTGTGTAAGCATATTACGTAACAAGTGTGGAAAGTGGAAACCATTGAACGCATTCAGTGAAAGCAAGGAATAAAAAAGGGTATATTGATCTGTAGTTGCATTATGTAACACACTTCGAAACTGAATTAATGAAGTTTAACGGATACACATACATTACAGCTAGTTTACAGAAAATTTATTAGAATAGTTTTTTAATGATAATAAAGCTAATAAAAATTTTACACCATGAGGATTTTTTGAGACATTACGTTAAATCAACAGAAATCCAATATAATTAAAGAAAATTCTATCGTTTACTTACGATTACTTTTTCTGACCATTCCATAACGTACACTTTGAAATCCTTATCTGTGAAACATTTAATGGTGTTCTGAACAGCAGCTAATAAAACAATTACTTTAAATCAAATTGTGCCCATAGAGACCTTTGATCGATCATCATAAACTACATCAAATTTGATTATCAGCCAATTGACTGGGACCCATTTTCCATAAGATACATGCGGGGCTCTTCAAAGGAATAACAACATATTTTATTTCGAGAAGTGACTTTACATGATTTATCTTCTATTACATGCCTCACACCGTTACGCAGGTAAATTCAGGTGTGCCATGGAAATTCATACTTCTTTTCTGTTATTTTCATCCTGGAACATATTGTATATTAACATCGTGGAATTGTAATTTAATGAAAACTAAGCATTATTAATACACTTATACTACTTATGAAAAAGAGAAATGAACACATTATCAAGTTAAATGAGTTTATAATTAATTGTATTCAATTGAGTATCCAAAACCTGTGTTTCTACAATAATAAATAATTAAATTCTGTTTGTTGACTGGAGCATTCAGTGCCATAAGATAAATATTCTTCAACTAGAATAATATAGGTACCATTGTAAGGGACTTCTACAGCTTTTTTATTGTATTCAGTGTATTTTCAAATGGAAATGAGTTTTTTAACATAAATTTCTGTTTTAAAGTCTCAAACAGTCTCTAATTGTTCACAAGAATTGTTAGTATTAATGTTAAAATTTTCTAAACCTGCAATACTATATTGATGGCTTTGACTGCTACTACAAAAACTAGAACTAGAGATACTCGATTCAATATTTTTTTTACTGTTTACTACAATGTTTGTATCAGACTATCTGAAATAGTTATTCCCCTTTCTTTACATAATTACCAACTATATATTCTTTATTTTATCTATGTAAGTAGCTTCTGAAACATCTTGAACATTGAAAATATTTTCTTCTAGATTCAAATCTCTGCCAACATATGAGCACGTTTTATTATTAATAATATCTACCCCATTGCAATATTATTTTTTTTGTGGGGTATAATGCATATCTAGGATTTAAAATATTGTGAATCGTTTTCAAAATATACTTACTAACTAAAATATTTTAAAAGTTGAAAAAACCCTTATTTTGTAAACTCTATCATATAATGTTAGTGTACAATTCCGCCACCTGGGATTTCAATGTACTATAGCCGATTAAAGTCTAGAATGAGTACTAAGTTTTAATAATTATGATTTTGGAATAGGTACTTACCGATAACAGCTGTTGTTCGTCCATTATAACAAGAATTATAACTAAGCATAGAGAAACTGAAGCCAAGCAGGAACTAACGAAAACAAAGACCACTTCATTCAGGTACTTACAAAAAATGTGCTTCCTGCAAATAAAATATAACACAAAACTGAAAACCATCCGCCATTTCATGCTTGTCATTTGTTTCCACAGATAATGTTCGTTCGTCAGTTCCTCTTCTGTTTTCTTCTTTCTTTATGTTACTGTGATGTTTAATATGAGATATTACTTAGAGTTGGATGAACTAACACGTAATCACACGAACTTACTAAAAATTATTTCAAAAGATGTGAAAGTATCTGCAACATGTGATCATCTTAGAATCATGTTAATTTGTAATATTACAGTAACGTTCTGTATGTGATATTAGTGAGAAGTATACAAATTAACATCGTATGAATGTTTCCTATAGGAAGTTGCTTAAAAGAAGTTCATAGGATGTGTTAGTAACTGCGAATTCAAGTATTATTGTGTACATCAAAATTATGTTTTATTTATATGACATGGATGTTAATAGAATTGGTAATAGAATTAAGACATCTAGGAGATATCTTATCAACGTTTTAAATAAACATCACGAAAAGTCTCTAAAAAGAACATCACAAAAAGACTTGTTATGTTTCTTGTTTAGTGGATAACGATAACAATGTAACTTCGTCACAATGTCAAGAAAAAATAAGTGGAAGTGAACAAAAACTAATCAAACTAGACCAAACTTTTCAGTTATCTTCTTCGCCACAGACATCCACAAACTGACCAATTTTTTTTAATATCTTCTCATTTTTCTCATTCTATAAGAATGTAGTCAACAACAAATAATGCGCTATGTGCATAATTAGTCGCAAAAATCAGATAAAAAATCGAACCGCAATAGATACGGTTCAGTTTTGCAAAACTCGAATGATTTGTCAAATGCAAAATCAGATGGACCAAATCAAATTGAAAATGGAACAGTGAAAACAAATACAAAGTGACGGTTTATCCGATTTGTTAAAATCAAATTAAAAATTCTATGGTCCAAGGGCAACTTACGATTAGAGTACCTAGGTGACTTTCTTATTATGCCATGTGTATATGTCATCTAATTTAATTCATACCTTTTGATTCACAATTTCTTTCTGTTACTCAATTTTCTGTTTTACGCCACAATTTTCCTTTCGTTCTCTACTTCTTTTGCCTCTTTCGAGGTCCATCTATAGAAACAACAAAAGTAGGTACCCGAGGATATTGCTGAAATGTTTTGGAAACCGCGAGGGCAATCTCATTTCGTCAAGCAGTATCAGATAACTCTGGGCTCCCCTTTGCCATTCTGATATTGGCTATGGAACTGTTATGGTGAAAATGTTTCGCGAACATACCGAATACTCACTGCAAATGTTTCTCTAGGCTGTTTTGTAGTGAGCCAGTTGGTTTTAAGACGAGCAACGAGCGCCAACCATCCTCGCTTTTTGTGTTTCTAAAATCGTATGCGTTCAAGTGTTTTCGCACCGAAAATATTCAGGAATATGGCATCCGCCAAATACCTATTTCTATGCTATATCAAAGATAGGGGAGAGTGCCCTACAGAGGTCATGCTCCTACACTGGACACTTTTAAATTACTGCCAATCTATATCCTGGTGCGTGCTGCCACCAACTTTGTTAGGTGCGCATTAGCATCAGCCACTTTGCACTGTGTCGATGCGTCTATCAGTCGCGTGCAGTTCGAGCAGTGAGAAGGTGTATGTTTTGCGACGCAAAAAGTTACGTTTTCATTAAAATTGTGAGTAAAATTGTACATTATCATTTATATTTTATTCCAAGTAACATCCATAGCATTAATTGTGTATCTAGTGGCCACATATTTGTCCTACTTTCATCTGCTGAAAATCGTATAGAATATCATAGATACCCTTTTTTAAAAAAAAGTGACAATTCCTACAGTGGCCATGGTAGATGTAGCCAACAGTGGCCACTGCTTTTTTGGAGTCATTGAGGGGTGGCCACTGTGGGAATGAATTCGGTTTTAATGCTTTAATTTTTTTTATAGCTTCTGAAATGTGAGAAACTGACAATTACTCCGGAGCATGTAATGCGGGAAGTAGTGCAAAAAGTACTAGAGGGCGGCTGGTCTACACAAAGAGCGGCAAAATACTTTATTATTCCCTGTAAGACATTGAGAAAATGTGTCAATAAATGCAGGGGACAAATGGAGAGCATAGACTTTATTGAGGTCAAGCATCCCAGATTGACTCCAAATTATGCCTGTCATCAGATCTTTACTTCTGCAGAAGAAAAATAATTGAGGTCGTACATTAAACATTTGGCGAATCTCCATCATGGCTTCACGCCAACTCAAGTGAAAAGTTTTGCATATGAGCTGGCTACTTGCTACAAGAAAAAGGTACCCGAATGCTGGGAGGCAAACAAATCCGCTGGTTTCAAATGGTTCAACGGGTTTATGAAGAGGAACCCTAGTTTATCATTGAGGGTCTCTGAAGCAACGTCACTAGCTCGAGTCATGGGATTCAATAAGCCTGTAGTTGACTAATTTTTCAAAGATTTGAGTGATATTTATTTATTTCGTGAACTTGGCCCTGATCAGATCCACAATGTAGAGAAACGGTGTTATCTATCTATGACCATATGCAAGAGACAAGCTTTTTATTATTATATATACTCTCGTCCCCCCGGTCCTGAGGTTAAAAAAGGAATATAATGGTGGGTTCGGGGTGCTTTCTGAAATCAAACAGTGCAGGCTCTTTCTCAAATATATCTCTTTATTACGATGTGCTATAAAACAAATGATGGCGATACAATTAAATGCCTTAAAAAATAATCATAATAGATTACCAATGTTCGAGTAGAAGACTTGACCGGTTTTCTATAAGCTAATTCTGGTTAAACTATATAACGTGTATTTGTTGAAGGAGGACAGAACTGTATTCTACACTCAGTAGATTCGATTGACCATGCCAGAGTGAGTAGCTCAGAAATGGAATCTATTGAATGTGTAGAAATTTGTTTCTGTATATAGGGAAGCAGGTTACGCTTAATTATTTGTAGACGAAAGGATTCCGAAGGCAATGAAGATAATTTACGAAACAAATTTTCCATAACTGATAAATAATTTATCACCCTCTCTTGGGAACGATGCCGTATTTCCTTCCATAAGAAATGTTCATAATCATGAGGTTGAAAATCAAGCCTCAATTCATCCCAGGTGGAGAAGTAATTCATACGAAACCACAACAAGGCATCACCTGTGAAAAGTTCGGCAGCAGAACGAAGTAACCTATCTTTTGATACCCCGCAGGACATTCGCAGTTCTTCAATCCTCTCCAAAAATCCCGTTACACTAGAAACTCCATTGAACTGTACACGCCAACGCGTTATATCACAGAATTGTTCATTACCACTGGTAACATTTGCATGATTATTGACTGATGTATCGTATGCTGGATACTGACCTATTGTACTTAAATTTGGAATAGCCGGATGATATTGCACAGAATTGGGGTAACCTTGTCTTTCTCAATTAGTTGTGGAAGATATTTGAGCAGGAAAAGAGACTCTATTATTATTATCAACCATCGGAGGTTGAGTAGCATTATCTGCGTGAACCGTTTTTGGATTCAAAGATCTGACAGCCGGAGTTATTTGATTTGGATATTAGTTTTCAAAGATCTCTCTCAAAGTAGAAACTCGTCCAAGTCCATGTCTTTGAGTCTGCAAGTTATCAACCTGAGTCTCTAGATTGTTAAAATCTTCTATAATTCCCAAATGTTCAGAAGACTCTACTGGTACGGATTGTTCAGATGCATGAACTATTTCTGGTAACCAAGGTTCCTGTAGAACAGATCCATTATTCTGTATTTGCTGACTTCTATTTTCTGAATCATAAATTATTTGTTACCTTTCTTTTGACGTTTTGCACCAATCCATAAGTGCTTTGCCACGAGATTCATTTGACGAATCGTACCTGATTCTCTTTTACCTATTCGACAAATGGATCAACCGAGACATAATTCGTTTAAATTCATTATGTTTATTATTTAAATCGAAAGAGTCTATATGCGATGCAAGATCTGATAATTTACCCTCACAAATACTTAATTCAAAAATCGAATCTAAATTAATCAAACTTTGTGGTTCCTTTTCACCTAGTCGTTCCATTGGTAAAACATCGCTCAATATTAAACGTTTTCCTTCAACTGTCCCACCGATAGGATATCCACCAATTTGTAACTCATGAGTTATTTCGTCATCAAATAGCCTATTAACCTGCATGATGAAACTATGAATTCAAATTATCTAACAATATTTTACAACAGTGTCACTGTTGAAACCCACCCCAACCTAATAAAAACAAAACAAACCTAGTAGTACATCCTTATGGCAACCAGAAACATCTCACTATCAATTAATGTCACGGAAAATATCTTTCCTAATGTATATCCCACCTCAACCCTTATAGTGCACTCACCGGTGCTGCCAAACAATATATTTATAGGGATCGAGACCGAACTATAGAGGCAGCACTTTTGTCGAAAGTAGAGCGCCCTGGTGATAAATAAGAAAAACATTGTGATGTAAACAGTATAATAAACAACCTACAAAATGCAAACAATGAATAGATCTTTTTATTTTCTTTGCCAGGAAAAATTGTTGGTATGTTGTTGAGATGGGTGTAGGAGATTATCTGATTTTTGATTATTGACAAAATGAGCACTGCAAATTCTAGTATTTTTATTTGGTTCCCAATCCTCCCGATGTTTTCTGAAATGTAATTTAAAAACTTGAAGTGATTCGTTTTGTACAAATGTTTACTTTCTTCCCCTTAATATTATTTAATTATTTGAACTTTTATATAATATTAAAGTCAGCAAACACATAACTAGTTTTTTATTTTATATAATCAATGAAATCGTACAAAAAAAAACATTTTATTCTCTCGATAATAATCTTTCATTTACGTAAAAAAACATTTAGAACTTTTCTAATTACTGCCACTGATTTTACACAAAATAATAGTTAATAAAATGTTTCAATTAGAACATTTTAATTACAGCATATTTGAATAGCCATGAATACAGAAAGATACTTTTGATGACGACATCACAAACATTTAATATCAGTTTTAAAATATGTACATTTGAAAACGCTGATTATACCAAAATACTAATACTACGAATAGTGTTTACATCACATTGTTTGTGTTTTTTCACGGCAGATGGCATAAACGTCATCTTCCTCGGTCCCTATTGCAAAACGAACAAAAAACTATGTTATTTCCACTTCAAATAGTATGTGTGAAACAAATAGACTAAACTAAAAACTTACTCGAAAATATTCTTTATATACATAGCAAACCTTCTGGCAAAAAATTATAATTAAATTGAGTATTGATTTGTACAATAATATTGGTAAGTATGTGAATTTAATTTAAAATCTTACTCCAACATCCACCAAATGTACCCACTATGCAAATAAATATTACAGTTATGTTAATTCAACATCACATTGTGATAATGTTCTTCCTTTTTTTCCTTTTGTTTCCATCACATGCACATCTATACAACCGCTTATGCCCAGATTGTAGCTGTTAACTTTTGTGATGTTTTAACTTCTCAGCGATGTTAAAGCGTTGCCTTTTTACATTACTGTGATGTTACTAGAACTTCCTCAAAAGGAAGTCTTTATAACGAACTAAAAACAACATTTCTGTTACATTCTGAAATGCCTTTCAACATCTTGTCGATGTTAATGCAATGTCTAAAAAATAACATCTTATCAATTATCTAAATGCGACATTTCAAAAACAATACAGTGTATTCTCGTAGATGTTGTATGGGCATTACATAAACCTCTAAATAATATACCTCAAACATTCTGGATGACATCCTATAGATGTTTCTGTGGCTAATCAGCAAATACAGGTTGAACAACTAAGAACGCCGGCTGTCGGCCATATTTCAAAAAATAGTCATAGTACCACTTTAAAAAAATACCTTCAGGAAAATGACCCTGAAAAATCGCTGGAAAATATTTTTGAGTTCCTAAAATATCTCCTATGGGGTGGAATGAACACTTAAAAACATAATACTGTGATTATCTCCAAAAAAGACATACTAAACGTATCCTAGAAATACAATGTTTGATATATTGTTGAGATTATGAAAAAATGTAGTTACTTCTTGCCTGTATTCTTCAAGTAAGAGGTGGGGGAAGGTTCAACCCAAACAACCAATGTCGTTACACTTTTTATTTAATCGACATCCATGTTTTTGGCTTCATTTGAAAGAGTTTTTCCTTTTTAATAAGAAATGCTTAACAAAAATAACAAAATTGGACAATTTTGTCAACGCTTTGTGAAAAAGTCCACAATTTTCCCATTTTCCTCGGAAATTTCGAACATAATAGGCATTTTCTAAATTCTGATGAAAAGCGGTTAAAAAAATAGGAATCTATTCCAAGATATAAGATTTACAATATCAAATATAAAAATTTAAAAATGCTTCAATTTACATTTGAAATTTCCGAGTGGATACAAAATTATCTAATTTTGTTATCAATCTTATTAAACAGAAAAAATTTCAAATGCAGCTAAAAAACGAAAAAGTTATACATTTGTTCATAAGTTTGAAGCTTCCCCACCCATTATTTGAAGAATAATGACAAAAATTCTCCGTAATTAAATTTATTCATAATCTCACAAAGATTTCAAAAATTGTGTTTTTAGGACACCTTTAGTATGTTTTTTTGGAGTATCATGTTTTCGAGTGTTCATTCCACCCCTAGCGGATATTTTAGAGACTGCAAAATATTTTCCAACAATTTTTCTGGATCCCTTACCTAAAGGTAATTTTCTTGAAAGTTGTACCATGATTCTTTTCTGAGATGTGGCCTACAGTCGTTCTTAGTGGTTCATCCTGTACATTTAAAATAAAATAACAAAAAAATAATAAAGGATTTATTCACTATTATTGAGCAGTACAATAAATTTGAAAAAACAGGTACAAAATTAGAAAAAAAAAATATCTTGTCCAGCAATCCAACCTAAAAAAAAATTGTGTAAGCATATTACATAACAAGTCTGGGAAGTGGAAACTACTGAACACATTCAGTGAAAGCAAGAAATAAAAAAGGGTATATTAATCCGTAGTTACCATAACGTAACTTTGAAACTGAATTAATAAAGTTTAACGGATACACATACATTACAGCTAGTTTGCAGAAAATTTATTAGAATAGTTTCTTAATTATATTAAAACTAATGAAAATTTTACACCATAAAAATTTAATGGAACTCCAATCTGATTAAAGAAAATTCTATCGTTTTCTTAGGGTTACTTTTTTCGAGTGCCTCAACCATTCCATAACGTACACTTCAAAATCCTTATCTGTGAAATATTTGAAGGTGTTCTGAACAACAGCTAATAAAACAGTTACTTTAGATCAAATTGTGCCCATGGAGACCTTTGATCAATCATCATCAACTACATCAAACTCGATTTTCAGCCAATTGACTGGGACCCATTTTCCATAAGATACATAAGTGACTTTGCATGATTTACCTTCTATTCCATGCCTCACTACATTTGGCAGGTAAATTCAGGTGTGCTATGAAAATTCATACTTCTTTTCCGTATAAAATAATATACTATTCTCATCTTGTTATTTTCATCCTGGAACAAATTGTATATTAACATCGTGGAATTGTAACTAATTGAAAATTAAGCGTTATTAATACACTGTATACAGAAAAACTACCTATGAAAAAGAGATATGAACACATTATCAAGTTGAATGAGTTTATAATTAATTGTATCCAATTGAGAATCCAATAGCTGTGTTTCTACAATAATAAATAATCGAATGCTGTTTGTTAACTGGAGCATTCAGTATCATAAGTTACATATTCTTCAACTAGATTAATATAGGTACTATTATAAGGGACAACTACAGCTTATTTACTGTATTCAGTGAATTTTCAAATGGAAATGAGCTTTTTAACAGAAATTTCTGTTTTTAAAGTATTAAACAGTCTCTAATTGTTCACAAGAATTGTTAGTAATAATGTTAAAATTTTCTAAACCTGCAAAACTATATTGATGGCTAAGACTTCTACTAAAAAAACTAGAACTGAAGATACTTGATTCAATATTTTTTGTACTGTTTAATACAATGTATCAGACTATCTGAAATAACTACTCCCCTTTCATTACATAATTACCAACTATTTATTTCTTATTTTATTTCTATAAGTAGCTTCTGAAACATCTTGAACATTGAAAATATTTTCTTCCAGATTTAAATATCTGCCAACATATGAGCATGTTCTATTATTAATAATAATATCTACCCTATTGCAATATCAAGTTTTTTGTATGGTATAATGCATATCTAGGATTTGAAATATTGAGAATCGTTTTCAAAATATACTTACTAGGTGAGTAAATTATTTTAAAAATTGGAAAAACCCTTATTTTGTTATGTTAGTGTACAATTCCGCCACCTGGAATTTCAATGTATAATAGCCGATTAGAGTATTGAATGAGTATTAAGTTTTAATAATTATGATTTTGCAAAGGTATTTACCGATAACAATTGTTGTTCGTCCATTATAACAAGAATTATAACTAAGTATAGAAACTGTAGTTTAGTAGGAACTAACGAAAACGAAGACCACTTTAATCAAGTGCTACTCGCAAAATATGTGCTTCCTGCAAATAAAACACATAACTGAAAACCATCTGCCATTTCATGCTTGTCATTTTTGTTTCCACAGATAACTACTGTATGTTTCGTTCATCAGTTCCTATTCTGTTTTCTTCTTTTCTATGTTACTGTGATGTTCAATATGAGATATTACTGAGCGTTTTATGAACTAACGTCGTACAGACGTAATAAGTACGATGTTAATAAAAAATATTTCGAAAGATGTAAAAGTAACTGCGACATGTGATCATCTTAGAAACATGTTAATTTGTAATATTACACTAACGTTCTGTATGTGACATTAGTGAGAAGTATACAAATTAACACCGTATGAATGTTTCCCATAGGAAGTTACTAAAAAGAAGTTCATAGGATGTGTATGTAACTGCGAATTCAAGTATTACTGTGTACATTAAAAATATGTTTTATTTACATGACATGGATGTTAATAGAGTTGGTAATAAAATTAAGACATCTAGGAGATATCTTATTAACGTTTTAAATAAACATCACGAAAAGTCTCTAAAAAGAACATCACAAAAAAGAGTTGTTTTGTTTCTTGTTTAGTGGGTATACTGTAAACTAAACAACTATTTTAAAAATAATGCTGATGGAATAATATCTTAATTAGTGAATAATTTATTATTATATTGAACTAATGAGGTTAATGGTTGTAACATACTACAGTTGACAATCCCCTTAATGCCGAACCCAAAATTGTGAAACGGTATTCGCCAAAAATTCCCTGAATATTTGACTGACAAGCTACTGTCATCAACGTCAATACAAATTGACACAACGGAATTTATATGAACTCAATATCAATTTATAAAAATATAATAATTATAAGAATCTCTTTATTACGACGTGCTATGAAACAAATGATGACGATACAATTAAATGCCTTCAAAAATAATCATAATAGATTACCAATGTTCAAAAGCCCCTTTCAAGATATATACGTATATATGATTAAGGTTCACAAGTTTGTGCTGCCAGCTTACAAGTAAGTTCTAATTTTATTATATGTTATTTATCTCTTATTTTCTTGTAGATTACTCGATTAAACCTTGAAGGGGTAGGGAAGTATATTTTGAATAAAAAGAAGATAAAAAAAAGCTATTGTTATTATAATAACTGGTTGAATGGAGATCCTATATCTACCGCTTATCTTATGGAATGTGTTGCGATCCAATAAGGGGAGGACTCTATACTATTGTCCAAATTGTCAGCAACCGAGTCACACGTCAGGAATCCAAGTTTACTTCTTTGACTCAGACAGTGTCACTAACTGGGAAGTATACACAGGAACAGGAAAGTGGTGTTATCCCAATGTGTAAACTGTAGATCCTATGGTCCAGAAATATCTGGCGTAATATAATGGGAACAAAAGTGAAGCCAGAAATAAGGAAAAACAGCAAAATCAGAAAAAGAAAAAGAAGGCCTAAAAGACAAACATTCACTTTAGTATATCATATAGTGTTGGAAACGTATAAAGTGAAGGATGTATCATTTATTTTCAAACTTACCTAAGTGGACATGTGGCAATAAAATGGCTTTGGCTTAACCAAAGTTAAATTAATAAATAAATTTCAGATGATATCAAAGATACATATAATATCTACATATATGGTACTTATTCAGTGGTACATAAGTACATAAAAAAATATTAAATATCTCTCAAATTTTGAAATTAAATCCACAAAATGTGATTAACGTTTTAGCAAGTGCCACGTTATTCTAGAAGAAACCAAACCAAAAAAGTAACCCTTTTTTTTGGCAAACCACTTAGCGATTTTAACATTGGAAGATCATTTAAACAAATATTTGTTTATGAAGGTTGAGGCCAAATTAACAATAAAATCAAGAAGGGAAGAGGAAGGAATCTAACCTTGGATTTCTGATGTGAATTAACCGTTTTGTTTACAATTTTTGAAAGTTAATATTCTCAATAATATTTTTCCCTTTGTAGAAGGTACATTAAGTGATAAAAAGTGAAATTGATGAAGACTAAATTCGATAGTGTACAAGTGTTAGTTTGTAAACCAAATTATCTGAAATGGCGAGAAAGAAGTATTATAATAAATTCATTTGTTTCACTTGGATATTTTACTATATATTGCATGACCCATCATGCTAGGGTAAGCTGTTCCTTTTAACCCGTAACAACGCCTTCAACTACGGTGCAGAGTACAAATAAGGTTGTTGTTACTTTAGGCCAATAGCAAGTCGGCCAGATTACTTCGGCAGAGCGAGGAACCCTAGTCACCATGATAGGAGCAATAAACACAATTGGAAACTCAGTACCCCCTCTGTTGGTATTCCCAAGGAAATTTTTCAAACAGTATATGTTACTTGGAGCCCCACCTGGATGCGTAGAAGCAGCAAATCCTTCAGGATGGAGCTCGAAAGAGATTTTTTCACAGTGATTAAACAACCATGGATAACCATGACTCACATATTAGTTTGTAGGTAATAGAGACCGCTAAGTCCAATAATGTGATCTTACTTACATTGCCATCTCACACAAGCCATAAGCTCCAGCCATTGGATGTTTGTGTTCCCGGCCCACTTAAAAAATACTACAATAAGGAGTGTGGAGTCTGGATTGCCAATCATCCGGGAAAACTAATTTATATCTATAACATTGCCGAGATTTTGGGCCAAAGTTATGGCCAGGCCTTTTGCACACAAAATATAGTTTACTGGTTTATATCCGCTTAATAAAAATTGTTTCTGGGAACATGAATTTCTGTCAGCTTCGGTGACCGATATACCACTTGAGCCCCAGCCAGCACCCATCAATATACCATTTGAACCTCAGCCATCTACTTCAGAATCAACCAACGATTGCCTCTACTTCTGAAACAGTTCCAACGTTGGTTCAAGATGATGAGATCTCAACCGAAGAGGATCCGATTATCAATCAAGGTAGGTGATGAAGAGGGTGCTTTATAATTTTCACTAGAATTGGTAAGAACTTTCTCGAAAGCAGAAAGACAAATCCAATCTAAGCGTGAACGGAAGAAGAGGGCAATTAAAATTTTAGCAAGTACCCCCAATATTCAGAAGCTTAAAGATGAAATTGATGAAAAGCTGAAGTCCAAGGTTACAAAAAAGCTTCCATTAGCAGAAATCGCTTCCCCTAGCTCATCAGAAAATGAAGATCAGAGTGAGCAGAACATTTCGTTTGCCGCGTCCACACTTACTGAGAATTTCGATGAAAAAAAGGATGACGATAGACCTGGAAGTGAACAGTTTTGTTCTTGTGAGGTTTGCTACCAAAAAAACGATATAATATTTTGTTGGACAAATCAAAGAGGTGCTGCCTGATGAAGAATACATTTCTGTGATACAAAGGGCAGACATTGTTATGCATCTACCTACCGAGAAATACTGGAGGGACATTAATAACAGCTAGATGCTTTTCCTTCGATATTGACCTGAGCCCTTATAACATCAACTAATCGACCAAATTGAAGACTGAAGATTTGATTTTTATACTTTTTTATTATTTATCTTCTTCAAAATATTACATTTATCTTTTCTTGCAAGTTTGTTCCTCAAGAGTCGTTATGCATGAACATTTTATTCTTTTGAAAAATAGAGGCCACTGTTAGACGTATTGGTGGCCACTGTAGGCGCTATATTCCTACAGTGGTCACATTTTTGAAGAAAGTAAGTTGCTCTAAAATAGGTTATTTTTTGCAAAGTTAGCTATGGCAATTTGTAGCCATATAATGAAAGTTTTGTGTGGTTTAATAATTTTTTCAAAATTTCTAATGTGAAACACCGCGTGGACAGATATTAGTATCAAAATACCATACATTTCCCTTTGTAGACTGGACAGAAAACTCTTTTTTGACGCTATCATCTCTGTCACGTTGGTATCAATTGTTTGTATTTTACGACCAAGCAGTGATATGAGGTGTACTGTGGTCATCCGCGTAAAGTATCGAATTGTATCGGTGTTGAAATCTCGGATGAAATATTTTTTACGCACATTATTGACGTATTTTTCTGCCTATATCACAGTTGCAAATGCCGCACTCATGGTTACCGGCATGCTGGTCTCATGTACTGGCGGTTCACCTTCTTTTCGCTAGTCAACCCGAAACATTTCGCTCCATGTGAATACTTAAGACCAAGACAGAGGCCAGCGAAAAATGTTTGCGAAACTATTGCGAGAAACAATTTTTCGCAGTCTAAGCGCGCCTTTACATTGCCAGAAACTCCAGGTAATCACCTAGATAGTAGATGAATAATGAGAGTAGTTCGAACCTAATTTTGATAGTATTGAGATTGTACACACAAAAGAGATAATGTAAGCATATTCCATAGAGGCTAATAATCAGATGCTTTTTTATTATAATTTTTTTTGCTTGAGTACGACAGACTTATTTAGACTTTCATTAACTTCACCCTTCTCGTAATTATAATCAATTTCAATTCTGTTCATTGTCAGAGTCGATTTTCCATAGGACAAATGTCGCAATACTATAATAGTATATTGATTTGAAGCGTTCATAAAAAAGGTTTAAAATAACAATCACAAAAACAATTTGTTCCAATTTGAAGATTAACGTTACGTCATTTATTTTAATTTCCGACTCCAATACAGTGACCGATTCATTCCTATTTGAATTTTATTACAACTACCCCGAATTGGCTCATATGAGTCAGCAAATTTACTTACTGAATAACGTAAGTTCGACCCCAAGGGACCTATAATCCCAATCAATTTCTTTTAGACTCACCCCTTGACGCAGATTGGCATTTATTTAGCTGAAGATAGGGTTTTGGTATTTATATAAACGAACAGCGTCGTCCACAAGAATTCAAATACTTCCTAATAATACAAAATTTCAGAAGAAACATATCGATTTCATTGATTTCCGTATTTCCTGTATCGAAAGTATCTTCACAAAGATCACCTGAATATTTGATATTTCTTCTAAACTTATTGTATCTCGAAAATCAATTATTATTGATATTGTAGTAGAAAATTTCATCAATTTACTGAAACTGTGGAATGTAGTGACTAAGTTGAAGGATCAAAATAACTATGAAAAATTAGTGATTATTGAAAAAGCTTACAATAATCAGCTGAAAACGCCGCAGATAGAGATTCACCGCAGCTTAGTCCAAAAATGCAACTCATCTATACTTAGAAGATATAATGTACACGTCATTGGGAAATGAGTGATCCACAACTTAGAACAAATGGGGCTTATTTCCAAAGCATACAATGTCCACTATTGAAGAAAAAATTGATAGATGTCGCTTCAGGTGCAATAGAAAACGGCAGTTAGTTCCAAAGTGCATAATCTCCCGTAACATTATACTTCCAAACCGTACAAAATCCTAAATTCGTAACTAAAACATAACGTGCAATATCCAAGGGATATAAAATGCGGAATAAAATTGAATTTGCGAAGTAGACAAAATCCATTAGGAGGCTAAATACATTTATTTTTTGTCTCCGCAGGTTAAAACTTGCAAATTATTTCATAACTTCGATATATAATAACGAGCAGCGAAGTTATTTTTGAATCGATCATATTCAGTAAAATCAGTGTTTTAAATGGAAGCTGGAATAACACTAGTAAGAGGAGGGCAGAAATCTCGAAAACGAACCCTCAATCAAAAACAAAGAAAACTGTTTCAGGTAAATTTGCATAACGAGTGAAGCCTTAAATTTTAATCCCAATATATGGTTATTTCTACAGGTACAGTCCACATCCTCCGGTGTACCCAATATGTGGTCACAAAACTTCTGCATTTCAATGCACCCTGCTAACTATGGCTGAAAAGAAATATTTTCATTTAAAGTTTTATCAAGTAAAACAAAAAGTTTGTCAAGATAACTTTATTTTAAAGTATTAAAGAACTATATCGGTAAAGTGGAAATGACCAAAGAATTCTACATACAGAGGAGAACTTTTTCAAGCACATTTTTATGTCCTTAGTCAACAAAAAAAATTAGTTTCAGTTTGCAAAAATTATTTTATAGCTACTTTGGGAATTACAAGAAGAGGGATTGATACAGTTACAAAACATTCTTTGAAAACATGAAAGTTGGAAAAATATCAGCCCAAATTTTGTTAATAAAGTTGAGACTACTGAAGATTATTACTATAGGGGACAGCTACTAAGATTACTCGAGAAGAGTAAAGAGAATTCACAAAATGAAGGCTCCGTCATACTTCAACTTCCTACGAGAAGTAGAGGATGGCGTTGAGATTTTTTCCTACGATTGCCACAAGATTCATGTGTTACCAAAAGTGCCTGATCAGCAGGCTTATTATTCCAGACAGTTTTGCAATAGTTAGAGGCACTTCAAAATTTTAATAATATCCTTCAACAGTAACTGGTTATTGGACCGAAAATGGATACAGTAAGTGGTCTAATGAAATTGCCCCTTGTATTTGTAACATTCTGAATATATACAATTTTACAAATGATAATATTTACACCATTGGGTTAATATGTGATGGTTACCGGGAGCAAAATGAAAATACAACCCTTATCGCAATGTTAAAAATTTGGAACAGATGTTGAAATTAGAGATTGGAGGAATGAAACTAGTAACTATTTAAAACCACCGGGCTAGTGGCATTTTGCTTTTAGTAAAATGAAAAGATTGATTCTGACAATTAATACAAAAGTAATAATTTTAGTTAAGGAGGAAATCGCATACAGATCAGATAATGGGATGGGAAAGCCTATCAGAAGAATAGGTAAAGGTTTCTTGAATATGAACCCAACCACAATAGTTAAAAAAAATTGTGAAAACGAAAATAAAAAAGTTGACTTAAATAACTTGCTCATTTCGCATTACGGAGAGGATTGGGAAAACAACCATACACTAAAATACTATAGATTTGTGCTAGATGGAGAAAATGGAGAAGAAGATATTGAAAACACATTATCTGAAGCAAGGAAAAAAGAAGGTTACAGTCTGGCAGTTCAATAATTTTCCATACTTTAACTGTTTGCCTAAATAACTTTTTATAATTCGCGTATAAAAGGGACTCCATTTCAACATTGTTTACAGTGTCGCAATGAAGTCTCTTTGATAACTTTTTTAGTAATTTTTAGTGTCATATAGTTGGTTAGTGTATGTACTATGTATATTTATTTGACATTTGATTTTAAACTTGAAACAAAGTATAAAAGGGTTTAGCGTTGTTCTAGCTAGTAAATTATTATATTAAATGGTCTCAAACGTAAATTTGAATAAATTATATATTAAAAATATGAATAAATAGAGTGCGCTAACGTTTATTCATCAATTATTTGTGAATTGCTCATTTTTATATTGTATAGGATCAATATATAGGTATACATAACGTTCGATTGTTATGACAAATCACCAGGTATATATGTGAAGATATATTATAGGAATAATTCTGTTCATGATATAATATAAATCTATCGCAAGCATATACGAATATGCTCTTTTTTAAACAAATAATTATCCTCTGTTTGCTTACATGAAAGTCTGTTTACAATTTACACAATTATGCGTTCATAATATGTCAAGAGCCAAAGGTGCTGAATAAAACCATCTGTGATCTAACCAATCAAGAATCTACAGAATGGCCTACTCAAATTCAAACCACTCCGCCTAGTTTGAAAACAGGGATTATGTAGTTCTATTTTATTTAAAAAATTAAATGAATGCGAATTATGAAAAATATTGTGTAAAACTTGTGTGTCACAATACCTTTCTATAGTACTCATGATTTGCGCAACTCACCGCTTCGTGGTTCGTTGCGCAAACTTCACTAGTATTACAAAACGAGTCATTGTGATACTTATTTTGCAAATAACTAGTTATTATGCGTTATTGAAAAAAAAACTCCATCATAGATTTTTAAGAAGTACAATACCTTAATTATTTTTGTTTTATTTGTAAAATGAACCATTTTTTTCTATAACTTCAAAAATGTATTCTAGATAATGAGGTTAACTCAACCCAACAAATAAGTCGTTCAAAATAATTTCTAAATTTTCTAGATGAGAAGTTTTTCTCGTTTCCTGTGAAATTAATGGAACTGAAGATTGTCCACTTTGGAAAAAGACCCCTTAAATATTGAAAGCATATAATATGTCGATGGTACGGTTTCTGTTTCTGTACAGTTCATATGAACACTTTATATTTGATTGAGTTGTAATAAAATCTTTATTCATACTTCGAATGATGATATCACTATAATAATAATATCATTTATTGACGAATAAAAAATATGAAACGTATACAATAATTAAAAGTGTATAGATGATACATACTCGATAAGTGAGTGAACACTTGTTTCAAGATATAAATATGAATACAGAATTAGTTAAGTATAAAAAATATTCAACACATATCAGAATAACGAAATATGTAGCACATATAAAAAGATAAATACCAATAATTGTGCGTTACAAAACAATACAATAACAAAAAAAAATTTTAAAGTACAATCAATTTGAAACACATAAGCCATAAAAGTATGTCTCTATTTCAAATGAACTGCCAAAAACAACACATTGTACAAATGAAAATAGTTATGACCATAACAACAATTAATCATTTTAAAAACAAAACTACAATAAAAACATTTAGAGAGCACTTGCAACCGTTTTGGAGTGTAAAAATTATCAAAGCACGTTTGTTTCACAGACATGCTGTTACAAGAAACACACTGTATAAATAAAAATTATAAAAGAAATAAAACCAGTGCATAATGATGTAAGTAGATGTAAAATGTATAAAATGAATCAGATGGACATATCCAGTCGAACAATCCGATCCCACACAGCTCTTGGTGTTTCGTGAATGAATCTATTTACTTTACTTTTGAAAATCTTGAAGTTGTTTATGTTTTTCATATGGTCAGGAAAAGAATTGAACACCTTGGGTGCTAAGTAGAAGAATGATCGCTGACAAACCGACCTGCTCTTTCGGAGAATAACATAGTGGTGTCTTTGTCGGGTACCGTAATTATGCGTAGGTAAACGAGCATATTTTTTTTATATTTCAATATAACATTCAAACAATATAGTTGTCTCAAATCCAGTATCCCGCATTCCTCGTATAATCGATCTGTAGGATACCGGTAAGGTTTTCTCAAAATGAATTTCAGGAACCTTTTTTGGACCATCTCCAGTGGTTTTATGTGTGTTCTTAGGGCTCCACCCCAACCTACCAAGCCGTAACGTAAGTGACTTTTCATTAAGGCAAAATATAATATTTGCATATGCTTGAATGTTAATATTTTGTTGAGGTACCTGAATTTATAGAGGATGCTCTGTAATTTCTTGATAACGTACCTGATGTGAACATCCCATTTCAGACTACTATCAATCATTACACCTAAGTATTTGATTTTGTCTACAGGCAATATAGACATACTTCGATTTCGTAAAGTAATGATTTCAAGATGATCAAAATCCGGTCTGTACACATTATTGCAACTGATAGGCAGATAATAAGTTTTCTAAAGGTTAACCGTCAGTAGCTTATGCTGAAGCCAATTCTTTACGTTTGAAAAATCAGCCTGAGCTTTATCTCGAAGTGCCTCCCAATTTTCAGCATCCTATACTACTGCTGTGTCATCGGCAAATCCAATTATTTCACCACTGCTTCTCAACGAGAATATTCTGTTTATATAAATATTGCCTAAAAGTGGTCCCAGAACACTACCTTGAGGTACACCATACTCAACAGTTTCTTCCTGACTGAAGACATTGTCCACCTTTACTATCTGCCGTCTATTGGTAATATAGCTTTTAAATAAGTTAAGGTTCACATTCCTTATACCAATGTCCTATAATACTTGCAGAAGCAGGTCGTGACTCACAGTATCGAAAGCTTTCGATAGATCTATGAAAATACATAACAAGACTTGCTCTCATTCAAGGCATTATTTAGTTTCATCATTAGGACCAGAATTGCATACTCTGTTGACGTGTTTCCTTTGGAGTCAAACTGCCTTTCAGACAAAATTTTATATTTTTCAAGGTAAGAAGTCAACCTGTTCTTTATTAGTCTCTCGAATATTTTTGATAGGTGTGTTAATAATGATATGGGTCTGAAATTATTTATTTTTGTTTTATCCCCCTTTTAATGAAGTGGTATTACAATTGAATTCTTGAAGGCTGATAGCCATATACCACTGGCTATGCACTTATTGATTATATGACATAATGGTTTCATATTAAAATCGCCAATAAGAGTTTCAGCTCTGATTCCGTCAATCCCAACCGATTTTTTATTTTTCAATCCTTTCTATACCGTTTTCAATTCGTTGTCGTTCGTAGGTAATAAGACAAATTAGTTTGCAGTAAGATGCCTATTCGGAGTATAACTCTGGTCTCTAGTAATTTTATCAGCAAGGATTTTTCCGTTATTCACAAATTTTTTATTGAATTCGTTGGCGATAATATTTTTCTTCGTTATCATCAGACCTGAGTCAGTTTCGATGGAGCGTATTGGAGTTTTAGATTTTTTACCTCTACTCAAGTCGCTTACCACCTCCCATAATTTTTTCGTGTTGGTTCCATTTTTTATTATAATATTATTATAGCAATCAAACTTTGTTCTTTGTATCAACGAATTCAATTTATGCCTGAACTGTTTGTATTCA
Source organism: Galeruca laticollis (assembly GCA_963921935.1). Taxonomy (NCBI): domain Eukaryota; kingdom Metazoa; phylum Arthropoda; class Insecta; order Coleoptera; family Chrysomelidae; genus Galeruca; species Galeruca laticollis. Next base: position 112,381,431 of record OY998177.1, on the reverse strand, counting down.
TGTTTTAGTTCTACGTTTTCCATATACTTAAGGGTATTTTTGAACATTCTATTTTCTGTATATATTGATTTCAAAAGAACATTTGTCACCCAAGGTTCAATTTTTATATATGTTCTCCTACTGCTTTTGGATATGGTCGCTTCGCCAATCAAATTTGATAGAGTATCAACGAATATGTTCATTTTAGAATCAGGATTTTCAGCAGAGTAAACGGCAGCCCAAGATGCTCTCTCAAGAAGAGATTTCAGTTTACCCAGATCAACATATTGTGTACTAGTTGACATCTTTTTTTTGTCTTGTTTAGGTATATCGAAAACTATTTGTAGTGATGTCGAGTAATGATCAGTAATATTCGTTTCTAGAACCATAGATAAAATGTTCTCAAGTATATTGAATTTTTCCTTGATAAATATGTGGTATATACAAGTTTTCATGTTGTCCCGAACTCTAGTGATACTATTAATTGTTGAGTTGTAGCCAAACTCATTTAGCGTATTTACGTATTCAGAAATAGTATCGTTATTCTATAATAGATCTAAATTAATGTCTTCCGTGAAAATATTGAAGTTATCGGTATTACTCTCATTCTCTTCCAAGTAATTTTGCAGACAAACAATAAATTATTTAGGATCAGTGGATGGCAATGTGTACATGGCTGTGACAACTATATTATTTTGTTGATCCAAATTTATTTTGATATTCAGCACTTTAATATTATTAATTAGTACAACTAAGTGCTCATATGAGAAATGAGATTTCAGGTACACAACAACATCGTCATTTTGATTTAGATCACGTTTATCGTATATTAGATTATATCCATCGATCTAAAATATGCTTGTATCAGCAATCTGCCAAGTTTCTGTTAGAACTTTACAATCTACATTTTTATCCAAAAGACTAAGAAATATTTTGAACTCATCAAGATTCGCTTTAATTGAACGTATATTTTGATTCAACAACTTGAAATTATGATTACTTTAATTTATCATTAGAAAGTCTTTACACGCTTTCACACTGGTCAGTGTGAAGGTTTCTACATTATTGCTATGAAAATCGCGTATATATGGATCCACTCGGATGATATCTTTTGAGAGGAGCATGTTCTCACCGATAATGGGACACAGAGTGGTTGAAAGATTCAACATGTCTATTAGTTGAGTTTTTGTGTGTTTTCCTCTTCTGTCAAATGAAGGTACGATATTCTCAGGGTCATCTTTCGTCAAAACATTTGTGATAATTTTGTCGTTCTTTGGATCATATTCTAAAGTAGTCAAAAAAAATGTTTTGCACTCCGTACTTTTCACCATCACTTCATAAAAAATACTTAAACGTCCTTTTACGAGCCCTTTCCACACTACTGCGTCTTCTTTTCACCTCGTGCACGCTGACATTTAACGATACAAAAATCCTTCTCTCTTGCCAATTCATCGACCAGTACTACTTGTTTATTGATGCTCGCTGATTCTCATTAAACAATGATATACATTCTAGTTCTTCTAGTCTTTTTTGTTTTATTCTATCATGTCTCTTTCCCATTCTCCGTCCTCCCTTTTTAGCATAATTTTCATAGGAATTTTCACTACAAGATATGGCAGTACTTGTTGAAGCTATGGCACTGGCTGAAGCAGCTGTTGTAATGCTTTTATTATTGATATGAGCATTATTAGTTGCCCTGGAAATGTCATCTGATTCTGATTCAACACTATCTTCGAAAAGAGACTGCGAAAAGTCAGGGTCTTTAAGGAATCATCAGAATCAGCTTGGAAATTAGTTAGAGTGGGTGTAGCTTGCAAAGCTGAATCTTCATTTTCAGTGGTTTGCAGCATGACCGGCTCTAAGGTAATATATTTTATAGTTTCTATCTCTTCACTGTCATACTGTCTCTCATCAGAACTTGGATTTATGGTTTCCGTTGTCTGCAGCATTTGCAATATTTTCCTACCACGGATTCCCATGTTTTAAATATCTTTAGTTTAACTGTAAACAAACAATATGTGACCATAAAACTATTAACAAGCGAGTCAGTATTAATACTTTTTGAAGGAAATGTATTTTTTCTATTATTGGTGAGAACTAACACGTACACACAGAGTGATGATCACAGCAAACTGACAGGAACCAACACGCTTCACTTAGTTTAAACCCAGAAACTGAGAATTATGGTGGGGTATGTCAGGATAAAGTCATGCAGTTGCTAGATTAAAAAGCAGTATCTCCATTTTTTGTAGTAGATACTGCCTTTAAGGCTTGTATAAGGTACTTACTGCCTTTTAACTAAGAATACCTAATAATAAGTTGAGTAACTGCAATTTGCATAGTCCACCAGACCAATGGATGAAGGCACACTGTTTTCTAGTTTTGTAAGGTATACTTATAATTGTATAAGGAGCCTATAGAAAGATAAAATTTGAAAATGATAAAAATTGGAGGTTCTGCCTTCTTGCTTAGGACGGCAGTATAGCTGGTCCGAATTTCTCTGAAATAGTTGCATTTGTGTATTGATTGGGTATGAGATCAAATTAACCCTTACTTCGTGGAATCTACTCATATTACTGTTTTAAATGAACCTTAGTGATACTAGATAAATCCACAATATACTGATTAAAATCTTAAAAATTCTAAGAAATTTGGCAATTGTGTCCATACCTAATATAATATAATATAATTCCAATCATCCCATGTCACGTACATCAGCAGCATATAATTCAATGATACATAGAGCTTATTTCGTTCCTATGAACAAATATAATTTCAATAGAGAAATTAATACAATTAAACAAATAGCAACATCCAACGGTTATCGATTACATATGATGAATAAATTAATTAATAACGAAGAGGAAAAAGTGGCATTACAACTAATATTTTCTGAACAAACTAACGAAATAAAAAATTGTAAATCCATCACATATGCAGGTAATATTTCTAATAATATTTCAAAGATAATATCTTTAGTTACAAATAGAACAATTTCTTTTAAAACAAAAAGTAATGTGAGTACAGAATTGTTAAATGTAATAAAAATGTCCCCATTGAATAAGTCTGGTATATATATAATTTTAAGTGTCCAGAATGTAATGCTACCTATTTGTGTCAAACCCTTAGAAATTTAGAAATCAGATACAGTAACATTTATGAGCATACAGATGAATTCCACCACGCAAAACATATACTTGACACCAAACATTCATTGACACCTAACACAGAACTACATATTTGTGATAAGAAACAAGTACTGGATTTCCTTGATGAATACAAAATTAGAAGATACTTAAGAAACCCACAATATCATGTTGTCAATGAACAGATAAATCTAGGGAGTTCTCCACTTTTAAACTGTCTTCTTAAGTGATAATTGTAAAGATCAGTAGATTAGTTTTCCCGGTTTTATATATCATTGCATGGTTATACTGATCTTAATTGGAAAAAAAATATCCAGGATATACCAATAGGGCTAATATTATTTAAGCTTTAATATTTGTAATATTACATCTTCTTCTTTTTTCTATTAACTTAATATATTAACTAAAGTGGAGAAAGGAGTAAAATGGGAAACTATAGACCTGTATCGTTGATATCGAATATAAGCAAAATTATGCAGAAAATTATAAAAACAAGGTTATGTTCCTTTTTAAAGAGATACAATATCTTTTCAGACCATCAATATGAGTTTATTGAGGGTAAATATATTGAAGATGCTATCTACAATCTAACGGCTATTATTTACCAATCGATAGATCAAAATGTCCCCGTGGTGAGTGTCTTTTTAGACTTGTCCAAAGCTTTTGATACGGTATGTCACAAAATTCTTATGGAACAATTATACAGATATGGAATACGAGGCAATGCGTATAACTTAATAAAAAATTACCTATCTGATAGAGTTCAAATGGACACCATAGATGAAACATTTAGTACGCGACAAAACGTGACATGCAGTGTCCCCCCAGGGTACTGTTTTGGGACCAATTCTGTTTCTTCTATACGTTAACAGTATATTTTCTTAAAATCTTCAGAGTACAATAACCAGTTTTGCAGACGATACTCTAATTACATATACATCTGCTTGATGGGTGGATCTGAAATGTAAAATAGAAAATTATTTTCAAAATTTAGAAAAATGGTCACAATAAAATAAATTAACAATAAATTATGAAAAATCCAAATACCTACCGTTTTGTTCATACAAAACTGGACTACCACAATCAGGTCCAATAAATATAGGGAATGATATTGCTATATGCGAGGGACACAACGTGAAGTATCTGGCCATTCTAATAGATAGACACTTAACATAGGACCTACACTGTGAAGAAGTTGTAAATAAAATTAGAGGTCACATACCAAAATTCAGAATTTTGAGAGATTTTCTAGATATTAAGAGTTTAAAATCAGTATATTTTGCTTCAGTGGAATCGATTTTGTCCTACGGTATATTGGAATGGGGAGGGGTGTATGACCAGTATCTGAACGGAGTACATGTAGTTCAAAAATGGGTATTAAGAATTATATACAGTAAAAATATTCTCTTCTCAACAGATAAATTGTATAATGAGTTACAAGTCAAAGATATTCGGCAGCTCTACTTTCAAAAAATTTTATGATTTCTTCATAAAAAAAAGAATGTAGTTACTTCATATAGCCACTGTTACAATACCAGACGCCACGATGGTGTTATTCGGCCTAAGCGTGTGAAGACTATTGGACAGAGAAATGCATATTACTTACCATCGAGAATTTATGCAATGTTACCCAAACATTTAAAAATGATAGACAAATATAGTAAATATAAAAAGCAAATTGAGAAATGGATTCCGGAAGCGGATAGATCAATATTCTCTGATCTAATAAATTGTAAATAAAGACAATAATTCAACGAACCCGACACTATAAAATTTTACTTTATACTCCCATGGTCGTATGGGGAAAAATTAAATTTTGTTGAAAAACCTCGAATATATCATACATATCAATTTTAGTCAAAAACTCCCGAATATGTCGCACACACAGCTTAATAGACTGCTTCTGTGATTATTATATTTATTCATCTATGTACTGTATATTCCAGTTGTTACAAAATTTTACTTGAATAAATATGATTATTATTATCATTATAAGGTCTAGCCAAAAATAATTATCAAAAATGAAATGTATCTTCTGTCATTCTGACGATGATATTTAATATCGAAACAATTCTCAAATTTTTTAGAATTCTCAACATTTTTTTATTGTAACGAGGAATTATCTAGAAACAGTAAGTTTCATTTTAAACAGGGAATAACATTAGTTTGGCTCCAATTATAACCTGGGATACTAGAACTGCGTTGTATGTTAGCAGAAGTTTCTTCTTCAGAGATGTCGGAAGCTATCTGATGATTCATCGTGGAATATTTGTGTTTTCTTTGATATTGTTCCAATTTAATCTCAATTGTTCATCTGATCCTAGCAACAGCCATAGGGATACTTTAACTGAGACCGAATGCTACTCTCTGAGGGGGATTTTCTAGTCGGGAACTTTTTTCTTTGATTCCCAAAATTAACAAAACAAGTGGCTGATACCTCAAGAAATTGAGGCCTGGGACATACAAATAAAGTCAGGATTCATTTCAAACAAATTAGTGATAAAAATGCATAATTCAAATTAAATTTGTTGAATAGCGATCGTGATATAATTCATCACTCTCCCCAATTTCTAGTGAAGTTTAGTATTGAGCAGCAGTTTATCAGAAGTTAAGGCCTATTAAAAACTTGAATTCGAAATTGATGGAATCAAAGCGGAATGTATTTCGACTAAAAGCAAAGAACCACAACACATAAATCACCATCAATTTCCAAACTAATTACTGGAAACATTAAACACGAATCTTCGAAGTTTCGAAGTTCTGAAAATCTGCAAAACCGCCGATTCAAAGATGTTTTGCAAAACACTAAATTACGGACAATTAATAAGTTACGAAGTATTATTTTGATAAAGTATCTGAGTCTTTGGTAACTTTTGAACTTCCCGAGTTAATAACCATGGAGAAAAGCCTAAACTTTTGCAATCGTTTTTCATTAGAGAAAACTTGTAATACTTATCGGTAAACGTAGATATGCTCTTTGTATGCCGTGAAGCTCGTTAAAATGGAGTTACTTTCTTGAACGTGCACAGTGGGTGCGGTTTTTAACAAGAATGCCTATTTATTTTAATCGCAAACCGCAAAATGGCTTAGATGTATATTTATGAGTTTGTAACTGCAAAAAAACTCCCATTAATTAATTATTGACAAAACTATGTTCCAACATGATTTAAAACTCACTATTATGTATAATATTTTCAAAGATAAGTGTGAACGTGTGAATTCCAAATCTGTAGGACATGAGGACAGAAATGAAGCTATGATAAACGTCATCATCATCCAACATCCGTATTCATTAACTGTTATATATACGCATTCTCTAGCGCATTTATCGGTCTCTATCTATGATATATATGTATATTTAAAAAAATAAATATATATATATATATATATATATATATATATATATATATAGGTGGGGATAACGGGGATTTCAGTACAAAGAATCAACGCCAAGATCTTTTATTTACAAAATGCCGCCAAGCTTTCGTGTCCTTTTAACACTTCTTCAGGGCAATGTAAAATATTTTAAGTAAATTCAATATAAATAATCATTAAAAAATTTGTAAATGTAAAAATAAATATAATTATAATATACTTGATGTCATGTATATTATAATTATATTTGTTTTTACATTTACAAATTTTTTAATGATTATTTATATTGAATTTATTTAAAATATTTTACATTGCCCTGAAGAAGTGTCAAAAGGACACGAAAGCTTGGCGGCATTTTGTAAATAAAAGGTCTTGGCGTTGATTCTTTGGACTGAAATCCCCGTTATCCCCACCTATATAGCATTTTTCAGTCGTAATTTAAAAAAAAAATTTATATATATATATATATATATATATATATATATATATATATATATATATATATATATTGAACCAGATATCATAGATCGTAAGAGAATTAGTACTATTAAAATATGTTGCTAGTATGAAATATATATGAAAATAATAATTAAGGAAAACAAGTAAAAAGGAAACACTTTTCTTAATTTAAACAACATATCAAATAAAGATATATTAAATAACAACCTATAACAATATAATAAATAAAGAATTACCTCAATAATAATACAAATATAGAGATTGCCTAACCAATGTAATGATGTAAATAAAGTTGCCTAAGACGAAGATTATTTTTCATAACATAATCAGCTGTTCATCTGAAATGAAAACAAATATTACTATAGTTAATTCATTATAATCATTAATTTAAGAATAAGAACAAATATAAATATTGAATAGAATATAATCCAATAGATTTCATAGATAAACAAATAATGACATATAGACAAATAACATAAGAGAATTTATATTTATAATTAATATGAGTGTAACAAGAATATACTATCAATAATAATATTGAATGTTGTACCATGTAAGTGTATCTAAGTATAACCAATTTTAATGTATTTGTATGTATGAAATTTTTTGATAAGTGATAGAAGTTTCAATTATCTGATTACAAAAGACAATATCTTATTGGTTATAAAAGATGACAGAACAAACTGTGAATCAATAAATAAACTTTGGAATAGTGACCTGGAAAAGAACAAAAGACTGTTCTGTTGAAAAAAGTCGAGAATCGAGGGGACGCTTAAAAAAGAACAGCTGGTGTTAGGAAGCGAGGAGTGTATGTGATAGTGTTCCTGAAATTTAAAGATATTCCCGGTTTAAGACATTTAAACTCCTAAAGTACTATTAAATACAATATTAGAAATACTTACTGTCAATTGTAACAAGTTTTCCGACAAGAATCTGCGAAATTTTCAACAATTTTGGTTTTTTTGGAGCTTCAGTGGAGTGTTCCTGGGATCCAGAGACTTTCATCCCAATTCAAGATCAACAGGTCAGTGTATTTAAATCATTTATTGGCCAATAAACAGTGTAAAAACTCAAAATACCAATTAAGTACTTAATTTCATAAATTGATAAACTTTTGCAAATATGATCGATCTAAAAAAGAAAGAAACAGACTTTGTATAGTGAATTCATTGCATAAATCGTTAAATTTAATAAAAGGCCGAATTTTAAATAAATTAAATTATGTACTTACGCCACTTACGCCATCTTGTAATCGTATAAATCTGGTGATTGAAATTTCATAATGCAATAACTATGTCCATCTGTATATAATTTCTATTTTTCTATCCATGTATATAACTAATTTCTTTCCACAGCAATTTGTATGAGATATAACTATGATTTATATATAAATTCTTTTATGTGTTTGAACCATTCAATTGTTTGCATCGTCAACAAACTGTGTTTAATATGAATAGATGCTTCTTACGTATCATAATTGTTCGTTTCATGTTAAAGCGCATGACTAGTTTTTCACGCATGCGCATTGATGATATTATTAAAATCAATAAGTAGGTATAATATAACCATTGGCGTCGCATATTATTTTTATCAAATATAAATATTGCATTGAAAATTAAATCTATTTCAAATAATGTGTTTTCTTTTTATTTAAACAATTATAACAATACAATAAGCCAGGACTCAAAGGGAAAAAGGATTTCATGCTCCCGAATAATCTAATTAAAATAAATTATTAAACAAATATTAAAAACAAACTGAGCTAGCCAAACTAAACAAAAAAACTAAATAATAAACATATACTTTCAAATTTCACAATAAAAATAAGAAAATAATACAGTGTTTGTTTATAATTGTCACCCAAAACGTGGGGCGGTTTATTAAAAATATAGGAAACAGTTGTAAAATTTAATACTTAATTAAAATGGCAAAACGAATGATGTTGAGAGATGGAAGGCAGGTAGGAGCAGACAGTGAATCAGAAGAGAGGAGACAGGAAGCGACAACAAGAACAGGTAGAGATGATCAGATGGTGAACATGATGCAACAATTAATGCAATTTATGATCAGTATGAATAGAAAATTGGATATTGAGAATGAGATAAGTAAAAATATACGGCAAGGTAGGAATAGTATGAATGTAGATTTAAATAAAGAATTGAACGAACAAAAGGAGATTATGAATAGAATTTTGGAAAATAGTAGTAAGTGGGATGACAAACGCAGAAAAGATAGGAAAACTATGGTAAAAGATTTTAACCGAGTAGAGGGGAACATTGATGGTAAGATGGATAGTAACAAGGATAACATAAATGTGGGAACTATTGGTAAGGAGGACAAGATTAATGAAAATATGAACAATATTGAGGAAGATTTGAATGCGACTTTAAATAAAAATATTGATACTATGGAACAGAAAACAGATAATAATTTGAAAAAGAAAATTGAAGATATGAAACCAGAAAGTATTCAGCAAATTAAGGGAATTAAGAATTGTATGGAGAAGAATGAACAATCTAGAAGGCAAATAGATAAAGTTAACTTAGATATGGAGGATCAAAATAAAAACTTGAAAATAGAACCAAAAGAAAGCGGAATCAAAATGGAAGAAAATTTACCAGGAACTATACAAACGGAAATATCAAAACAAACTAGTAATATAACAGATAACTATGAACGGAATGAAATTAGAAATGATGGAAATGGGAATTTTGAAAAAGAAGAAATTTCAATGGAAATTAAGAATACTGAGAAGAATAATCAGGAATTAACAAATATAACTGAGGGTACAGAAGAAATTAAGAAGGAAACTGGAGAAGTAGGATACAGTAAATTACAAGGACAAGTAAGTAAACAGGTAAATCAACATTCTCAAGGAAAAGTGAATGAAGAAATCACAAATTTAAATGGTATAATAGAAAGATCAACAGGCATATGTACTAGAAGGAGTCAAATCATGGATAAACAATTTAATAAAGAAATAGAAGAAATGAACCGGAGATTAAAGGACACAGTAGAAGAAATAGAAGATAGTATAAGAAGAAATGAAGGAGGTATAGGATGTTCAGGAAATTTTTATAATAATGTAGTAACAGGAATAAAATGGGACAACATGATGACTATGATTCATACAAAAGCTTTCTCTAAAATAATAATAAGTGAAATGAATAATATAGAAGAATTGGAAACGCAAATTTTAATGGATTCATGGGAAGAAATTTATGAGATATGGGGCAACAAAGTTAAAAAGGATACAGTAGATAATAGACAGACGTTTCAGAAATTTATCGAGCATCAAACAACAAGAGAAGAAAGCAAGAAAAAGGTTAGAAAAAGAAAAGCAAATTAAATATTAGAACAAGAGAATAGGAATGAAATATGGAGACGAAAATGCAATTCAATGAAAAAGGGAAAGGATACAGAAAAGAAGTTGAAATTAAAATCTATTATTAATGAGTAACACAAGTATAAATAATGCACATAGAATTTATTATTAATGAGTAACCCAATTCTGAAGAATGTATATATGTTATGTTACGAATAATAATTAAAAAAAAGGAAATGATAGTCATAAGGATAGATTTAAAATTTAATATTAGGTAGTGTACAAAGTTAAAGTAGATATTAGACAGAGTTTTGTTTTTACATTTGGCAGCTGGCGATCTAATTAAATTCATCTCGTTTGTTTCTTCAAAACCTAAAAAAAAAATAAATATGATATAATATAAAGAAAAATTTATTAGGTAAAACTTATAATTGAAACATTTTAAAAAAAATTTGAGTATGGCAAATCAATATATATAGCAAATAAAGGAAACAATTTATAAGAGATACTGGTTTTACATAGAATGAAACTATTAAAGAATATAGGATAGAGGGGATAAAATAAGAATAACTCAAGTATCAAGTAGAAGTTCACATTTTTTTAAATAAGGAAATAAGATGTAAGTAATAAAGGATAGGGAAGGATAATAATGAATGATATTGATTAAAAATATAGGAGGTAATGTTTAATGTCAATTAGAATCTTATAGATTACTTGAAAATACAGGAAGGAATAAGGAAGTTGATATTGATATATATATATATATATATATATATATATTTATATATATATGAATTTAAGAAATAATTAATTATATTGAATAATGAATATTGAAAAGAAATATGATATGAGGAGTATATAGAAGTATAATGTAATTACAAAGAAATAAGTTGATATATAAGTGGATGTTAGGAAGAAATGATAATAAAGAAGTATTATATGAAGTAATATTAAAAATGTAAATTGACATTGATCTTAATCAAGTGTATTTTAAGGAAATAATTAGGAGACAGTTATTGAAAGAAATAGATTTTGTAGTAGGAAAAATGTGAACAAATATTTGAGAAACAAAGTTAAAGAAAGTAAGATTATGCCATAAAATTGTTAAATTTTTTTTTGAATAAAATAAAATCAATCATTTATAATAAGAAAATTGAAATTTAAATAAATATCCAGGGTATGGATATCATTTAAATTTAAATTTGAGGGGAATTGAACCAGATATCATAGATCGTAAGAGAATTAGTACTATTAAAATATGTTGCTAGTATGAAATATATATGAAAATAATATAATTAAGGAAAACAAGTAAAAAGGAAACACTTTTCTTAATTTAAACAACATATCAAATAAAGATATATTGAATAACAACCTATAACAATATAATAAATAAAGAATTACCTCAATAATAATACAAATATAGAGATTGCCTAACCAATGTAATGATGTAAATAAAGTTGCCTAAGACGAAGATTATTTTTCATAACATAATCAGCTGTTCATCTGAAATGAAAACAAATATTACTATAGTTAATTCATTATAATCATTAATTTAAGAATAAGAACAAATATAAATATTGAATAGAATATAATCCAATAGATTTCATAGATAAACAAATAATGACATATAGACAAATAACATAAGAGAATTTATATTTATAATTAATATGAGTGTAACAAGAATATACTATCAATAATAATACTGAATGTTGTACCATGTAAGTGTATCTAAGTATAACCAATTTTAATGTATTTGTATGTATGAAATTTTTTGATAAGTGATAGAAGTTTCAATTATCTGATTACAAAAGACAATATCTTATTGGTTATAAAAGATGACAGAACAAACTGTGAATCAATTAATAAACTTTGGAATAGTGACCTGGAAAAGAACAAAAGACTGTTTTGTTGAAAAAAGTCGAGAATCGAGGGGACGCTTAAAAAAGAACGGAAGCTGGTGTTAGGAAGCGAGGAGTGTATGTGATAGTGTTCCTGAAATTTAAAGATATTCCCGGTTTAAGACATTTAAACTCCTAAAGTACTATTAAATACAATATTAGAAATACTTACAGTCAATTGTAACAAGTTTTCCGACAAGAATCTGCGAAATTTTCAACAATTTTGGTTTTTTTGGAGCTTCAGTGGAGTGTTCCTGGGATCCAGAGACTTTCATCCCAATTCAAGATCAACAGGTCAGTGTATTTAAATCATTTATTGGCCAATAAACAGTGTAAAAACTCAAAATACCAATTAAGCACTTAATTTCATAAATTGATAAACTTTTGCAAATATGATCGATCTAAAAAAGAAAGAAACAGACTTTGTATAGTGAATTCATTGCATAAATCGTTAAATTTAATAAAAGGCCGAATTTTAAATAAACTAAATTATGTACTTACGCCACTTACGCCATCTTGTAATCGTATAAATCTGGTGATTGAAATTTCATAATGCAATAACTATGTCCATCTGTATATAATTTCTATTTTTCTATCCATGTATATAACTAATTTCTTTCCACAGCAATTTGTATGAGATATAACTATGATTTATATATAAATTCTTTTATGTGTTTGAACCATTCAATTGTTTGCATCGTCAACAAACTGTGTTTAATATGAATAGATGCTTCTTACGTATCATAATTGTTCGTTTCATGTTAAAGCGCATGACTAGTTTTTCCCGCATGCGCATTGATGATATTATTAAAATCAATAAGTAGGTACAATATAACCATTGGCGTCGCATATTATTTTTATCAAATATAAATATTGCATTGAAAATTAAATCTATTTCAAATAATGTGTTTTCTTTTTATTTAAACAATTATAACAATACAATAAGCCAGGACTCAAAGGGAAAAAGGATTTCATGCTCCCGAATAATCTAATTAAAATAAATTATTAAACAAATATTAAAAACAAACTGAGCTAGCCAAACTAAACAAAAAAACTAAATAATAAACATATACTTTTAAATTTCACAATAAAAATAAGAAAATAATACAGTGTTTGTTTATAATATATATATATATATATATATATATATATATATATATATATATATATATATATGAAACCACGAATATTGGGGTAACGGCAAGTTAATTAAAGAAAACACTTGTTACTGTTTTTTCTTCCAAATTTTCGGAAACGTTTATTTCCATTATCAAGGATAAGTAAATTGAGATTGTTATAAAATGGTAAAAATAATTATATTTGAATTTTTTAAAAAAAATTTTTCTTTAACAATCATAAATCATTTTGACATTTTGACAGATTCATGAATGTAAACATTTTCTCTATATGCTAAAATGTTTTTGAAAACAAAAGAAGAAAATTGGTTATATTTGTAATATAGGTTAATAGTTATTCAAATATTCTTCTTTTATTATATAAAATTCAACCTCAAATTATTATAGATGTCATCATGTCATCTTAATAATTAAAAAGTATTGAAAATATTTTCAAAATCATTTACCTAAAATAATATTATTTCTAAAAATCATCAAATAAGGATTTGAAATTCAGTTACTTTTATTATCAATTGTTAGTCGATAATAATAAATATCACTCAGATTATTATGACCATTTTTTTTGTTGATAGTATTAGGTTCTTGAAATTAATGAGCCATTTCTAAGAAAAGTCTTTTTTTGGTATTTGGTTGTATGTCCAAAATATTAACAGATTCAAAATCCATAAAGTGATCATTATCAATTACATGTTCAGATAAAGCACATCTTTCAGCATGTAACTTACAATCGCTCTTATGGAGACTTATACGGTTCTTTAATTTCTGACCAGTGTGACCAACATATTTTTTATCACAATTTTTGCATGGAATAGAATATATTACATTTGAAAGGTTAAGAATTGAAGTTTTTTCTTTCAAATGAGTGAAAATCGATTTTATGGTTAAGCATGTTTTATTAGCAATTCTAATGTTGTCCATTGGTTTAAAAATCCTACTCAACTGTGGTGTTATTTCTTTAATATATGGTGAAGATACATAATAATTTATATTATCTGATTGGTCATTTCTAATATTAATGTCTGCAATGTCTATAGTTGGAGAATAATTAAATAGTATGTGTTAACTAATTTATTTGGATAACCATTTCCAAAAAATAGATAATATAAAGTTTTTAAGTTCTTTTCATGAAAAATAGGATCTGATCTTTTGGTTATTCTATTTCTCATTTGTTTAATTAAGTTAATTTTCATTGAATATTTATGGTAAGACCAATAGTTCATGAATCTTCCTGAGCTAATTGGGTTTCTGTACCAATCAATAGACAATGTGTTATCATTATTTCATATGAATTTTGTGTCTAGAAATGGTACACTTTGATTACTGTCTTCTTTTTCCATTGTAAATTTTATATATGGATCATAGTTATTGAATATTGAAAGAACTTCATCTAAATTAGTTTTTGGTAATGCTAAAATAATATCATCAACGTATTTTTTTAAGAAAATTATTTTAAATGGTAACAATGGTATAAATGTATCCAATAAATTATCCATTGCATAGCAAGATATAATGGGAGAAATTGTAGCTCCAATTGGAGTACCAAAAGTTTGTTTATATATTTTATCGTTAAATGCAATATAGGTATTTTCAAACAGGAATGTAATAATTTCTTGGGAATATTTTTTAGATATTTTACAATATTCACTGATTTCATTCCATTTTTTATCAATTTCTCTTGAAGCAAGTTCTAAATATACATTACTGAATAAAAAAACAACATCTAAACTGCAAATTACATGATTATCAGGTAATTGAAATTTCTTAAATTGATTAAAAACTTCAAATGAATCTTTAATGTAATATTCTGTATTTAAATTATATGCCTTTGTTAAAAATCGGTGATATATGAACCTAATAAATTGAATTGGTGTACCTATAGAAGCTACAATGGGTCTAATTGATAATATCGGTTTATGAATTTTGGGTAGGCCATATAATTTAGCAGGAATTCCATTATAACAAGTAAGTCTATCTTTCGTAATTTTATCTATTTGTTTTGCATTAAACAATTTTTTCAATTATAGTGTTACATTTATTCTGAATTGTTAGTATAGGATCTTTGTTTAATACGATATAAGAAGAATTACTAACTAGAATTTCTGTAGATAGCTCACTATAGTTTTCTTCAAACATAATAACAGTGCAGTTACCTATATCACGGTTAGTTACAATTATATTTGAGTTCATCTTCAAAAATTCTCTTGTTTTATAGTATAAATTACGAAAGAATAAATTATTTGGTTTTTGGTTTATTTGATTTGTAATTATATTTGTTGATTCGGCTATTAATGATTTTTTCAAATGGTCGTCTGAAGTTTGTGATGTAATATATTCAACATCTGCTAGTGAATGTTTTATTTGAATATCTTTTGCTAGAATTGGCTCTATACTAAATTCAGGACCTAATGATAAAAAACATAAAATGTCATTTGGAATATCAATGTTAGTAAGGTTTTTTATCCATTTAGGGCTTGTATTTAGTTTTATTTCAAATTCTTTCTCTCTAAGTTTATTTAATTTGTTAATGTTCTTATTTTTAATTGAGTAAAAAATTTCATTATAGGTTTTTGTTTGACGAAATGAAAAATTATTAAAAATATACTCTGAAGTTGATTGTGTGATTTGAGTTTTTAAAAAATTCAAATTATGTTCAAGATTTACAATAGTTTTTTGATTATTGGATATTTCAATATTTATGATTTTATGTCCTAACCTTAATAAAAAACTGGTATTCTTCTTCACATGGATATTTTGTCGATGTAAAAGGTCAGTCAATGGAACAGTGGCATCATGAATGTGATTTGGTGTGATACCTTCTCTTCTACATTTAAGTAAGAAACATCTTCTATTATATTCTTTCGATAGTTTCATTTTAGTTTTCTACCAATTCTTTAATGATTGAACTGCATATTTACCATATTGTTCATATATGCTCTTGTAAAACCCCATTATCTACAACTATATAGGAGATAGTCTTTGCCGACTAATTAGGTATAAAACCACGAATATTGGGGTAACGGCAAGTTAATTAAAGGAAACTCTTGTTACTGTTGTTCTTCCAAGCTTTCGGAAACGTTTATTTCCATTATCAAGGATAAGTAAATTGAGATTGTTATAAATTGGTAAATATAATTATATTTGAATTTTTTAAAAAAAATTTTTTCAATCATAAATCATTTTGACATTTTGACAGATTCATTAATGTAAACATTTTCTTTATATGCTGAAATGTTTTTGAAAACAAAAGAAGAAAATTGGTTATATTTGTAATATAGGTTAATAGTTATTCAAATATTCTTCTTTTATTATATAAAATTCAACCTCAAATTATTATAGATGTCATCATGTCATCTTAATAATTTAAAAGTATTAAAAACATTTTTAAAATCATTTACCTAAAATAAAATTATTTCTAAAAATCATCGAATAAGAATTTGAAATTTAGGTATTTTTATTATTAATTGTTAGTAGATAATAATAAATATCACTCAGATTATTATGGTCACTTTTTTTGTTGATAGTATTAGGTTCTTGAAATATATGAGCCATTTCTAAGAAAAGTCTTTTTTTGGTATTTGGTTGTATGTCCTAAATATTAACAGATTCAAAATCCATAAAGTGATCATTATCAATTACATGTTCAGATAAAGCACATCTTTCAGGATGTAACTTACAATCGCTCTTATGGAGACTTATACGGTTCTTTAATTTCTGACCAGTGTGACCAACATATTTTTTATCACAATTTTTGCATGGAATAGAATATATTACATTTGAAAGATTCAGAATTGAAGTTTTTTCTTTCAAATTAGTGAAAATCGATTTTATGGTTAAGCATGTTTTATTGGCAATTCTAATGTTGTCCATTGGTTTAAAAATCCTACTCAACTGTGGTGCTATTTCTTTAATATATGGTGAAGATACATAATAATTTATATTATCTGATTGGTCGTTTCTAATATTAATGTCTGCAATGTCTAAGGTTGGAGAATAATTAAATAGTATGTTTTTAACTATTTTATTTGGATAACCATTATCCAAAAATAGATGATATGAAGTTTTTAAGTTCTTTTCATGAAAAATAGGATCTGATCATTTGGTTATTCTATTTCTCATTTGTTTAATTAAGTTAATTTTCATTGAATATTCATGGTAAGACCAATAGTTCATGAATCTTCCTGAGGTAATTGGGTTTCTGTACCAATCAATAGACAATGTGTTATCATTATTCCTTATAAATTTTGTGTCTAGAAATGGTACACTTTGATTACTGTCTTCTTTTTCCATTGTAAATTTTATATATGGATCATAGTTATTGAATATTGAAAGAACTTCATCTAAATTAGTTTTTGGTAATGCTAAAATAATATCATCAACGTATTTTTTTAAGAAAATTATTTTAAATGGTTACAATGGTATAATTGTATCCAATAAATTATCCATTGCATAGCAAGATATAATGGGAGAAATTGTAGCTCCCATTGGAGTACCAAAAGTTCGTTTATATATTTTATCGTTAAATGTAAAATAGGTATTTTCAAACAGGAATGTAATAATTTCTTGGAAATATTTTTTAGATATTTCACAATATTCACTGATTTCATTCCATTTTTTATCAATTGCTCTTGAGGAAAATTTCAAATATACATTACTGAATAAGGAAACAACATCTAAACTGCAAATTACATGATTATCAGGTAATTGAAATTTGTTAAATTGATTAAAAACTTCAAATGAATCTTTAATGTAATATTCTGTATTTAAATTATATGCCTTTGTTAAAATATCGGTGATATATGAACCTAATAAATTGGTTGGTGTACCTATAGAAGCTACAATGGGTCTAATTGATAATATCGGTTTTTGAATTTTGGGAAGGCCATAGAATTTAGCAGGAATTCCATTATAACAAGTAAGTCTATCTTTCGTAATTTTATCTATTTGTTTTGCATTAAACAATTTTTTAATTATAGTGTTACATTTACTCTGAATTGTTAGTGTAGGATCTTTGTTTAATACGATATAAGAAGAATTACTATCTACAATTTCTGTAGTTAGCTCAATATAGTTTTCTTTAAACATAATAACAGTGCAGTTACCTTTATCACTGTTAGTTACAATTATATTTGAGTTCATCTTCAAAAATTCTCTTGTTTTATGGTATAAATTACGAAAGAATAAATTATTTGGTTTTTGGTTTATTTGATTTGTAATTATATTTGTTGATTTTGCTATAATTAAAATCATAAAATAATATAATTAAAACATAGTTGAAATTATAATATATATTGTTGTAGATTATTATTTATCAATATATAAATACAGAAATTGTCATCTGCCTAGCAATTGGGTTCATCAAAATTGTTATATTATTTATTTTAGTCTTTTTATTAACTCTTAATAAATTATTTGTACTATGATGAATGCTCTTTAGTTTTAAATTTATTATGTTGCGCCACTGATTATGATTTGTTTCTAAACATAAATGTTATTTTCCCGACTATTGAGACTCTATTTAAAATTTGTTTTAGTTTTGATTTATAATGGGTGAGTCCGGCACTAGCATCATTCAACTATAATCCACCCGTATATTGAATGGTGTATTATTGGTTGTCTAATTTGAACAACATAGAATGTTTTCTGAATTTAATGCTAAGATATAAAAAAAATATCAACATCTCTTACTTGCTTATAATATCAAATAAAGAACGTAGATATGTGATATGAAAAATGAAAACAAATAACGACTCAATCTAAAATATTACTTGATGATTTTAGTAGTATTAAAACTATTTATCTATGGTAGTATGTATATTATTCATAAGTAAACGTAATTATAACCTATAATGAATGTTTATAGTTAATGTTTCAAATAGTTATTATATCAAATAGTGAATTTATCTAGTTACTCTGAAAAGGAAATGGAGAATTATAATGTTACTGACTATATACTGTGTGACTAAATCATCAAGCTTTTCCTCAAAGATATCTTTGTAAACTGTGACTAATACTAAAAACAGGTAAGTTTATATTAACTATACTTATAACTAAACGAATAAACTACCATGTTTGTAAACGTTCAAACACATAAAATATTAGTAAGTTCAGTTGTTTATTGTAACGCAAAAGAAATTATAAATGAAATAACTTATCTGTGTCCAATTCAGTTAATATAGCACATAATGTATTACAGGTATCCATTTCATTCATCGTATCTCCAATTTGCATGTTTTGTAATGCATTATTTTGAGTTATTTGTATATTGTTAATTCCTTTGGAGGTTTTGATATGGTCCTTTCAAGAAACTTTCTAGTTTTTTCCTGTTAATTTCTATTTTAGTTTCTCAAATTTTTTTACATGTCTGCTTCCATTTTAATCAAATATCTATCTCCTTCAATCGTTTTCAATAAATTTCGTTGCTAACCTCCGTTGCTATCAAACTGTTTATACTCTAATAAGTTCATAGAACATATGGTGTCTTGATTTTTCTTATGAAATTCTTAAATTGCTTTAGTATTATTATGTCTCATGTCATGGATAACCAATCAAAGATAAAGATTTTATATTGTTGGTTTATTAAACATTTTTCTGGCAAATCTTCACAATATCACTTGTTACTTAAATTTCCGCGCACTTTAAAAGATAATTATTGTAAATATTATTATATACAGTATGTTGCATGACAATTACAGTTTGTTTTTTAATTGCTCTAGTTCTTTATTTGAAATTTATGTTATTGATGCCTATGTGTTTAGATCATTGAAATAGCTTATATGATAATGCTGTTTTACTACATAACAATATACTGGATGTTTGTTTTAAATTAATTCTAGTGCAATAATACCTGTTTCATCCTATGCTGATTTCCTTTCTCTTGATGGATTAATTTATCAAAAAATATATATATATATATATATATATATATATATATATATATATATATATATAACAACAAAGATATTCATGAGTAATTCACGCAAAATGAAGGGCTACTGAAATAGCCCTTCATTTTGCGTGAGTTACCCATGAATATCTTTGTTGTTGTTGTTAACATATCACGCGATATTCCTACATCTTCTTTGTTATATATATATATATATATATATATATATATTTATATATATATATATATTTATATATATATATATATAAAACCACGAATATTGGGGTAACGGCAAGTTAATTTAAAGAAAACTCTTGTTACTGTTTTTCTTCCAAGCTTTCGGAAACGTTTGTTTCCATTATCAAGGATAAGTAAATTGAGATTGTTATAAATTGGTAAATATAATTATATTTGAATTTTTAAAAAAAATTTTTTTTTTCAATCATAAATCATTTTGACATTTTGACAGATTCATGAATGTAAACATTTTCTTTATATGCTAAAATGTTTTTGAAAACAAAAGAAGAAAATTGGTTATATTTGTAATATAGGTTATTAGTTATTCAAATATTCTTCTTTTATTATATAAAATTCAACCTCAAATTATTATAGATGTCATCATGTCATCTTAATAATTTAAAAGTATTGAAAACATTTTTAAAATCATTTACCTAAAATAAAATTATTTCTAAAAATCCTCAAATAAGAATTTGAAATTTAGTTATTTTTATTATCAATTGTTAGTAGATAATAATAAATATTACTCAGATTATTATGGTCACTTTTCTTGTTGATAGTATTAGGTTCTTGAAATATATGTTCCATTGACTCACCTTTTACATCAACAAAATATCCATGTGAAGAAGAATACCAGTTTTTTATTAAGGTTAGGACATAAAATCATTAATATTGAAATATCCAATAATCAAAAAACTATTGTAAATCTTGAACATAATTTGAATTTTTTAAAAACTGAAATCATACTATCAACTCCAGAGTATATTTTTAATAATTTTTCATTTCGTCAAACAAAAACCTATAATAAAATTTTTCATTCAATAAAAAATAAGAACATTAACAAATTAAATAAACTTAGAGAGAAAGAATTTGAAATAAAACTAAATACAAGCCCTAAATGGATAAAAAAACCCTACTAACATTGATATTCCAAATGACATTTTATGTTTTTTATCATTAGGTCCTAAATTTAGTATAGAGCCAATTCTAGGAAAAGATATTCAAATAAAACATTTACTAGCAGATGTTGAATATATTACATCACAAACTTCAGACGACCATTTGGAAAAAACATTAATAGCAAAATCAACAAATATAATTACAAATCAAATAAACCAAAAACCAAATAATTCATTCTTTCGTAATTTATACTATAAAAAAAGAGAATTTTTGAAGATGAACTCAAATATAATTGTAACTAACAGTGATAAAGGTAACTGCACTGTTATTATGTTTAAAGAAAACTATGTTGAGCTATCTACAGAAATTCTAGATAGTAATTCTTCTTATATCGTATTAAACAAAGATCCTACACAAACAATTCAGAATAAATGTAACACTATAACTAAAAAATTGTTTAATGCAAAACAAATAGATAAAATTACGAAAGATAGACTTACTTGTTATAATGGAATTCCTGCTAAATTCTATGGCCTTCCCAAAATTCATAAACCGATATTATCAATAAGACCCATTGTAGCTTCTATAGGTACACCAACCAATTTATTAGGTTCATATATTACCGATATTTTAACAAAGGCATATAATTTAAATACAGAATATTAAATTAAAGATTCATTTGAAGTTTTTAATCAATTTAACAAATTTCAATTACCTGATAATCATGTAATTTGCAGTTTAGATGTGGTTTCCTTATTCAGTAATGTATATTTAGAATTTGCTTTAAGAGCAATTGATAAAAAATGAAATGAAATCAGTGAATATTGTAAAATATCTAAAAAATATTCCCAAGAAATTGTTACATTCCTCAAGGTCTCTAGTTAATTCCACAATATAATACAAGTTATTGAAAATTCTAAAAAATTGACAATTGTTTCGATAAATCAATATCATCGTCAGAATGACAGAAGTTACATTTCATTTTATGCCTACCTGATGTTTAGTAGTTATATTTTTGGCTAGACCAAGAAGTAACCTAACTTGTGATTGGCTTAATATATGTTTATAGAAAAAAGAAGAAGATATGATATTACAAATATTGAAGCTTAGATATTATTAGCCCTATGGTGATATCCTGGATATCATTTTTCCAATTAAGATCAGTATAACTGTGCAATGATATAGAAAACTAGGAAAACTATATCTGCTGATCTTTACAATTATCACTTAAGAAGACAGTTTATTAGTGGAGAATTCCCAAGATTTAACTGTTCATTGACAACTTCATATTGTGGGTTTCTTGAATGTCTTCTAATTTCCAGTTCTTCAAGGAAATCCAGTTTTTGTTTCTTTTCACAAATATGCAGCACTTCTAGTTCTGTGTTAGGTGTCAATGAATGATTGGTGTCAAGTAGATGTTTTGCGTAGTGGGATTTATCTGGTTGTTTTAATCTGTAAGCTCGTAAGTGCTCACTGTATCGTTTTTCAAAATTCCTAAGGGTCTGACCCAAATAGACAGCATTACATTCTGGACATTTGAGTTTATATATACCTGACTTCTTTAATAGTGGTATTTTTGTTTTTACATTTAACAATCTTGTACTAACGTTACTTTCTGTTTTAAAAGAAATTGTTGCATTCGTTGCTGAAGATATTATCTTTGAAATATTATTAGAAATATTTCCTGCATATGTGATGGTTTTATAAGTTTTAATTTCATCAGCTTGTTTAGGATATATTAGTTGTAATGCCACTTTTTTCTCTTTTTTACTAATTAGTTTATTTATTATATCTAATGGATAACCGTTAGATGTTGCTATTTGTCTAATTGTATTAATCTCTCTATCAAAATTACATTTGTTCATAGGAACTGAAAAAGCTCTTTGTATCATTGAATTATATGCTGCTAGTCTGTGTGAGACAGGGTGGTTAGAATTGAATGGAATTGTCACATCAGTCTGTGTTGGTTTTCGGTAAATTGAATAATCAAGTACATTATTAACTCTTTGAATTTTCAAATCAAGAAAATTGATTGAGCTATTTTCTTCAATTTCTAATGTAAATTTAATTTTCGGGTGTAAATTATTGATGTGGTTGAAAAACACATCTAATTGTCGCTCACTACCCATAAAACAAGCTAATATGTCATCCACATATCTATACCAAAATAAAATATTTTTCGAAATATTACTTTCAAAGATCTTTCTTTCTAAATTGTCCATAAAAATGTTTGCTAAAATAGGTGATATAGGGCTTCCCATTGGTAAACCTTCATTTTGAATATACATCTTATTGTCAAAAGTGAAATAATTCTGATTAATGCATACATCAAATAAATTAAGTATATCTGATATTATTCCTGGATTAATATTTTTATCTTCTAGTAATTTTCTTACAAGTAGAGGAAAAGATGCAAATATGGGCTGGTCTCTTAATATGGGCTAGGTAGGTTTCTCAGCTATTCGATGCAGATCTCTACATCTGACTATCGCAAACGGTAATTGGGGAAGTTAAATGTTTACCGTGGAGATGGCGCCACAGTAGAAAATAGTTTAAATTTATAATACGTGTTTGTCAGTTACTGTGAGTGTCAAAACTTTTTCGGGTAAGTTTATAAATTCAATTACTTAAAAATGAACAATATTTTTAAAAATTCGCCTGTTTCACGTTGAAGCCCTATAATTAGCCTTTAATGTATGCTAATTAGTTTTCTTCAAATTGATTACTTTTAGACATAACCTCTTTTGTTGTGTGAAGCCAGCATGTTTGCAATATGGGCTATGCCTTTGTTGTTATTATGGGCTAGTGGCCCATATTTAGAACTATGTAAAATATATTACAAAATTGTTTCAGGATGTCAACCAAACAGCAGAAAGATGGTGAAAAAAGAAAAAAATGGAATGTGGGAGATATGGAACGTGCAATAATAGCTGTCAGGCAGCATGCAATGGGTACGCTAAAAGCTTCAAAAATGTTTAAGGTCCCACGTTCTACGTTGCAACGTTCTGCGAAAAAGCTAGAACTACAGCCAATTGAAGCAGCCCAAATAAAGCTAGGGCGTAAAGCTATATTAGGGAACGATCTAGAAGACGAGTTAGTTCGTTATATTTTAGAGATGGAAGCAAAAAAGGCGTTAGGAGGATGGCGTACACTTTAGCTACCAGGAACAACATCAAACATCCGTTTGGAGGTAACATGGCGGGCAGAGCCTAGCTAGGACTTTTCCTGCAACGCCATAAAGAGCTATCAGTACGACGACCAACGGGAACATCGTATTCTCGAGCAAGAGGCTTTAGCAAAGAAAATGTTGCATCCTTCTTTAATGTTCTGGAAAAAGAATATGACAAACATTTATACCCCCCTGAACGTATCTTCAATGTTGATGAGACAGGTCTTACGGTTGTATAAAACAAGATTGCACAGGTTGTAGGCCGAAAGGGGAAACGACAAATTGCATCATTAACTTCTGCTGAAAGGGGTTCATTAATAACCCTCGTGGCAGCGATGAGCGCTGCTGGACAATTCATCCCACCAATGATGATATTCCCACGAAAAAATATTAACCAGCAACTGATGAGAGGAGCTCCTCCAGGTGCCATTATGGAGGTGCACCCCAGTGGATGGATACAAAGTAATATTTTTACAAGATGGTTTCAACATTTTATTGACACAGTGAAACCCACAGAGAAATCACCAGTCCTGCTTATTTTGGATGGCCATTACAGCCATACACGCAATATTCAAATCATAGATTTAGCTAGAGATAATCATGTGACTATAATTGTCTTACCTCCCCATTGTACCCACAAACTCCAGCCGTTGGACAAAACATTCATGGGAGTTCTTAAGTCTTACTACAGCGAAGAGATCAGGGTCTGGTTACGCCACAATAATCGCCCACTAAGTCCATTTGATGTGTCAGAGCTCTTTGGGAGAGCCTATTTGAAATGCCAAACTGGAGAGATTGCTGTTAATGGTTTCCGAGCTACAGGCATTCATCCATTGAATAAAAACATATCTTCAGATGCTGATTTCATTGCAGCTGAAATTGAAGCAGAAAAGACTACGTCAGTCGCACCTGATGACGCTAGTGATGAAGAGGATGAGATGATGGTGGCTTCAACCTCTGGTGTCAATTCGAATGAACCTACAAATTCTGACATTCCAACATACGATAAATCTACCAACTCTGAGATAACACCTGATCGTCGCTCAAACCAGAGCAATTCATCGTCTAATTCTCCCACTTCTCCCTCTGGGCCTAACAAACAGCTTGTTGATATTCCTACAACTAATACACAGCTTGTTCCTATTTCTGCAGGTAATACACAGCTAGTCGCTATTCCTACAACAAGCTTTTATAAAAAGTCTGCCTCGCCTTTCAGAGGACCTTGTCCAGAACATGGCGTAAAAAGAAAGTTATTTCAGAAGTTAACTCCATCAACTCCTTCCACATCTGGGTCCGGGTCTTCTCGAACATCTCTGGTAACACCATATGATCTTTCTCCTGTGCCTTCTTTGAAGAAAAAAACCTCAAATCGTGGGCGTAAGCCAAGTAAGTGTTCGGTGCTAACCTCTTCACCTTATAAAAATGACTTGCTCCAGTCTCTTGACAAGGTTAAAGAAAAGAAAAAAGGGACAGGAGAAGGCAAAGAAAAACAAATTAAAGAAAGGAATAAAAAAAAGGGGAAACGCAAGCAGGTTACAAAGAACCAGAAAAAGGAATCTGATTCGAGCACCGAGGATGAGGAGGAATATGTGCCCGCAGATGAGGATAGCGACTACAATGAATTTCCAAATGCCCAGTCTCCAAAGGACGCAGCTGACGTGACTTGTATATTTTGCGAAGCACCTTTTGCAGAGGATAACCACTTTGAAATCTGGATAAAGTGCTTCATGTGCAATTTATGGGCCCATAACGAGTGCGCTGGGGCCGAAAATGAACAATATGTTTGTGATTTTTGCAAGTAGTAGACATTAGTTTTGATTTATTTCATGTATTGTTTAATTTAAAATATTAAAATATATTTCTCACGCATCTATCTCATTTCTCATACATTTATCACACATTTTTGGGGGTAGCCCATATTTAGAGTCTATATTCAAAATGCGCAAAAATGCACATTTTCATTATTTACTCATTAATGAATTTACATATTTTTTTAATCAATGTGGACTTTAAACAGGTTGATACTAACTAATGTAGTTATCGTTAGGTAGCTTTGGAATTGAAATAGAATTTTTTTTTGTTTTTTTACAAACAAAAATAAAATGGGTAGCCCATATTTGCCTCCTTTCCTTAGACATTCTTTAGGAGGAATTTTAGTAAACATATTAGTTACATCGAACGATATGAGTTTATAGTTATCTTGCAAGTCGATTGATTTCAACTTTTTGATTAGTTCTATTGAATTTCTAATTGAGTACTGAGATTCATATCCGTAAGTACTGAGTATATTAATCCAGGAATAATATCAGATATACTTAATTTATTTGATGTATGCATTAATCAGAATTATTTCACTTTTGACAATAAGATATATATTCAAAATGAAGGTTTACCAATGGGAAGCCCTATATCACCTATTTTAGCAAACATTTTTATGGACAATTTAGAAAGAAAGATCTTTGAAAGTAATATTTCGAAAAATATTTTATTTTGGTATAGATATGTGGATGACATATTAGCTTGTTTTATGGGTAGTGAGCGACAATTAGATGTGTTTTTCAACCACATCAATAATTTACACCCGAAAATTAAATTTACATTAGAAATTGAAGAAAATAGCTTAATCAATTCTCTTGATTTAAAAATTCAAAGAGTTAATAATGTACTTGATTATTCAATTTACCGAAAACCAACACAGACTGATGTGACAATTCCATTCAATTCTAACCACCCTGTCTCACACAGACTAGCAGCGTATAATTCAATGATACATAGAGCTTTTTCAGTTCCTATGAACAAATGTAATTCTGATAGAGAGATTAATACAATTAGACAAATAGCAACATCTAACGGTTATCCATTAGATATGATAAATAAACTAATTAGTAAAAAAGAGAAAAAAGTGGCATTACAACTAATATATCCTAAACAATCTGATGAAATTAAAACTTATAAAACCATCACATATGCAGGAAATATTTCTAATAATATTTCAAAGATAATATCTTCAGCAACGAATGCAACAATTTCTTTTAAAACAGAAAGTAACGTTAGTACAAAACTGTTAAATGTAAAAACAAAAATACCACTATTAAAGAAGTCAGGTATATATAAACTCAAATGTCCAGAATGTTATGTTGTCTATTTGGGTCAGACCCTTAGGAATTTTGAAATACGATATAGTGAGCACTTACGAGCTTACAGATTAAAACAACCAGATAAATCCCACTACGCAAAACATCTACTTGACACCAATCATTCATTGACACCTAACACAGAACTAGAAGTGCTGCATATTTGTGAAAAGCAACAAGAACTGGATTTCCTTGAAGAACTGGAAATTAGAAGACATTTAAGAAACCCACAATATGAAGTTGTCAATGAACAGTTAAATCTAGGGAATTCTCCACTAATAAACTGTCTTCTTAAGTGATAATTGTAAAGATCAGCAGATATAGTTTTCCTGGTTTTCTATATCATTGCACAGTTATACTGATCTTAATTGGAAAAATGATATCCAGGATATCACCATAGGGCTAATAATATCTAAGCTTCAATATTTGTAATATCACATCTTCTTCTTTTTTCTATAAACATATAATAAGCCAAGCACAAGTTAGGTTACTTCTTGGTCTAACCAAAAATATAACTACTAAACATCAGGTAGGCATAAAATGAAATGTAACTTCTGTCATTCTGACGATGATATTGATTTATCGAAACAATTATCAATTTTTTAGAATTTTCAATAACTTGTATTATATTGTAGAATTAACAAGAGACCTTGAGTTTCATTTAAAAACACTAATATGAGCATATTCCACGAAGTAAGGGTCGAGACAGTCAAATTTTATTACATTCCTGTTTGAAAATACCTATTTTACATTTAACGATAAAATATATAAACAAACTTTTGGTACTCCAATGGGAGGAGCTACAGTTTCTCCCATTATATCTTGTTATGCAATGGATAATTTATTGGATACAATTATACCATTGTTACCAATTAAAATAATTTTCATAAAAAAATACGTTGATGATATTATTTTAGCATCACCAAAAACTAATTTAGATGAAGTTCTTTCAATATTCAATAACTATGATCCATATATAAAATTTACAATGGAAAAAGAAGACAGTAATCAAAGTGTACCATTTCTAGACACAATATTTATAAGAAATAATGATAACACATTGTCTATTGATTGGTACAGAAAACCAATTAGCTCAGGAAGATTCATGTACTATTGGTCTTACCCCAGGTAGCACATGACGTCTAAATAACGTCCAAAAGACGTCAAACATTCGTCCAACAGACGTCATTTGTACGTCCATAATGACGTCCAATAGACGCAGTTATGTCACATCCAGAAGACGTCACTTCTATGACGTCTTTTGGACGTCACTTCTATGACGTCTTTTGGACGTCACTTCTATGACGTCTTTTGGACGTCACTTCTATGACGTCTTTTGGACGTCACTTCTATGACGTCTTTTGGACGTCACTTATATGACGTCTTTTGGATGTCATTTCCATGACGTCTCTTGGACGTCACTTCTATGACATCTTTTGGACGTCATTTCCATGAAGTCTTTTGAAGGTCACTTCTATGACGTCAATTTTTAGGCGTCTTTTGGACGTACATCTATGAAGTCTATGATGTCTTTTGAACGCCTTACTTTTCAACAGTATGATGTTAGTTGCGCCAAAATAGGGACAGCAGCATGACGTTGAATAGAAACGTGATAAAGACGCTTCTATTTTCCCAGATACCATCTACATATACAAGTTGCATGTTCATTCGTCTTTAGATCGACCTATATAATTTAGGTTTATTTGTTCATAGGTTAAACTATACCGCAGAAATCAAAGTTAGTAATAAAAAACAAATTATTAGAAAAATATTTATTATAATAAAAAACGCTGATGCATGTCTGTCCAAGGCACAATAAGTTTCATGTTTATCTAAATATATAAATTGGTATTGGTATTGACAAATACAATGTTTTTTGAATTTCCTACCACCTTTGCAATTGCCATGCCTTAATCTAAATATAGTGAAACTCCTCTAACACGATGTAATCTCTAAGTCGAATTTTCTTTACAAACAAATAAGTTTTCACAACACCAAACGTATTTTCCCCTGTAAGTCGAATTTGTATAACTCGAATATTTCTAAAGCTTAAATTGCAACTTAACAGTAACTTGAGGATTGGAGACCAGTATTCGAATTCTTAAAAAAAAAGGTATTCGTGATCCACATTCGCTCAAGAAAGCTTGAAGGATTCGTATTCGAAGTACCAATATTAGGATCGAATACTTTTAGTGGGTACCATGCTGACACGACATTCTTCCTCAAGCTTTCATGCGTCGGGAAATGAAAACTTGTAAACTAAAACAGACAGACTGAATATTCTGCGTAAATGTTAAATTTGGAACCATTTAAAGAGACTGAGCTATTATTTATAGAGGATTATTGTATGGTAATGTAACGTTTAGCAACTACATTGGATTTTCTTCCAGCAGAGGAGGCGAACAACATTTTTGGGTTTCTTATTACATAGTCTGTTATCTCTAGAAAATAAATACGATTTGGCCAAAATGTGCCTTGACAGCCTCAGAAAATATTTCGTGTCCTATTGTCGCTTATTGTAAAGAAGCTGTAATTTCAGCTGTTCTAACTCCTCAATTTAAATGTTGATGGTATAATATCCCCGACTCACACTAAAGATAATATTAAAAAGCTAATAATAGGTGCAGCTATGGAGGGTCAATCTCTGATAATATATTATCATATAGTGAGAGTGACCTAACAAATGTATACCAAGTTTTTGATTCTAGTAAAGACAAAGTGTAAGGCCAATGTTAAATAACGAAAATGATATGGGAAGAAACTTCTGTTCTTCATCTGTACCTAAAAATAAAACGGCCTCAAAAATCCAACTGGAACTGATAAAATATTTAGAAGATAAAATAATAATCTACTTGAAATTAAATTAACTGTCTCCGCCCTTACTTCGTGGAATCTACTCATATTACTGTTTTAAAGGAAACTTACTGTTTCTAGATAATTCCATAATATATTGAAAAAAATGTTAAAAATTCTAAGAAATTTGACAATTGTTTCGATATTTAATATCAAAACAATTGTCAATTTTTTAGAATTTTCAACATTTTTTCAATATATTGTGGAATTATCTAGAAACAGTAAGTTTCATTTAAAACAGTAAATAATCTACTTGTTATTAATGAATATCCAAAACTCAAGAAAATTTTCCTACAATTTAACACTTGACTTCCTTCATCTGGCCCAGTGTCGAACGATTGTTTTCATTTGAAGGTATAGTTGAAGAACCTCGATGAAGGAACGGATTAACTTACGAAAATTTTGAAACTTTGTGTTCTCACAAGGCCAATAATAAGAAATTTCTTGAAAAACTGAGTGATTTTTACTTTAGTTTTATTCTGTTCGTTTGTCTGTTCAGTATTATTTTGTTCCGTGAAAGAAAAGAAAGTTAATTTGTTGTAGATTATTTTTCAACATTTCAATTATACAACCATCTTTTTGTATCTCAAATTTGAAACCATTTATACATAATACATGGAATAACCGCGATTCATATTCGTGACAATAGATTTGAACCTTTTTATTTTGTAAAAAGTATCCGGACATAGTGTCCGTGATCCGGATTCATGATTCGAATCCTATTATTAGAGCATTCGACCCAGGCCTGGTAGTTAATAATGGCGGTGAAATTTGACAAAGGATTTGTGGTGGGCGACTAAAATGGCATTAAAACAATATTTAAAGTGTTTAACGCTTAAGTAAAAATTTAAATTATTTGTTGAGGTAGAAAACGGCGAAAAGAAAAAAGGACATGGCACAACAATTTGGCATTCCGCCAAACAAGTTATCAATCATTTTTAAAAACAAAGACAAACTTTAAGAGAAACAAGGAGACTATAATTTTGACTCCAAACGAAAAAGGCTTACAACCTGCGTTAATAATGATGTTGATGAAGCTATGCTTAAGTGATTTATTACCGCATGTGACAAAAATCTTCCTCTCTCGGGAACCTTAATCATAGGGAAAGCTAAATAATTTGCCCATGTTTCTGTAATACATATGTACAAAATATGTAATACATATATGTTTGTAAATTTAAAAATCATAAATTTAGTGCATTTTTCTGTAATTCGAATTTTCTGTAACTCGAATTCAACATACTGGCTCTTTGAGATTCGCGTTAGGGAAGTTCCACTGTACATCATTATTACATTAACTTAAACACAACACACATATAAGTACTGCATTTCTATGGCACATAATGTCATGTATCCAGAGCATCATCTAAAAAATGGAAACAATATTTCTATGTTAATTTATTACAATATTAATTTATTTGTCCTACTTGCTTTTGATCTAAAATTTTATTATTTCAAAAATAGCCAAAATAGTATCATTTTAAACAAATAGTTGCAAGAAGTTGTTAAAGACCTAAAACAGTTATTTAAAAGAAATGGCCATTTTAAGAAATTATTAAAATTGAAAACTGTATAATTAATCTAAAGCAATTAATATTACATAACTTTATTTGAAATTTGAAGTCACTTTTTGAATTACACTGTAAATAATAAAATATTAAAGAACACGTTTCATAAGGCATCATTTTATCGCACGCGTCCAAGTATAGAAATTGAGCCGAAGGTGATTTTTCTAAAGGGCAAGTGCGATGGAAGACCTTACGAAACAAGTTTTTTATATAATTTTTTCTACTTTGCGTTTTTTGTGTCCAAAACGTAACAAAATCTAAAAAATAGGATAATAAAATCGATTTATGGAATTTTGTATTAATGACGTAGTGGTTAATAATGCTGACATTAGCGTCAACTTGAATATCGAATAATTGTATCAATTTGCAAAAAGTTTGTGCTTTTTACTTTGTTTAATTGTATATTACATGCATGAAAAATAATGGAAAATTATGAAAGGTGTACCCCACCTGAACTGTTTGTTCTAGTATATATTGTTCAATGATGCACTATGTTACGATTGAAGATTCCTTGGATTAGTGTTGGGTTATGTTATTTGTGTGCTTGACTTTTTAGAAGAACTTCGACGTTTCGGAGTTAGTGTTGCCAACGTTGATGAATAAAATATTGAATTTCGAAAGTGCTCTCTTTTGAAACTCAACCGGGTGTCATAAAGTAATTATTAGAATCGCAAAGTAGAAAAACATATTGTTAAATGTTAATTATCATTATAAATATTAACCAACATGTATTAAAAAGTATTACTGACAAAAATGACAAATAATATATATATAGTAGATATTATATATTGTGTCTAGTTAAAATCAAGTTGTACTTACATACTTACAAATTATGTAGTAAAGGAAATGATATAAAATTTGTTTTGTCTAATTTACTGGGAAACAAAAAGCACTTAAGCTGTATATCTAAAACAGACCAACTTTCAAATTTCTGTGACAAATTTGAAACAACAAATATACTTAGATCTTTGGAATCAAGTGGATAAACATAATATGACTCATATGTCAAAAATTTTTTACCTATCAAGAAGATATTATCTTCTACGGTAGAGCAAATATTACTAATTTCAATAACCTCTCCAAATTTTGTCATAAAGTGCGAATTTGCATATGAATGGTTTATAATGCTTAAAGTAAAGTTGGTTCCTACCATTTTTTTAAATTGTTTTATATTACTCTGTGTCAGAATAGGACCTTCATTATGTTCACAAGTTAACACATAATTATCTTCAAATACATGTGATTTTGCATATAAAAAGTTTCTTTCAATCAATCTACGATGAATTTGTTGCAATGGTCTTTGAGGGGATCTAACACAACTTTTAATAAAACCCAGAAAATTTTCAAAGGGGAAGGCTGAGAATTTATCTAAAGTTCCAAACTTTTTACATTCATTTGCTAGGTGGCACAAAATATGTGTATTATATACATAAAAATCAACACCATATATATACTCACAATGCTCAATAAAAGTAATTAATATCTTTTGTGCATTTTCAGTACCAAAATGTGATAAATTAGTGTTGGAAGCTAGTATAGAAATTCCAACATGCAGTAATAAAAAATGTTCAAAAATTGAAATATCAACATTATCCTTGAGGGCAAATGGCCCAAAATATAACAAAAAATTACGAAACTCAGTAGCTTTCCAGTAAGATATTTCTGACAAACTCCTGGGTTTTCGATTAAACTCTGCAGGAATAAAGGGTTTTAAGTAAAGTAAGTTTTCACTCAACTGCACAATAGTTGCATGTCTTACTCGGATATGTAGACCTCCAGATATCCAGGAATTGAGCATTTTCTTCATAACCCCTAAGCATACAGCATGCATATAGTCAATGGTAAAGGTTGAAATAAGACCTATTTTTAAATCAAGTAATGGAGTTTTATCCATGTGATGTTCTGTGTCCTCTTCATTAACAAATTGTTCATCAGTCCGTAATGAACTAGATGTGCCTTTAAATATAACTTTTCCTCCTTTATGACTGTAATCACCGAATTCCCAACATTTATCACATGAAGAGTAGCCTCCATGGGATTTGATGCCTTTAATGTAGGCCTTAGCAGGTGCATCACAAATGAAGTTTAAAATTTCAACAGTATAATTCCTATTATGCAATATAAATCCAGAAGTTTTTAAAATCATCATTTCATTAATAAATTTTTCCAAATAAGTTTTTAATGGTGATGGTTTGGAATTTCCACAAAATATACCAATGACAAATGGATCACTAGCAAAATTTCTAATAAGACCTAAAATTGGCCAAAACTGAAGTTTACTACTAGAAAAAAGAGGTATCCCATCAATATTAATACTCACGTTGATGTTTTTGTCTACACAAGAAGTGGGTACTAGGTGAATTAAAGCATTCTCAATTCCAAAATGACAGTACTCACCATTATCTAAATTTTGGAAGTGCACCATTCTTGGAGTTTTTAATAATGATCGACTATCTAATGGAAGTTCGGGATGCAGTGGATTTAAAATTTTTAAAAGGCTAGTGATAGAAGAATGGGAAGCTTTTGTTTCTAATGCCCATTCTCGTAACTGAGTATTCAAATCAGGTTTAATTAAAGTACTACTGTAATCTATTAATGGATTTACTGAACATTCACTATCTACAGTAGTAATATCTGGCATTGAGGAATCAATATTGCTTGATGTTTGAAAAATATCAGATATTTCGTTAGATTGAAAGTTATTTTCAGTTGGAATATTTATATTTTCACAATTATTGACAGACTGAGAACAAGAGCTTTCAATACTGCCTGTGCTGTAAACTGGTTCTGTTATTTTACAATGTGGTACATCAACATTATCTTTACTATATAATGTTTGAAGTACATCTTGATTTTCTCTAGCAATTCTTCTATACAACTGTCTTTTAGATATATCTATTTTAAACTTTTTATGTATATACATTTTAAGCAATTAAAAATAATTCCAAAAAAAATTCTAAAAAAACACTTAATCAATTGGAACAAAAACTTAGATGGTGACAGTTTTAATCGTCTTCATTCTGTCCGGTGAATGTTTCAACCAAGCTTTAATTGTATCTTCAATTTCAGTAATTGAAGCACAGCCTTCAATTTTAGATTGAAGTGTTTCTGAAAATAAGGGATGAAGTTATCAAGAATAATAATATATCTGTTAACACTGATGCTAGCATACTATTGAAAAGGATACTGTATAAACAGAAGAATGTGGTTAATATTTGGAAACCATAAACTGTATTCAATTCATTTCGGTAATTGTTTTTCTTTCTGTTTAACTGGCTGAGTGATGTTATCGAAACAATTTTTCCAAACAGCCCTCCTCATATTATTCAAGTACTTATGAAAATTTGAGAATCTTACCTATAATTGCCTTGTTTATAAAAAGTTCCGAAAATTGTGCTTTACCCCTTCTTCCAAAATAACTAAACTGGCTTGCTAAATGGTTAGTTAACAGATGCCTTAAAATTTTGTGAATTTTAGATTTCACATTGTTTCCTCCAATAGTAGCCAGATAATTTACCTAAAAATTTCAAGCTTGAAATTCCTATTTACTGTATCATCATAACAAATGCTATTTACCAAATCCTGATAACAATAAACATCACATTATTTTTAAACAGAATGTTACATAACTATATTTTCTACATGAGACATTTTGTTTTATTTACTTAACGTGTCATTTATCTTCTTTTTAATAACTCATTGAAATAATAAAATAGGTATCTGTCAATTATAAGAATGTTTTTTAGTCTGGATTTGTTAATTTTAGAATTGGTTTATAAATACACAATACATATAAATACGAATATTTTACACTTACCAATTTTTTAAAATTAGTCTCCTCTTTTAAAAATTGTTCAACTTCCTTCAAATCGTGTTCATTGCCCAGTGGAAGATCTACTAGTAAAGGGTTCTTATTAGAGTTGCAAGTTTCTAAAACTTGTGTACCTTTGTTAAACACGATATTTTCGATGTTACTGACTTTCTCCAGGATTACTTTATTCTGTTCTTTGACTGTGTTAAGTAAATTAACCAACACCCGAAC
Source organism: Galeruca laticollis (assembly GCA_963921935.1). Lineage (NCBI taxonomy): Eukaryota > Metazoa > Arthropoda > Insecta > Coleoptera > Chrysomelidae > Galeruca > Galeruca laticollis. The sequence goes on along the minus strand of OY998177.1, from coordinate 112,345,327 downwards.
TAAAACAAATATTATCCAAAATAAAATATCCATGCATATCAAAAACAATAAATTATATAAAAACATAAGTATATTTACTGGAGTCAGTTGCAGTTTTATCATACGAAATTGAAACTGTAGGTGATGATGGTACCGTAGGTAGGGAAACTACTTCTATAGGTGGTGTTGCATTCAAAGCTGATGTTGAGGGAATTTCTGATGGAGCTGAAATACCAGAAAATACCCTTGGCGGTATTTGTTTTTTTTCTATAGCACCTAAAATTTTGTCATTTAAGTTGCATAGTGCAAGTAACAATTTAAAAAAAATTAGATATGAAACAGCATTTAGTTATAATTGCTACCTCGCTTTAGCTTGTGAAAATTGGTATAAAATACATATTTTAGTTCATATTACACTTTATGTTGCTATTATATTTACCTGATAACTTTTTAATTTTGATGTGTGGTGGTCTAGAGTATTTAGTTTCCTCTTCACTATCACTATCTTCGATAATTGTCCTAAGTCTTTTTCTGGGTCCACTTAGTGTAGTTTCATTATCGTCTGTGTCGTTAATATCACTATTGACTTGAGCCTCTTTTTCTTTCCGAATTGCTTTGTCTAAATCATCTACATAATACATTGTGTCACAAAAGAGTTATAATCTTTTATGGAGCAATTAGTTGTAAGTAAATACAAGAAAATATCTTAGTAGCCAAAAGGGTCTAGACAAGTTCCACATGGCATTTAAAGAAAAACATGAAATTATGGCATCATGTATCATGTGGTTATTTCTGGTATTTACTAAACTAAAACTGCATGTATGTAGTTGTAGTATGAAACTTACCGGTCTGAAAAAATATTTTTTTGACTCCATATAACTTCCATTTCTCGCAGTCAACAGCTTGATCATTTTCTAAAGCGCGCCGAAAGATTCTTCTATCTTTCAATGGCGGCCAGTATACCTCCTTTTTCAAAGGTGTAAGCCAATTCTGACTTACCACTGCGACACTTTCATCGCCCGTTTCATCAAATTGGATAACACAATACATGTTCTTTTTCTTTTTCAAAAAAAGCTTTATCAAATATAAATTAAAATTTCCCCGCCTGGACTTCCAATTTCACTCACAAACGTAATAACGTAACCACAAATAATACAGAATCCACCGAGTTTTGTTGGAACTTGGAACTCGGCAGGCTGTTACACTACAGGGGTTATCTATGATAGGAACCGTCAAAATTAAGTGGACCAGTAGAGTTAACGACAATTTACTGCATCTAAAGTTCTAAACTGAATTGGGCTACTGATTTGAGACGGTCAATGGAACTGTTTTCGGTTTTCAAAATGGCTTCTTCGAAAAGCGCCGTTGCCAAGCCCACATTGCCCACACGACATGAATATCTTTTATAATTTTAATATAGGTTTACTGAAACATAATTAAATTTATTTCTGTAATTTTTTAAGTACGAATATACTTAAATTAAATTCCAAGGATTATTAACAATAATTCAATGGAACTTAACTAATTTGTATATTTTATTTTGCCTATTTGATGATGGTTATAGAAAGAAATATAGAAATTTATTTGCATGTGACAACATTGTAGTGTCGAACAGACTCGTACCAATGATACAAAGCGATCGCACGTGGGACAATTTAAAAACAAAAGAAGTATTAGAATGATTCTAATCTGTATTCATAGTAGCAATTTTACGTTTCATTTTTGTATAAACTGTTTAATTAAGTACAAATTTAAAAGTTGAATAAACATTGGTAAATCAAGTACAATTTTTTGCTGTCGTAACTGCTAATTATCTAAAATACATAAGCTTAATAGAGATACAATAATAATATGTAGGCAATAAGTAGATTTTTGTATTCTTCCATTATTTCAAGAAGTAATAAAATAAACACACCTGTTTTAATATTATTTTAAATTTTACGTCCTTAAAAAGACGTCGGAAAGACGTCATTATCATAGCCGTCCAGTTGACGTCAATTAAAATGACGTCATATAGACGTCATTATCATAGACGTCCAATCGACGTCCCTTAAAATGACGTCTTATGGACGTCACTTTTTGGTCGCATGACGTATGGGACCAAAAATGACCAATAATTGACGTCTTCCTGACGTCAGTTACGTCATCTTGGCTACCTGGGACCATAAATATTAAATGAAAATTAACTTAATTAAATAAATGAGAAACAGAATAACCAAAATATCAGATCCTATTTTTCATGAAAAGAACTTAAAAACTTTATATCATCTATTTTTGGATAATGGTTATCCAAATAAATTAGTTAAAAACATACTATTTAATTATTCTCCAACTATAGACATTGCAGACATCAATATTAGAAACGACCAATCAGATAATGTAAATTATTATGTATCTTTACCATATATTAAAGAAATAACACCACAGTTGAGTAGGATTTTTAAACCAATGGACAACATTAGAATTGCCAATAAAACATGCTTAACCATAAAATCTATTTTCACTAATTTGAAAGACAAAACTTCAATTCTTAATCTTTCAAATGTAATATATTCTATTCCATGCAAAAATTGTGATAAAAAATATGTTGGTCACACTGGTCAGAAATTAAAGAACCGTATAAGTTTCCATAAGAGCGATTGTAAGTTACATCCTGAAAGATGTGCTTTATCTGAACATGTAATTGATAATGATCACTTTATGGATTTTGAATCTGTTAATATTTTGGACATACAACCAAATACCAAAAAAAGACTTCTCTTAGAAATGGCTCATATATTTCAAGAACCTAATACTATCAACAAAAAAAGTGACCATAAAAATCTGAGTGATATTTATTATTATCTACTAACAATTGATAAAAAAAATAACTAAATTTCAAATTCTTATTTGATGATTTTTAGAAATAATTTTATTCAAGGTAAATGATTTTAAAAATGTTTTTAATACTTTTAAATTATTAAGATGACATGATGACATCTATAATAATTTGAGGTTGAATTTTATATAATAAAAGATGAATCTTTGAATAACTAATAACCTATATTACAAATATAACCAATTTTCTTCTTTTGTTTTCAAAAACATTTTAGCATATAAAGAAAATGTTTACATTCATGAATGAGATATTTTAGGAACTCAAAAATATTTTCCAGCGATTTTTCAGAGTCATTTTCCTGAAGGTATTTTTTTAAAGTTGTACTATGACTATTTTTTGAAATATGGCCGACAGCCGGCGTTCTTAGTTGTTCACCCTGTATTTGCTGATAAGGCACAGAAACATCTATAGGATGTCATCCAGAACGTTTTGAGGTATACTATTTAGAGGTTTATGTAATGTCCATACAACATCTACGAGAATACACTGTATTGTTTTTGGATCATTGATAAGATGTTATTTTTTAGACATTGCATTAACATCGACAAGATGTTAAAAGGCATTTCAGAATGTAACAGAAATGTTGTTTTGGGGAAGTTCTAGTAACATCACATTAATGTTAAAAGGCAGCGCTTTAACATCGCTGAGAAGTTGAATCATCACAAAAGTTAACAGCCACAAGCTGGGCATAAGCGGTTGTATAGATGTGCATGTGATGAAAACAAGAGGAAAAAAAGGAAGAACATTATCACAATGTGATGTTGAATTAACATAACTGTAATATTTATTCGCATAGTGGGGGTGCTATGGTACTAGAAGTACGACATTTTAGTCATTTTTTGAGAAATTTCAATTTGTTAGCACGATACAGCGTCCGGAGTTCAACAAGTGACCAATTTTATGATTGAATATTATTATTCAGGACAATTCACAGATGACCCCTATTGATTTTCAGCTCACCAGAGCCAGTACAACAGGTGCTAGAGTACTTTAAGTACGATATTCTGGTCATTTTTGGAGAAATTTAAATTTGTTAGCACGATACGGCCGCCGCAGTATATACTCGTACAAGTGATCAATTTTATGATTGGATATTATTCAGAGCGTTACAAAAATGAATCCTATTGATATTCAGTTCTATGATACTTGAAGTACCAAATTTTTGTCATTTTTGGAGAATTTTCAGTTTGTTAGCAAGTTACAGCCTCCAGAGTGTATACAAGTGACCAATTTTATGATTGAATATTGTTCAAGGTGTCTCACACCCTATTGATTTTCAGCTTACTAGAGCGAGTACAGCGGGTCTTATAAATCCAGATATATTACATTTTTGGTTATTGTTGGACAAATTTTGGTTTGTTAGAACATACATCCCCCGAAGTATATACAAGTGACAATTTTATGATAGAATATTATTTAGGACTGCAGATGCGGAAAAGTTAGTTTCAATCTTTAAAACCGTTTATTTCATTATAGTTTCATAAAATTCTATTCCGCGGCCATAATCATCATAATTCTTGTAATAGAGTTACTTTATAAAAATGTAACTTATTGTTCTTAATAATGGTACAGACGGATCCCACACTATCATATTGTTCTAATACAGTTTTCCAAAGGGATGTAAAAGGATTTTCTACAAAACTTTGCATAACGCCCAAGGATTTTTTATTATTAGTTACGGTCTTTGGCCGGCTAGATTTAGGGTGATTTTTAGTTGTCCTCACTTCTTCAAAAAGTTTCTCAATCCTATAAACTGCAGTTTTGCTAATTTTGTTACGATTTGGATACGTATCATTAAATAAGTGAGCTACCTCATCATAAGTTCTTTTACGATCAATAAGACTTTTTGCTGAGATTCTTGCATATCTTTTGAAAGAACAATAACCAAATCAAAGTTATTCTCAAATGCATTTGAAAATTTCTATCCATTTTGATTCTTATGATTTTAAGCATTCTTGTTGTATGAAAAGTTTGAAAATTGAACATTTCGTATTTTCTATTTGTTTTATTTTTCTTGTCAATGTGATCATTCTGAATTGTATGAAAAAACATTGAAATTGAGTTGCATATTAAAAAACCATTTCCATATCGCACTTTTTGCAAAAAATGAATATGTATGATTAATTTTCATATTTCAATAAAAAAGGTTTTAAAGTTTATATCCAATTTTTCTGGATTTGTAGACTCCGGAGGCTGTATCGTGCTAACAAACCGAAATTTCTCCAAAAAATTACGAAAAATATAGTATATATGGATTTATTAGATCCATTGTACTGACCCTGGTGACCTAGAAATCAGTAGGGTCTATCTGTGAGTCGCTCTGAATAATATCCAATCATGAAATTGGTCAGTGGTTGACACTACGGAGGATGTATCGTGCTAACAACCCGAAATTTCTCCAAAAACGTGGTACTTCAAGTACCATAACACCCTTTGTATAGTCAACGTAAGAGGTTTAATGAGATCTTTAAGTTTTCAATGAATTTTTTCTAAGTGAAAATCGTTTTTAATTTTCTAGTGTTCTAAATGTAGCCAATGATTATCGAATGGTCACTGTCCTACTTACAATTATATTGAAATTGACTGTCTCGACCCTTACTTCGTGGAATATGCTCATATTAGTGTTTTTAAATGAAACTCAAGGTCTCTAGTTAATTCCACAATATAATACAAGTTATTGAAAATTCTAAGAAATTGACAATTGTTTCGATAAATCAATATCATCGTCAGAATGACAGAAGTTACATTTCATTTTATGCCTACCTGATGTTTAGTAGTTATATTTTTTTGGCTAGACCAAGAAGTAACCTAACTTGTGATTGGCTTAATATATGTTTATAGAAAAAAGGAGAAGATGTGATATTACAAATATTGAAGCTTAGATATTATTAGCCCTATGGTGATATCCTGGATATCATTTTTCCAATTAAGATCAGTATAACTGTGCAATGATATAGAAAACCAGGAAAACTATATCTGCTGATCTTTACAATTATCACTTAAGAAGACAGTTTATTAGTGGAGAATTCCCTAGATTTAACTGTTCATTGACAACTTCATATTGTGGGTTTCTTAAATGTCCTCTAATTTCCAGTTCTTCAAGGAAATCCAGTTCTTGTTTCTTTTCACAAATATGCAGCACTTCTAGTTCTGTGTTAGGTGTCAATGAATGATTGGTGTCAAGTAAATGTTTTGCGTAGTGAGATTTATCTGGTTGTTTTAATCTGTAAGCTCGTAAGTGCTCACTGTATCGTATTTCAAAATTCCTAAGGGTCTGACCCAAATAGACAGCATTACATTCTGGACATTTGAGTTTATATATACCTAACCACCCTGTCTCACACAGACTAGGAGCATATAATTCAATGATACATAGAGCTTTTTCAGTTCCTATGAACAAATGTAATTTTGATAGAGAGATTAATACAATTAGACAAATAGCAACATCTAACGGTTATCCATTAGATATGATAAATAAACTAATTAGTAAAAAAGAGAAAAAAGTGGCATTACAACTAATATATCCTAAACAAGCTGATGAAATTAAAACTTATAAAACCATCACATATGCAGGAAATATTTCTAATAATATTTCAAAGATAATATCTTCAGCAACGAATGCAACAATTTCTTTTAAAACAGAAAGTAACGTTAGTACAAAATTGTTAAATGTAAAAACAAAAATACCACTATTAAAGAAGTCAGGTATATATAAACTCAAATGTCCAGAATGTAATGCTGTCTATTTGGGTCAGACCCTTAGGAATTTTGAAATACGATACAGTGAGCACTTACGAGCTTACAGATTAAAACAACCAGATAAATCTCACTACGCAAAACATTTACTTGACACCAATCATTCATTGACACCTAACACAGAACTAGAAGTGCTGCATATTTGTGAAAAGAAACAAGAACTGGATTTCCTTGAAGAACTGGAAATTAGAAGACATTTAAGAAACCCACAATATGAAGTTGTCAATGAACAGTTAAATCTAGGGAATTCTCCACTAATAAACTGTCTTCTTAAGTGATAATTGTAAAGATCAGCAGATATAGTTTTCCTGGTTTTCTATATCATTGCACAGTTATACTGATCTTAATTGGAAAAATGATATCCAGGATATCACCATAGGGCTAATAATATCTAAGCTTCAATATTTGTAATATCACATCTTCTTCTTTTTTCTATAAACATATATTAAGCCAATCACAAGTTAGGTTACTTCTTGGTCTAGCCAAAAAAATATAACTACTAAACATCAGGTAGGCATAAAATGAAATGTAACTTCTGTCATTCTGACGATGATATTGATTTATCGAAACAATTGTCAATTTCTTAGAATTTTCAATAACTTGTATTATATTGTGGAATTAACTAGAGACCTTGAGTTTCATTTAAAAACACTAATACAATTATATTATAAATTCGGTTCCATTTATGAGGACAATTCAAAAATTATTTACATAAATATTATACAGATTAAAACTTAATATTCCATTTTCCATATTTTCCCTTTCACGAGACAAAAGTAATATTAAAAGCTCTTTCCACTGTATTTAATTTATTATGAAAGATTGTTGTATACACATGAACTTACTAATAAACAAAAAAGGGTTCTATTTAATTATGCGCCCATTTCAAAAGTTTCACATTACATCAAATATTAATATACTATATTTTAATATTAAGCTTGCATCTACCTGAGAGTTTCATCTCTGGTTCAGTTTAAATAATAATGTAGAAATATTTTTTTTCTTTTGAACACATATCATATCACTCATAGACTTCTAAGTGTTATTAGCATGGGTAGAAAATCAAATTTCAAATCATGGAGTTCACATATTCTATCATTCATATCATATAATTCAGGTGTATTTTATATATTCAGCACATCAGGTAACCGGGGCTCATCAAATCCGAGTTATAATTGGAAACTCCATAAGTAAGTGTTTTATGGTGAGTACGACGATATGGTTGTAAGATAAGAACGTAATTGGTTTTTCTTCATTAGATTGACATGGGTTGTGGTCGCCCACAAATGGTTTATCATGACTTAGTTTCATTGATTGTTAGAAAATGATCATTCAATTCCTATAAGCTCCATGAACTTGCTAGACGTAGTGTCTCAGTCAGTCTGCCAATAATTGAATATATATTTTCCCATGTCAGCTCTGAGATTTCCTATTGATAATTGTTGGGAAAGTCTCATCTTTAGTATCGTTGCTCGCGAGTAGTTCCGCTGTTTCAGTTTTTTTCTGCTATAAATACGGTTTCATATTTTTTGGCATTAGTAAAAGAGGCCTTCTATAATCAAGATGTACTATAATCCGTTTCCGTGATATTACCAACGGCGGTTTTTATTTAACACCCAGTTCTTTTGTTTGTACTCAACCTATAACAAATGGTTGTGTGGTAAATAATGAAACTACACTGCAACTCCAGCCCATTCACGCATACTTCTTCCGTCAAAGCTATCGGTTAATAGAGGAAATTAATTACAAGGAAATACAATACTTCATAAAACAATGGCAATGAAGACTTATTGGCTTTATTAAGTGACAATCTAAACAACTGAATATTGCTGTAACACTTCCTTAACCGGCATTTACAAAGTTACGGCACGATCGATATTTACAGTACAGTATTTATTTAATTTCATACGTTGGATGTCAATGGAAACCATTTGTCAATCAATGATTGAATTTGGTTTTATTGGAACAACTTCTTTAGAGATGTGAACTTATCTCAATATTACAATCTCATGTGGAAGTTATACAGGGTTTTGTGCGAAAAGTTTTTATTAGAATTCGCGTATAAAAGAAACATCATTATAACATTGTTTACAGTGTCACAATAAGTCTCTTTCAACTCTTTTTTGTGTAGTTTTTAGTTTGATAGAGTTGGTTATTGTATGTAGTATATATGTTTATTTGACTATTGACTTTAATCTTGAAACAAATTATAAAATGATCTAGCGTTTTTCTAGCTAGTAAATGATTATATAAAATGGTCTTAAAGGTAAATTTGAATGAATCATTGTACGATACTTGATATCTTTGTAGTTCCATTTTTTACCATTGATGCTGTAAATTGATTGGACAACAGTGATTAACAATCCGCGCCCGTCCAACTCACACCGGTCGGTGCTGCAACTACTAGCCTCGAGGCTGGAAAATCGATTTTATGGCGTTTGTGCCGCGAATAATGTCGAGAGAGAGAGCTGTCAAAAACAAAAAAAAACAAATAAGTGAAAAAACATCGTAATAACTTTTAATTGTGAAAGTTAAGTCACTCAGTAATTTATTGTAGTTCATAATGTGTTTTTCACTAGATTAAAACTAGGATAATTTATATTGTAAACGAAGAAAAGAAAATAAATAGGTGTAGAATTGACCGAATACCACGTGTTTACGAATTATTTCTGGTTCCTCACGACAGGAGTCTGTGAAATCTGAAGGTCAGACTTCGGCCTACAGACAGGATACAGAAAAGTGGGCAAGGTCGACTCAGGTCCCCAGCATATGGTCCTTCGAGCCAGATATTAAAATCTGTTTTAGCGGCATTCCAAGTTCCAGTTTGCTCTGTTAACGAGATGAAGGTCAGATCTATTCCCTTTTATTCCTTTATAATATACTTTAACCAAATATTTTCACAAACCGATAGTGCAAATACTTGAAACAACCTCCAATTTAATTTTTTCTGTCGACAGACTTTACTCGTCCCTTTTGCATCTATAAATATCAATATTTATACTTGTTTTTATTCACGAATTTCAACAAACATAATTCAATACCTAAAATAAAGCAATATATGCATCAATTTCACATTTTAACCTATAACCTCAATTTATACTCGTTGCACATTGCAATACTTTTAGTCAGAAATTTCATTTGACAAGTTTTTAACCAACTTTCTCTTTTAAAATTGCCCAATCAGTGGCGTTACAAATACATTTGGGAGAAATAAAATTCAAACCTATTTTGGTTTTACTTACCTATAAATTAAAAAAGTTTTTGCCATGTCGAACGCTGATCGGGCCACCCGTCAAGGCAGTGACATAGACGACGAAGGGGTAGAAATTCAGGACAAATATAAATATTTTATAAGCCGTCGCGGCATCGTTAATGCTCAATTGAGGCGATTTGAAGCTTTTTTGGAAAAATGCTCTCCAATTGTTTTAGCACATAAAAAATCAGTTTTTGATTTACAAACCCGTCTGGAACACATTCATAACCTGTTATCTGACGTTGAAAAGGTACAGGGGAAATCGAAAAGTTATGCTTATATTTCAATTTAGTAGAACTCAACTTACAAAATGATGAACGCGATGAATTTGAAAATAAGTTTTATGATTTATCTGCTAGAGCAAAACTAATATTAGAACAAGCTCAAGGTAATTCGGATAATGCCTCACAAAATGTCTCTTTCGCGAGTCAAGGCACACCACCTATTAATTATAATACTCAATCGTGTCCTCGACTTCCACCAATACCGCTGCCACAATTTTCGGGAAATTACGAAACGTGGGTAAATTTCCGTGATTCTTTTGAATCTTCAATAGATAAAAAACCTCATATCGAAAACATAGAAAAATTTCATTATCTTCAATCTAGTCTAAAGAGTGAAGCAGCACAAGTAATCAGTTCCTTAGCTACAACCAGCAATAGTTATTCAACGGCTTGGTCCATTCTAAAAGAAAGATATGAAAACCAAAAGGCGATCATACATACTCACATAAAAGGTATTTTTGAACTAAATCCCGTAAAAGACGAGGCTTATCAAAATTAAGGAAAAATTTCAGATTCATTTCAAATACATTACAAATCTCTGGAAAACCTTGGTGAGAATATCGAAGACTGGAGCATTATTTCACTCTATTTATTAACCACAAAACTGGATTTATCAACACGCAAGGAATGGGAAATTGTTTCCAAAGACAAAGCTAATCCTTCTATTCTAGATTTTTTAACTTTTTTATCAGAAAGATGTATATTTTTAGAATCACTCGACTTCAAACTTCAACAAAAGAAGTATGAGAAAAAATTCGATAAACCCCATGATCATAAAATTTTATCGCATATTAGCCAAACAGGAAATTCATGTCCATAATGTAAGGATAATCATTTCATTTATTCTTGCAAAAAATTCATTGACGTCCCAGTAAACAGCCGCTTTTTTGAAATGAAGCGTAATAATCTGTACACAAATTGGCTTCACCCTAGTCATCGAACATCAGATTGTAAATCAATACACACTTGTAAAACTTGCCGTGGCAAGCATCATTCAATGCTTCACATGCAACCTGGCAACCATTCACAATATAGAACCTCCAATTCAAGAAATAACCGTTCAAGGCTATCCAATCCAAACGAAACTCATGCGAATACAAACGAACCAAAAGCGATGTTGCCAAATCGCAACCAGAATTCTAGTAACACCATGTCGCCAATCTCCAATCAAAGCTTTAGCAACGCAATGTTGCCAGATCCTCATGTGAACCCAAATGAAAATACATGTAGCTTCTCATGCACTAACCAAAGCCCAAGCATACAATTGTTATTGTTCACAGTATTAATAAGCATTTATAACCATAATAATGAACCTATACTCTGTCAAGCCATTTTGGATAGTGGCAGTCAATCCAACTTTGTAACCCAAAATTTGTTCAACCTATTGAATCTGCCCTATGAATCTGTGAACATTCCAGTTGTAGGTATCAATTAAAAAACACAAACATTCACAAACTTGTTAAAATTGAAATAAAATAATCCTATAAAGGTTTAACTTTCAAAATTCCGGCTTTAGTTATAGACAAAATAATTAATTTTGTTCCTCAGCATGCAATTGATACGTCTAGACTAAACATACGGGCACATATACCCCTAGCTGATTACGAATTCTATAAACCTTCTACCATAGACGTCTTCATAGGCGCTGGGCAATTCTATGACATTTTAGGTTCGGGTCAAATAAAATTGGGCAAAAATAAGCCTGCAGTCCAGGAAACAAAGCTAGGTTGGGTAGTCGGCGGACCAATAACATTTGTAACAACTGTTGGCCCCACTACAATTCTTTCATTCACTTGTACAAATGACTTGCAAAATTCCTTGGAGAGATTTTGGAGCCTAGAAGAGCTTCCACAACCCAATCTAAAACCTTAATCTGACGAGAAACAACAATGTGAGGCTCATTTCGAGTCCACAACTACCAGAGATGAATCCGGACGATTCCAGGTTAGCCTACCTTTAAAACTAAATGTATATTTCCTAGGTGAATCTCTTGGCGATCAAACGGTTTTATACCGTACAGGGAAAGCTTAACAAACATTCTATTTTAAAGGATTATTATTCTAATTTCATGAAAGAATACATTGACCTAGGTCACAAGTCAGAAAGAACTCCTGAACCTCATTCAGATTCGATCTACCCTGCGAATTACCTACCCCATCACAGTGTGGAAAAACAAGACAGCCTAACCACTCGTCTGCGAGTTGTTTTTGACGGCTCGGCTGCCACTTCTTCTGGTATTTCTATAAATGTCGCTTTGATGATTGGACCCACTGTCCAAAATTATATTTTTTTCTATTCTTCTATGCTTTCGCCAGCACAACTTTGTGCTCATTGGCAACATAACAAAGATGTACAGCCAAATCCTCATTAGTCCAGAACAGCGCAACCCATACCGCATAGTATGGTGTGACGACTCCAGCAAACCCCTTGGACATTATTGTGTAAACACCGTAACTTCAACCTGTCCAGTTCCTCATATTTTGCGACCAGGTGCCTAAAACAGGTATCATTAAACCATGAGAATGATTTCCCAGATGAAAGTCGTGTCATCTCATTTGATTGTTATGTAGACAATATTCTCATAGGTGCTTCCAGTGAAGAAAAGCTCATAAGCATACGAAAAAAATTTAACCTTAATTCTCAAGTCAAACGGTTTTGACTTACGAAAATTTTCTTCAAATAACCTGAATGTCTTGTCAGACCTAACACACAACAAGGAAAATCCAATGGATTATGTCATTACCGATTCACAAAATACCAAAACCCTAGGGGTATCCTGGAATTCTCAGTCTGATTCATCCATTTATCATTCCTCTCTGGAAGTTTTTGACGCATTAATTCTCAAGAGAACTTTACTTTCAACGATCTCCAAAATTTTTGACCCTCTTGGCCTTCTAGGTCCTATGATAATACAAGTCCAAATCCCTATACAGCAGCTTCAGTTTCTCAAAATTTACTGGGATAGGCCAATTCCAAGCAGCCTTTACAAAATTTGGATTAACTTCGTAAATCACCTGAGTCTTGTGGAAACCTTCAGGATTCCTCGTGCTTCTGGAAGCCCATGGGTTCTGTGATGCATCAAATAATGCATATGGAGCTTGCATTCTCGTAAGGTCCATAGATCCCGAAGGTCAAATATGCTGCAACCTTCTAGGCGCTAAGTCTCGGGTGGCCCCGTTGAAGGCAATATCATTACCTCGTTTGGTTAATGTTAGAATCGCGCCAAAACTTTCGTTTGCAACCAAGTTTCAGATATACAGCAGATATCTAACATAAACAATTGTTCTCATTGTCAAAGTAAATTAATATTGTGATTTGTTTTAAAGAAGTGAATATTAGGGTTTGAAGGAAGTTTTCAATAAGATTATATAAGTATTCAAAATATATGACTGTAGGAAGTAAAACGAAAACATTAACTCTATGGAATATGACATTTGTTGAACGATTTGACATTCTGAATAAATACTTTAGAAAATAAGAACTGTCATTTAGTAAATTGTTGCTTGTTTAAATAACCCTGCCGATATAATTTCAAGGGGAATAAATCCCCATGATCTTCAGGATTGAGATTTATAGTGGCACAGACCTCCATTTTTATCAGAATGTGTACAGTGTGTTATTAATGCTTAGTTTCCATTTAGTTACATTTCCACGATGTTAATATACAATATGATCTAGGACGAGAATACCAAGATGAGAATAAATTGTCAATTTTTTAGAATTTTCAATAACTTGTATTATATTGTGGAATTAACTAGAGACCGTGAGTTTCATTTAAAAACACTAAGATGAGAATAGTATATTATTTCATACAGAAAAGAAGTATGATGTAGTTTGATGTAGTTTATGATGATCGATCAAAGGTCTCCATGGGCACAATTTGATCTTAAGTAATTGTTTTAGTAGCTGTTGTTCAGAACACCTTTAAATGTTTCACAGATAAGGATTTTGAAGTGTACGTTATGGAATGGTGGAGGCACTCGAAACAGCGACTCTTGCGTAAGAAAAAGTAAGTAATCGTAAGTAAACGATAGAATTTTATTTAATCAGATTGGATTTCTGTTGATTTAACGTAATATTTCATAAAATATTTATGGTGTAACATATTTATTAGATTCAATATCATTAAAAAACTTCTAATACATTTTCTGTAAACTAGCTGTAATGTATGGGTATCCGTTAAACTTTATTAATTCAGTTTCAAAGTATGTTAACATTATGGCAAATACAGATTAATATACCCTTTTTTATTCCTTGCTTCCACTGAATGCGTTCAATAGTTTCCGCTTTCCACCCTTGTTATGTAATATGCTTACACAATTTTATTTTTTTTAGGTTGGATTCCTGGACAAGATACTTTTTTTCTAATTTTGTACCTGTTTTTTCAAATTTACTGTACTGTTCATTAAAAGTGAATAAACGTTTTAAATCCTTTATTGCTTTTTTTGCTATTTTATTTCTAATGTACAGGGTGAACAACTAAGAACGACTGTAGGCCACATCTCAGGAAAGAATCATGGTACAACTTTCAAAAAAATTCCCTTTAGGTAAGTGATACTGAAAAATTGCTGGAAAATATTTTGCAGTCTCTAAAATATCCGCTAGTGGAATGAACACTCGAAAACATACTACTCCAAGAAAACATACTAAAGGTGTCCTAAAAATACAATGTTTGAAATCTTGAAGATATTATGAAAAAATTTAATTAAGGAGATTTTTTGCCATTATTCTTCAAATAATGGGTGGGGAAGGCTCAAATTTGTAAGCAAATGTATACCTTTTCCGTTTTTCAACCGATATTAATGATTTTAGCTGCATTTAAAAGAGTTTTTATGTTTAATAAGATGAATAACAAAATTAGATAATTTTGTATTCACTCCGAAATTTCAAATGTAAATTTTTATATCTGATAACGTAAATTCCTTTTCATCAGAATTTAAAAAATGTCCCATTACATTTGAAATTTCCGAGAAAATGGAAAATTGTCGACTTTTTCACATAGCGTTGACAAAATTGTTCAATTTTGTTATTTTTGTTAAGCATATCTTATTAAAGAGGAAAAACTCTTAAATGACGCCAAAAACATTGATATCGATTAAAAAACCAAAAAGTGTTACATTTTTTTTCAGGATGAACCTTCCCCCACCCCTTATTTGAAGAATAAGGACAACAAGTCCCTAACTACATTTTTTCATAATCTCATCAATATATCAAAAATTGTATTTCTAGGATACCATTAGTATGTGTTTTTTGGAGATAATCACAGTATTATGTTTATAAGTGTTCATTCCACCCCATATCAGATATTTTAGGAACTGAAAAATATTTTCCAGCGATTTTTCAGGGTCATTTTCCTGAATGTATTTTTTTAAATTTGTATTGTAGGCACAGAAACATCTATAGGATGTCATCTAGAATGTTTGAGGTATGTTATTTAGAGGTTTAAGTAATGTCCATACAACATCTAAGAGAATACACTGTATTGTTTTTGATATGTCGCATTTAGATCATTGATAAGATGTTATTTTTTAGACATTGCATTAAAATTGACGAGAAGTTGAAAGGCATTTCAGAATGTAACAGAAATGTTGTTTTTAGTTCGTTATAAAGACTTCCTTTTGAGGAAGTTCTAGTAACTTCACAGTAATGTAAAAAAGCAGCGCTTTAACATCGCTGAGAGGTTGAGCTGAATCATCACAAAAGTTAACAGCCACAAGCTGGGCATAAGCGGTTATATAGATGTGCATGTGATGAAAACAAGAGGAAAAAAAGGAAGAACATTATCACAATGTGATGTTGAATTAACATAACTGTAATATTTATTTGCATAGTGGGGAATTACGCTAACGTTTATTAATCAATGATTTGTCAATTGTTTATTTTTATATTGTATAGGATCAATATATAGGTATACATAACGTTCGATTTTTGGGATAAATCTAAATCTAATATCTATGTGAAGATGTATTATAGAAATAATTCTGTTCATGATATAATATAAAAAGATCGCAAGCATATACGAAGAAGCTCTTTTTTAAGCAAATAAACATCCTTTGCTTGCTTAAAAGAAAGGTTGTTTACAATTTACACAATAGACAGCCTAAGTCTGACGTCACTGAGATGGGCGTAGCTTATACCGATTCCAAACAATGTCGTTGATAACGGTAAATACCCATAAGCAATTTTTCGTTTTCGTGGTTTATGTGATAAAATAAGACTTTTCAGTTGAATATATTGTTGAAGGAACGTGCTATTTAAGTAGTTTTTATCAGTTTTTCCACAGGTGAGTTAATTTTACATTTTATTTCTGTTTTAAAACTTGTTGAGGTTGTGTCTATTTTATTTTTGCAGGACCTTTTTGTTTATTTTATTCTCAGAATCTTTTGTGGTTAAGAAAATAATGGATTTTAAACAAGCATCACATTGCGGCGTTGGCACTTTTTGGACATAACGATATATCTATAACAGATAAAGCATGTGCATGAAAGGCACTACCTAAACCGAAAGTCGGGCCAGTGGAATCTGCAGAAGAGCTTTACCCACCAAAGCCCTATACACCTCTTGAAGGTGGGGTACCAGAAGCATCAATCAACAGATTGAAGGAAAAACTACACAGCATTTGAAATACTGTTGGTTTTACCTGGCTATTGAATGAGGAGTCAATAAATTTGCTCGATTTCCGGTATTTGAAGAAATAATTTCTTCCAAGGAATATCATCACTCTGTTTAATATTTTAAAATTATTATTATTTAATCCAAATGCTTTAAATCGAAACAACAAGTGTTGTTATTAAAAATATACGCTATAATTCAATGTCAGTAATATTTATATTAACTAGTATCAACCTAAATTTTATGTTCATAACGTGTCATGAAAAAATATTGCACACGGTCAAGAAATACTATACATTCCATTGACAAATCTTCGGAAGACATTCTCATAATATTATTATAGTTATTACCATTATGGTTACTTAGAATTAATATTATATAAGTCAGATCGAATTAGGGTGAATAGTTAAGTGTAAATTAAATCCAGCAATACCAAATTAATCCACCAATCAACCTTCACAAAGATCATCGAGTTGCGAAGTGAAGAACAAACTTGTAAAAAAATAATTTAGCATTAAAATAATTAACTCTGACTTCATAGAAATAGAGGCCTGTTCCATTCAAATACTTTTTATTCTATATTTTCATCAGAAAAAACTTCAGTAAATATTATTTTCCAACAATATGATTATTTATTATTACCTACTACAATGATTGTTTGAATGTGAAAACATTATTTTTCATTCTGCTAACATTTGAAAAAACTATTACCATCTCTAACAAATTCACCCTTTGGGTAGTGTACTATTTAATTTCACAGTACAACGTCGTTCATTAAGACCGATTATAAGAACTTTTAGTGATCTTATACAGGTTGTTGTCAATAAACTAGTTGGACAGTGCAAGACAAAAAAGTCTAATCCTGACAATTTGTTCGTTTTTCTTCTTTTAATTTATACGTCAAATTTCATTTCACAAACAAATAACCACAGTTGTACAGAACATCCATTCTATTCAGTTCTCATACTTAATCAAAGCTCAGGGTCATTAGAGCTATGGTAACTGTGATGACAATGGCAGCACAAAATATAACATAAGATGAGGAGTATTAATTTGAAAATCTGGCTTAACGTAATGCACTAAAAAAATAATGTGAAAAATTTTTACTGGAATGGAACGGGGACTTTAATTAGGAATACGTAAAAACGAAAATAATGAAAAACTACATCCCAAAGCAAAAATTGAAACCTTTTCAATGTCCCATTTATTACTTTTCGACATTCATGTGTACTTTCCCATGCTAGAATTAATCTCAGCGAGGAATAATTTCCATATAAATAGAGTGAAGATGATAATAATAAAAAAACACTTCCATAGGACATTTTTCAAAGGTTAACTGAATTCGGGCCGTATTGCGGGTTTTCCACGCTTGAGGATTGCTTTTGTGGGCGAAAATCCGCGAATTGAATGGAAAATTGTCGATTTATGATGTAATGGCGTTAGGTTTTCCATCTTTTCTCCTATTTTTCCGCGCTCGTTCGTTCCTTCCGTTTGTTGTTGGTTGTTGAGTTTACATCAAACGAATGGGTATATAAAAGGATTGAAATGTTTTTTTAAGTTAACACTTTGAAAGTTTTATTTTCTACTAACTTTAATTATGATTCATTGGTTACGAATTTATTTTCTGCCCCTGAAAACTTTGGTTCAACATTATGGGTTATACTTATACAGAGTGCAGCACTGAAAACGATGTATATATATATATATATATATATATATATATTGGACTAAAATAATAATTGATAGGTTTGAAAGGATAAATTCAATGAAAACTCTACTAAAATTAATTATGAAGGTGGTTGAGAGAATATAAATTTTACTGATATCATTATTATGAATCCTATAATTATTAGTGTGAATGCTAATTTGTAAAAAAAACCATTAGATAAGAAAATTTAAAAGTGTGCAAGAGTGTGCGCGAAGTTCTTACTACATGAAATAAAATAGCAATGTAGTAGGAATAATAAGTCATGGATGGTTGCTAAGAAAAATAAACATTGATGACAGATGGAATTTTTTTGAATGGGAGATGTAAAAATAATTATCCTAAGAAATAAATCTAGTAAAAGAAATTAAAGAGAAGTTAAGTTATATGAAAGAAAAGCTGAAGCTGAGAAAAATACTTTATAATTATTAAACAAAGAAGACAGATTGATAGTGACATTATAGGAAGAATTATAAATTTGAACTATTTGGCCATCCTATTCAAAATTAAAAGAAACATAAATAAGAATATTTCCTGAAAAACTGAATTTAAGAGTGACTATGAACTGTGAGGTAAAGTTTTTGTTATATAAACTGTTCTAACAATAGTGATATAATCTAAAAAGGAAACTATTCCGTTAGATAAAGTAAAATAATAATTTCTTATTTAATCACTGATAAAAGTAAGTATTTAAACGATATAAAATAACTCTTATATTAGCAAATTAATATCAAATAATCAGTACTCACCACAATAATATCATATATCGTGAATACGGTTTATAACTTCTGCCATCATTTTAATTGTATAGAATATTTTTAAATTCGATTAATAATTTCTTAACATTCAAAACATAAGATCAACTGTATTGGTTAATTAAGAATTTATTATTTACAACTGTAGCGGTCGAACATTACAATACGCCTGTACCCCAGTCTAGTCAGCGACCAGCATTACATGGAGGCTACTTAGGAGCCCCGCGCGTAGATGGCATACGAAGCATACTCTGAACGGAGACCTGACTGGATTCTATACCATCCGGCTACAGTAGATGAACATCAAGCAAAAACATTTCACCCTACGTCGACTCGGCGCCACGGCTAAATGATTAAACCCTTCATAATAATATTGTTACCATTTTCTTTTCTTTTAGGATTTTTTTATATTATTTTTCTTTCTAATTGTAAACTTATAGGGTTGAATTATTATTTTATTAAATATATTTTAAACACATTTACAAAACTGGCGCTCAACGTAAAGTACGAGAAACCAAACGAGAAGAATTGGAAATTAAATTCCTAGAAAATTCGATGAAACTTTCGCAACTCCTGCTTTATTTTGTCAATTTTCAGAAAATTTTTACGATACCACCTGCATTTTTGAAAGATTGCGATAGAACTTTCGCCGGCTTCTGGCTTGCTGTTTTGTCTTGTCTTTTGAAATTAGACAACGATAAACACTCGATCATTCGGCTTTGTTCAGTCCGTCTTTCACTACATAATCATTCCTCGTAGGAGTCAAAGACTACAGGGCAATATGGCCATTGCTCTCAATGAGGAGCAGTTTCGACAACTGCTGGAGAAAATCTCTTCCTCGAACGCCACGCCGACGACGTCCAACACAGGCAGTTTCAGCCGCTGCACCGCGAGATTCGATGGCAAAAGATGCCACGACACCGTCCACACGTTCATAACCACCATCTCAATATACAAGGAGATTGAGAAAATAAATGACGCCGACGCAATTAGAGGTTTACCGCTACTCCTCACCAACGACGCTTCACTATGAAGGCGCGGGGTAGAAAACTCAGCGACCAACTGGGATGACGCCACGCGACTAATCCGAAATGGATTCTCGCCAGCTAAACCAGCCTATCAAGTGTATCTCGACATATTTGACCAACGCCAAGAGTCTAACGTCCCAATCGACGATTTCATATGCAGAAAGAGAGCACTATTGGCACAGTTACCGCCAAACCGTCACGACGAGAGTTCCAAACTCGATATGGTTTACGGATTGCTTTCAATCCATATACGCAAACAAATCCCAAGAGAGTCGATACGCTCTTTCGACAATTTACTGGAACTAGCCAGAAAAATTGAACACATTCGACTGGAGGAAACAGTGACTACAGGACCTCCCAGTATACCGAGACCAGATGCGAGCAAGAAGCCAAGATGCGCCTACTGCCATTTTAGAGGGCATTCAACAAACGAATGCCGAAAACGCCAAGCCGCTAAAGAAATTAGCATAGAAACCTATCGCAAATCGGAACCGGGAAAAATCTCCTGTTACGGGTGCGGCAAATAAGGATATTTCCCAAACAACTGCCCGGATTGTTCAAAAAACCTCGTCCCGACATATCAGCCCATTCGGCCCACTTCTACGGTCTGAATACGTTAACCGAGCTCACAACCCAAGTGCCCACTATACAAGTAAAAATAAATGGGGTTACCGCCTTGCTCATATAGACACAGCTGCTAGAACGAGCATAGATAGCGCATCATTGTACGAGTACTTAAAACAACGGCAGACTTGCGACTTTAAAACACAGTTAGTAGACGTCACACTCGCAGACGGGCGTTGTACACCCAAAGAAGTGCTGTCTACTACGGCCCAAATAGAAGTCGGTGATCGCACATTCCCGATAGACTTTGTAATACTACCCGACGCAGAGGACAACCGCACCTTGTTAGGCATCGACTTCCTCGAAAAAGCCGCCCTAGTTCTAAACCTTCCTCAGCGTGCATGGTACTTCGCAGATGAACCCGAGAAGATATTGAACTTCCTCGATATTCAACAGGGTAAAACATCCGAATATATCCGAAATGGCCATCCACAACGAGAAACACAGTCCGATAGTGCCAGAAATATAATGCTTACAGTAAATGTCGGGGAGGGACAAGAATCGCCATTTTTGGAATTCTTTGCTTCACCATTGCTAATGAATGATGAAGCCCTTGTCACCCAGCCTGATAACGCTGGCCCACTCATAAAGATCCTCACGCCACCGCGACCTACTTATACACTTGACGACGACGACGACCAATATTCACTTGGTGCGATCTACGATATTTTTAAAAACTCTCTACCAGCTGCTTGGTCACCACCGAAGAAGCGGGATCCCAGATAACGACGCAGACTGGAATTAAACCAAATAGATATTTGTTTGAGACCCGACGAAGCTGCTGGGCTTAGCAATCAACAACGAGACACCTTCAATAAAGCCCTCCAGGCATACTCCGATGTCTTCGCCAAGGATGGACCACCTACTCCGTATGCTGAACATCGCATATCCATAGGTGAACACGCGCCCGTAGCTAACGCCCCATATCGGATGAGTCCTGCCCGTCAAAACATATTAAGGCGAAAGCTCGACGACATGCGAGAGAAAGGCGTAATTGAGGAAAGTGGTACGCGATGGTTATCCCCGGTGGTCCTCGTACCCAAAAAGGACCACGACCTACGAGTATGTGTCGACTACCGTAAGCTTGATCTCAGTACCCGATAAATATCCACTACCACGGATCGACGATTTGCTTCACGCCGCTAAGGGCTGCCCGTTCATGTCGTGCCTCGACCTCCAGTCGGGCTATTGGCAAATACAAATTCACGACAAGTGACAAAGATAAAACAGGATTTATAACGCCTTTTGAAATCTATAGATTTAATAGGATGGCCTTTGGATTACGAAACGCCCCCAGTAGTTTTCAGCGCCTAATGAACAGATTCAAATCTACCCTAAAAGAAGTCACCGTCTTAGTTTATCCCGATGACCTCATTATCGGGTAACCGACATTCGACCAACATCTCCGTGATTTGGGAAGAACCTTTGAACATTTACGGACGTACCGACTGAGAGTAAAGAGAAAAAAATGCAATTTTGGCTGTTCCACAGTAAGGTATCTTGGACATATGATAACTGAGAATGGCATTACGACCGAGCCGGAAAAAACGTCGGCTATATCCAATATGCCAGCTCCAAAAAATATCAAACAGCTTTTGTCTTTCATACAGACTTGCTCCTGGTACAGGCGATTTATACCTAACTTCGCGCAGATTGCCAGACCACTAACGAATCTAACCAAGAAGAAAGCAGTGTGGAAGTGAGGATCAGAAGAAGAGCAGGCCTTCGGAAATTTGGAAGAGAAACTGGTATCCTCGCCCATACTAACACAAGCAGACATCTCCAAACCATTTATTATCAAGACTGACGCCAGTGCATACGCAATAGGAGCGGTTTTGGTCCAGAGGGAGAAAGAAAACGAGCACCCGATAGAATACAGTAGTCGCAGTAGATAAATTTCCCCAACCTCTCAAGTGGTTAATGATCCTGAAAACGCCAACAGGACGCCTAGCACGATGGGCCCTGAGATTACAGCCATACGACCTCCAAATCCAATATTCACCCGGGCAAACAAATGTAGTAGCAGATTTCCTATCTCGACCCCCATGCCAGAAACCTAACGATGAGTGTCAGATTTGCAATGTACAATTTGACATCCCTAAGCGAAGTGAAAAAGAGATGCGTCATAAACAAACAGAGGATCCTGAATTGGCTACGATCATTGCGGCCCTCGAGAACGCCGCAGACGACGAGAGAAATGCTAAATGGATCAAAAGAGGATATTTCATGCATATGGGAGTACTTTATCGGTATACCCAGAAACAGTAGGATGAAAACGATAGATTAGTTGTGCCAAAAGAGGAGCGTCCAAAAATTTTGCGAGCCTACCACGACGACCCTACCGCCGGACATTACGGCGTAGATATAACGTTAAATCGAGTCGCTAGGCGTTACTTTTGGACAGGAATGCGTCAGGACATCGTCAAGCATGTATCTAGCTGCTTAGAATGCCAGAGGTATAAAGTCGATAACAGGAGGCCTGCGGGATTATTTCAAACAGTAGTCTCGAACCAAAGGTTTGAAGTTATCGCAATCGATCTATTCGGACCACTACCGTTGAGCAAAAGGTGGATTTATATAATTGAAGATACCACTAGCCGCTGGGTTGAACTATTTTCGCTAGCAGACGCTACGGCAGTTAATTGCGCACGAGTATTAATCGATGAAATATTTCTCCGTTATGGGGTACCACGGCGGGTAATAAGCGACAACGGGACACAATTCGTGTCCGCCATGATGCAAAAACTCACGTTTTGTCTAGGCATTAAACATGCCCTAATTCCTGTGTATCACGCTGAATCAAATATAGTGGAACGTAAGAATCGTGACTTAAAAACACAATTAGGTATACTAGTTGACAAAGAGCACCTCTCATGGTCCCGGCAATAAACTTCTATAAGATTCGCCATCAACACAGCCCGATGTGAAAGTACTGGACAAACGGCGGCATATCTGACCTTCGGGAGAGAGCTGCGAACTATACAAGACGTCACAGACGATTTTAGCACTATTGTACGTAACGAAAATTTTGTCGCGAGAATCACACCAATACTACAAAATTTATCTATGTCTCTCCGCCTGACCAAGGAGCTCACCGAAGAACGACAAGAGAAGAACCAAGCATATGGAAATAAACATAGGCGTCATGGGCCGGATTACGAACCTGGTGACAAAGTGTTAGTCAAATCAAATTTCCTCAGTAACACCGCAAAAGGGTACTCAACAAAATTGGCCCCACGACGCGACGGACCCTACGTTATACTCCGAAAACACGGACCTACTAGCTACGAAGTTGCCGAGCCGAATGAAGACTCCATTCCAATACGGATTTTTCATACTAGCGACCTAACTCCCTATCAGTCCTCTGAAAACTCAGAAGACGAATCTAAGCCCGTGCGGGAGATTAGAAGGAGAGGACGGCACCGCAAATCAGATATACCTTCTCCCGCCACTATTTCTGATGCCTCGTCGAGACGACCTCGATGCCAGAGGGGGAGGCTGTAGCGGTCGAACATTACAATACGCCTGTGCCCCAGTCTAGTCAGTGACCAGCATTACATGGAGGATACTTAGGAGCCCCGCGCGTAGATGGCGTACGAAGCATACTCTGAACGGAGACCTGACTAGATTCTATACCATCCGGCCACAGTAGATGAACATCAAGCAAACACATTTCAGCCTACGTGGACTCAGCGCTACGGCTAAGTGATTAAACGCTTCATAATAATATTGTTACCATTTTCTTTTTTTTAGGATTTTTTTATATAAATTTTTTTCTAATTGTGAATTTATAGAGTTGAACTATTATTTTAATAAATATATTTTAAGCACATTTACACAACGAAATAATAATTCATTGGAAAATAGGTTAATATTTATGACACAGAACCAAATAACTATAGAGAAGAGACCTTTCTTATCGACATTAGTTGATTTATTCAGTGTTGCCCTCTGTATTCCATTAAGATAACCAGAAAATTCAGGGTTGTATTAGATAGGCATTTAATTGTTTGTAAAGTTATTGGAACATAATAATCTGAGTGTTTACTATTTTATTCACTAATTATATTTCAATTTAAATCATTTCTCGAGTTTCAATTTGTAAAGTAAAAGACGTATCCTCAACCACCATAATTCCTTGTTTATGGTTATGAGTTTCATCCTTATAGACTGAGTATAGCTGGCTCACAATAATAATAAACAAAAATTGATAGACTAATTTCATCTGGAGCTCAACAACTAAAAAAAAATTATAAAAAAATATGAACCTAAATTATATATATATATATATATATATATATATATATATATATATATATATATATATATATATATATATATATATATATATTTTATTTAGGTTTATATTTGGGTGCGCTACTAGTGTGACACACTTCGATATATCCGTTATTATAGAAGATATGGAATAAATTTACGTACGAAAATTGTACACATCTGTGAACTTCACATTTTACAATTATTTTCATTTGTACTGGGTGTTCCCTATCACCAGGGTGAAACAAACATACCTTTTTTTAAATGATATACCCTATATACTATTTCAGATTCAGATTGGGCTCACCTCCCCCATACTTACAAAGTAGAGTTTCATATAAGTTTATAGGGTATTTCAGATGCTATGCCCAATTAAACGTAAAAATCATTGTTCAACGCCTTGTATAGTTCAAACGAAACAATTTGACATCAATATTTTGCAGCAATAACATTTTGATATTGGTCTAGTTTCATGACATAGTACCTTTTTTGGATATTACAAAATCTGAATACAGGACGAGCCAAGAGTCGAACACATGATTTTCTCGATTTTTTCAAATGAATCACCCTGTATTTCATTTCAAAAAGTGAAAATACACCGTTTAAACTTCCATTTTTATTTGGCATTCCCTATACTCAAAATCGTTAATTTCTAAGATATTAGTGTTTTTAAATGAAACTCAAGGTCTCTAGTTAATTCCACAATATAATAAAAGTTATTGAAAATTCTAAAAAATTGACAATTCTTTCGATAAATCAATATCATCGAAACAATTGTAAATATTTTAGAATTTTCAATAACTTGTATTATATTGTGGAATTAACTAGAGACCTTGAGTTTCATTTAAAAACACTAATATGAGCATATTCCACGAAGTAAGGGTCGAGACAGTCAATTTCTAAGATATTGTCAATTTAATAACAAAAAGGTTTTTAAAAATAATTTAATTGTAACAAATTTGCTATGGAATAATGACAAGTATTGATTAGTAGCATGTCATTCAACAAACTATTTGAAATTTTGTGAAGACTCATTTACTACTATTTGAAATGAACTTTCCTATTGAAGAGTTAACAGACATGGTTTGGGTATTGGGAGAATATAGTAGGAATTGTTTATTATCGATAAGAATTTACCAAGAGCGATATCCTGCACGAAGACAACCCATAAAAAGAACGTTGGAAAGATTGATGGATCAATCGTACTGGTTCAGTACTTCATGGTAAACATGAAAGGACAAAAACTGCAGTTACTGAGGAGAATTAATTCAATTGTATGCTGGTAGTTGCGGACAATTCTCATGATAGTACTCGTGAAATTTCGCACAAACTGGATATCAGTGTAACGTACGTCCAAGGAATACTGCATAAAAACAAGATGCACCCATACTGCATTAAGTAACAGAGTTACTCGACGATGACTTTCGTGAAGAGTTCCTTTTTGCGATGAGCTCAACAACAAATACATAATTAGATCGATTTATTTGATTTTGCCCTTCATGGAGATGAAGCAACGTTTCATAAGAATGGTACTACGAATATACATAATTTCCATTACTATTCCACAAATAATCCTTATCTTACATCAACTCAAAGTCAAACTAGGTGGTTTCTGAATGTTTGGGGTGGTAGTATAATTGGAGTCCACGTTATTGGACCACATTTTGTCGATGGAAGAGTGAATGGTCGAGTTTATTTAGACTTTCTAGAAAATCATTTACCATTATTGTTGGAAAATGTTCCGCTCAATATTCGGCAAATAATGTGTATCTTACACGATGGAGATCCGGAACATCACACTGCTTTAATTCACAATCATCTGAATACCCATTTCCCTGTCAGATGGGTAGGAAGATGAGAACCCATTACATGGCCACCTCTATCACCAGATTAAACTAAACTGAAAATTTTCATGTGGATTTATGTAGAAAACCGTGTTTACCAAATACCGCCAACTACACGGAACGATATGAAGGAAAGAATGCGAGAAGTATTTCAGAGTATTGATGTAGAAATGTACAGAAAAATAAGTCGATCTTTTGAAGATCGACTGCAATGTTGTATTGACGTTTTGGGTGGTAATTTCGAACATTTGGTATATAATCAATCATAAATTCACAGTTCACTTTGACTGATGTTT
Organism: Galeruca laticollis; assembly: GCA_963921935.1. NCBI lineage: Eukaryota > Metazoa > Arthropoda > Insecta > Coleoptera > Chrysomelidae > Galeruca > Galeruca laticollis. The sequence continues at coordinate 112,318,038 of OY998177.1, read as the reverse complement.
AGTTATTTTTGTAAAAGCATTTGTCTTACTGTCATTTTTCTATATCTTACTTCTTTCAATAAATTATTTGTTCAGCTTTTTCTTCTTAAATTGATAATATATATATATATATATATATATATATATATATATATATATATATATATATTATAGTAAATTTTTTTTATTCATAATAAGCATACACTTGTCATGAACATGCGTTTATAAAAAATAACACCCTGTATGTCAAAATAGAAATTATATCAGTCAAAATAGAAGAATATCCTATGACAGTTCAGGGACTTGTTAATATTGTTGCGAATGAATATTCTTTTATAGTTATGCACAATGATTTCCGAATATAATAACAAAATTTAAATTCATTATTTATATTGTAACATAGTTATTTTCATCATTTTTACTTATGTACAAAGTTTTATAAAAACCAACCAACGATATGCCATATTGATTGATGACACCAATTTAGCAATCGAAATGAATTGTTTGAGTAGATCCTGTTTAAGATTTAAACCAATCAGAGAAGAAAAAAACTCTGGTATCCAGGAAGTCAGATTTTGGTTGCTAAGAGGGAGGACTATCAATAAATTTTGAAAGAAAAGAAAGTGTTGGTTGTTCAGAGCTGAATGGTAGAGATCTCCATATTGAATTTGGTGAGAGATTTTATGAATTATTGACAAAATCCTAAACAATATAATTTAAAACTAAAGATAAACGTACCTTACAAATGTAAATTATCCATGTGTATATTTTTCTTGTTCGCAACAAAACATATTTTGAATTAACTACATCACAAAACTTTGTTCCTGGTTCTCGAATATGTAACTACGTATTACATCCTGCAGTTAACAATTATAATATCAACAGTGTTTCCTGTATCCTGTGTGTAGCAGCTTTTTGATTAATAAATGAACCTTGTTGGAGTTTTAAGGTTTATATGTCTTATCGACTATATTGCAGTCCTGACCTGACTACATCAGTTTCAACCCCAAACATTATTTATTCTTTGCTGAAACAATGAAGAAAATTATTGAACTGTGGTAAGACACTACTTCTTTGTAAATTAGATAGTAATCAAGTGTTTATTTAGATTTAAGGATTACTTAAATGTTTGTTAATTTTTTGTTCATTACTATTATTAAATCATCTTCATTTACTCATTCATAATTGGCTTCGAAATTACATAACTTCTTCAGATTTTTAAATAAAATAACATAACCTAAATTTGCGTTACAAGAACAAGTAATTGTTATCTTTTTACAGTCACAAATATTCTGGTATTTTCAAGCCAAATCAGGATTCAAATTTATCATATGTAAATTCACCCATTTTATGTCCTTTTATTATATTTTTTATATGTGAAAATTATCAAACTGTTCACTAATTTGAGTTCGACGCTTATTTAAATTGTCCTTAAAATATTCTGCGGAAAAACAAAGGCCTTACTCAGAACCCTGTCTGTTTACAAATTAATAATAAAAAGAATTGTCATTTTCAAATGAGTATAACAGTCCATTGCATCTATTGAGCTATAGCTGAGGTAAGTACTAAAGCAAGATCCAGAGTAATATACGAGGTAAATCGAATTAGCATATAATAAAAAACCTATTAAACATAATTATTAAATACACAGATTAAAAAAAATATTAATATAATATATATATATATATATATATAAATATATATATATATATAAATATATATATATATATAAATATATATATATATATATATATATATATATTATCATGTACACAAATAGAGTAGTTATAGAATTAGAAATACCCGATAAGAATGTCCATATTCCAATGTGGAAGTTATCTACACATATTCATACCATAGCAAAAAATATGAACTATACCTCGGTAATTGCCAGTGAACAAATTAATAATGGATAAATGCAATCCATATTTCGATTCATATCTATAATAAACTTTTTCTACACACGTGTTATAACAATGCACTTATATGCCCATAATCCGTTTCATAATGATACCCATTACGATACAGATTTTTCATTACGATACAGATTTTTAAATCAATAGAAACCCATAATTTTTCAATCAAACATGCTGTGCACTTGAATACTACGAAATTAGTAGAAAATATATGAATCTACGGCCTAAAATTTGCCCCACTCCATCTTTTTTCGTTAATTATTTAAATTGAAAATGCACCATTCAAAACATTGGTATTAATAAAATTTGTGCTATAGGAAAGAAAATAGCAACATATTTAAATCTGCCTGATCCGAATTTATATACAGGGAATTGTTTTCGTAGGATATCAGCAACCGTTTTAATAGATGCCGGTGGTGATATTACTACATTAAAACGTCATGGTTGCTGGAAATCCAATTCAGTGGCAGAAGGCTACATTGAAAATCCGGTTCAGAATAAAATCAGCATTTCCAATACAATATTGAACTCTATTGAGACTAGCAATAATGAAATAAATGTAAATATTCCTTCCACTTCCAGATCAGTGGGACCTGGAATTGACTTTTCGAACTGCACAATAAATAATCTTAATATATTTAAGAAATCGAAATAATTACAATTATTATATGTTGAATATAAATACAAATAAAATGTTTATTGTTTTCTTGTATCTATGGCAATACCAATACCCGAGGTATTCATTACAATTTTGTAGATTTTTTTTATAGAAATACAAATAATTACTGTTACCTATTGTGTTCAATAAAAATATAAAATTTATGGTTTTTGATTATTTATCGGGTGTCGAAAAAATAGCGTATGCAACTCTCATGTAATGGTTATTAATACAGTCGCATAAACCATACGAAACTCGCCTTTGGCTCGTTTCGTATCCCGGTTAATGCTCGTGTATTAATAACCATCACTACATGATCGTTGCATAATATACTATTGTAAACACAAAATGTCAAGCGGACAGTTAAAATGTTGGGTTAAGATTATTGTCAATGTCAATGGTTTCAATCAAATAAGAGAAAGAATATGGTGTTAGATGTGTGTGGTTACACAGCTATTCGATAAATATAAATATACCAATTCACATTTAAAAGAAAATATTTCTTATAAATTCAAAAAAAAATTGTATCTGGTGAATAATATAATTTACAATGTAGATTTAGTTGATAATATATGTAAAGAAGGTATAACAATTAATAACATCATTAAATTAAAATAGAAAGGAAATGTGATTGGTTCAAATAAATACTCTAAGACGGATTAAACTTTTTAGAGATAAGAAAAGAATATCGATACCGGGTAACGGATAAATAGGGAGTTTTTTGAGAGATTTGGAAGAAGAGTGACAGAAATTTTGGAATTCGAGAGAAAATTATAAAAAAGAACCGTGAATTATAATAATTAGACGAATACATAGATAAGTGAACCAAACCAAAGGAATAAGTATTATAAAAAAAGAAGTATCAATTTGGAAAAAGTTAATTCATACAATTTAAAAAGAAACGAAGTAACGAGAGAAGCAAAAGTCAAATAATAAGCATTAAACATCAGTTAGTAGCATCAGAATAATATAAAGTAAATTGGAAGAACAGAGACGGGTATTGTAAAAGTTTTCATTGTTGGAGAATTTAAATAAAATAAATTGTTAAGAAAGGAAGTTAGGAGTGCAGCAGAAGATATTCAAGAAACAAGAAGTAACGTTGAAATGAAGTGTCAGAGCTGAAACATTGGTGAATAACGGGAGATTGCTGGTGAATGGTTATTGAAGAAACATAATTAGTAGAAAACGTCACGGAAGAGAAGCTGATAATTCCATTAGAATGAAAACTGGTAACATAATGATTTATTTTTCTAAAGATTTTTGAAATTTTTAAACTCCTCTGGAAAGAATTCATCTTATATATACATAAACAAATAAATAACTAAATATTTAATTTCAAGTCCAAAATAATTAAAATCAATAAAAAAAAATTCAATTATAATTAACAATTCAATTTAGAAAGAAAACATACTGGTTTACATATTAGTTGGTATACTTTCAAAATAAATTTAAATATCAAAAAAATAAATTGTGTGAATGAAAGTCTGAATGTGTTGTTTTGTCTTAAGTATCGTGTCTGTGTATTATTAAATAAGGTATTTAAATAAAAAAAAATATAACGGGTATTTGTTTTATTCAAATTGCATCAAGATATACATATAAAACACAGATACAAACTAAAACAATCGTAATAAAAATGGCGCCCGAGCAGGGTATAGAAGCTCCGAGTGAAAGTTTTCTAAGGTATAAAAACATTATTATTTATTATTGCCTACGATTAATTCTATGAAAAACAAAAGTTGTTAATGAACGTATTCAAGAAATGGTAAAAAGAAGCCACAAACAAAGACTATGGAGGGAGACGCAGAAAGCAATCAAAATATAAATGACATGTTTTCACGTATAATGGAAGTTATTAAAAATACAAATGAGACGATGGATAGGAAGAGTGAGAAAAGAGCGGAAGCAAGAAATGAAACAAACAAAGGTGGATACTAGGAACTCAGTAATGGAACAAGTTGAAAAATTTGAAAGATCTATGGATAAACATAAAGAAGACGTTGAAAAAGAAATCCAGAATTAGAAAATGGAAATTAGACAAGAGTTGGAGGACATGGAAAGAATTTGTGAAAATAACCATCGGGAAATTAGGCAAGAGTATGGAAGACATGAAGAGGGGATAGAGAGAAACAAGTCGGCAATTGAAAATTTAGAGAAGAAAATTGAGAATTTACCTCAGGGGTCACGACATTTTATCATGATAGGAGATGAAGCAGATACTGAATTGTATTTCAGTAATGATAGAAAGTTACATCCAGTGCGATACATTATGAAATTGAAGGCAAAATTACAAGAGATGAGAGAAGAAAAAAATTGGAATAGATGGGTAGATAAGACAATTAAAGGGTCAGCAACTTTATGGTGGAATATAAACGAGGACAGATGTATGAATATAAATCAATTCAAACAACATTTTATAAATTATTTCTTTGGGGATATGATCCAAAGTAAAATGAGAAATAACTTATATTTTGGAAAGTATAGAGAAAACGGACAGCAGTCAAGGGAAAATTATGCAATGATTAAATTAGATAACATCAAATACCTAGATCCTCCAATACGTGAAGAAGATTATGTGAAGTTTATTGCCAAACACTTTGGTGATGATAGTTCAAATTATGTTGCAGTAAATGATGTGAGAGATACAAACAGGCTGTTAGAATATTTAAGAAGGATAGATGATATAAAAGGATTTAGAGGTAATGGACAATACATAAGTAGGGATGGTTGGAGTGCTAGTCAACAGGATAGGCTAGAGACAGAAAAATGGAGGGATGGTTGGAGTGCTGGAAATAACAAACAGCCAGAGAAAGAAAATAGAGGCTACGACAACAAAGGCCGAAACAACAATTATAACAGAAGCCAACAAAATTATAGGAACTATTATATGCAAAGATATAACAACAACAACAATAGTTCTAATAGAAATCAAACAAGGGAACAGAGAAATTATAATGGAAACAGAAATCGGAATGGATCTGTTGGAGGAAGAGAACAACAGACAAATTGTAATTTGAGGACAAGAGAGAGGTCAACAGAACAGATTATAGTAGATAATGAACAAAAGCAGATTGAGCAAGTAATGGTGCACAATAGTGCAGATCACCAAATTCCGAGACATCAAAATTTTCAGAAGACTGCAGATCATACAATATCATAAAAAGTAAATATTGCCATCCGAAGGAATTTATGAAGATAAGTGAAGATGAGAACAAAATAAATAAAACCAATGTAAATAATCAATTACCTTTTATTAATTAAGATCAGTATAACTGTGCAATGATATAGAAAACTAGGAAAACTATATCTGCTGATGTTTACAATTATCACTTAAGAAGACAGTTTGAAAGTTAGGAACTCCCTAGATTTTTCTGTTCACTGACGACCCATATTATGGGTTTCTTAAGTTTTTTCTAAATTCCAGTCCTTCAAGGAAATCCAGTTCTTGTTGCTTATCACAAATGTGTAGTACTTTTAGTTCTATGTCAGGTGTCAATGAATGATTGGTGTCATGTAGATGTTTTGCGTAGTGGGATTTATTTGGTTCTCTAAATCTTTATGCTCGTAAGTGTTCACTGTATCGGATTTCATAATTTCTAAGGGTTTGATCCAAATATATAGCATTACATTCTGGGAATTTATGTATATATTGGACTAAAATAAAATTGATAGGTTTGAAATGATAAATTCAATGAAAACTCTCCTCAAATAAATTATAAAGGTGGTTGAGAGAATATAAATTTTACTGATATAATTATTATGAATCCAATAATTATTAGTGTAAATGTTAATTTGTAAAGAAAAAATTAATAGATAAGGAATTTTAAAGTGTTCAAGAGTAGTGCGCGAAGTCCTTACTTAATCTCTACATGAAATAAAATATCAATCTAGTAGGAATAACAAGTCATGGATGGTTGCTCGGAAAAATAAACATGATGAGAGATGGGAATTTTTGAAGGAGAGAAGTAAAAAAGAATTATCCTAAGAAAGAAATCTAGTAAAATAGAATAAAAAGAAGTTAAGTTATATGGAAGAAAAGCTGAAGCTGAGAAAAATACTTTATAATTATTAAACAAGGTAAATTGTTGAAACTTATAATAAGAAAAGAAAACTTGAATGTTGTATAATAGTGAATGATAATGATAACAAAATCAAAGTTAAGATATTAACGAATTAGATTGTAATAAAAATAATTGTAAATTGAGAACACCTACATTATTATACAGGAAGACAGATTGATAGTGACATTATAGGAAGAATTATAAATTTGAACTATTTGGCCATCCTATTCAAAATTAAAAGAAGCAGAAAAGAATATCATCTGAAGTACTGAGTTTAAGAGTGACTACGAACTTTGAGGTAAAGTTTTTCTTATATAAACTGTTCTAACAAAAGTAATATAACCTAAAAAGGAAACTATTTCGTTAGATAAAGTAAAATAATAATTTCTTATTCATCACTGATGGAAAAAGTATAAATATAAAGGATATTTAGAAAAAAACTCTTATATTAGCAAATGAATATTGAACAATCAGTACTTACCACAATATCAAAACATTTTACCTCTCGAATGTGAAAGATTTATAATTTGTGCCATCATTATAATCCTGTCAAATATTTTAATTTCTTTAATAGTTTCAATTGTGTTTAAAAACATAACGATAATTGTATTGGTCAATTAAGAAATTGTTATTTACAATTAAATAGTAATACATTTGAAAATAGGTTAATATTTATGACACAAGACCAAATAACTATAGAGAAAGAGATCTCTCTTATCGACATTAGTTGATTTATTTAGTGTTGCCCTCTATATTCCTATAAGATAACTAGAAAATACAGGGTTGTATTAGATATTCAATTATTTGTAAAGATATTGGAACATAATAATTTGAGTGTTTATTATTTTATTTACTAATTATATTACAATTTAGATTATATCTCAAGTTTGAATTTATAAAGTAAAAGACGTATCCTCAACCACCATAATTCCTTGTCTATGGTTAAGAGTTTCATCCTCATAGACTGAGTATAGCTGGCTCACAATATTAACACAAAAAAAATTGATAGACTAGTTTTCAAATCTAAAACAGTGATCACTTACGAGCATACATAGTAAAACAACCAGATAAATCCCACTACGCAAAACATAACACATATCATTCATTGACCCCTAGCACAGAACTAGACTAGAAGTACTACATATTTGTGATAAGAAACAAGAACCGGATGTCCTGGAAGAATTTGAAATTAGAAGACACTTAAGAAACCCACAATATGAAGTCGTCAATGAACAGATAAATCTAGGGAGTTCTCCACTTTCAAACTGAGATAATTGTAAAGATCAGCAGATATAGTTTTCCTGGTTTTCTATATCATTGCAAAGTTAAACTGATCTTAATTGGGAAAAAGATATCCAAGATATCCCCATAGGGCTAATAATATGTAAGCTTTACAATTTGTAATATCATATCTCCTTCTTTTTTCTATTAATATATATTGAGTCAATCACGAGGTAGGTCACTTCCTGGTCTAGCTAAAAATAATGATTAAACATCAAGTAGGCATCAAATGAAATGTAGCATCTGTCATTCTGACGGTGATATTCAATATCCACACAATTGTCAAATTTCTCAGAATTTTCAACATTTGTTTCATAATATTGTGGAATTATCTAGGAACAGTAAGTTCAATTGAAAACAGTAATATGATGGACTTTTTTTATTTGTTCCAAGAGAAACTCTCTCAATTTCTTCTTGAAAACAATAACATTACTTATATTTTTGATACTAACTGAAACAAAAATATATACTTTCGGAGCTAGAAATGAAAAAAATCTTTGACAGAAGGACCTATCATTCTCGAAGCAATATAGTGGAGCTTGTTTCTAGTTTATATGTGCAGGTAAGTCTCTTACGTCTTTAATTGTGTGGTATTTTGTGAATGAACACAAAAAATATGACTGTTTCAGGTCAAATATGTTTCTTCCTTTATATAATCGATTTGAAGTATAGGTACAGGGTTTACACATAATAATCTTCTGGAATCTTTTTTGGATGATTTCTAACGGATAAATGGGAGTTTTCAGAGCACTTTCTTAAGCCAGTTCACTATAACGGAGGTGACTGTTCACTTGAGCGAAATGCAGCGTTCAGAGATATCTGGCAGGTATGCATTTCCTGATGCCCTTAGATTTATAAAGAATGGATTGTCGTATTTCACAATAAATTTATTATGACAATGTCAATTTGAATTTCTATATATGATAAGACCTAGGTATTCAGTTTCATGCTGAAATTTTGTCCATTATACGATTTTTGAAGAGATTAGAAACGATTCAGATGAATTGGAGATAAGAAATGGTAAGTAAAATGTGTTTTTTTTTCAATTTATGGTATATTAATATCAAACAAGTACCTAACTTCCATAATTTGCTATCTTGGCAGACGTCTTTTGATAGATTCTTTTCTTTTATGGCATTATTGATGTCTTGCAACCAATTATTTTTTGGTTATCCTCTTTGTCTATGTGCTGACCAATCCTGTATCTGTCGTGATAGTATATTTTCATTCATTCAGCAAACAGGTCCATACCATATAATTTGTTTCTGTTCTATTTCCCTTATTATGGTGATTTATATTTTCATAATGTCTGTCACGTGTTCTTTTGTTCTACGTTCAATCTTCATATTCTAGCCGATCTAACCAAAATTCTGTGATAACGAATTACCTCTATTTATCCTTGATGTCATGTAGCATACTAGCCTTGTAACGCTGAAATCAAATTTTCAATCATGCAAGTTTGTCTCATAGCTCTCCATAGGTTCATGATAGGATCATTATCATATGCTTTGACTAGATCGACAAATAAATGCGGTGTTTCTCTGGATACTATTTCTTGTTTTTCAATTATTCGTTTGATGGTGAAGGTGTTATCTGTACATGAGCGTTCCGCTCTGAAGTCATTTAGTTCTTCGGCATCACAACTTCGATATTCTTCTTCCATTCAATCCTTCATTATGCATCCATAAAGCCTACTAAACGTGCTGGGCAGGCTGCAGATAAATGTGATATATATTCGTTGAATTTTGGTAATTTAAGCTACAATGTACTAAGTTAAGAATGAAAATAGTAAATCTATTTTGGTACACATGATTGTGCAAAATATATCAATAAATTTTGAGGCCAATTCTTGTTTTGGTCCTGCCGCAATATCTGAAAAATTATAAGACAAACATTTATACAAAATTGGGAAAAGGATTATTTACCATTAATTGATTGTGGTGGCCAATTCTTGTTTTGGTCCTGCCGCAATATCTGAAAAATTATAAGACAAACATTTATACAAAATTGGGAAAAGGATTATTTACCATTAATTGATTCTGGTGGTTGACAGGGAAGCCAACTCAGTTCTTTTGCTGGACATATCAGTACCAAATTACAACAACGTTCTAGAAAAATACTAAGAAAATATTGTTAAATATATAAACGTGGCAATGGAAAACGAACAGATGTGGTATGCTGACAAGGTTGAAGTTGTGCCAGCAACCACGGGCCTAATTCCTGGAAGTCAAGCAAAGAGCCTCGCGAAAATTGGACTTCACACAAATACCTACGTGGAACTTCAATGAGCGGTATTCCTTAACACGTGTCACAGCGTACTTAAGTTTTTAAATAAATGACGACCGAGCCTCATCCCCCGATACCTCAAATCTGGGATAGGTGAATGTCAGAAAAAATGTATTAACAAAAAAATTATAATTGTCAATAGAGAATAAAATTACGTCATAACATTAATAGAAATGTAGTTCATATTGGAATGTGAATAATCATTATTGCTATATGGCCTATGCCCACCGGAAATTTTTTAATTCCATTTCTAAATTTATTGCACGATATAAGGGATTCTCATTCGTAGGGATAACACTGATCAACACTAATTTTATTGTCAACAATATTTGGGCGATTCCTAGGTAATTTCGTGGTGCTGATCACGAATTTGAAGTCTATTTAGGTAAATTGGCTCTAATTTTAGAGATATATTATCAAAATATGATAAGATAGAGAAAAATATCAATTTAATAGACCAATGGCCCTTATAAGCAACTTTTAGTAAAAAATATTAAAGTGGTTTCAAACAAAGATAAACGAAAAAATAATAAAATTTATTTATTGATTAGGTTAAACAGCAAAGAAATAATTCAATTTAAAAAATTACATCTAATTCGTAGGAAAGAAGCTGCTCTTTCTGTAGGATTTTCTTTTATGAGGACCGTCAGGTACATCATGATGCAGACTCCAACAATAGTCTGCCATCATATGATGATCCAATCTGCCCTGATATCTTACCTCCACCTCCTTTATATCCTGGTGGAACCGTTCCGCTTGTTCCTCACTGAAATTGCCAAGATTGTCGGGAAATTTATCCAAGTGGCTGTGAAGAAAGTGTACTTTATTACTCATATTAGTACCCAAGTTTTTAAAGTTTAATAACATCTGTTGCACTAATTCCTCGTAATTGTCCGCTTTGTGATTACCCAAGAAATTTTTAACTACCATAACAAAGCTACACCAAGCAGCAGCTTCAAGTGTCGTCATGTGATTTGTAAACTTAGAGCCCTTAATAAGTTTGCGAATTTGAGGGCCATCAAAAATACCCGCTTTTAGCTTTTCCATACTTAGCCTAGGAAACGATCCACAAATGTATTTGAAACACTCGCCATCTTCACTCAAAGCCTTAACAAATTGTTTCATTAGTCCTTACTTGATGTGGAGCGGTGGGAGAATGATTTTTTCACGGTCAACCAATGGGTCGTTTATGACATTTGCTGTTCCTACAGTCATATTTTGTCTTATTGGCCAATTAACCATATTCCAATGACCTTGCTTCGCCCTACTATCCCACAAGCAGATAAAACAAGGGTATTTTGTTTACCCACCTTGCTGCCCAAGCAAGAAGTTGACCATTTTTAGATCAACACAAATGGAAAACTGATGTCCTTCATAGGATAGTTTCTGTAATACCAACTTGATGTTTTGATATTCTTCCTTAAGTTTTGTTGAGTGGGCGATAGGAATTGACGCATGTCGGTTGCCATTGTGTAGCAAAACACACTTTAAGCTTCTACTGCAACTGTCTATGAATAGTCGCCAATCACCTGGAACGAATTGTATCCCCATTTGACGAAAAAGTCCGGGAATGTTGCTGCAATAAAAGAGATGTTCATCTTGGCTAAAGTAAGGAACAAGTTTCACCTCTCGTGTTCTATAAATGGTTATTTCTATATCTGGTTGTAAACAGTTTTTTCTTTTTAATCTGGATGCCAGAACTTCAGATGCTTGCTTTGATAGACCGAGATCACGTATCAGGTCATTCAGTTCTTCTTGAGAGAACTGCTGTGGTGTTGATTGTATTTCCTGCTCATATTCACTTCCACTGCTACTGTACTGGTCCTTAATTTGTTTTTCTTCTTCTGCCATCAGAACATCTGGCCGTGTTGTATGTACTGGTACGGAAATCTCTTCGCTATGTGCCACAGGTCTTCGTGCCGATTCTAAATCAGGATAATCCCATTTGCCTTTCTTGTATTTAATAAAACCTTTTACATTAACTAAACAAAAATAACAATCATCATGGTGGTTTTTAGGTTCTCTCCACACCATGGGCACACCAAATTCCATACTTTTTCTTTTTTTGTTTGACCACTGTCGTAAACATTCGACACACGTTTTGCACATTGTATGGGGAGCCCAGGACTTGTATTGGTCTCCAAGCTGTACGCCGAAATAAGCTTGATAAGCTTGTCTAACAAAATCTGTGATATTTTTTCTTTGTTTCTCTACAGTATATTCGCCACCAATGTAGCAGAATACATTAGGGCTGTTCAAACAGCTTCTGCGTGAAGAGCTCATTCCTCTGAAAAAAGAGTAACTTTAGTTAAAAATATAGGTACAAATATTCGTCACATGTACTCCTACCTTCCACTTGACGTCTATTAAATTTGAATAAATTCACTAGGTAGGCAATAAGAACTAAATACACAAAATACTTAAGAAAAGCACAATAACCGCGACGCTAAGTCTTAGTAGAACAACTGCTTACGCTGAACTGACAGTTAAAATCAAGAGACACAAGACAAACAAGTGCACGCACTGATCACGTGATCAGCAGTCGGCACGTGGTACGCTCACTAAACAGGGTCAAACTCTCGTTTCTGCTTAAATTTCTTGTACGTAAATTATTCTTAAAAAATAAAAAGCATATGTTATAGCTAAACTCCTTGAAAAATTATGTATCCATTACCTCAAAAACTAGAGCCAATTTGAAAAAACTGCTTTTATTTTTGAATTCAGCAGACCTAAATTACCCTAAATTCGTTCAAAAATACTTGGCAACAAATTTTTTTCAAATTTTGTAGGGCGGTATAATTTATTGTGAAATTTGATTGGCCAATGTGAAGGAGATTTTTCAGTAACGGTTAAACAGAGATTGTATATTAATCATTCTAATATGTGTGAGCCATACAAGATAAATTTTCCACCTGCTTTAAATATAGATCCGCAAGAATCCTTCATGGAATTTATTATGCGTATTGTCCTTTTCTGTATCAGAGCTACCTCAGAACATTATGCCGTATGAAAAGATAGATCAAAATTGGAATTATAAAGGATCTTTGATGCTTCTGAATTAAAATATATGATGACAACTTGTAACCTGTGAGTAATACCAAAATAAATATGGAAATATGTGCAGACCCGAAATCGAGGACGGGCACTTCGAAATTAAAAACAAAACGAAGAGGACCAAATATATCTGTGCAACCAACATCAATAGGCCTTAGGAAGATTCGTGGAAAGTTAAATCACAAAATAAGAAGAAAGCACTACATAGTTTGTCGAAATGTGTTGATGCCAATATTGGCTTAGGTAACAATGAACAATGAAAGTAGTAGGCAAAAAGTCTTTAAGTTCAATACTAGGATTTTTGTTTAGGGAAATTGTTTAATTTTCTTACAATCTTTGTCGTACTATGTTGTTCGTTACATAACAAAAATGAGTATTTCGTTTTTTTGTTTTGTCTTCAATTGCGTTTAAAAAACGCCATTTTGTATAAGTATATATACATGGCCCTCAACTTATCAAAAATCAGTAATAATCCCAGTATATAAAAAAGGTAACAAAAGTACGATTACAAATTACCGTCCAATTTCTTTATTACCTCATATCTCAAAAATATTTGAAAAGGCTCTCAAAAACCGATTAATTTCGTACCTAGATAAATATCAAATACTTTCTAAACAACAGTTTGGGTTTAGAGAAGGAACGTCAACTGAAGATGCGATTTTAGCTTTAACATCAAAAATTACCAAATCTTTTAATGAAAACAAAGCTTGCTTATGTATTTCCATAGATCTGTCCAAGGCTTTCGATACCGTCCACCACGACTCCCTCCTCAAATCACTAGAGGACATAGGTATTAGTGGTAACAGCTTGAAATTATTTAAAGAGTATCTACTTGACAGGCAACAAAGCGTTCAGATAGATGAGGTCTATAGCGAGTCCAGGAAAGTTCAGTTTGGGGTACCGCAAAGCACAGTCCTAGGACCACTTTTAATTAACATTTATCTGAATGATATTTTCTCTTTAGGTAGCGCCGGTCACGTTATTGGTTTCGCTGATGATACAGCTATTTTTCATACCGCTAACGCCTGGGATGAGCTTACGGAAAAAGCAGAAACTGATTTTAAACATATTAAAAAATGGCTGCCTCATAAACTACTCACAATGAGTTTAGATAAAACAAATTATATCTCATTTAGCTACAATAAATCTGGCCTACCCACTTTTAACCATATAACTATCAATGCAGATGATCCGCATCCAAGCTGTGAATAATGTTAAGTATTTAGGTATTACAATCGACTCACATCTTAGGTGGGATGAACATATAAAGTTAACTGTAAAAAAGTTACAAGTGATATTATATAAAATGAAGTATTTTAAAAAACTATTGCCTGTGCATTCCTTAAAACTTTTATACTATGCTCTAAAGTCATATTCGCTTCGGAATAGTGGGATGGGGAGCTGCATCAAAAACCTACATACACTTATTGGAGATACCACAGAAACGTTTTTTAAAGGCGATTCTGAATAAACCCTACCAATATTCATCTGATTAGCTGTGTATAGACGTAAAAGTGATGGATATAAGGCAATTGTTCTATTGTTGTACAATTACTAAATTTCGCAAGACAAAGGATTCATTCCCAACAACTATACATTCCTATGATACCCGGGAGAAAACACACCAACCTGTACCCCATATGACAAAAACAATCATCCAACAATCTTATACTTACCTGGCTCCAAAATTATACAACACATTACCGGAATCATTAAAAGTATTAAACAGCGAATATCCATTCAAAAATAAATTAAAATTGTATATTTTGGAGAGATCCAGATATGAGGTACATAATTGTATAGAAATATGAATGTAGTATAGACAATCTCAACAAATAAACCTAAATTCTTTTCTCTCGTGAATATATATTGTAAAATGTCAAAAGTTAGAGGTTACATGTAAGATGTTAGATATTAGTTATATTTTCTATTTCAATTGCTAATGTGCTATGTATTTGATTTTTATAATATAAATTTTAATATTCATTGGTTATCCTAAAACTGACCCTGTTTTATAAAATGCATCTATGAAGGTATCCTATTTAGAAAAATGGGGTCAGAAATTAGTAATTAACTATACATTTCTAAACACAATATGAAAAGGACAGCACCATGAAAACTATTATAACTGACTTCAGTTCTAAACTCTGATCTCATTTTCCGTTCACATTTTCTATAACAAAATTCAATTACTGACACCTTTGTGTTCCAATTACTGACCCTATACCATACATTGCATTTTTGAAACGGAAGAAAGGTAAGGAAAGGGTCAGAAATTGGTTGGTTATACCAAATACTAAGTCATAATCAGAAAAAGGTAAAGTTATAACGAGATTTGAATCACATTAGAGCTTTTGTTCAAAATATATTCGTCCGATGATCGGTTCTTATTTCTGACCCTTGGACCAGTAATGCGAAAACACCAATCATTGTGTACCACTTCCTGACTCCTTAGCAAGAAAACATTCTTTCAAAGCAATAATTTGAAAAAATGGTAAAAAGTAACCCTAACGATCATATGATTACTGTAGAAAAATATTTTTTGTCACGCAATCTGTGGATTACCTGTACCCTAATTTGAGTTTAGATTCATAGCAATAATGGTTAGAAAAACATGAAATTTGAACATTTACCTAGAAGTACTTCGAAATTTCCACGTTATTCCTGAACACTCGACAGGAAATATTTCGAGAAATTCCAATGAAAAAACTAAGTAATGTCTTCAAAATATTAGAAAAACGCTGGAACAAATCTCGCGCGCAGCATACCTTGATATAGCAGAAAAATATATGACAGGGTCAGTGATTGGGGCAGGGTCACAGATTGGAGCATTTATTTTATATTTAGTTAAACAAATTTGAGGAATTGCGTATTCTATTTCCCTAATTAAGTCTCCGTCACTGCACCTATAAGTTTCTCGACAGCATGCCACTTTGTTCTGAACTCCAACTTTTGAGACAGTATGTGTATCCTATTCTCTTATATTATCAACTCCGAAGTAACTCTTAGAAAGTTTCTGAGTTTGATTATCTATTCCATCACATCGGCTTTTAAGATCTACTTCCATTTAACTCACCTGAGCGAAAACATATTACGACCTTCACATACAAATTTCAGATGACATAGATACAAGTTTAATGCTTTCCAGAACTAGTAGGTAATAGTTATAATATCGTGTAGCAGGTGCTCAAAATGAGATTTTTTGAAAAGCACAGACTTTATCATATCAAAATATTTATTGTAAAATAATAGAAAACTTATTCCACCCTATATTATCTACCGATATTACAAACCGTAGAATTAATACTTAAAATTTATATAGATATTCACAGTATTAATAATACTTATTGATTTATTTTCAACAGTCAGAGAGGTATATCTGCTTATTTATACCTCGGAAATACGTAATTTCCATAGGTCGTAAAATAGAATCCAATGTAATTTCTCAAGACATCTGTATTCTAAAAGCTTTTTCGAAGAAACAGTGGACTTTCAATCCACAAATAACAAATTATCAAAATAATTGGAATAGTAATCTAATTGGCGCACGTAATTAACAAAAATGTCAGATAAACAAACTTCACTTTTTTCTTTACTTCTTGATTAATCAAAAAAAATTGAAAGGAGTGATTGTCAATAATATTAAAGGATGTTTCAACCAATTTCAAACATACTTCCCCCCATTGTAGCTACTTAGCTTCGATAAAGGTAAAACAAAAAAATTCAACTAACAAGAACGTACTATTTAAAAACGCAGAAATTAGTTTTCTAATTATAGTCCGGGAAAGTACTGAAATAAAAGTCAAAAGTCTCCCATAATTGATTTTTAATTTTTAAATGAAAATATATTGACTCAGCATCACTCTCCTAGATTGTCTAATAATTTCCGCTGGAGCTTGCGACGCAGCTTGCAAGCACAGCTCAGACCACCTAAAATTCAAGTGATTTATGGTCGTGTCATTTCTGGATGTGTTCTTACAAAAAAATCGTAAAGATGAAAATTGAAGCAAATCTAATGCCCTTGAAGGTGACGTAAATAGTTTTTTCAAAAAAAAAATTTCCGATCTTAAATTTTCCAAAAATGAAAAAATCTACGAAAATTATATTTTTGGTTGGTAATTATAAATAAAATATTAATATCGAGGTCAAAACATAGATGAACATAGAGGGCAAACTTCTAAAAATTTACATTTTTTCAGATTTGGAAAATTCAAAATGGCGGCTGCGCAAATTGGAAACCATTTTTTTTTTCAATCGCGTCTAAATTTATGAACATTAACGATATTGAGAAACGGTTTATTGCAATCGACAGAGTGAAAGTTATATTTTTATAAATAACATAAACAAAATTTTAAAAAAAAATTCACATAATTTTTCAGAACATTTACCGAAAATAAAAATTTTTCCATCTAGTTTTTTCTCATTTTGGCGTTGAAAAATTTGTTCAAAATATGTTTTCACGTTATAAATATGTGTCTTTGAAAGACGAGTATTTAAAAAAAATTTTTTTAGATGCGACTTTTACAAGTTGACATAAACAAATTCAAAATCTGTTAGATTCTGTGATAATATTGATTGAAATTTTCAAATTTTGATCACTTCGCTAGGTTGTCGAATCCCAACTCAACTTGTGGTGGGGGTCAGCGCTCGTTCGCAGTTGAAGGAAGCTCAAGCTTTTATTTTGGTTTTCTTTGTGAAAATTTTGTATTTGTGGTTTGCTAAAAGTATGATTATTATCAACCATTACATATTGCTAGAAATAAGGTAAAATGATATTTATAATTTATATCTATAAATCCATTTATTATATATATTATACATAATTCGAAACGTAGATACTAAGAATAATATTTATCTACAAATTTACATCTATTTTCTACAAATTGTCGCCCTTTTCGGTCTCTGAGGAAATGGCTCTGTACAATTTTCCTCGTCATTATCATTAGCAAACAAATCCTCATCGATATTATTGCTACTATCAATTGCAAGTTCACAATCAACTAATTGAGTCATATCAAAATTTAGCTCATCACTCAGAGATTCATTATCATCCTCGTCATTGTCAAATACCGTACTTACCATTTCGATGTTACAACAGTTTTTGATCTCGCAATTTTTACATAATATCGTACAATATATGCCAACTTCTTTACAACCACACCTGGTAGTAGAGCACCTTGTGGTACAAGAACACGGAATGATGTTCAATAATTCGTCGGGTACAAGTACGTCGTCAGTCATGTTAGTGAGGGTCTTTTGGGCGTTCGATGAGAATGAGCGCTGACCCCTCACCAGAACGCCAAGCAGCTGCCGCCGCACCGTTTGGCCGAGCGAGCTAGGATTACTGTTATCTTTTGAATGGACCAATTAACGGTAAAAAAATGATAAATTGTGTTCAAGTTGAGTTGGGATTCAACAACCTAGCGAAGTGATCAAAATTTGAAAATTTTAATTAATATTATGACAGTATCTAGCAGATTTTGAATTTGTTTATCTTCAAAATACTCGTCTTCCAAAAACAAACATATTTATAACGTAAAAAGATATTTTCAAGAAATTATTCAACGCCAAAATGATAAAAAACCAGATGTAAAAATTTTTATTTTCGGTAAATGTTCTAAAAAAGTATGTAAAAATTTTTTTAAAAATTTTGTTAATGTTATTTATAAAAATATAACTTGAACTCTGTCGATTGCAACAAACCATTTCTCAATATCGTTAATGTTCATAAATTTAGACGCGATTGAAAAAAAAAATTCCAATTTGCGCAGCCGCCATTTTGAATTTTCCAAATCTGAAAAAATTTAAATTTTTAGTAGTTTGCCCTCTATGTTTATCTATGTTTTGATCTCGATAATAATATTTTATTTATAATTACCAACCAAAAATATAATTTTCGTAAATTTTTCAATTCTTGGAAAATTTGAGATCGGAAATTTTTCTTTGAAAAAACCATTCACGTCACTTTCAAGAGCATAAGATTTACTTCAATTTTCATCTCTGCGATTTTTTTGTAAGAACACATCCAGGAATGACACGAGCATAAATCCCTTGAATTTTAGGTGGTCTGAGCTGTGCTTGCAAGCTGCGTCGCAAGCTCCAGTGGAAATTATTAGACAATCTAGGAGAGTGATGCTGGGTCAATATATTTTCATTGAAAAATGAAAAGTCAGTTATGGGAAAGTTTTGATAGTTAACAGATTTTTCGACCTCACATTCCCAGACTATTAATCTTCTTTTGGTAAAGGACATTGTTTTGTAATGTTTCTAATATAAGTTCCAGTTTTCGTCTCAATTCTAACTAAACGTACTTTATCATCTCTACTAGGAATAATTTCAACCACTTTAGCAAGGGGCCATTCTAACGGACGCGAATTTTATTCCTTGTGCAATACAGTATCATTTTCTTCTAAATTTGGATGAGGAATGAGCCGTTTTGGTCTATTTTGCAATTGGTTTAAATAGTCCTTTATCCAACGTTTTAAAAAATTCGGTTGAAAACGAGTTAAGCGATTTTCAGAATTCTCTGACAAATCAGGTTCAGGAAAGGATGTAAGACTATCACCAATCAAGAAATGTTCAGGAGTAAGATAAGTCATTTGCATTTTTTGAAAGAGGTTGGAGAGGTTTCGAATTCAAAATTGCTTTTATTTGTGCTAAAATAGTGCTGAACTCTTCAAATGTGAAATAGCCATTTCCAGCTATTTTGTATAAATGATGCTGTACTCTTCAGCAGCCTCCCAAATACCGCCCCAATGGAGACTCATGGGTGGAATGAATGTCCATACAATCTCTTCACTAGCCAAACATTCTACAATGGGTTTTTTATTACATTTAACCTTGAAAAAGTCATATAATTCTGTTAGCTGATTTTTTGCCTCAAGAAAATTAGTTCCATTATCACTGAATATGATCGAAGGATTACCTCTTCTTGAGATAAATATTTTCAATGTAAGTATAAAAGCATCAGTCGATGAACTAGAAACCAGTTCTAGATGAACAGCCTTGAAAATCATACAAACAAACACAGCAACATAACATTTTATTAAAGGAGCCTTACGGAAATGTGACGATTTAATAAGAAATGGACCACCAAAATTCACTCCAACTGCACGGTTTCAATATATCTGAAGGTAAATTTGACATCATTTGTTCACAGGATTTTGAATTGAATCTAGCACAAACTATACATTTTCTGATGATTCTTTTGATTTCTACAAGACCATTTGAAGGCCAATATTTTAAACGCACCAGCTTGCCCTAATCTCAATTGCTCGTATCTTAACATAAGTGTTGTAATAAAATTATTTGAAGGTAGTAAAATTGGGAGTTTCTGATCATAAGGCGGATCAGAATTAGCTAAACGACCTCCTACTCTAAAAAGACCAGAATTGTCAATAAAGGGAGCTAAATGCAAATTATGTTTATTGGGAATGAATTTATTAGCATTTAATACTGAAATTTCTTTAAAAAGTACTGCATTCGCAAAAAGTTTATTATAAAAACTTGTGCATTTCTTAATTCATCTACAGTTGAAAGACCTAAATTGAGAGTTGATTTTGATATGGATGTGTGTGTGTGGGTGGCTTTAGTGTTAACAGGCTAGTAGTTAATCACTCCAACATTATTGCAAATCAAAGTGGTACGTACCATCTATAAAAATTTTATTTTCATATAGTCATCGAGTTAAATCCAATCATCAACATTTAGTAGAAATCATTGATTCATTTTAAGGATTCACGTATCAAATCCACAATTCGCAGGAATTCTTTCATTAAACTGATAGTATAAAAACGTACAGTCAAACTTTCTTATCAATATAAGAAATACCAGCTATAAAGGAGGTCACACACGTTTGAAATTGGTTTCCATATGATGAGTGATATCACAATCAAGCAACTTATGGAAGAAATTATCAAAAACAGGAGTGAAATCAAAAGTTCAATCGAAGCCAGTGAGGCTAGACTATTACTGAATTTCGAAGAACTGAAAAATAGAGTGTTACATCTTGAAAAAGAGAATCAAGATCTGGGAGAAGGAATTGAAGAATTGAAGGAATCGGGAAATGAAAATAACGTGATTATTTTTGGGCTGACTAAAAAGAGCGAAACCCCTACTTGTGATATTATATGCCAGAAAATAAATTCATATTCTCCACCTCTCTCACCCACGGAGATATCAACGATTTTTATTTTCTCGGAAACAACGATACCGGCCCCCTGAAAGTCGAATTCAAAACATTCCTGATAAAAAAGGAAGTACTACAAAAAAGGCAACACCTGAAAGGCACAAATATTAGCATTGTGCACGATCAAACACAGGAACAGAGAGAGGAAAGTAAGTTACTGCGAAAGTACCTTCTGAAGGCTAAGCAAGAAGAAAACAATACTTGCTATATAAAAAACAACAAACTACATGTGAATACAGAAGTATACTGAGTCTCAGATCTACTAGCCCTTGAAAATCAAACTGTAGAAGAACCGAAATCAATTAGTGCTCCATCGACTCCAACTCCCGAATCACAGCCAGAAACCAGACAACAGCAGAAAATAAGTGAAACTTCTATTACAAGCAACCAGCAAAGATCTTCCAGTGCCAGATTACAAGAAAAGAAGAAATAATTGCAGTGATCACGTACCTACCTCACACTTGTAACAAAATCTTTCATTCATGGCCTAATTTATATTTATAATAATTCAATCCAGCTATGTCTCTTTCCCAAACGAGGAATGGATCAGTTCATTAGAGATTACAGTTATAAGGAGTTCGCAACAAAATTTTTGGATAGTGCAAATAATTTCAACACTTTGAGGTTTGGAAATGATTACTTAGAAGTCTGTCAACAAAAACTTTGAAAAATTGGAAGTTTTTTTAAATCAATTCAAAGAACCTTTCGACTGTATTGTTTTAACAGAAACGTGGAAAATTCAGGACAAGCATTTTTTCGATTTAGACGGATATGAGTCAGTTTATAATCAGGGAACAATAAACCAAAATGATGGCGTTATAGTTTATATAAGGAACTCTAGGAAATATAAAACAAACTTCGTTAAGTTAGGTCCGTGCAAATTAATTGAAGTTTTGATCGATATGGGCGAATGTATAAAAATTGCCTGTATTTACATGCCTCCATCCACCAACGAAAAAGAATTCGTTTTGGAACTCCAAAACTACCTGGGTCAGCAACGGTACAATGAACATTACTTCGCAATATTAGGCGATATAAATATTAATCTCTTCTAAGACAATAACCTGACTAATGATTACTTTGATATCCTTAGTGAATTCAATTTCAAATCGACAAAAATATCAGTACAAGGACACAAGATGAATCGAGTACCTGCATCGACCATATATTTGTTGGGGCTCAAGATGGCGATTTAGAAAACAAATGTTCTGCGTTTGTTTTAGATAGTCACATATCCGACCATAAAGCCACTATAATGTCTTTAAAACGAGCAAATGAAAATGTTCAAACTGAAAACCATCATCAGGCCATCGTCTCAAAACGTATTGATTATAAAAAATTAAAAATCAAATGAAGAGAATTAAATTGAAATACTTTGTACGAAATGAATGACCCCGTACTAGCTCATTCATTTTTCTCAACAAAAATCTCTGGAATTATAAAAGACAGCACTGTGACATTCAAGAAGAGCAAATTAAACAAAAAAAAGATTGGATTACAAAAGGAATTATGTATTCAATTAACAGTAGACCGCTTATTCAGAGAATATCAAAGGAACAAAAACAATTTGGAACTGAAACAGAGATTTATTACTCATAGGAATATAAATAACCAAACAAAATTATCATAGTGCTGAAATAGAAAAAAGTAAAAATAATCCCAACTAGCTATGGAAAGTTATCAATTGTATAACAGGACACAAAAATAAAAATACTGTTATAAATAGTGTGTTGAAAGAGGATAATAGCCTCACCGAAACAGATTTCGAAATGGCAGAAACATTCGCAAAATTTTTTACCAAAGTTGGACCAGATCTCGCAAAAAACATAAAAACCCCATCATCACCACCTCCATCTATAAAAATTAATCCCAACTCCATGTTCTTGATACCTACCACGGAAGAAGAAATATTTGCCATAATGAACACTTTAAAAAATCATAAGGCGCCTGGAGTCGACTGCATTACATCCGAAACCCTAGAAGAAATAGCGTGGGAAATTTCATCCCCATTGTCATTTATCATTAACCTCTGTTTTGAAAAAGGTGATTGTTCTCCCGAACATAAAATATCTGTTATTGAACTACTCCATAAATCGGGTAATAAACAAATTATATCAAACTACAGACCACTATCTTTGATTAATAGTTTTGCAAACGTTTTCGAAAAAGCGATAAAATCACGCCTGGAGTCATTTATGAAGAAATTCGGATTGTTGAACGAAAATCAATTTGGATTTCAAAAGAACCGATCAACGGAGGATGCAATTTTAGCCTTGACGTCTAGAATGTATGAAGCCCTCGATAACACCAAACCAGCATTTTGTATTTTTCTTGACCTTGCTAAGGCATTTGACACCGTAGACCATGCACAATTATTGGAGGCCTTGCAAAGTATGGGTTGTAGAGGGCGTATTCATGAGCTTTTCAGAAGTTATATCTGAAACCGCCAACAAATTGTCAAAATCAATAACAATATCAGTAATGTTAAGGAAGTGGAATGCGGAGTACCACAAGGTACCGTTTTAGGTCCACTATTATTTATAATCTACATAAATAGCTTGCTTAATATCAATACCAGCGGAGAAATCTTCAGTTTTTCTGACGATACTGCAGTGCTTTATACCGCTGACACATGGAATCATCTGAAACGGAATGCTGAGAATGATTTCACTAAATTCATAGACTGGTTCAATCAGAAGTTGATGACGATCAATTTCAAAAAAACCATGGCACTTCCACTTTCAAGCTACGTGAATGGATTACCTGACTTCGATACACTAGATATTACATATGACAACCAAATTATTGAAATTGAACTGACAGATAAAATGAAATATTTAGGTGTCACAATAGATCTCCACTTGAGATGGAATATTCACATTGAACAAGTCAGTAATACGCTTCGGACAATGATATATAAATTCAAATATCTTGCTAAAGTAATGGAAGTACCTCAATTGAAAATGGTATATTTTGCCCTTGTTGACCCTAGGATACGTTATGGTATATTAGGGTGGGGAGGACTCGCTTCATCAAATCTGGAGAGGATCAATGTTGTGCAAAAATTTTTGCTGAAAATTATTTTGAAAAAGGACCGTAACTTTTCAACTGATGAAGAAAGCAGAATACTTGACCGGCGTCAGATTTATTTTTATAAAATAGCATTGTGTTGTCAAAAAATCAAGAATAGGTTCTTGCTTGTTTCCCATTTTCATGAGACTAGAAATAAAACCGATAAAAGATTTGTCCTATCAACT
The DNA here is from genome assembly GCA_963921935.1 of Galeruca laticollis. NCBI lineage: Eukaryota > Metazoa > Arthropoda > Insecta > Coleoptera > Chrysomelidae > Galeruca > Galeruca laticollis. The sequence goes on along the minus strand of OY998177.1, from coordinate 112,293,358 downwards.
TCAAATAAAAATGTTGGTAAAAAATGTTACACCTTTCTTGCCTCTGGAGTCTTCAACTACCTTCCCCAGCAATTGAAAAGTATAGTTAATTATACTTCATTTAAATCGAAGCTTAAGCAGTTTGTTTCGATAGAAGATAGAAGAAAAATACACCATATAATAGAGAATAAACGGAATGTATAGAGTAGCACTTATAATTTCACATTTGACTTTCTGCTTATGTTTAGTAGTCCCGTCTTTATTGGTATTGAAATTGAAAATTGGAACTTGATGTTCATATTACTCGTAACAATTTTTTTAGCGGACAACCTCTAGGCTTTGTTAATTTGTCACTAATAGGCATACACTTACTGTTAGTTAAGAAAACATTATGTACTACACCGAAATTGTTGCCAACTCTTTAATGATGTTCCGCATGGTTCGCAAAAGTCCAACGCAGACAGCCCTTTGGCTTTGCGGTTTTGCGGATTTATGCTGAACATTCTTGATATGTTTGGAGATAGTATTATGATGATTAGTCTAAACACGTTCTTATTATATACACTATCCGCAGACAGCCAATTAGGCTTTGCGGTTTCTTTTTGTTTATTTGTCCGATTATTTATGTAATTATATTTATTTGTATTGTATAAATAAACATTATTATTATTATTATTATATCATTCAAGAATGTTGAACAAAAGGCAAGAACTCTTTTCAATTCAACAATCGAGGAATATTTTGAAAATAGGGCATTCCAAAAATCTAACAAAGTATCCTGTTCAATATTATGCAACGGAACGTTAATATTTCTTTCTTCGGGAGTGTTATCTTTCATTTCATTCGATGAAAATTAATTTAAATCTACATTTGGATTTTCTAGAAATTGTGGTCCATGCCACCACAACTGCCTTTTGATTATGTCCTTTGGAGGAATGCCTTTATTAATCAAATCTGCAGGACTCATTTTTGAATCTTTGTGCCGCCACTGACAGTTGGAAGTTAAATTTTGAATGTCAGAAACTCTATTCGCCACAAAAATAGTCTACCTAGTAGGATGTGATTTTAGCATTACACAAGAGTGTTTGAGAATCTGTCCACAAATTCGTAGTGAATGTAGGAATTTTATTTTCAAAAATTGAAATTATTTTTGTAATCGAATTTTCTAATAAGACTGCAGCACATAACTCAAGAAGTGCTAGTGTAATAGTTTTTAAAGGAGTTACTGTACTTTTAGAAGCTATAAAATTACAAGTAATCAAACCATTGTCATAGAATGCACGAATATAAACAAAATCACCATATGCCTTTAAGCTGCTATCGGAAAATCCATGAAATTTTATTTTCACAATTTTATTTTTGAAGAAAATATGTCTAGGAATTAATAACTGAGAAAGTTCATGAATATGTGAAATGAAATTTGTCCACTGATGTAGAAGTTCAGAGTTTAATTCATCATTCCAACCTAATTTTGACAACCAAATATTTTGCACTAGACAGGATATATAAACCCTAAGGGATCAAACATCTGTGCAATTTGGGATAGGATAACACGTTTAGTAATAACATTTTTAGGAACTTTTACTGAAAATTTATCCAAATTTGGATCCACGAAGCGCCTAACACTTTATTCGAAGAGCTTTCCATTATATGATTGTATCAGTAGGTAGTTACGGTCAAATGCCGAATGAAACTAATAATAAAGTCATTAGTACTAAATTTGCAGTAAATTTAATAATTATTAGTGACTCCCTTGGTGCTGTCTCGCGCAGCAAAGTTTTTATATTAGAAATAGCCACTCTCAGCTCTTTGTCTATATTCAGCAGCAAAAAATCCGGATTAGCAAAGATAGGATGATGGAAATGGCAATAACATACGAAATTATCTTGTTTTCAGGGGAGAAAACGCATCATCCACTCCCGCCCAAAATTCAAAGAGAGATTTATCACTAAATTTTCTTTTCTTTTCATTCCAAGTCCATGAAAATGTTTTCTTCTATAGTTGAGAGATCTTCGGGAGTAGTTCGAAATGGATCCCTAAACCGTTTCACAACTTGCTACGCTAATAATATCTAAGCTTCAATATTTGTAATATCACATCTTCTTCTTTTTTCTATTAACATATATGAAGTCAATCACAAGGTAAGGTCACTTCTTGGTCTAGCCAAAAATAACTGCTAAACATCAGGTAGGTATCAAATTAAATGTAACTTCTGTCATTCTGACGATGATATTCAGTTATCGAAACAATTGTCAATTTTTTAGAATTTTCAACAATTTTTATTATAATTTGAGTTACAGCTGTATGCACAAAAGATTGAAATCCTAAATTTTTTTTCCCTTAAGAGAAACAATGTATTGTTGTGCAATCTTCTTTTATTAAAATTCGCAGAGCGCTTTCGGCATTAAACCATCATCAATGCGGTCACTAAAAATTTTTTGTGAATTACATTTCGTAAGTTTGATCAAATTGATACATACTTGTCAGAATTCCGAGACAGGGGCCTCCAAATGTGTACGTCTATACAATTAACTGTTCGGTGGTTCACATTATTGGTTTGAAAACAATTTAAAAATACATAAAAATTTAAATTCAGCAAAATGATACAACAGATCTGAAACATGCATTTTGGATCGTCCATTTTGCCAAGTTGTCATCAGAGAATTATTCACAAAAATTGCAAAGACCAAGATTATCACTCCGTTCCATCGAGTAAGTTCCGAGTCGTCGGAGCATAGACAAACATTTTGGTATGATATTATTATTAAATGAATGGATTTCACGACCCCCAACAGATAGGTACCCACCATCTACAAAAAATAATAATTTTGGAGACAGACTTAATGTCCATCTGGTGAGGGTGGCGAAATCCATAGAAACAATAGGATGTGCCAGACACGCGAATGCCGGAGAAGAACAATGAAGCGCTGTTATGGACATTGTGCGCGACAATTACATTTATATTTCTGTGGTGTGGAATGTGATTCGCTTTGACATTAGATGCTATTGTTTGTAATGTGAATTGGAATTTAGAACATAGGGTTGAAATGAAAATTAAGTGAAAGAAAAGGACAGAGCTCTAGGAAAATATATAATTGATGGGAAATAGAACAAGTGATGAATGAAGTGTGTGAATGGAGGGATGAAGAATGGTGAGAAGTGAAATCAAAGGAGAAGGTAGGAAGTGTGTGGAGAGTAATGAATTCAAACATGCGTCTAACAAACACCACTATATGTTGAAATGTGAAATGCAACATAAGAGGAAGTCGCCCTAACTGTAAAGCCAACAGCCGACTATCAAAAATAACAAATTTTGAGACAGCTTTGATAGCTCACCGATAAGAGCACCGACCTAAAAGAATTATAACATATGATAAATGTGAAACGCAATATAAGAGGTGAGTTCGTCACCCTAACCGTAAAGCTAACAGCCGTCTATCAGAAATAGTAAATTTGGAGACAGCCTTGATAGCTCACCGATGAAGGCGCCGGCTTGCAAGAGTTAACAAATGATAAAGGATCATGTGAATGGAAGTGTAAAGAAAGGTGAGAAGCAAAAGCCAACGAAAAAGTAGGAACAAGTGCGGAAAATGATTAATTCCAGCAAGCGTCTGAGACACCCCACTGTACATATGCCGAAATGTGAAATGCGATGAGAAACCGAAGTCACTACACGAATTATGGGAAAGTTGATATTATATGTGATGCGTTCGTCTCCCAACCGTAAAGCCATCAGCTTTGATAGTTCACCGATGAGGGCGCCGACCTCAAATAATTGCGATCTGGTGAAAAATGGGATAAAACTTATGTCAACCTGTTGTCATCATTGGAGGCCTTGTAAGAGTCTATGCAAAGGTGTAAATTTCCTATTTAAATTAACTTTTGTGTTAAGGCATTTGTTGTTTCTTATTATCTCGGCTGTTATTTCGATGTCTTCATAAAAATCTAATAGGTTGAAATTTTTGGTGTTAATACTTTTCATTAGTGTTGAATTAGTTTCTGGTTCAAACTTATGGTTATTGTATTTAATATGAAAACCAAACGCTGATTTATCTGCGTATTTATACCTCACATGCTCGCCTATACGTACCTCCAATGCTCTACATGTTCTTCCCACGTATGCAGCTTCACAATCATCACACCTCAGCGCATAAATGCCACTTTTAGACAATTTATTCAACTTATCTTTAGAGTTGACTTAATCTTTATAAAAGGAAATTGAAGTCTTATATGAAATTTTAAAATTGTTAGAAATGTTTCTGAAAATGTTTGTTAATTGATGAGAAAGATGAGAGTTTATGAATGGTATTGAAATATATGAAATGTTATTGTCTGTGATAGATGAATAAGATAGTTGTTGATTTCTTTTCCTAATTATTTTTTGTATGAGATTATCGATTATAGAATGGTGATATCCATTGTTAACTGCAATTTGTTTGATTGTATTAACCTCATTATTATACTGAGCTTTATTCAAAGGTATGTGCAATAGTCTGTGGACATAGCAGTTGAAAGCTGCCATTTTGTGCTGAGGAGGGTGGTTGGAATCAGCATGTATGGCGTGGTCAGTTTGAGTAGGCTTCCTATAAACCCCAAAGCCGAACTCGGACCGGCACCGACGTATGCTAAGGTCAAGGAAATTGAGACATCCATCAATTTCAGTTTCTAAAGTGAATTTGATATTAGGGTGAATGTTATTGATGTTATTTAAAATTTGTTGAGCTGTTGTTATGTTGCATTCGATTAAGCAAAATATGTCGTCGATATATCTGAAATACAAGATAATTTCCCTATTTCTTTTCCAAGTTGTTCATAAAAATGTCAGCAATTAGTGGAGATAAGCCACTGATCATGGCTAAGCCATCGGGTTGTTCGTAAATGACATTATTGAAAGTGAAAAAGTTCTGTGAGAGGCAAAGTTTTATAAAAGTGATTATTGAATCAATATGTTGTGGGAGAACGTCTGCGGATTCCAAAATCTCGCGCACCAAAGAAATTGAGTCCAAGTCCGGCACCGAAGTGTACAGGTTACCCACATCGAACGAAACCATTAAACAACCATCATGCATATGAAAATCTTTGATTTTGTTAATTAATTCAAGTGTGTTACTTACCGAGTTTGTAGGAGTGACGTTCGTTAATGGATGGATTAAGTTGTAGATGAACGTAGGTAATTTTGAAACTGGAGTGTTGACAAAGCTTACCACAGGTCTGATGGGTATACCCGTCACTTCACACCGTAGATTAAGACAATATAATATAATTTCTACCTAACAACATCAATAAACCTCAACTGAGACTTGATATTTATCACAAACTCATCAAACATAAAACAACTTCAACACGTAACCGTTTAGATAACAATCAAAAACATTCCTTAGAAGTATTAAAATCGTTAAAACTTGAAATCAAGTACAATAATTTGATAGTCTCAATGGCCGACAAAGGACAATGCATTGTCATTTTAGACAATAATGATTACGTCCAGAAAGTAGAAAATTTCCTCAATGATAACAATTTCTCTCGGCTAAGCTCGGACCAATTACGGGGATTGATTAGGAAAATTAAGTCATTACTAAACGTTAATGAGCCATTTTTAGGATTTTTTGAAGCTAGGGGTGTTCTGATACCAAGTAACCCTTACATGCTTCGCTTGTATGGACTTCCTAAGTTACAGAAACCTGGTATACCCATCAGACCTGTGGTAAGCTTTGTCAACAATCCAGTTTCAAAATTAACTACGTTCATCTACAACTTAATCCATTCATTAACGAACTTCACTCCTACAAACTCGGTAAGTAACACACTTGAATTATTTAACAAAATCAAATATTTTCATATACATGATGGTTGTTTAATGGTTTCGTTCGATGTGGGTAACCTGTAAACTTCGGAGCCGGTCTTGGACTCAATTCCTTTGGTGTGCGAGATTTTGGAATCCGCAAACGTTCTTCCACAACATATTGATTCAATAATCACTTTTCTAAAACTTTGCCTCTCACAGAACTTTTTCACTTTCAATAATGTCATTTACGAACAACCCGATGGCTTAGCCATGGGCAGTGGCTTATCTCCACTAATTGCTGACATTTTTATGAACAACTTGGAAAAAAAAATTTATAATCCCTAGAAATAAGGAAATTATCTTGTATTTTGGATATGTCGACGACATATTTTGCTTAATCGAAGGCAACATAACAACAGCTCAACAAATTTTAAATAGCATCAATAACATTCACCCTAATATCAAATTCACTTTAGAAACTGAAATTGATGAATCTCTCAATTTCCTTGACCTTAGCATACGTCGGTGCGGGTCCGAGTTCGGCTTTGGGGTTTATAGGAAGCCTACTCAAACTGACCACGCCATACATGCTGATTCCAACCACCCTCCTCAGCACAAAATGGCACCTTTCAACTGCTATGTCCACAGACTATTGTACATACCTTTAAATAAAGCTTAGTATAACAATAAGGTTAATACAATCAAACAAATTGCAGTTAACAATGGATATTACCATTCTATAATCGATAATCTCATACAAAAAATAATTAGGAAAAGAAGTCAACTACTAGCTTATCCATCTATCACAGACAATAACCTTTCATATATTTCAATACCATTCGTAAACTCTCATCTTTCTCATCAATTAACAAACATTTTCAGAAACATTTCCAACCACTTTAAAATTTCATATAAGACTTCAAATTCCTTTTATAATGATTTAGTCAAGGACATGTAGAGCATTGGAGGTACGTATAGGCGAGCATCTGAGTTATCCAGATAAATCAGCGTTTGGTTTTCATATTAAATACAATAACCATAAGTTTGAACCAGAAACTAATTCAACACTAATGAAAAGTATTGACACCAAAAATTTCAACCTATTAGATTTTTATGAAGACATCGAAATAACAGCCGAGATAAAAAGAAACAACAAATGCCTTAACAAACAAGTTAATTTAAATAGGAAATGTACACCTTTGCATAGACTCTTACAAGGCCTTCAATGATGACAACAGGTTGACATAAGTTTTATCCAATTTTTCACCAGATCGCAATTATTTGAGGTCGGCGCCCTCATCGGTGAACTATCAAAGCTGATGGCTTTACGGTTGGGAGACGAACGCATCTCATATAATATCAACTTTCCCATAATTCGTGTAGTGACTTCGGTTTCTCATCGCATTTCACATTTCGGCATATGTACAGTGGGGTGTCTCAGACGCTTGCTGGAATTCATTATTTTCCGTACTTGTTCCTACTTTTTCGTTGGCTTTTGCTTCTCACCTTTCTTTATACTCCCATTCACATTATCCTTCATCATCTGTTAACTCTTGGAAGCCGGCGCCTTCATCGGTGAGCTATCAAGGCTGTCTCCAAATTTACTATTTCTGATAGACGGCTGTTGGCTTTACGGTTAGGGTGACGAACTCACCTCTTATATTGCGCTTCACATTTATCATATGTTATAATTCTTATAGGTCGGTGGTCTTATCGGTGAGCTATCAAAGCTGTCTCCAAATTTGTTATTTTTGATAGTCGGCTGTTGACTTTACAGTTAGGGCGACTTCCTCACTTCCTCTTATGTTGCATTTCACATTTCAACATATAGTGGTGTTTGTTAGACGCATGTTTGAATTCATTACTTTCCACATACTTCCTACCTTTTCGTTTGATTTTACTTCTCACCATTCTTCATCCCTCTATTCACAAACTTCATTCATCACTACTGACGATGATATTGATTTATCGAAACAATTGTCAATTTCTTAGAATTTTCAATAACTTGTATTATATTGTGGAATTAACTAGAGACCTTGAGTTCCATTTAAAAACACTAATATGAGCATATTCCACGAAGTAAGGGTCGAGACAGTCAAACCCAATAGTAATTGTGAAAAAGAAAGACGGAGACGTAAGGATATGTCTTGATGCGCGTAACCTGAACAAATGTACTATCCCAGAATATGAATCACCGCTGACAATTGAAGCGATTTTGGGAAGGATTACAAATGCTCGTGTATTTACAAAGCTTGATTTAAAGCACAGCTTTTGGCTGTTTCCTCTACATGAGAATAGTAGACACTTGGTAGGCTTCAAGGTGAACGGCAGAATAAACAATTTCAAGGTAGTTCCATTCGGTGTACAGAGTGCGACGAGTGCGTTACTAAAAGCACTCAATAAAATATTAAACATACATGACATGTATACTATACATTATGTAGACGATATACTCATTTTTTCAAAAACGGAACAGGAACACTACGAACACGTGACAAACATTTTCAGAGACTGAGACGAAGCAGGGCTTAAACTCAACTTGGATAAGTATGAATTTTTTAAGAAAGAAGTGATATACTTGGGCTTCAAAATAAACAATTGTGGTATTGAGATGGATCCAGAGCGGACAAAATTAATACGGGATTTTGAAAGACCCAGTAATTTAAAGACATTGAGGAGTTTTTTGGGGTCTTCAAACTATTTTAAAAGTTTGATACCAGACTTAACTGAAAAAGAAATTCCACCAATAAAACTTTTGAAAAAGGGGACAGAGTGGAACTGGACACAAAAACAAGAAGACGCTTTTAACGAAATTAGAGGACAATTTCATGACAATGTGAGACTCTACCATCCGGACTACACGAAACCATTAGTGCTAAAGACAGATGCATTGATACAAAGACTAGCAAGGGTGTTATGTCAAGAAAAAGACGGAGTGATGATACCTACATCTTTCGTATCGAGAATTACCAAAGGAGCTGAGAAAAGGTATGGTGTTACCGAGCTGGAGCTAGCTAGTATTATGTTCTGTGTGTCTAAGCTTCGATACTTTTTATTTGGGGGACATTTTACAATAGAGACTGACAATCAAGGACTAATGACTATACTGACAAATTAATTCAACAACAATAGAATACAGAGATGGGTACTACTGTTACAAGAGTACGACTTTACGATAAAATACGTACCAGGAAGAGGCAATATTGTACCTGACGCTATCACACGAATGGATGGAGACAATATTGACAAGACACCAAAGATGAAAATTGGACTTAATTTACTAAGACACAACCTCGGAATATTTTCTAAAGACGCAATAATAAATGACCAATAAAATTTAAGCGACAAGGAAAAACGAGGATGTATGACCCAAGACGGTGTACTGTACAAGATCATACAGGGACAGGAATTATACGTAATAACAACACAGCTGGCGAACATGATTATTGATGAAATACACCTTGACTACAACCATACGGGAATCAGAAAGACGCACTTAATATTCAGGGAAAATTACATTTGTAGAAATGACTAAAGTTTGGTTAAATCAAGGATCAATTCTTGCCTTTGGAAATAATAGGCATTGATTTCATATCAAATTTGATACCTACCCAGATAGCACATAATAACCACTAGATATCCAGTGGATAGCCCAATATCCACTGAATATCCAGTACATGTAAGATATCTAATGGGTATCCACTGAATGTATTTCATGGATATGAAAAAAAATTATTTCCTATTTCACTGATAATATATTGAATAATCATATAAAAAATGATTGAGAAGGAAGTTCTAATACATAATACCTTCAATGCATAAATGTCCTAATCTCCTGATATTATATCCATGGATATCTATAATTATTTTCTGTCGCATTTTTTGTCTGCTCAACGTATTTTTGGTTTTATTCAAGACATGAAATTGAAAAATGATAAATATACCTAACTTGAGTGATCAGTTATTAGTTCAATCAACAATACGAATACGGCATAAAACGTGTTCTTAACACACAACAAATATCTCATGACTCAACGTTTAATGCTATAATAGACAATATTGCATACATCAGTGTATCCCCATATTACATACCCACAAAACTATGCAACCAACCATACACGATGGTATTTATTTTCTCTCATTGGGCGATGCCGCGTTTGACCGTTTAGGCTCGTCATTTTTATTGTTAAGTTGTAGGGTAGGTTATCATGATTTTAAACACGTGCATTTAAATCGTTTTGTATATTTATACAATGTAAAATAGCATGGTGTGAAAATGTGAAATAGGTTTTACATCAGCTCTTACTTTGTTTCATGATAAACTGTGCTGGGGACTCGACGGATTTGATTAAAAAATCCTTTGAGCTCAATAATAATAATGGTGTTCAGGTGATCAAAGATGTTCTTACTACAGGTATGTGCTCGAATACAAGACGCGGGCCAATGTTCAAAACGTTATTTTACAAAAAAGGTGCATCTTATATTCGGGCGTACCTATACGGTATATAGCTGACCTTGAAAATCTATAATCTTTCTTTTGTCGTTCTTACAGAAAGAAACTTGTAGAGTAGATGAGCTGGGTGGTGAAGAAGAACAATTATTGATGTATATGCAAATATGTATATCATACAGAATGAAGTATTTTCTATCATTTTATTCCATATAGTATATCATTTCATCATATGTCAAATAATACTACTATTATGAAAAATGTAATTCCATTTGTACCTTCTTACTCACAGATGAATATCTGACTAGTATCTGCTGGTGGAAATACAATATTGTCAACAAAAACAATGCTTGACAAAATTTGTATATATCCACAGATCTGGAATGGAATTAACTGAATATAATAGTTCGGGTCAATCAGTACAAAATATAACAGATATACGTGATGAGTATTTGAATATTTTTCACTGGGCCACAATATTATACAGTCGTTCGCTTAAATACTAGACTATCCACCCTATGTATCTATAATATTTTGAAATGTCTGTGGATATGGTGTACACACTAGATGTAAATTGAGTGAATGAAAACGACGAATACTCAGTGTGTATTAGTTTATCACTTTCCAGCTAAGCGCTTTCGGCTATTAAGCCATTATCAAAGCCGTCGTCATTTAAAAAAGTAGGTGTCAAAGCCATCAAGTTGATTAGAAACAATGCTCAAGATAGAATCATTGTTATGATTGAGTCATTGGAATAAAAACATTAAAATACCCTATTGGAAGGGTTTAAAATTATAATTCACATGATGTAAATTCACTCAAAATTAAAAAAGAATCAGAGTCTTCGTCGTTTTCATTCACTCAATTTATAATATTTTGTACTGGTTGACTGGACAAACTATTTTCTGTTGATTCAATTCCAGGTTTGTAGACATAAGGGAATTTTGGTTTGTATTGTTTTCGTTGGACCACCTTGTATTTCCACTAGTAGGTACTAGTCATATATTCTCAGATTTTCATATTTGAGTAGAAAGGATATACCAAATGTGAATATGGAATATCCTATTAATATCCATGGGATATACCATGAGATATTAACGAGATATCCAGTAGATATCTCCAAAGACATCCATCAGATAACACATATATCCTTGATATAAGCGGACATATGGATATCCATTGTATGTCTATGGGCTATCCATCTACGAGTATATCCAGCGGATATACAGGATATCCATAAAGGATATCTTGTGGATGTCTAATGGATATTATGTGCTGTCTGGGTAGTTACCAAGGACACCAAAACATTTTCGTGATTGTGGATGTATCTTCAAAATTTGTTTGCGCATATCCATGTAAAAGAACTAACAAGACAACTGTAAAAACGTTATTGAATGACTTTATGAGGAAGAATGGTACACCAGGGAGATGTATTATGGACAATGCATCCTATTTTAGAAGCAAAGATTTCACTGATTGGTTACGACAAAAAGGTATCATACCTTCCTTCACAAGTATTAGGCATCCTCAAAGCAATATTGCGGAGAGGATGATTCGTGAAATAATTAAGAACCTGAGACTAATGGTGTATAACGACCAGCGAAACTGGGAAACAAAATTGAGTCAAGTCACACATCACATCAACAATACTCCAAATATCACAACAGAAATTGAGCCAATAACTTTATTTAAAGGGGTGCAAGCTGAAGGACCTTGGATGATTGACGTATACTACGAAGACATTTCAATAAAGGCTAGGGAAAGACAAATGAAAAATACCATAAAATATAAATTAAAGAAATTGGAGAAAAACAAAAAGGGAAAAATTTTCCATCAAAGGGACTTAGTTTTATTAAAATCATTGAGGGTAGCAGATCATAAGGATGATAAATGCCAGAAATTACAGTTACCATATGAGGGACCGTATATTGTTAATACAAAAGACTATTCACTATGGAAACATTTACTAGGGACATCAAACTAACAATCTCATAACATGAGACAACTCATGGTGCCCCATAATTATTGTGAGAAGTGAATATAAAGCATTCCAGATGTAATTTAAAAAACTTTTATAAATTGTCTCAGTATTCTTATCTTAGGTAAGGACATTAGTTTTTAGTTAGTTTAATAGATATTAGGGAGTGTAGTAAACAATCTGTCGGTTGATTGGAGTGTTAAAAGTTCCAGACCAAGACACGAGTTAAGAATAAAGACATGTTCATACGAACAACGTTAAACAGACTATAAATGTAATAAAACACAATTTCAAGAAAAATTAATAGATTTAATAGTTTAATTTGTTTCTAGACAATGTTTTTCAGTGTTTATAAGTATGTTTCAAACTATTTTAGGAAATTTTATACATTTTATGGAAAATATTTGAGGTTATAATAACACATTTAAGCCCAAATTTGACATAATTGTCAGGTTTAGTCTCTCTTTGGCGTTTGTAGCGTAAGCCTCGCAAGAATTTTGTCCAACTTTCATTTGTTTCTGAAATCAAAGCTACTAGAAATTGTAATTCAAACAACTCTGACAGAAAGTTGATGTAGGAATTTGACAGATATAAAATAAAGGGAGAAGACTCAAAGATACGCAGTAAATGTTGAAATAAATTGTACTTACCTGGAAGTTTAATTCCCTTAGCAGAAATTAGAGATTATTTGGTGCCTGATCAATAAGTCTTTTTTAATGGAAATTGGAGATTATGTTTACTATTTTGTCATCTCTGGAGCACAGCACAGTCGGAAGAATAAGTATAAATAGCTCAATTTTTTATTTGTATACCGGAAACTTCTAAGTTTGAATTTTGATAACCTGAAATCGAGATATACGTTCAATGTTTTGATCTGTTTATAACTATAAACGCATGATTTGTTAGTTTACTAGAAACTAGAACTCACCTTTAATGACTTTCTCTTTGATTCATCTTGGCATTTATTAATATTCTTAGTTTGGTAATTTGGTATCATAACTGCCTAATTTTACTCACAAAAGTAGGTGATTAGTGATTTTACTGAAGAAGTAACTTTAACCAAACTTTTGAGTGTTTTTATCACCTGTGTCATAGATCTTAACTCATATTATGTCAACTTGACTTCGAAACCATAGATAAATTGAAACGTCTATGAAAATGTAGTTGTTTCAAATGTATTGAATTTGTGTTTAGCATTATTTTGAGAATATTGAGACAGTTAAAAACATTTAATTACACCTACGAGTTATTTTAACCTTAGATTGACCATACATAATTACATCATTCTTCAATTATGTGTGTATATTCTAAATAACCTTCATAGACATTGTATAGTACTACTTAAACCTTACTCACCCACGTTTATTTCATTTTTCTTTCTCATTAAAGTATATTTTTTGAATGAATGTGTTTATTTATCGAAGGTGCATCATCATCTTAAATAGTTGTATATGCTTTCAACGCGTCTTGGTAAGTGAGTATTCACTAAGGTTTTCAAATGCAGACGCATAGTCACTAATGACCCTGAGAACCATAGAGAGCATCTTTTCGATTTGTCTATGCTGAGAACGCCTGTTTTGTGCCTCTAAATCAATCAGCTGGAGCGCATATAATTAATTTAAACGAAACTCGATATAGATTCTTTCATTTAAATTAATAGAATTCTCTCAATCAACGTATGACTCTAAAAAAATTAATAGTTCTCAAAAATCAGTAATTATTATGAAACACCAAAATTCATAATGATATATATAGTAGCGCAAATATTCTTAATGAATCTTAATAACTAAACTGTATTTTCGCTATTATATTTCCAATCGTTCTTTAGAATGCGATTTCCTACGGTGATAAATTATTTTTGTAATTTTTGATGCACCTATGTCTACAGTTACTTATTGTTTATGTTGCACACATTGACGGTTTGAATTTAATTTATAAAATATCAGAAGACTAATGTTCTGTTTGTCAGGTAATTATTTAGTGGTGAAGAATTATTTTTCGAAATTTTTCATACATGAAGATTTAAGGGTGTAAAACATTACAATTTCCAATACCTGAATCATTTCAAGAATCAACACAAACTTTTTTCAATACACCCTAGTAATATATTACTGCCGCATTTTATTCTTACCATTTTAGAAGTGAAACAATGGAAATAGAGAGTGGACTTGAAACACATATTTCTCCGTTGTTATTCCCATATGGAATGCATGTACCTAAGTTGTCGGACACATAGTGCATCTATGGTTTAAAACAGAAGTAAAAACGTGAAAATGCAAGTCGGTTCTAAGTTATGGTGTCCAGACGTTTGACAGAAATATGTATTCTGGTAGCTTTTGCATACAATAGCCATCGGACGTGATTCTTATCGACTCTCTCGACACTTTTTTGTTACTTCTATATCGTGGTGTAAAAATGGAATGGGTTTATTTACAATTGTAGATTTCGTATCGGTTTTCTTCTAAGGAGAGGTGAGATTCTGATTATACGAAGAGAGAAACATATAACAATAAAAATATCGTCGAGTATAATTATTGAAAGAGTAAAGGTAAATTAACAGAATTGTCTAAAAAATGCTAACAATCATTCTGTAGAGGAATTTCTATTGAATTTTGTTTAGCGACACAGCATCAATGTGTCTGTGGGTTATAATGAGTAAGATATTAGATGGATGGAAGATGTTCCATATTACTTGTTGCCCGGTATCGACTAAAAATATTATTCTTCACACTGATTGAAACTACATAGTTTCCAAGAGGGGCGAGAAATTATGGTTTGAAAAGGGAACTTTGCAAACATGATTAGCGGTGAGTTATAGTAAAATGAGAAAATAGATACTTCTGGAAATGATTGAGTAATTAATCTGCTTTTAAGCGAACCCTGAGAAAGAAGAAGACCCTGTGGTAAGGTATATTGAGTGTGTACGATGATACATAGTAAAAAATGAATAATTGCAGAAAAAAATGTGACCTGACAGGGAAATTTTACGGCAAAGTTAGAGGTCATGAACATAAATTAGGAGGGTCGCAGAGGCATGGATGTACAATATTTGTCAAAGGATAAATAAATCTTTATTCACATAGGTATTACTAATTTATAGAGAAACATAATCACAGGCAACGGTAGGTTATTTTTTTATACTTATGTGTTGTTATTCATGAATATCATCCTTCAAATGTCATAGTTTTCCACTATAGTGATTGAATTATTGATCTTATCTATTATACCGGGTGTACCACTTAAATTTTCGGGGTTTTAATCGCTCATTGCTCAAATGATTTTAGGAATAGAAACATGCGGTTTTCGCTTGTTCTATTGAAATTTATGAAAGTTTTTTTCTCAATAATGGGATATTTCATCGTAATGCCGGTTTGACCGGAAATTAACACATCGATTTTTAGGGATAGGGCAACTTTGTTATTTTAAATAGACCACCCTTTATATTTTTAGTCTAACACAAAGCTCAATCTTTAAGCTTTCTAAACAAATATAGTTTGTGCTGCTTTTTCCGGAACTTTAAGCATTTTCTGAGGCAATTTATTATAAATTTCGATAAAATTAACAATTTTGAACGTGAAGACATTTAACAAAAAAGATAATTATAACAAATTTCAAAATTGTGTCCTTGGACGTTTATACACATTTGCCATCCTATAATCAAGTTCCGATAACTAGCGGGGCATTTGGAAATAGATTTATATATTTTTTAAGTGGGCTTTGCTTAGTGACAGCAAATAATTACAGCTGTCCCTCGATAATCCGACAGATAATCGGCTAGCCAAGTGGATGGGAACCACCATAAAAATCCCCCTCAAGTCAGTGGTGGAACAGCATAAGCCGAAGAATTGGCGTGGCATAGAGAATACGCTGCGGGGCCAAGGGGTTGCTTAGTCGCTATTATGCGAACTCCGGGTACCAGGCGACACCCAGGATTCAATAGCCTTCTTCCGGTATGCGGGGTTCTGCCGGAAGTGACCAACCATTCCCTAGCTACTGGTGGGACAAAAAATGGACCAACCAAAAAAAGAAAAAAACCCAGATGATAAAAATAGCCTCACTCATCCAGAGGGAATGGAACTGGATCATGTTCCAGACCAAAAAACCGAGGATAAGCTCCTAAAAAGCGGCGAAAAGGACCAAATGGAGCCTTAACAAAAAACCGAATAGGCCAGAGCAAACCTTAGCGGCGCTGCTCGAAAAAGATTTAAGTACTTGTTGAAGCACGGCCTCAGTCATGAAGAGGCACGACTACAGGCACTGCAAGCTACTACAAAGGAGAAGGAGGATGCACCCAAGAGTCCGATTTGAGGAAAGCACCCCTGAACATCCGAGGAAGAAGGGAGATCTCATAGTAGGTAAAACTACCGATGAGGGAAACAAACCATCCTACGGACAAATGCTATTAGCAATAAGGGTAGGAATAATGCCCTCCAATTATCCAGATTTATCTCTTTCAGTGGAACAGTTAGCAACCATAAAAGAGGAAATTTTGGACAAAATCTTACTGCTGGATCCAAAGGCAAATACCAGGCCTATATTCAGCAACTTGCAATTCAGACCTGGCTGGATGCTGCTGTCCTGTGCTGACGGAGCCACAGTTGAGTGGCTTAGAATCATAGTTCAGGTGCTGCAGCCATAGGAGGGCGTGTCATTGAGACTCGCAGATGTAGGTAACATTCCTCACTCATAGATCTTTGTGACGTACCTTCCTGACAGTCTGAAATATCAAAACGAACAGATACTTCGATTTTTAGAGGTCTAAAACGAAGACCTCAACACACAAATTTGGAGGATTGTAAGAAGGGCCGAAAAAAGCCCCACAGTAGAACTCACCCTATCAGTGGACCCCATATCTGCCGAAAAGGGTCAAAAAGAATGGCTATATGGCCAATTATAAATTTGGTCAGGTAAGAATATTACCACAAAAAAGCCATGCTGGGCAACATAGTGGTCCAGTTACAGCCTCAACCAGTCGAGGTTGCAATAAAGAACACAAAAAAGGACCCACAAAAACAGGTCTCCCAAAGGGCAATAAGGGAAATGATAAAGATCCCAAGAAACACTGAAATGGCTCTCTACAAATCCGTAAGGTTTCTGCAACTAAACCTCCAGCATGCAAAAGCTGCAACTAGCGTGCTTAGCAGGAGTTTTAGCAGAAACCTATCTGACATCGGACTCATTCAAGAACCCTGGGCTCACGAAGGACTTATCAAAGGCCTATCCATCAATTCATGTAAGTTGATATATTCACAAATACATGACAAACCAAGAGCGGCATTAGTCATCTCAAAAAAACTTAACTTTATTTCTGTTCCAGAGTTTATCACCAGAGAACTTGCAACAGCTGAAGTGGAGTTCCTCACCGGAAGGGGTGAAATGCAGATTATAATTGCCTCTGCTTACTTTCCGGGAGAGGAAAACAAATCTCCACCAGAGGAAGTCAAAAGCCTCATCAGATGGTGCAATAAAAAGAACAGACATCTTATTCTTGGATGTGATGCAAACTCCCACAACATAGTATGGGGCAGCACAAACACGAACAAACGAGGTGAGTATCTCTTAGAGTATTTGGCTAAATCTAATATAGACATTATTAACAGAGGTAACACACTCACTTTTATCACTGCAACTAGAAAAGAGGTGCTTGATATCACCCTAGCTAGTTGCTTTACAACAAATTTAATACAAAACTGGCATGTTTCCGATGAGGTTTCGATGTCGAATCACAGGATGATACGATTCGAGGTCGGGGCTACGCGGGGACAGACCCAGTGTTGTCGAATACCTCAACAAACGAACTGGTTCATATAAGGACAAATGAAAGTCGGATGTTGAAAGCACGTTATATACGATTGAATCTGTGGAGGAACTTGAAGTAGCCTCTCAATGGTTGAATCGTACGATAATCAATTGCTACGAGGAATTTTGTCCCATCAAAACAAAGGCTGTCAATAGGAATGAGCCTTGGTGGAACAATGAACTCAGCAAACTAAAGGTCATAGCACGCAAAGAGTTCAACAGAGCCAAGAGGTCAGGAAACTGGAAAGACTACAGAAAGGCTCTAACTGAATATAACAAAGAACTCAGAAGGTCCAAGAGGGAAACTTGGGGGCAATTCTGCGAAGGGATTTCTAACGTAGCCCCAGCAGAGCGTCTTCAAAAAGTCATCGCTAAGGACCACTCTGAGGGCATTGGACTTCTTAAAAATCCAAACGGAGAGTTCGCCTAAACCATAGAGGAAAGCATGAGATGTTTATTAGACGCTCACTTTCCTGGTGCTGCAATTATAGAAGATAACGCAGAGGCAACTCTTGATGAAACTTTCATCAAAGCTTCGAAATCAGCAAAACGCCTAGCGAAGAAATCTCCACCAAGAATAGAATTGAATGGGCAATTAACAGCTTCAAGCCCTACAAATCACCTGGAGAGGATGGCATCTTTCCAGCACTTCTACAACAGGGATCCGATATCTCAATTCCCCACTTATGCAAGATATTCAAGATGAGCCTCATCTTGAGATATGATGATAGATTGGGTTGATCCAACCTTGCTTTTGAGGTGATGTGTGCGAGGTGTGAGTTCCACGTAAGTTTCCTATCAAGGATGACTCCAAGGTACTTACCCTCTTCCGAAAAAAACAGGGTTGTACCATTCATGCTTGGAGTCCGTATACTGAACTTCCTCCTGTTAGTGAATGGAACAAGTGTCGTTTTATTAGGATTCACTGAAAGTCCTTTCTTCGAACACCAGGTAGTTATGAGGTTGGCATATCCAAGAGCACGAGATTCTTCTTTTTTTAGTTTTGTTAGGAGGTCGTCAACTACTAGTGACCACAGTAGAGGTGATAGCACTCCTCCTTAAGGACAACCTTTTACCGCTTTTATAGTAGTCGACTGGTCTCCGAGGTAGGTGATTATTTTTCTAGTATTTAGCATGGACTGAACCCATTCTATTATGGAAGGTGGGATACCCTTTGCAGTTGCAGCAGCGCTAATTGATTTATATTAGGTGTTATCAAAAGCTCCCTCTATATCTACGAATACACATAGCGATACTTCTTTCGCAGCTATTGCCTTTTCTAGGTCTCTTACGAGACAATGTAAGGAATCTAAGGTAGATTTGCCAGGTTGGTAGGCAAATTGTTCCTCGTGAAGCGGTGCATTTAATAGATATTCACTTCTCATGTATGTGTCTAGTATTTTTTCGATACTTTTGAGTAAGAAGGAGGTAAGGCTTATATGCCTCTGGTTCCTCTGGAGGACGTTTGCCGCTCTTAGGAATAAAGCGGACCCTGACCTCTCTCCACCATTTTGGAATGTATCTCAAGATGAGGTTCTCTTGAATATCTTGCATAAGTGGGGAATTAGGATATCGGATCCCTGTTGTAGAAGTGCCAATCTACCTTAAATTCCTTACAATGTCTCGTAAGCGACCTAGAAAAGGCAATAGCTGCGAAATAAGTATCGCTATGTGTATTCGTAGATATAGAGGGAGCTTTTGATAACACCTCATATGAATCAATTAGCGCTGCTGCAACTGCGAAGGGTATCCCACCTTCCATAATAGAATGGATTCAGTCCATGATAAATACTAGGATAATAATCACCTACCTCGGAGACCAGTCGACTACTATCGAAGCGGTAAAAGGTTGTCCTCAAGGAGGAGTGCTATCACCTCTAATGTGGTCACTAGTGGTTAACAACCTCCTAACAAAGCTAAAAAGAGAAGAGTTTCGTGCTCTTGGCTATGCCGACGATTTAGTTATAGTGGTCAGAGGTAAGCACGACGGCATCATTGCCGATCGCATGCAATGTGGCTTGAATCTCGTAACTACCTGATGTTCAAAGGAAGGACTTTCAGTCAATCCTAATAAAACGACACTTGTTCCATTCACTAGCAGGGGGAAGTTAAGTATACGGACTCCTAGCTTGAATGGTACCACCCTGTTTTTTTCGGAAGAGGTTAACTACCTTGGAGTCATCCTTGATAGGAAACTCACGTGGAACTCACACCTCGCACACATTACCTCAAAAGTAACAAGGGCTCTTTGGACGTGTCGTAAGCTCTTTGGGAAAACTTGGGGTCTAAAACCAAAAATGATCTACTGGTCATATATAACGGTTGTCAGACCTATCATCACCTATGCTGCGCTTGTATGGTGGAAAAAAGCAACGCAACAAAGGGCTACAATAGAGTTGCAAAAATTGCAAAGACTCGCATGTTTACGAATAACGAATGTAATGAGATCATGCTCTGGCGCGGCCTTGGAGATAATGCTAGATCTCCCTCCATTATATTTACATGTAAGGAGGATTGCTCTGCAAAATGCCTATAGGTTAACACAGACATAATCTCTAAGACCCGGCGATTTGACAGGACATCTCGAGATACTAAGGGTTGGATCAACCCAATCTATGATGATGCATAGGGATATAATGCCTGCTAAACAAGATTTCGAAGTTACTCTAGATCTTATTATTAACGATCGTGAGTTAACACAGAACGAAATCTCAGAAATAACTAGGGGTGCCCTCACATTTTATACTGATGGGTCAAAAACAAACGAAGGGGTAGGAATTGGGGGTACAGAACCTTATCTTAGGTTATCAGTAGTCGTCCTAGGTAACACTCCCACAATATTCTAAGCGGAAATACTAGCGATACACTTATGTGCTCATGAGTGCCTCAAAAAGCGCCTCAACGCAGCCAGAATATTTATTGCCCCCGACAGCCAGGCTGCTTTGAAAGCTCTAAGGCCTATAACTTATGAGTCCAAAACAGTCTGGAGCTGCAAACAATCTCTTAAGCTACTGGCTAGACATAACAAACTATCTTTGTTATGGGTGCCCGGACACAAGGGAATTGCTGGGAATGATACTACCGATGGTCTTGCAAAGGAAGGAGCTAGCACTCCTTTCATCGGACCCGAACCGTTTTGTGGCATTACTAAAAGTCACATTGTGGAAGAAGTCCGGAAATGGGAAAAGGAACTTAGTGCAGCCTACTGGAAAAATGTTCCAGGCCAAAGACAAGCAGAAAGGTTGCTACAACCTTCTGCTCGCTATGCTAAATCGCTCTTAGAGCTTCAGAAGTCTGATCTCAGAGCAATCACAGGACTCCTTACGGGACACTGCCCACTCAGATATCACCTCTGCAAGATGGGAAAAGTGGACAGAGGAACATGTAGATTCTGCGACAGTGCAGATGAAACGGCTGAACATATATTATGCCATTGCGGTGTACTTGTTTGCCAACGCCATAGGTACCTGGAACGGTTGTTCTTGAGACCTGACCAGGTAACAAAAATAGCTCCCAATCGAATAATAGGCTTCCTTAGGAGCCTTGATCTCTGGGACCAAAAATAGATGGAGGGTATACACAAAAGATCTTTTCAGGTCGCAGTGTGGAAAGGCCAGCTATAGGCCAATCGACCCCTTTGTAATCTACAATGGGTAATATTGAAGTATTTCTCATTTCTCTAGGTATTCTTTGCTATTTCCATGTCTCTTTGAATATCTTCCATAGTCATTATCTTCCTTTTTCACCTAGCTATTTAATCATTTCAGATACTATATCATCCTCTACACTTATAATGTAATGTAAGCTTATAATGTTTTATAGTTGAAATTAAATGTGAAAAATCACTAAAAATTTTATTAAATGAAGTATAATACCGGACGCTAAAATGATTTATTGTATATGTTGTTGGTTTCCGACAATAATGGTATTATCATAGTTCCAAAGTCAGAAACTACTTTGAATTACTTTGAAATCATATTTCTATTTAAAGGTTTAAAAGAAGTAAGTGGTTTTGATCATGCACTGTATAAATAGGTTTGTGGGTTATGAATTTTATGTCACTTTATTCTCAGGTCTATAGGCACATTATTCTGTTTATCTAAGCCATTCAAATTTAATGTGAAGTTTTTAAACTGGACAGTCGCGTGCAAATGTAGTTATAAAAGATAATTTTTATTAAGAATATACAACTTACGTGACTAGAAACACACAATGTTGGCAAAATATACTCCAATAAGTTGCACCTGATAAGGTATTATATTTTTTGCGTTGCAGTATAGGATAAAGTCCTTATCACAATGAAATAATAGCTGGCAGTATTATATAGAACGTTAAAAGGCTTTTAAAATGTATGTACCAAGTTTCTTTGTAGAATAATAGAAATGGAAATCTAGAAGAAAATTGCGAAAATATTTAGATTTTCTTTTGTAATAAAAGCGTGTACAATATAATCAGAGCGCGACTGTGTAGTAACTTTTGATGTGTAGAGGTAATATGCTATTTTCTGGATATTCAAATTACAGTACAATGTTTCTAATTCCTTCTGTGAAACATTTCTCAGTTCACTTATTTCTCATAAAAATAATGGAAACAGGAACGTTTCTCCTTATCACAAATAGTTTTAATGAGGACATTTTCCTAGTGGATTATTTAACTTGTGCTTGGAATAATATCCTTTTCACTACGTTTCCAAATCAATGCGATAAATCACTTTTGAACTGTAAAACTGAGTGGCATTCGAAATGTAGTAGGTTGAATTTGAAGTTAATGTCAATGGATTACGTTAGCTTATATATGTTGATTAAAAACTGGGTGTAGTTCACAATAAATGGAAGATATAGGTTTCTGAAAAACACAATAATTTGTTATATTTTATAGATACAAATCCTTTCCTGCGAAAAGATTGATTAATTCTATACAAGTAGGATTTTCAGGAAACGATTGAAAGCTTGAGAAGTGTTCCAAACATTAAATATGTTCAGCTATTTTTGTATCTGACTACTATTTTCAAATTTTGTGCTATTATTATTATTATTATTATTATTATTATTATTATTATTATTATGATCGATGCGACTGCGCTTTCTAAAAACTATAAAAATATGTTTTTGTATATTTTCAATGCTGTCTGCCACAAAAGGGGTGTACATATGAGGGCGTTTGACGCCGCGTCAACCGCGCGTTGGAAAAAAGTGGTTACAAATTATATTTGTATTTATTTTCATCACACCTCTAATTAAACTGTGTAATTCAAATGAAAGAATCACGTGTGATATTCACAAACTTGAATTAGTTTTGTATATATCAGAAAAATCAGAGCTAGCGTGAGAAGCAATAGTGTCTGTTGAAGGAAGGGTTGCTCCTGTTAACACCGATTGGGAATGAGGTGTATCTAATGCTAACACAGATTGTGAACGAGGTGCGTCTGTTCCTGCTGGCTATAACGTCCGGAGAAGTGTTCGGAGAAGTTATCTTGATGAGTTGTTGGTCGTAGGTTTCGTTGCTGGTCGGTGCCATAATCATATTGATTGTAGTACTGGGATGGATTAGAGTTATAACTCTGCGGAGGTGTAGGAACGTGATGAGAGTTGTAGAAATCATGAGCCCTCTGAGTGACTCCTAATAATTGAATTTTTGGTCCGAATCCTTGCGTGTTCGGGTACTTTTTTAAGCTCCTTATATAATTTTGTGGAATTTCAGTTTTTCTTTGTTCCCTCAGAGCAAAGCTTTTATTTAGAATTTAGACAAAATGCTTGTCAACAGGGTTCATCTTAACCTTAGTGTTGCTACCAACATTGCTAGATCCCTTGCTAGATCCACCAGGAAATGATGATAATTCCTCGAATTCAGTATCTTCATCCAGCAGTTGTAGGCTGCTAGTACTAAATGTGTTTGTTAAAGTGGGTTGAAGGAACAGCAGTCGTTGAAAGTATATATATATATATATATATATATATGAGTTTTTCTTACTTCCTCTGGAACCAGATTTTAGCGTCTTCTGTTTCCTAAGTTCTCTTGCAAAATTGTTTCGAATATGTTCCCACTTTTTCTGCAACGTATTTCCTACAAAAGATGAATATGTATTAATACACAAATTAGAGGTTATTTTTATGCAAGTATTTGACTGCACGAATCTGCACTTCACATCCTAAAAAAATTACAGGTTATTTGTAATGTGCAGGTAACTGGGAACCGGAATATCCTTTGCTGACCTTCATTATAACTACAAATTGGGTAAATCAACAATCTCAAATATAGTGCTGCACGTATGTTCAGCTCTGTAGAGAGATCTCAAACCAAATATATGCCTCCTATCTCAACTTACATAGGAAAGCATTTTACATATGTAAAAAAGAGTTTCTAACTATAGACTTTCAAGGGCTCGCCGCTACATGGTTGCACTTTTATAATAATGGCCAAGTGGTGAGTACTTCACAGACCCCTAAATGTTCACATATATTTTTCTGAATCTATTGCTTTAACGTGCTGTGTGCTACAAAATTATGTCAGACGAAGATATAGCTTCAGGGAAGAAGACACATATTATCAAGCACCATTTGAAACAATTGCTCCGGGACAAGTGCCTCGGGTAAGTAACTATGCAAGAACTGTGAGGGACAAGTTTACACAGTATTTCGTTAATTGACGGGTAACTCCCATGGCAAGACCGTATGGTATAAGTGTCTTTGAAATGTTCACAAGCCATTGTTAACATTTTGCGTACACAAAACACTTGATATAACATCAGTGTACTGTGTTCTAGAACAATATGAAAATATTGGGGCTACTTTTATAGGTTAGGTAGGTTGATGTGGTCATCTGTAACAGTAGAATCTAGTAGTATGAATAACTTACAACATTTTTATCTTAATGTTAGTGCCATTTCAATAAATTTCATAATACTCAATGTATATATTTACCTAAAGCTATTTTCTGCTCCTTTGTACTGTTTTCTCCTGCAAAGATGTCAACCAATTCCTGCCAAGCAGACTTTTTGAAAACTCTATTTTTGTACTCAGAACACTCCATGTCCCAGATGCATCTTCTTTTTTCAACTTCGTCAATAAATAACTCCGTGTCAAAAAATTCCACTTCCATTGTATAGCGTTCTACTAAGTGCAGAATGGACAAAAGCGCGCACTCGATTGACCATGGGAACAATCCAATGCCTACTCTTGTAACTCGAAACGCGCGGTGAACGCAGCGGTTGAAAGTAAAACTACAACCGCAGCGTTTTGTCCACGTTGGTTCAAACCGCGCGCTTGCATGTGTTGAAGTTGAAATGTGCTCTAAGATGATTTGAATCAAATATAGTAAATAATATACCGACTCATGAACATGAACGAGTCTTCAACAAAACAGGAAGAAGAGAAACTATGATAAATGAGGATACATAGATTGTCATTAGAAGAATCATACATCGTTAAAGCTGAAAATATCTACCTTGCACAAAATATTGGCTGTAAAAAATATTATATTGTGTAGTGTAGTAGTATAATAAATACATTTCTGAACGAAAATGCAATTTGTTGGCCGAGGTGTTTGAGCGAAGCCAACGAGTTGAAAAGAATTTTTAAAGTCAAATCAATATTCTCATAAATTAAGGAAAACTTCTGTACATTATTCATTACCACGTTATTGCCTATGAAATCGTTTCATTGCGTTAGCAACCTTCTTCACGTTTGTCTTTGTATCGCACGGCAAGAAGCTTTTCGCACGACCGATAAGTAAACTCACCACTTGACAGTTTTGTAATTACATTAGGCATATTTTTACGACTCGTTTTCACATTTCCACAAGCATTTATTTTCATTTTGTGTAACGCATCAAAATGGTTAAGGCTTGTATACCAATTATCAACATACAACATATGTCCTTTTTCTACATAAAGTTAGGACAACCCTTTCCGATTTGCTTATATCATACCTGTCTTTAACATCAGTTGTGACGCTTGTGTATATTAGAAAATCCAATATGTACCCAGTCTCGCATTCACGCAATAAAAAACACCGAATCGATGACATTTCAAAGGAATGTATTGTCGGAAAACACTCGACCCCCAAAAAGCATCAAACTTTCGTCTATACATAAGTTCTAAGATGGTACAAATTCTTCTTTGAATCTCTTTCTAAGATGATGAACAGTGACTCTAATTTTGAGCAATGAATCCTTTTCTACCAGAACATAGTCATAATCTGTGTAATGCAGTAATTTTAATATAAGTACAAATCTGTCTCCTTTCATAAGTCTTTGATATATTGGGGTACTAATACACGGGTCTGCGGACCAAAAGTTATTATTTTGTATGTAGCGTTCGAAGAGTAGTACCCAAAAAACAATACAATTCCTTGAATTCGATAGATTCCCACCTCAACATGCGGGAAAATTTTGGAACATCGTTGCGACATGAAAAATCGTAGTATCTAATGATCTCCACTGCCTTCAACTTCAATATATCTGCGGAAAAAATATATTCAAAAAAATCAAGTGCTAAAGTATCTTGAATTTTTCATCCTCAACTGGATTCGTCGAATTCGTAAACATGAGGTGAGAACTCGTCGGTTAACTAGTCAAATCTGACTTGTAAAGGGAGTTCTTCATTTTCGATGCTTGAGCTATAATCATCAATTTCCATTACATTCAAGCTTTGTTGGCTCGTAACCCAAATATAGCTTTGTATATCTGCCACACTTTCACGTTGATTTTGAAAATTTTCACTGTCAGATAGTTCGTCGTCTGAAGAAAGCGGCTCATATTCTTGATCCCTGTCATCGCCTCTAGCTTCCAGCTTTTTATCAGTAAATATTTATTTGTCATGATCAATTAATTTGATAGAAATACACCTCAAAAAGCGATAAAAACACTCAACATTCACAGCCTTTTGTTTATATGCTGTGCAACAGATCTTAAACGCACTACTATAGCGAGAACTACTGTTTACCTAATCAGCCGTACAGCAGCGGTGCCACCGTGGCTAATTTCTCGTTCCAATTGGCATGCACATTTTGACGATAGATACATACCTGAGATTGAAATGAGCTATTTTTACTAACAATTCTCCTTTGTATCAAGCACTTTGTTTTGGAGACATGTACTTAAAAACCCTTATCATTTGGGAGGTTGTACTGTGTCCGTCTCTGGAACCGTATTGCTCGGAAAGTATTGTGTAGTGTTTATTAATAGAATAATTTCAATATAATTTTGTGCATATCGGAATATTGTCCTGTTTTAAGGATGTTATTCTCAATCAATCCTTCTGTTAGAATAAAATGGCTTTCGCTATCGTTATTTCTATTCTGAAATAAAAAACAGTTCCTCCATTAGAAACTACTTTCCTTAAAAGGTCGCTCATAAAGTGATTTTCATTGTCAAATTCAGTAATTTTTTGGGGAACCACTATAAATAACGAACAAAAAACTGTCGTATAGAAACAAAATATCCTTAGGAATGAAATTTAGTAAATTTTTATTAAAAAATTAAAAGCCGTATGTCGCAGTTTTTCTAGTGAATCCATACCATCCTCTTGTTAGTTTTGAGTAATTACATTTTTATTCCTCGTAGACGCCTTTCGTGATAACTGTAGAAAGTAATGAATATCAAGGGGAAGTCATGAATATGGTAGTGTCAAAGGACCTAAGTTAACGTTGAAATTTGCCTTACAGCTATAACCAAAGCCGTAGTTAAACCGAATTGATGGAGGAGTCCTTCACTAATTCGTGATACATGACAGAACATTATTTTTCTCATTCAATTTACAGCACAAAAAAGTTAATAGTAGAAAATAAAAATGAACGAAACATCGTTGATCCATGATGACTAATACTAGATAATTGTGATATTTTGCAGTTTAAATATGAACTCAGTGTATTAAATTCACCTTTAAACTTTATGCTTTTGAACTTCCAAAATCCCAAAATCTGTAGCGTATAAATGCCCGTTACAATTGAAAATGCAGATGGTACACGGGCAGTAAACAAAACACAAAAATCTAGACTTGCAAACTAGCTTGAATGATCTAAATCGATATCACGTCATACACTAGAAAGGCGACCTCAGACTTACCAACCTAAAGAAGGTAGCAACAGTAATTAAATATAAATGCCAAAAATGCTACAGGATATGACTCCATTACATAGAAAATTCTGAACAACTCCCCCATTAATAAATTTTGGAAAACGGAGGTTAATAAATTCCCGGTTCCAGTAGTATGAATCCAAAGTTGCTTGCTTTGGGCGGGTTTCCTTACATAATTTTGAGTGGGTTGAAACTAAAATTTCTCGAAGTAACTCTCTAGTTAAACAGCTAGAAACTGTATACAGCCTCTTGGGGCATCGGGGTTGGTGAGCGGGGTGTGAACCGCCGCAATTTTTATAGAAGGAGAAGTTTGCCTAAGGGTAATTTACGGATTTGTGGTCAGACACACCACAGGAAGGACAGGCCGGCTTAGCCTTGCGTGTTTCAGCAAGGTGGCCTGTGCTGAAGCATCTGTCTGCGGGAAGTAGTTTGGTGGTGTTGGGGGCCTCACACTGATGTGAGAGGCCGTGGAGGGTGGACGCCCTTCGTTAGGTCTTATAAGGAATATTGGAGGGTATTTTCAGAAGGGCGCTTCGACTTGAGTTCGCTTTCAAGAAGGAGATATATCCACTCTAACAGCTCATTGGTGTTGAGGAGGTTAAATAACTTCCTATGGGAAACGTATTTGGGTGATAGGTTTAGGATAGTTAGGGTTTCGATTTGGAAGGTCGAGGTTGTTGGGTGAAGGTACCCTCTTGTTCTCTGCGGTTGAGGTTTGGGAATTAATGTTTATATGGGAGTATCATGAAGTGCGTGATTTGACGGAATAGGCAGAAGAGGAACTTCGTGTGTTAGGTTTTCATTGCTATCGTAGGATGCCAATTTCTTGGCGA
The DNA here is from genome assembly GCA_963921935.1 of Galeruca laticollis. Lineage (NCBI taxonomy): Eukaryota > Metazoa > Arthropoda > Insecta > Coleoptera > Chrysomelidae > Galeruca > Galeruca laticollis. The sequence continues at coordinate 112,264,460 of OY998177.1, read as the reverse complement.
AGGGCCGCGTTTTGGGGTTTGAGCTCTTCCATTCAGATCATGATGTCTTGGTAGAGTGCGAGGAAATTTGAGGGATTATTGGAAAGAGAAAGGAATCCATCGCGAGATGAAGTTGAGGGTGCTTTTTGGCCCTTGGTTTGAATAGGGGAGCGTTGTATCGATGACATGTTTGGTGTTGAGAAGGGTACATAATAGTTGTTTCGTTCGTTACGGAGGAGGTGAGGGGTGGCATACAAAACCGGCAGCCCATTCACTGCCGGAGGGAGTTTCCTCCCCGGTTAAAGCATTCTCGACTCTTTTTTTCTCCCGGTTAGTCACAATATATTCAATTATTGAGAAGAAACCAAATTTCATTTTTTGGTACAAGAATTTGTTATTAGCAGAGCGCTTTCGGTTCAATGATAAACCATCATCAGTGCCCCATGGTAACTCAATCCAACATTTATGAATCAGCTTGTTGATTGAGCTGATTCATAAATGTTGCATTGAGTTAAATTTTATCCCCTATTATAGAGGGATTTATCCATGGTAGAATGGGTTGTGTTTGCTTTTTATTATTATATTGATTAAAAAGTGACTGTGTTTCAAGCAATATATTTTAATTAATTCTATGTAACTTCTAATTTGTGCGGATTTGGTGTACCATGGGACACTGATGATGGTTTATCATTAAACCGAACGCGCTCTGCTAATAATAAACTCTAGTACCAAAATACAAAATTTGGTTTCTTTTCGATAATTGTTTTTCACTGATACACTCAGCTGGCTTTACTCATTTACAATATATTCACCTGATCCGTTCTTTCCCTCTGTTGGGTGGTTTGGTATTAATAACTTGCGTGGCCTCGCTTTGCCTAAGAGATCATTTTCATAAGTAAGAAATGTCCTGATAGGACAGCTTTCGCAAATAAGTATGCCCGTTAGGACGGTATTCGAATTTTTATAAAATCTCGGACATTTCAGTCAGTGAACGCAGGTAGCAAGCGCTTCAGAATTTGGTTTTTCTCCAGTGACCACATCTTTTGGGAGCTTCCTTTTACTGATATCCTGCTTCATTGGACTTAAAAGACAAAATCTGTATTTGATTAAATATTTTTGAGAATTTTTACCCTCAAATTTTTTTTTCTAACCTTAATTTCCATTATAAAATATTTGACCACAGAATTTATAGTAGAAGTAATGAAAAATTAATAACCAACGTTTTTTCGCTTGTGCCGCTGCAATAAGTTCTGTTATGTGCAGCACTTAAGTTAAAAAGAAAGAGAAACAGACGTCTTTGGGAGATACCTCAGGTTAAATGGCGTTATCAACAAGGTATTCACCAAACCCTACTTTCAGAACTGCAACGCGAAGACCTGAAGCATTATAATAACAATTTGAGAGTGGCTAAATGTACCTGTAGCTTCATAGATAGCACCGTTCATTGCCAGGCAGAATATACACTTATGGCCGTACATATAGTCCCAACTCAATCTTCGACTTCAGACGTGCCAAGTCAGACTTCGTCTATAGTTTTGCTGCTGTACTATTGTAAGTTGAGATCCGGCTTGGTTATCTTGGTAACTTTGGTTTTACTACCAAAATTCTAGTGATAATAACAAATTCACACTGCCAGCTTTCTAATGATTGTTCAAAATTGTATATTATTCTCTTGTCTTTGACCTGACCTAATAGAAAATGCATATATAAAAATATATAATTTTTCTTTGCCTGACTTGTTCTTTGTTTTGTTTCTCAGATTCAGTTGAATGGATGATTTTTTGCAATTTGGCGTGGTTTTTGATTTGTGTAATTCTCACTAAAGAATTTCATATAGGATTTGCGGCATCTGGAATATACCATTTTGGTTAGCGAATATCTGGCATTTCCTCAACAATGTCTATACACTCTAAAAACTCTTCCAAATTTTCAATATCCATCTCGTTTAATAGCACTTTAAAAATTTAATTTTTCATGAACCTAACCCGTTTTGCTATGTTTATATAAGTTGAACATAATATGAATGACAATTGACTAATTTCTTAAACGAATGCCGTCGATAAGAACCGAAGACATGCAACTCGTGCTCAAGGTTGGTCTCTACCCTACTGGGGCATGTGTCAAGTCACGCAAGCGCTCTTCGGCTTTAGCAACAGGCGCGAGTTATGCTAGTCTACAATCTAGCAGCGACATACCACAATATACCCTTCCAGAAATAACTCCACACTAATTGTATTTATTGTTTTGGTTATTAATCCATAAACTTCCAATATTTTTTAACTGTTATTATAATTTATATTTACAATATCATACATTTCAGAAGCCTCATATTCAGAAATTATTAATTTCGTTGCAGCAATTGATCACACAAACTTGGCGTCAGTCATCTTTAAATAGAACTAGTCGATTCTTTTTATAAAATTTAATCCACAGCCAGTTGATTTTACAAAAGATCTTTCAAAAAAGATATATTTTTCAGAATTGCGTCTATAATACTGTACAATTTTCCCTCAAATATCTTTGTCAAAGATCTTTGATATTATAATAATGGCCTAATAAAAAGCTAATACTAGTGTTTTTAAATGAAACTCAAGGTCTCTAGTTAATTCCACAATATAATACAAGCTATTGAAAATTCTAAAAAATTGACAATTGTTTCGATAAATCAATATCATCGTCAGAATGACAGAAGCTACATTTCATTTTATGCCTACCTGATGTTTAGTAGTTATATTTGGCTAGACCAAGAAGTAACCTAACTTGTGATTGGCTTAATATATGTTTATAGAAAAAAGAAGAAGATGTGATATTACAAATATTGAAGCTTAGATATTATTAGCCCTATGGTGATATCCTGGATATCATTTTTCCAATTAAGATCAGTATAACTGTGCAATGATATAGAAAACCAGGAAAACTATATCTGCTGATCTTTACAATTATCACTTAAGAAGACAGTTTATTTGTGGAGAATTCCCTAGATTTAACTGTTCATTGACAACTTCATATTGTGGGTTTCTTAAATGTCTTCTAATTTCCAGTTCTTCAAGGAAATCCAGTTCTTGTTTCTTTTCACAAATATGTAGTACTTCTAGTTGTGTGTTAGGTGTCAATGAATGATTGGTGTCAAGTAGATGTTTTGCGTAGTGGGATTTATCTGGTTGTTTTAATCTGTATGCTCGTAAGTGCTCACTGTATCTTATTTCAAAATTCCTAAGGGTCTGACCCAAATAGACAGCATTACATTCTGGACATTTGAGTTTATATATACCTGACTTCTTTAATAGTGGTATTTTTGTTTTTACATTTAACAATTTTGTACTAACGTTACTTTCTGTTTTAAAAGAAATTGTTGTATTCGTTGCTGAAGATATTATCTTTGAAATATTATTAGAAATATTTCCTGCATGTGTGATGGTTTTATAAGTTTCAATTTCATCAGCTTGTTTAGGATATATTAGTTGTAATGCCACTTTTTCCTCTTTTTTACTAATTAGCTTATTTATCATATCTAATGGATAACCGTTAGATATTGCTATTTGTCTAATTGTACCAATCTCTCTATCAAAATTACATTTGTTCATAGGAACTGAAAAAGCTCTATGAACAAATGTAATTTTGATAGAGAGATTGGTACAATTAGACAAATAGCAACATCTAACGGTTATCCATTAGATATGATAAATAAGCTAATTAGTAAAAAAGAGGAAAAAGTGGCATTACAACTAATATATCCTAAACAAGCTGATGAAATTAAAACTTATAAAACCATCACATATGCAGGAAATATTTCTAATAATATTTCAAAGATAATATCTTCAGCAACGAATACAACAATTTCTTTTAAAACAGAAAGTAACGTTAGTACAAAATTGTTAAATGTAAAAACAAAAATACCACTATTGAAGAAGTCAGGTATATATAAACTCAAATGTCCAGAATGTAATGCTGTCTATTTGGGTCAGACCTATAGGAATTTTGAAATAAGATACAGTGAGCACTTACGAGCATACAGATTAAAACAACCAGATAAATCCCACTACGCAAAACATCTACTTGACACCAATCATTCATTGACACCTAACACAAAACTAGAAGTACTACATATTTGTGAAAAGAAACAAGAACTGGATTTCCTTGAAGAACTGGAAATTAGAAGACATTTAAGAAACCCACAATATGAAGTTGTCAATGAACAGTTAAATCTAGGGAATTCTCCACTAATAAACTGTCTTCTTAAGTGATAATTGTAAAGATCAGCAGATATAGTTTTCCTGGTTTTCTATATCATTGCACAGTTATACTGATCTTAATTGGAAAAATGATATCCAGGATATCACCATAGGGCTAATAATATCTAAGCTTCAATATTTGTAATATCACATCTTCTTCTTTTTTCTATAAACATATATTAAGCCAATCACAAGTTAGGTTACTTCTTGGTCTAGCCAAATATAACTACTAAACATCAGGTAGGCATAAAATGAAATGTAACTTCTGTCATTCTGACGATGATATTGATTTATCGAAACAATTGTCAATTTTTTAGAATTTTCAATAACTTGTATTATATTGTGGAATTAACAAGAGACCTTGAGTTTCATTTAAAAACACTAATATGAGCATATTCCACGAAGTAAGGGTCGAGACAGTCAATTTCATTAAAAGCTAATACGATAATTCTGTTTAATACACTTAATTTGAGTGACGATATTTTATGATAAAAACGTCAGCACTCTTCACATCTTTCTAAAAAAATTGTAAATCTCAGTGTGAAGTAGATTATGCTGCCACCTAATTGGATTGCAATTGAATAATAGGTTCAAATTTGTCAATTTTGAAAATAAATATAGGTACTTTTATTGACTATAACACTTTCAACTTCAGTAATCGATTACAAGAATATTTGAGAAGTTGAAACTATCCGTTAAAACACACTTATCGTGAAAAATAATAAGGATACATCAATCACGAATTGCAATTATACTATTCTCACTCATACTCACGGAATTCAACGTTTCAGTGATTACGTATCTTCAATTTATTTATACATGGGAATAAGTCCACAATTAGGTACAAATTACGGTTCTGTTTCCTATTTTACAGCTAGATACGCCTATGGAAACTAACTTGGCTTCCTGTGAAAAGAAATTTTAAAGCAGTTCATTGTTCCAGGCGACCTTTTTATGAAAAGCAAGCTTTTATTGCAAAAATTACAAAATAAATTTTTAATATTTCACTTTGCACAGCGACGAAAACCCACAAAAGCCGAATTAAAATGAGATTTCTAATGAGTTTACGCCAGCTTCTAGAAAGTAAGACAGACAAAAAGGGACATACATATATTCGCAAGCCTTGGCACAAATTATTAAATATTCTCTTCAACAATAAAATTGCATTTTCCAGTTTTTTTATAATTACTCTCTGATAATGATATAATTCTGGAAACTTGTTTATATGTTATGAAAATTGTGGTTTCCACATACATAATACTCAATTTATGAGGAGCTCATATTTATCACTATGAGAATATTAATGAAATTAGAAAAAAATAACAGCATAGAATTCCTCTGGAATCAGATTTTTTTTAATTTAAAACGCTGTATGGTTTACTACGTAGCTCTTGAAGGAAGTATGAAAACCATGGAGTTTGGTAGTAATTGTGTTAGTTAATGTATGATTAGTAGGATAGGAATATCTAAAATTCGCGAAAAAAAATAAATCCATTAAATAGTATCAGCGAGATTGGATATTATATTATTTGTACAATTTTTGTAGATAATTACATGGTCTCCAATTTTTGTCTAGTATATTTTTATCATAAACTAAACGTTTCTCAAAAAAATCCAAAAGTGCCATTATTGCGAACTTTGACCTTGAATAAATATTCTTGCACACCTGGGATCGATGGGGACAATTTCATTATAATGGTATCTCTAACGTTCAAGTAAATTTCCAGCTTCTGGGGAATTTATGCAAGGGTGAATGTCTATTTTAATTAAAAACCTTTAAGCTGTGTACACGTCTCAATATAAGTTGAATAAAACTTTTGTTGTATTTCGTGTAAATTTTTATAAAAATTTTAAAATCGTATCAAAGCGCTTTCGACTGTCAAGTCATAATCGGTGCTCACCTACAAGTAAGGGAACCAATAAATTTAATCAAAAAGAAAATTGGAATAAGAAGTGAGGTTACTTACTCGTCAGGTAATACTGGGATGAATCCACAAAATTGTCCATACAACGATAACCAGTTGAACAACTAATTAATTAGAATATGCTTATATAAAAGCCATCCCTATAAAGGATTAATAAAAATTAAAAATTACAATTCCAACATGATGTGGTGAAGTCGGCCGGCTGACAAATCAACTTGTGCGCACAGAATGACAAGGAGCGAAGTCCCGTTGAAATGGAACTATTGATTCTATGGAATACGGGAAGAAGCAAAATTTATGGTAGCTAAAAAGACCGAGAAAAAAAAACAGATCAAGAGGACAGCCTGATGAGGACCCAGTCTTAACCTGAAACAAGTAACCGTGATAAAGAGTAACAAAATACCTTCTTTTTTATTTATTATGAGGCACATATAAGACTAAAAGAGAATTCCATTATCAACATCGGTCTAATGAGAACCAATAACAGTAAGGAGATGAGAGATTTATCGAATTAGTGAATTAAGCATATTTTATGTTAATATACAAATAAACCTCAAAAGATCTGTCAACAGAAGCGAAATGAATCGACACCACCGATCGCAAAAGATATCTATTAATTGAATGTGTTGACGAACATTGGACGATCAAAATTATTTGTCCATGAATTCAAACATGAAAAATATATTCAATAAAGACAGGAAAAACCCACAAACCACGCAACAAGAATCTAGTCGGGAGGACAGTCTAATGAGAACAAACTCCCAACCTGAGTGAAGCAACCGTGATAAAGAGTAACCAAATCCCTCTTTTTTTATTTATTATGAGGCAGATATAAGAAACAAAGAGAACCTTAACTCAATTCCATCATTAATCTGGTCTAATGCGGCGAACCAATAATAATAGAGAAGAGCTGAGAGGTTTACTAAATTAGTGAATTAAACAGACTTAATGCCAATAAACATATAAACCTCAAAACATCTGCCAACAAAAGCGGAAAGCTTCGAAACAATCCATCGCAAAAGAAATCTATAAAATTCAATTTGTTGATGAAAATTGAACGATCAAAATTATTTGTCTATAAATTCAAACAAGAAAAAGTTATTCAATGAAGACAGGAAAGGCATACCAACCACAAACCACGTAAGAAGAATCAAGTCGAGAGGACAGTCTAATGGGAACCAACTCTTAAGAACCCAATTCAAGCAAATGTGATAAAGAAGCATAGCAAGACCCTTGAAGTGTTGACTGAAGAGGAACCCCCAACTCGTTAATTATTAAGATCGGTCTAATGAGAACCGAACTCAATAAAAGAATGAGATATCATCAAATGAGTAAGTGTAAGTTTAACCTTAACAGCTCATACCCACAGAAATGGAGAGTATTTAACCAGAACAAACAATCGAACGGAAGCTCGTAAACTCTACTAGTCAATGAGACTGAAGGGTTCAGTATTTTGTCTATGAAAAATAACGTCAAGAGGTTATTAAATTGTGTGATGAAATACTAACAAGACCGAATCCAATGAAAGGAAAGAATGATGGTAAAGTAATATCAATAGATAAGGGTCAATCAATTCCAAACTCAAAGAACACAACAGGTAGAAGTTATAGAACCTACCAACTTGTCAACCTTGATATAAGACCTTAATCAAAGTGATGGTCTAATGAGAACACACCCTTCAACCGAATTTAATTAATATGTAAAGGGTGGGGGGAAGGGGGCGAATCGGTTTATATAAAATCTATTGAAGGAAACCAACAAGAATCCGAACCAACAATTGTAATCGAAACATTCTAATAGGAATCTGTTTCAAAAGTTCAAGTTTATAAGCTTGAGTGTATTGACCTATATTGGAGAACTTGTAGACCGTTGAAAACTCGGATATCGGAACATTTGAATCCGAGTAAGGATTCTGCTTTTGGACATCATTTAAGATTCAACAAACACAACTTTAGCCCTGGTAGGAACTCGACAATTTTACATGGTGTCATTCTTAGAAATTATAGCGATTGGATTTTCTTGAGGACATGCACATAAATAATGAATTGTCAGTTAATAGCCTCTGTCTGAACACTCAAGTTAATTTGAATAGATCTTATATCCGTCTCCACGGGAGGCTACAATGTTGATTATTAATCCGGTTTCAGGAATTTTATTCGTTTCTTAAATCTTATCTGCTTGTTCTATTTAACACTCAATTTCTTCCTTTGTTTATTGTTATATTATTATTTTCTTGACAATTGTTAACTGTCTTATCACATCTAGTCATCTTTATTGATATAAATTTTCTAGTCATGGAAAGCTTTTGAGGCTTTGTTTTAATTAATTTTTGTTTCCTTTTAACTCAATGAGTTTTTCGTTTCCGGTTCACTCTTCAACTTTATCATTCCCCTGGTTTTGTCGGAGGTTGAGTCTTACTCCCATTCTTAATAGATTCCTCTTCGAGTCTCTCAACTTGTACTTTTGAGTCAGGTTCCCATTAGACTGTTTCGATTACAGTTGTTGGTTGGGATTCTTGTTGGTTTCCTTCAATAGTTTTTATATAAACTGATTCGCCCCCCTTGTCCCCAGTTTTTAATATTAATTGAATCCGGTTTGGTACTCATTAGACCAATCTTAATAATTAACGAGTTGGGGTTTCATCTTTAGTCAACACTTCAAGGGTCTTGCTATGCTTCTTTATCACATTTGCTTCCATTCTCAAGAAACTCGGGGGAGGGTAGTTTCCGGGCTCGAGCGGGAGGGTATCGTGGACCCCCTTGGACTTAAACGATGTGCCAAGCCTGAGCTCTAAGGTTAGTCGTGTCTTCCAGTTCCTGTACGTCCCCGGGGTTCAATCCAACTGTGTCTGGGGGGGGGGGGGATTTGTTGGGAGTGTTGGGGGTAAAGGAAACAGACTAGGTAGATAACATATAAATAGGCCTATGTTACGAACAAATAAGTAGCAAAATAAATTTACCAACAAAAAAATTAATTAAATCTAGGGTACACTTTCGATGCCTACGATATACGATGAAAGCATCATAATAGAATAATAATTTCATTTATTCGGCGCGTGGAAAAAATAGCTAGGCTTCCTTAATATATTCGCCCTCTCTTCCAGTTAGCGTCCGGTAAGGACCACGAAGATAATTTCGTCAGTGAAAAGTGGTCGGAGTTTTCTTAAGAGAAAAATATCTAGCGTCTTCTTACTAAAATATAAAACTGTGACCTAGCTTATGGTTACTTCATTGACTTTCATAACATTGAAATTACTCACTGCAAGAAAATGATTTTGTAACCGGACTTTATTGCTGACATGGGTGACCTTCGGCGCTCGATAAGTTTTAACTGAATAATGAAATCTTAATGTTCGAAGCGAATACAATTTATGCTATAAATATATACGGTCATTGGCGTCGTTCATATACCAGGGGTAGAAACAGGTATTGAGAATACTTCTTCCTAATTACAGTGTAAACAGTTGATTCACTAGTCTTAAAAGAACATACAGTATCATAAAACGACAGTAACATAAATAAATACCTTAGGAATAAAACTTTATAATAACTGATACGAAACTTTTTCATCGTATGATTGAAGTAATCTGTATGGCTTTGGTTTAGGGGGCTGTACCCCTTGTGAAACTCTCTGAATAAAATTGTATAACATTGAGAAAAAAATAACGAAGTATAATACTCTCTAATTGAGGTGATATACGGCTCAAGGTTTAGTACACCACTTATATGGCAGGATGGATAGTCAGACACACAGACAAAAAAAATACTAATATGATTGTCCCAAAAAATGAAAAAGGTTCTCAGATTCAAAAACGTACAATTTGGAAAATCCTGGTCGAACGTCACACAGTAAAAAAAACGGCGTCTGGATTGTATTCTCGATCGGTCGACGGGATGATATGAGCTCTGATCGGCTATCTTAAGACTCACTGTCAAAACTCGGGCTGTCGTAGGTCGACAACCGCCAGAGGTACAGGACTGTACTGTCGCTGTCCATCTGACCTCGTCGTCGTTTTTCCGTCTATTTTTTTCGAGGTTTTTGGGACGAGTTGGTCTTGCTATTTCAGCAAACGTTGCGTTACCTACTCGTCCTTGCCTCTATGTGTCTTTTTGTTTTCGTTGTTGAAGGTTATCTTTAATTGCTGTTCTAAATTTCTCTATACTAATTGCATAATTCGTCTGTATCTTTATGATATTCAAAACAACGGTGTTTTGGTGTTCGACAACTATGCGTGACAACCTTGGGTTAATTTGTTGATTTTTCATAGTTGTTTAATGAAGTTCTACTGCCTTTGATAACCGAAACTAGGTCATTTCCTCTTGGACTTTTTGTATTTGATTCAAATTATATTTGATTTAAAAAAAATTTATATATAGAGTGTCCCTAAATTCCTTTGCCATATTTGTGCATATAACAGTACCCTGACAAAATAAAACTTGTATGTGACAACCTAATAATACCCTGGACATAGTTCATAATAATTATAAAATAGTAAAAAATCAATTATTATTCATTTACTTACATTTTTCACTGTATCCTGTGTTTGTACTGGTTGATTCTCGTCTTTTAAAAATAATAGACTTTTGAAAGCAAACCATTCAGTATAATGAAGGTCTCCGATACTCATCCCGAAGTGGTTTTCAGTTTCTGTTTCTCCCTTTTAAAAGACGCATGTAGTAATTGCATTTTCTTTTTAATTTCCGCACTGTCAGTCTTCAAAAGGGAAGGAAGTTCTTTATACAGATTGATCACGCAGCACTCAAGTGGTTATTGCAGTTCAAGAATCCCGAAGGCCAGATCGCTGATGGATTGAACGATTTCAAGAGTACGATTTCAATGTCGAACATCGAGCTAGTGTGATTCACCAAAATGCCTACTCCTTGTCCAGACAGCCATGCCCACTGCAAGAAGGCAGAATCTAGGGAAGTTGCAATTTCAAGAACTACAGTAGTCGACGAAAAATGGTCACCCATTAGGATCAGAGAAGATCAGGAGAATGATATTCACCTAAAGAAGATTCGGCAATGGAAGGAAGAAAAACGGCGACCAACCTGGCAAGAAGTGTCAAGATTTTCACCGACACTCAAGGCATATTGGGATCAGTGGGTCTCTCTTGTCCTGGAAGAAAGGCTGTTGGAAAGAGTCCTTGAAAACGATGATGGTTCCGAGATGAGAAGACAGCGAGTTATCCTGAGTAGCTGAGATACTGAAAAAGTTACACGAGAGTCTATCGGGAGGTCATTTGGGAGTGAAGAAAACCCTTCAGCGAGTCCGTGGAAGGTTTTATTGAATGAACAGCTCCGACGATATGAAGGATTGGCGTAAGAAATGTTCGACTTGTGCTACGATTAATGAACCACATCGCAAGAGAAAGGCACACATGAAACAATATAATGTTGGAAGACATTTCGAAAGTATTGCTTTAGACATGGCTGGACATTTTCCGATGACAGACAAAGGTGGTAAATACATCCTGGTAGTAATGGATTATTTCACGAAGTGGGTGAAAATGTACTGTTTCAAGTATCTCCTTTTTTATTTTTGTTATATATGGGTCCGAAGAATTCCACAAAGCCGGTCGAATTCGATACGCGTTAATGAGTTGCAACACACTGTTATTAGACCATTTCACTTTGAATACGCGATAATAATTTACTTAATGATACGTAAATATTATTATATTTTGAAACTACAGTGATCGAAGCACTCCTGGCAGTGAAATCTCACTGAACGAGCATGAACAAGTATTTTCTTTGATGTACCGCCTTCCTCTCGATCTTTTTGAACGCGAACAAACAAACGTTTGTTCGCTCGCTAGCCCATACTCACTAGATAATTATTGATGGAGAATACTTGCTCGCTCTTTTTCGCTCCTGCTCGCTTTTTTAGTGAATACGCGCCTTTTATAAAGTAAAAAGATAGTACTCTTTCTTAAAGTTGCGCCTTTAATTTATGAAGGCTAACGGCCGATTTCATAATAAATTTGAAGGTTACTTTAATTTTAAAGCTTCCTTTACTTTGACAGTGATAAAAACTCAAATTTTTAGTTTGCGAGTTTGTTTTAAAAAATTTGGATATATTTAAAACATCTAGTCATAGTTCATCAGACTCATCTGAGGAAGAATATATTTATATAATAAGACCAAAAATTTACAGACCCAGAGTCGATTGTTTTATTAAATATGATGAATTGGATTGTTTTCAGAGATTAAGATTGAGATATCAGACGATGATATATCTTTTAAATAAAATAGAAGGGCTAATTGCATTGCCCACTAATAGGTAAGTTGAATATAGAATTTTTAACTACAAATACCTAGTATATAAATACTATTTATTCAAAGGTGGATGGATGTATTACACCAATGCAACAACTTTTGTTGACATTAGGTTGTATGCATCTGGAAGTTTTCAAATAGCAGCAGCAGCTTTCATAGGAGTATCAAGAGCTTCAGCTTGCAGGATTGTTAAAGGAGTGTCTGTTACAATTGCATCTCTGAGACCTGAATATATCGATATGTATGAGGATCATCATGAAATGGAAGGAGCTGTTGAGAATTTTCATAAAATTGCTTCATTCCCAAGAACGATTGGAGCAATTGATTCTACTTTCATTAAAATAGACTCTCCTGGTGGAAATGATGCAGAGATATTCAGATCGAGAAAGTAATTTTTTGCATTGAACTTTCAAACAGTTAGTGACGCAAAATTGAAAATAAGGAATAATGTTGCAAGGTGGCCAGGATATGTACACGACCAAACGATTTTCAATAATAGTCGCTTAAAACCAAGATTTGAAAATGGTGAATTTACTCATTACATGATGGTTGGAGACAGTGGATACTCCTTAAAGCCATATATGTTAACAAAATTACTTCGAACTGCAACAGAAGCTGAAAATATTTACAACGAATCAGTAATAAGAACTCGTAATGTCGTAGAACGCCAATATGAGTTATGGAAAAGAAGATTTCCCATACTACGATTAGGAATGAGATTAAAATTAGAGACCACTATGGCAGTTATAGTTGCTACAGCAGTACTGCATGATATTGCCATTGATTTAAAGGACAATTTTCCAGAAGATAATGTTCACAAAGAAAATGATGATTTATTACCTATTGAAAATAATGGAAATATTCTATTCCCGAAAATATAAGAACATTATTAATTAATGAAAGTTTTGCTAAATTGTAAATAATTATTGTATTAATAATAAGAAGACTGTTTTAGTTTTTTTTATCGATTTAATTGTCTTCTTTTTATTTCTATTACATAATCTAATAGAATCATTTTTTCTTATGTTCCTCCTTCTCTCTTTCGTTTCCTCTTATTCTATAATCTCCTTAGCATTCAAAAGTTTTTTTACGCAGTTCCGTTTTGGTTTTATAATATAATTCTTTTCCTAAGTAGGTTGGGTTCTTAACTGTGGGGCGTAATTTTTTATTTGTTTCCTTGCTTAAATTGGGAACATATTGACTCCGATCAGATTTGTTATGGTGTGGTTCTGCCAAATTTTCGTATTTTCTGTGTAAAATTTTTTCAATTAACTTGATATGTCTTGTGAAAAATGTATTACTTACTTTTCCAGCAAGTTTACAGGGAGTATGTAATTGTGAATTACTACTAGCAGCTCAATATTTTCTTCATGATTGCTATCTAGCACTTTGTCCATGATCACCACTTCCTGTACAATAAATAGTGAATTTTAATAATTATATTAACGAATAATACAAGTAGCAAATAACTTACAGGCTCTATGGATGCAGATCCAATATCCGTTACTTCAATTGTTTCTATCAATATTAATTGGGAATCCTACAAAACAAATATCACGCTAACACACACACATATATATATATATATATATATATATATATATATATATATATATATATACTTACTTTAAAAGTTTACTTACAGGTATAGATTACTTCAACTCTAATTCTAATAAGGGGGTTTCTATGCTTTCATTTTCCAATGTAAAGAAAGTCCTATAAAACAAATTAAATATAAAAATTGTAATAAAACTTAGTTTTCAGCATGCAAGTCATAAAATATAATTAACTAATATAAATTTATAGGTACATCATCTAATATGTTGGGAAACCCCACCACCATTTTAAAATTTATAATATTTAAAGTTGTTTCAACGATGGGATCTACTTCCTTGATTATTCACGGACCACCACCAGTTCCCTTCAGATATGCCTTTTCTTTGGCTACCTCTTTCTTGCTCCTAGTTTTCAAATGATCGTATTTGGATTTATCTTAGCTAAACTTCTCGTCTCCATACTTTTTGAATTAAAAGCATTCAAAATATTTTGCCAAGCTTCGTCCTACAAAACAAATATGAAATAACACTATAAATAAATAACCTAATATCGAAAAATTTCAATATACTCTTACCTTTCATATCTATTTTTCACGTCAAAATCCCCAAATTCCAGGTTAACCAACATCTTAAAAATTACTTTAAAGGTACTTTATGCAAAGGACACTTTAATATTAGTTATGAAACCAAAAGACGCTAATAGGTACTTTAAAAGGGACTTTAGCATAAAGTCTCCTCTTAGTAAAGTGGACTTTAGTTGTTCATTATGAAATTGGCTGTACGTAGATTCCATTGAAATTATATAATCTATTGAACTTCCAATACTACTTTCCTGGTCTTTCTAAATATTCGTCATCTACCTCGTGATGACATTAAATATTGCTTATTATTAAAATCTTGTTTTGGCAGCAGTTCATGTAGTATTATGTATTTCATTCTTCCATGTATATCATCATTCGCTCTTGCATTGCAATTTCAAATTCATAAAAACTAAAAATTCCTCTGGAAAGCATTCCCCATATCCATCTATTTCAGTTCATGTTTATTCACCAAAAGATGAATAATATATTACCTACTTGTATTGATTAAAAGACCAAATATGCAATTACACAGGTGCATACAAATCCGGGTATTGTGGTAGCCTTAATTGTTCGAAAACAAATAGGAAAATTATGATATTGAAGTATAATCTGGCACGAGAAACAAATTGCAGTAAAACCAGAATTCGTACTGACCCTGCACGCGTTTGTCGAAAACCGCATCCTATTGTTTATTACTCTAATTCGAGCTTTGTAATTTTGTAGAAATTTTCTCTGGATAATAAACTCTATTTTTAGAGATGAAATTGTTTGGTTGGAAAGTTATTTCACTGGAATTTTGTTTATTATTCGTTAGTTGTTGCAACTGAAATAATTTTGATATTCTACCATAGATTTCAAATTAATCCGAGATAGTGAAAATTCTGTTTCCATAACCATAGAAATACAGAAAAAAATGAGGCCATAATTTGGAAAAGTCTACTCACAAATTTTCCCACTAACTTTTTTGTTATAGTTCGATAAGTTAAAAAATCCAAAATCAAGTTATAATCATTCATTATTTTTGGAATAGATTCCTGAAAATACGTTGATAATTTTATAAAAAATGGATTATTGGTTGGGCAGTATTCCGTGAGTAGACTCCTATGCAGGGTGCTTCTTCTTTACATTAACCATAGTTGCCTATTTTTTTTCATCGTAACGTGTCCCACCTTTTCGGAGTCTTTCACCTTGTCCTGGTGGAAGGGCTCAGTAACTTTCAATGTCCGCAGAACGATGCCAGCAATAGTGTAGCTACATATAGGGAAACATTTGTCGGTAAGGTCCCCATGTCATGAAGGTGAAGCCAAGAAAGTCCACAACCCGTAGCAGCTGTCCCAGTTTGGGAGGGCGACGTCTGCATCGGTCGAAGAAAAATACTCGCCAACACGCACGGCAAGTGAGGCGTTTCAATTGCCACAACCTTCCAAGTAAATTATAATGTCGCATTTTAAAACGTCGTTTGAAATACCCCAGGTGAGTAGAGTACGAAACTCACAATCTAACACTGATCCGTCAATGTGCCCCAAGAATTCTGGCGAGGGGGGGGTGCAAGGACAATGCGAGAGTTTCTAGTAGATAAACAGCCGTCGTCAGAGATATTTTTCTATACACTTTTTCCACTAAAATTCCAGAAAACCAATAAAATCACAAATCTTAAAAATTTCACAATACTTCACCTTAAAACATCGGAGACATCTCAAATTCAGTATAACACCCATTATTCATTAAATAATTTCTGACACCTAGCCAGCTCAACGCACATATATGTATCGGCAGCGATACATGGTTCGTCTTCCTCCAGAACGCCCCCATCCCAGACACTTTTTGTCACCTCATTCCGCCCACTTTTGGGCTTCCCCGCTTCCAAACGTCAACCCCCGATACACCCTAACATGAAACATCCCTCCAGTTACTCTCTAGCGAAAAGCCCGATCTAATTCTCTCTATTCCATACACCTTTATAAAAAAGTTGAGAGGTGTCAAGGGACACCCGGATGGAACGAAGTTCCTTTCGATTAATTAGTGAAGGATTTGTAATAAAATTTTATTTTTTTTATGAAATAATCGTCGCGACACCACACTGTTCAATGCGAAATAGAAATGAAAACATCTGGCTTGCTTTCTATAAGAGAGAGAGAGAGACAGACAGACAGACAGAGAAACATGCGCACGCCGCATAGCTTACAATAGCAAAAAGTGTCGTGACAACTTTTCGTAAGAATTTTTTCCGTCTAGCCCCCTTTCACTTCACTTCACTTCGTTCCAAAAAGCAAAAAAAAGAATTTTGCAGAAAATAAAAATTCCTCCACGGCGGGGAATCGAACCCCGGTCTCCCGCGTGACAGGCGGGGATACTGGCCACTATACTACTCTTATGACAGCTTTCATCGAAGGTGGACGTGTAAGCAAGTTATCTAAATAATTTTTCGAAATTAATTAGCAAATACGGGCCCAATACGTCAAATAAAAGTAGAACTATCTCATTTTAAATAAAATACTAATAAATAGGGATAGTGATAACAAAAATCACGCAAAAAACTTATACTACCACGTTAAAACTGTGAAACGTCAACAAGATGTCAACATGGAAAGAAAGTGAAATAAATGTAATTCAGAAATACCTAAACAACAAGGAAGGTCCCATTACCTCAGAAGATCACTTGGTCATAAGGCAGACAATCCCTAACCGATCAATAGCAGCAATCAAAAAGAAATGTCTTGAACTAAAACATAACCGAAACATACCACCAAAGCAGCCAAACAAATGGACGAAAGATGAGGAACGTAAATTAATACGTGAATATATAAACAGAGAAGAACAACAGGTAACAAAACGTGTTAAGGCAATCCTCAATTCCATTCCTGGTAGAACAGAAAAAGCAATAGCCACGAAATTAAGAGAAAAATACCCAAATATTTATTATATGAAGAAAACCTCACTAGAATCGAACAGTAGTAGTAGTGAAGATGAAATAAACGAACAAAATAAAACAAACAATATAATTGCAGTTGAGGAAAATAATACAATCATCACTATTGACAATGATGAAACCGGTAACTTTCAAGAAAATATAGAACAAACACTAACAGAACAACCCATTGAAGAATTTGATGTAATCGAACTAAATAATATAAAAACAAAATTCAAAAATATATACAGATCTACCCCAAAAATAAAGAAAAAGATCAAAAAATTCTATATAAGACGATGCCACCAAAGATATGTCAACCATGTAAACGAGATATTGAGAAGCAACATTACCACCATAGAAAATAGTACATTATCATATATAAACAAAAGAAGAGACATCAAAAAATCAATATATGTAGCCGGTGTTCTTTTAAGAAATTACATTGCTGGAAAAAGTAAACAACCAAATCCAAGCTACATAGAAACAGAAAAGAAAATGAAAACACTAGAAAAAAGAGTGAAAAATGGAGAAACAATAATAAATTGGAATGGAGGTACATTCAGTAAACAACTGAAAGAAGAAGCTGAAGAAATGAAAAGACTGAAAATGAAACCCAAACAGTACATTACATCTACAAATGATAGAATTAAAATTTTAAAAGAAAAAGCAGAACATCAACGAAAACAAGCAGAAACTCAGCGGCTGAGATATATTTTCAATAACAGACCATCAATGAGGACACTAGAACAACCGATTAAAAGAAGTCCAGACCCGTCGAAAGTATTAGAATTTTATCAGAAATTGTATTCTCAATTTGATGACACACATGATACCCCCATATTGAACACCTGGCTATGAAAACTTCAAAAATACTCAACGGGGAAAAACTACAATCAACAATTAGATGAAACAACTATAAAATCAACTATTGAAGTAGTAATAAAGAAAACATCACCTTGGAAGAGCCCCGGCAGCGATTACATACCAAATTACCTTTATAAAATATTACCTAGTGCCAAAGAATACTTAACAAAATTCATCATTAAAATACTACAAGGCAAAGAAAACCTGACAGAAACAGATGTAAGAGCAAATGTAATACTAATTTATAAAAAAGGCGATGAAAAAGACCCTGTCAATTATCGCCCCATCGCTCTACTAAACACAGAATATAAAATATTAACAGGAACAATAACTGTAATTCTTAATAATGATCTCCCAGACTGGGCGATTCCGAAAGAACAATTGGCAAGAAAACAAACATGGGGTACAATACATGGAATGCTTCAAGACAAGGCAGTAACACAATTAGCTAGAATGAAAAAAAAAACACTACTCAGCTTGGTTTGACTTTAGAAAAGCGTATGATTCCATTTCACATAGACAACTTAAAAGATTAATTGGAAAACTTCCCTTAAATATGAACATCAAAAACGTTTTAAGAGGATCCATGAATTTATGGTCGATCCAAGTAAGAACAGACAAAAAGAATACAAAACCCATTTACATTAAAAGAGGAGTTTATCATGGCGATTCTATAAGTCCTTTACTATTCATTCTAATTACTGCGGGAATCATAGAACACATAAAAACCAATCCCAATATCAACAGATGTACTAAAGGCAAACATACCATTTTAGCTTTTATGGATGATATCAAGTGTCACACAAATACGAAACAGAGCATGAAACTAATAACAAACGAACTAAAAAAAGCTTCCGCTGAAGTTGGATTAAAACTTAATGAAGGTAAATGTGGAGTTTACACTAGGAATGGCATGAAGTTTCAAGAAGAGGAAGATGACACTCCATTTCTTCCAGAAGTGAGAGAAGGCTATACGTACCTTGGTTTAGACCAACTAGAGAGAGATACTGCCAAAAATTTAGAAAACATAAAAACAAAAATAACAACAAAAACCACAAAAATATTTGAATCAGAACTTACTTCAAAACAAAAAATCGAACTATTTAATAGCACGATTATCCCAGCAGTAATTTATATTATGGGTAATATGTTTCCAAATGAGAAAAGAGCAACTACATTGAAACACTGCAGAGACTTAGATACCATGTTTAGAAATCTATTAGTAGAGTATAACTTGAAAGGAAGAACAACATCAAATGCTCGAATTTATCTAACTTCACAAGAAGGAGGATTAGGTATGAAATCCATAGAATTAGAAACGGAAATTCATTATATCAGAAAAGGAGTTTACTTACAATCCCATGCAGACATGACAAAAACATACGAATCTTACAAAAGTCTGCAAACTGCAGGGTGGAGAAACCCCATAAGTGACCATAACTTCATTATCGAAAAATATGGATGCGAAACCACAGTTTACCCATTAGGCGAATACAAGAAGATATGCGAAAACATCATCAAACATATTAGAGCGCAATATAAAAATCAACTGTTACAACAATGGACGGCAAACATGCATTATGGTAAAGTTGTAACGTCTGAAAAGAAAAAGATTACCTTTCCCGCCTATTCATCCCCTTATATAGACGGTCGGAGACTGTCACTACTCCACTCTGCGGCAGAAGAACAACTCCATGGACTTGGCTCAATTCCAGGCCGCAGGAAAAATTGTAGGAGAGGATGTAAAAATGCCGAAACAGCTTATCATGTTTCATCTTCCTGTCCAACAAACGTGTACATATCAAGACATGACAACGTTGTACATTGGCTACTCAAAACCATCCTTACAGTTACAGATGCCCCTGAAGATATTAAAAGAGGCCTTCAATTTGGAAAAGCAACCCTAACTGTTGACTACCAACAAAGACAAAGAAATATAACCATAAGAGCTGGCACAAAAATATTAACTGAGAAGAAATTATATCATAACAAACCTGATATTATGATAAAATTTTCAAATCCAGATTGCATCATTCTCATCGAAGTGTCTGTTGCGCATATTCAAAATTACAGACCACAAGAAAAAATCAAACGAACACGTTATGCAATCAACTCCACCACCCAGATTGACAACACAAATGTTGATACGATTCTTCGTGATCTAAATATTGTGAATGAACTTGAAAGAATCCATCGATGCCCCGTTTACTTAGGAATATTCATTGTAGGTTGCTATGGTGAGATGATTGAGACTGATGAACACAAAAATTTCACAAATATCCTACACAAAGACCTAAAAATGGAAGAAAAAGAAATTGAACACTTAATCAACAAATGCTGCTATAGTGTGGCCATATCTACTTCTCAAATTTTGATGAAACACTTAAATATAAGCAATTAATTGTTTGTAAGTTATGACGTCTAGCATGTTTGGATATTATGTTTGTATAAGATATGCTTAAGATTTTTATATAATTTAGATTAGTTTTATAAAGAGTGTTATTTAACATAAGTATAGAACAATGTAATCAATAAAAAACTATACTACAAAAGTATTATTTATTATACAGCAAGCAACTGAAATATATTATTTCAATTTTTGTTGTAGAGAATCTCAACAATTAATTAACATAATAAAGACAAAAAACTATACTAAGTAATATCAAAATATGATTTGTTTTTGAATTTATAAAAATTATGACGCGTACACTTGCTAATCACACAAAATGTGGAGATTATAAATCGTATGACTTGGTTGGAGAAACATGCGCACGCCGCACAGCTTACAATAGCTTCAAAAAGTGTCGTGACAACTTTTCGTAAGAATTTTTTCCGTCTAGCCTCCTTTCACAACGCGCGATAAGGAACTTCGTTCCAAAACTTTCTAGTCACCTTTTCAAACATTTTCTAGACACTTTTTCAAACTTCAGCTTCTGAACGAAACTGAATTGCTTCAAGAAAAGAGGTTCATCTCAGAGCATAACAAAGTTTAATAGACAGGAAACATTAACACCGGAGGAAATACATATTTAATTGAACCAGTAAAAACATACCGTACCTAAATATTTTTCAATCATAGTTATGAATGGGACAGTAATTATATACAACTCTTTGAACTTAATTAATTGAACACCCGCTGGTACTTGCAATAGTTGTTATATTTGAATAGCTATTGTTTCTCACATTTGAAATAAGCATCAATTTTATAGTTTATCACAAATCTGGTCATATTTAAATGAGTACACAACAGGATTACTTATATTTGACGGTTAACTGTCACATATACAAATCTGAAAACATCGAACTTAACAGGCCAACCAGGGTTAATAACGTTTGTGTTCTCGATAATCCGATTTTGACAGAGCTCCTGATTAGTTAATTTGACAAGTGCGTGAAATAATCAAGGAACGATGATGTACTGAATGAAATGTCAAGTACCAACTCATCGACAAAGATGAATCTGGAAGTTTTCCTGCTGCTCCTCAATTGCAACGTTCTACAAAGATAAGAAAACCAGTTGAACGTTTGAATGTAAAAATGTTGAGAAATTTGTTATTGTTACTGTTTTATTCAGTAGATTTCAAGCGGCAGAAAATATGTTATATACTAATAAATAAATAAATACATAAATAGAAAAATAGATAAATGAATAACTTAATAAATAAATGAGTGAATGAATAAATAAATAAATAATTGAATAAATTCTAGCAAACATGTATAATAAAAACATCCACATAGCTACGCGTCAAGAAAGGTTGGATGATTACATTATACTCGTACGAGTACATATATTGGTGTTGTTCGTTGATGATAAATGCTCTAATTTTCGTTGCTCCACTCATAAATTGATGCAGTCTGGTGAGTACTATAATGTCTGTTGATGATAGTATCGAGTCTAGGTCGTCCGAATGTCCTCGAGGTTTAATCAAATCGCTTCTTAGGTGTTTATACATTAAACAGATCAGCAGTATGTGTTCGAGAGTTCCTGGTACACGACAATTGCAAATTGAGCAGATTATATTTGTTTTTATTTCATAGGAGTTGTACTTTTGCATTCTACCCATGGCCACTTATGGGATGGAAACAATGTCTTTGATTGTCCGTGGCGGAAAAAAGTTGAAAGTGACACAAAGATCGATGAAACGTACAATGTTCAACATATCTTTAGAGATAAGATCTGAAATGAGGAGGTGAGGAGACTAACTGCATTGAAGGACGCAATGCAGGAGGTAGCCGGTCATAAAAGGAGGGCGTGCCATATAGCCAGAGAGAACCCAGAGAGATGCACAGTACAGATACATCAATGGAGACGACCAGAAATAAAGAGGGGTAGACCACAACGCAAATGGGTGTACGATATCAGAAAAAGGGCGGGTAGAAATTGGGAGCAACAATCCATAGACAGAGAAAAATGGAAAACTATGGAAGAGAATTACATTCAGCTGTGGATTGTGAAAACCTGAGTAAGATGAACGTGTCCTATGAGTCAGAATTCTGACCATTATATTTAATATCGAAACGATTGTCAATTTTCAAGAATTTCTAACATTTTTTCATTATATTGTGGAATTATTTAGAAACAGTTAGTTTCATTCTAAAAGTAACCTGAGTAGATTCTACATAGTAAATGTCGGAACAGTAAAGGACTTTACATTCCTTTCTCCAATTATAATTCCTCCTGTGACCTTCTTTAGTTTTTCTGTTACGTATATTGATACGTTCTTAGACAAGAAACGTCTTACTAATGTCGCACTCATTTGTTCCTCTTCTGGATGAATGTTTCTGAGTATGTTTAACCCTGCAGTACTCTCGCGGCCTTTTCTTACGTAAACAGTTGCATGGGATACATTCGTATCCCTATAAAATTTAAAGGAACATAGTATTATTTTGTAAGGCAAATTAATGAAATCATAATAATATACTCATAACTATATAATGAAAACTTGGTAAACTTAAAAATGAAGATAGAATAGGATCTAAGAGGAAAAAAATTAGGAACAATAAAAATCAGTCCTCTTCAGCACAATTTACGCGGTAATATTTTTTGGTGCTCTTGTTGCACACATAACAGAAGTTTCAGGTACGCTTATCCTTTTCCTGTGGGCATGAATAGCATCGCCCATATCCACTTTTTGTTTTTTTCTGCTGTGGTTCATCGGCATTGTCAGCCGAAGTTGATGGTTCTTCAGTGCCATGAATAAATCTTCACTTTTGCTTGAGCTATCTGGGAATTGACTGCAGACAACATCTTCTATTTACTTCTGGTTTGAACAAATCTAGTGCTAGTGTCCGTAAAAATTCACGACGTCCAATTGGAATATCACCATTGTTTAGCTGATACAGTATTGGAGCATTTATACCACATATATTCAACATGTTAAAAAAAAGTAAGCGGCCATCTCCTACTGTTTCTTGCAACGCTATAACTAGCACACATCTGATCTACGACATCAACTCCATATTTGGTATTATTGTAATCTATTATAATTATTGGTTTTTCTGTTTCTGGGTCAATTTTGTCGTCTGCGTGGATTGTGGACAAAAGTAAAACGTTCTTTTTCTTTTTAGGAATGTAGGAAACCAAAGTGCAGTCCTTGTGAAATGCAAATTAACATTTTTTTTCTGGTCCATTTGCTACATTACTATTTCTCTCTTATTTTTTCTTAGATTTCCGAACATAGTGAGTTTTAGATCATACTTTAGATCAATTGCCAGCTGAAAACTAGAAAACCAATTGTTCATAGTTATGTTGCGATATGTACCCCTAAGAAATTCTACAAGACGTTTTACGACGTCACCTGGACTATTTGACATACGAAATGGACCCTCTGGTTGCGTTCCAGAATAAATTTCAGCGTTTAGCGTGTAGATGTTACTTGAATCAACTAAAGCAAATACTTCAATGCCATACTTGGCAGGTTTTGAAGGTATATGTTGCCTAAAAGGGCATCGACCTCTAAACACAAGGAGCTGTTCATCAACAGTTAATTCAGGTCTAGGAACCACTTCTTACAGTTTTCTACAAAAATTTCGAAAACATCTCTTATAGACTGAAAAAGCTATGACGTCATTAACATAGCCGTTGACAGTTACTGAGGGAAAACAAATATTTATTTACGTTCATTTAACGTTTGTAATATGGTAAACATGGCTATTGTTAGTTTGTCGAGCATTGCGGAGCAGTTTTGTAATGGAATTAGAGTGTTAAATAAATGTGGAGACAGTTTAAACAGTGGATATGTCGTAGATATAGAGTATATGATGGAAGTTTAGGAGCGAAGCAATAAGGCATAATTACTTGATAGTCACTGCAGTGTCACTTTACAAATGAAAAAACGAGTAAACTTTTAAAATATTACAACGGTCAAGACAAGACATAAGTTAAATAATTGATTTGTTTTCCCTCAGTAACTGTCAGCTGACGTCACACTTTTTCGGTCTATAGCGGATAGTTTGTCAGTTCGTCTTCTTTCTTCGCAAGTAGTTTTATCCTCAAATCTCAGACAACGTAATAAAAATCCAAATCGGTTATAAGAAATTGTGTAATAAATAACATCCATGCCAGTACCATCTGTTCCCCAGAAATCCGCTACATTCTGCCTACTAGACTTACAAACTCCTTACATGTATAACATTCCTAACAGTGCACTGATTTCACAGATATCAGTCGATTTTGCATCCCTATCGCGTTGATATTTTTCTTTTATGCAAAAAATATTTCAAAACATTCTAAAATAGTCTTCGCATCTGCAGCATTATTTACTGAGCTTGGTTTCCTCTCAAACATATTATGTACTTTCGTTCTGGTTTTAGGTGGACAAATTTTTTTTCCATTGGGTTACCTTATCTTTTCCTAAATAATATGGAATTCCATCATCATAATTTGCAGTATGTTCATCAGTTTCGTCTTCTACATTATCATCTTCTTCAAACTCCGAGTTATAATCACTTCTTTCACAGTGGTCACTTTCATCTTCGTCAGGATCAACTTCTGCTAAAACCTCTTCTTTTTCTTCGATTTCTCTAAGCCATTCCATCCATTTTTTAGGGTCCTTGCTTGTTATGATCAAGGAGCTAAAATACACTGAATGATAAAAGAAATAAATAGGAAAAATTAACGAATTACTTACAAAATACAACCAACAAAATCCTAACTTAGGCGGTCGCGTGGGATACACCCGTGTCCCTCTAAAAGGAAAATGAAAAATCGCAACGAAAAAAAAAACAAACGAACCGTACTTTGTCACCTATAGGAGCATACTACTGAATAGGATTACCTAGAAGGAGGCTAGCTTCAGTGTCCCCACTACCGAGCAGGCGCATAAGTTCTAATGGGATACGTGTATATCCCGCGCGAGTACTTCAGGGTTAAGTAGTGAGGAAGAGATAATATGAATGAATTATTGTTTAGCAACTTTGCGACTTACCAGTAGTAGAGTTTCAATTGAAATTTGTATTAAAACTTAAATTTTTCCATGAGTTAATAATTGTTGAGAGAATAAAAGTAGTTTGTCTTACTAGTTTTCAGGTAATATTGAAAAATTGTGGAATAAATGTTGTGGATTTTTTCATCCACTATTTTGCTGTAGCTACCCTCGTTTGAAATTTTCTTCTAATCACCACAACACCTATCTTTTCCTTATATAGCAATGTTACTGACAATTATTTGTTGAGGTGCAAATTGTTTGTTCTTTCGTACAAGCAAAGTATCAAATCGAATGAATGTTATTACTAATTTGCCTAATTATTAGAAAACAATAAATTACCTCCGTTGTTAGTTATAAATGGAGGTTAACTCATTGCAAGTTACACATAATTTAAAAAATTGTTATTACCAATGGAAACATTAAGTCTGTATATCTAAACTTTTGTTTTCGCGATTAACTGAAAAAAAAACGAAATCTAAAACTCCATATAGATCGTAAAAAATTATAACGCAGTAGTCTCACGAGTGTTTAAAGCTCGTAAATCAAGTCGCAAGTAGAAAATAATGTTCGAACGGCATGCGACTTTAACTTCGACGTCGACTCGCTCCTTGCATGCGATGGCAGATTCTCAAGAGAAATAAACTCTCTTCGACAGTTCATTTCGAAGCACATACTGCAATGAAATACAATAATCGGAGACAAATAAATTAGTTGTATTTGCATGAATTTATTTGCCCAAAATATCATAGCAATTTTTATATTTAACGGCTTATATCACGCACTAGGAACTAGGACTACATATTCAAATACTAACCTCAATATTTTGTTATAACGAATTCACTGCGCCCAATAATTTTTAGCATTCATATACTAAGGGCCGGTACTATATTGTCAAGTTGACCGAAAGTTGACTCACAACCTGGGGTCAAACTGCAATATCCGTATTATAAACATCAACCGAGAGTTGATCTGATGGTTAACCGTCTGTTCGTCCAACCTGACACGAAAGATCAGGTCATCCGGGAGTTGGAAACTGTCGAAATTGCTTCCTAATCTCGAATTTTTTGTTTTTGTGATTACTGTATGTGACGCGGACTGTTTTCTTTAATAAAGCAATGCTATCAACATCATCATCTCCTGAAATTTCAAGAAATATGCGATTTTGGCAACATATTCTGATCATGAAAATAATGGACTCAGGCTAAGGGCTCCCCGAAACTTTAGATTACGACTGGATCATTTGATACATTGGATTGATAAAGAATTTAGAATAAGATTTCGTCTTAGTAAGATGATATTGCTCCAAAAACCGCAAGGTATTTGTGATGGTCATGGAAAAACATAAACATAGATGGAATTAACTGTCTCGACCCTTACTTCGTGGAATCTATTCAAATTAATGTTTTAAATGAAGCTCACTGTTTCTAGCTAATTCCACAATAAACACTAATATGAACATAGGTGTTTAAAAATGATATTTTAGAAACCACGCTGTAACAGCAATGCAGCAGGTTCTACTGGTACTTCGCTTTGGTGCTACAGGTTGTATTTTGCAAACTGTTGGATATTTTGTTGGTATTGACAAATCTACAATCTACAAATTGCGAGAAAAATGTTACGTAAAATTCCTTCATTAGCACCAGATTATATAAATATTCACGAAATTGCAAGATTTCCTCGAGTAATAGCTCATCGATTGTACTCATATGAAGATAATTTCGCCAGGTAATATAAATATTTCTGCTCATTTGCTAAGTAATAACATATTTTCGTAGGTGGAGCCAATGCAGAGAACTTCGGGAATAGAGAAGGGTATTGTTCTTTAAATGTACAAGTGGTAGGTGATGCAGATCTCTACATTAAAGGTATTCTTGCTAGATGGCCAGGTTCGTCACATGATCAATCAATATTTATTAATAGCATTTTAAAAGGTCGATTCGAAAATAATGAGTATGATAATGCCATAATACATAGAGATTCAGGATATGATTTAACAAAGTACTTGAAAACACCGATACCTAATCCCACGGGTGATATTCAACAAGTATTTAATGAATCCCAAATTAGAAGACGAAATGCTTTGCCGAGTTTTAAGGAGACGGGTCCCAATACTTTCACTTGGAATAAGGTTATCCCTTGAATCCACAAAGTACAGTACTTCATATTATAAAGCCAAGTTTTCATAAACCAGATCCAATTGCTAATACATATGTAAATGTAGATTATGAAGATGTTGATAGGTATAGATGATCACAGTGGAAATATCGATTTCATTATACTTTATGAATTTGTTGGAAAATGATAATAATTAATTGTTAGAACATAAGTCATAACATATATTGTAAGTCAATTATGAAAATGTATAGATAAAAATGAAACAAGTTGATGAGTTATTATTATTTTAAGAGAAAAGAAATTAAACGACATACAGGTAAGTACGTAGGTATATTCCTACTACAATAATTGTTTTTTGAAACAAGAATTTCCAGTTCTAATTTTTCATTTTGTTAACGTAAATTTTTTGTTTTCAATAAATGTAATTCTTCTTCGTTTCTAGATCTTTCTTCGAGAAATTTCGCATTTTGCGCACATTTATCTTTCAACAGTTTTATTTTCATTGCTAAGAAAATATTTATCACACAACGGTTGGAATGGGCAATAAGTACATTTCAACCGTAAATCACCAGGAGTGGATGGTATATTTCCAGCACTCCTGAAGCAAGGGATAGAGGACATTATTCCTCACCTGCTAAAGATCACAGCAAGCAGTCTAGCAGTGGGTCAAATACATAGAAAATGGAGAAGGGCAAGGGTAACCTTCATACCAAAAATAGGGAAAAAAGATGGGATTGATCCTCGATCTTTTAGACCCATCTGCCTAACATCGTTTCTTCTCAAATCGATAGAGAAAGTAGTGGAGAACAGAGAACCTGGAGCATATACCACTTCGTAAATGTCAGCATACCTACAGAGCGGATCGATCAACTGAGACGGCTCTGTATAAGCTGAGCGAAGTCATCCAGAGAATTCAGAACAACAAAGAAATCGCAATGTGCGCATTCCTAGATGTATCCGGGGCCTTTGACAACACAACGCATATGTTTGTCGAAGGAGCACTAAAAAGACAAGGAGTAAATGAAACCATTGTAAAATGAATTTATGCTATTTTTATAAATTTGGTTTGTATTCGCTTGTTTATTTTCTTCATTGTTAACAACTTCTATAGTCGTGTTTGGTTAAAAAATTTTGATTCTTATTGATTACTTCGTCAATATAACATCCAGCGACACTGCTGGATTTCCATCCTCCGTGTCGCTTTGAACAAGTTAGAAGAGTCACCAATACTACGAGGGTTGCCTTTTATATTTCGGGATTAGAGAACCGAAACAAATATTAATCATCGAAAATCACTTTATTGTTTTTCAAAATATTCCCCATGACGATCTATACACTTTTGCATGCGTTAGAACCAATTGTCGAAGCACGTTTGCTACTCTGATTGAGATATCTCCAAAACATGCATTCTGAATGCAGCAACCGCTTCTTCAGGTGTCGAGAAACAACTGGCAAACAAATGGTTGTGTACCACTCATAATTGACTGTTCCGCGTTGTTCTAGTGGTATGGTTGCGACATGTCGAGTTTTTCCGAATAAACAGGCGACCATTTGCTTGGAAGTGCTCCGTGTGCGAACAACTTTTGTTGGATTTGGCTCATCTTGGAACACCCATACAATGCACTGCTGTTTATTTTCGGGCTCATACGCGTAAATCCACGATTCATCACCTGTCACGATGTCATAGACGTGTTTCGAAGCACCGCGATCGTATTTTTTGAGCATTTCTTTCGACCAATCGACACGATCCTTTTTTTGAGCGATTGACAAATTGTGTGGGATCCAACGCGAACAAATTTTGTTGACAGTCAAATGTTCATGCAATATTGAATGTATGCTGGTCCCACTAGTGCCTAAGGTTGTCCAAATCTCACGATAGGTCACATGACGATCTTGCAATATCAGTTCGCGCACAGCATCAATGGTTTTCGGAACAACAAGTGATTTTGGACGACCTTCACGAAATTGGTCTTGGAATGAACTACGACCAAGATTGAATTCACCATACCATCGATAAACACTAGTCCTTGATGGAGTTTCATCGCTAAAAATTGAATTAAGTTCATTCATGCACTGTTGCTGAGTTAATCCACGTCGAAAGTTGTAAAAAATAATTGAACGGAAATGTCCACGATTCAATTCCATTTTTGGGCCGAGATGAATCTTTTAAGTTACTGTAAACAACACAAATAGCGCTTGTATGTCAAAACGTTCTGAGTACGTATAACCTCAAAAATGTACAACTTTACGATAGATCTGTCAGTTGCCAGATTGCAACACTAGGGTTGACAAATCCCGAAACATAAATGGCAACCATCGTATAGATGAAGTTCTTCTTAAGCAAAACCCTGTGAATTAATTTGAATTTTCTAGTTTTAAAAAAGTTGTAAGTTATCTAGATACTTTGCTTATTTTGTGAAGACCGATTCCCATTCGGCAGCACCGACTGATCTGTATTTGCCTCAAACCTACATATTCGTCATAAAAGTATCACATTTACTCCTAATACAATAATATACTATTTCATTTATTAATTGTTCAATTGTCCTAAGAACTCGAATATGATGATTTACTAATTATTACAGACGTATTACGGTTTATGTCATCTCCAAACGCGCGAAGTAAAGTAAATCTTATTTTTTCTTTCTTCCTTTTCAACCACGATGTTTGTATTCATTCATTTTGTTATCCGCTCTATACTCACGAAACATATCGCTAAGAATCGCCGAGGCAGAAACGGATATTACCATAACTTTATGCAAATTAGCCATTAAAAATTTGTGGTTTAAGTTTGTGGCGTTTCTCGGCGCAGAGAACATACCCTTCTGCATGTATTACTCAGAAACTTATGTGGAAACTCCGCAACTGTTCAGAGAGTGTACGAAAACAGATTGCATTTGCAAGTCTTGTTCGCTAATTTCTGGATGGCAAAACTATTTGAGTATATTGTGGTCCAAAACTTACGGAGGTATTTCGCTAGTTTGATAAACAGACTGATGTATAGAGCTACCTTGACGGCTACTAATATGGATTATACTTGTTATTTATTAGTGAGATATATCAAGTATTGGATAATATATACATTCTTGTGAAATTTGTAAACGTTCATTGATTTTTTCATGATCTATTCCCTTCAATATTCCAATGCCGCTCTACTTGGCAAATCATCTTGTCGCCGATCTTCCTAACAGTAAAACTTTGACTTATGTACTATTCAAGTAAAAAGGGTTTAATTGAACTGATTACGAATATAACATTACTTCCAGACACAAGACAATAGTTGATTCATACACTGTGCAGGCTCAGAGAAAAAATGGTTCAGAAGGTCACTTTCACGATAGAAATAATGACAATGGGATCGTTGATACAAATATTTAATCAATTATGAGATAATATGAGTTGCTGATATTCCTGTCATAATTGGACAGGTCCGCATAAGGTGTCGAAGTTATTATTATTACTATCATTAATATTATCATTGTTATTTTTATTTTATTTTTTATTTTATTAATTCACACTTGTCAGTGGAGGATTGGCATGTCCAGGCTGGGATTCTCAAGGTTTCAGCAGCCTAGTCATGTGTGAACACTCGTCGGACGGTTCGGCATGTTCCCAATATAGCTGCTCGTTGGGCGGTAATTATATTCTTATCAACATTTTCCAATTTCAGTTTCTTTAACTCGTTTTGTAAGAGTACTGTTATCATTATTATTATTATTATTTTTTATTATTATTATTATTATTATTATTATTATTATTATTATTATTTTAGGAATTCACAAGGTTTTTGTTCCCTGGATTTCTTCTTTATACGGGCGGGCCAAGTATAAACGAAGTCTATTGTGCTCTAAGAAACGAGCGGACTATATTGCATGTGTGCAAAATGACGCTTTTTTGTATTTGATTGTGTATATTTTCAGGTATGTCGAGTTCTGTCAGATGTTCTGTGAATTTTTTGTGGGTGATACCAGTAGCAGACATAATCAACGGAATAATGGTGACCGCGTTTTTCTTCCAAATTCTCTCCAGTTCTATTGCGAGGGGGGTGTATTTTTGTATTTTTTCCGAATATTTGTTTGTTATATTGTGATCGGTTCGGATGGAAACGTCTATGAGGTAGGTGTGTTTGTTTTTCTTGTCAGTAAATGTGATATCGGGCCTGTTTCATGCTAATGTTTTGTCTGATTGTATCGTTTTGTACCAGTATATTTTATATTCCTGGTGTTCCAGTATTCCGGATGGCGTGTACAGGTAGTGAGATACGGTTTTGTTTATTAGTGAAAGTTTATATGCCATTTGCTGGTGGATGATTTTTGCGACTGTGTTGTGTCGTTCCAGGTATTTGGTTGGTGCTAGACTCTTGCAGGCGTTGGTTATATGCTCTATTGTTTCTCTGTCTGAATGGCATATTTGTCATTTGTAACTGAGGGGTCTTTTAATATGTATTTGCTATATGTTTTCGTTTTTATTACTTTATCTTGTATAGCATGCATGAATCCTTCCGTTTCAGGAAAGAGGTCACCCTTCTGGAGCCATTTATCTGTTAGTCCTT
Organism: Galeruca laticollis; assembly: GCA_963921935.1. Classification (NCBI taxonomy): domain Eukaryota; kingdom Metazoa; phylum Arthropoda; class Insecta; order Coleoptera; family Chrysomelidae; genus Galeruca; species Galeruca laticollis. The sequence continues at coordinate 112,232,040 of OY998177.1, read as the reverse complement.
TGTATGTGGTTTTCTTGTCCTCCAGTGGAAGGTCGGTGTTGTGTAAGTCTAGTGGAGTGTAGTTAATGTCGGCGTTTACTATTGCTAGGTGAAGTTCGCTTTCGGACTTTTTGTTTATTATTGTTCATTATTATTATTATTTTTTCATTAATTCACACTTGTCAGTGGAGTATTGGCATGTCCAGGCTGGGATTCTTAAGGTTTCAGCAGCCTAGTCATGTGTGAGCACTCGTCGGACGGTTCGGCATGTTCCCAATATAGCTGCTTGTTGGGCGGTAATTATATTCTTATCAACATTTCCCAATTTCAGATTTTAGATTTATAAGTCCTCTTCTGCCTTTGCTCCTTGTCTGTAGATGCATTGGGATGATGTAATCTTCTCCTTGTAAGCGATGTTCGAATCAATCTCTCTAGACTTCCCAGGTCAGTGGGACTCCATTTGACAATACCAAAGCTGTATGTTACCACTGGTATCACCTAAGAGTTGATAGCTGAGAATTTTGATCTAGAGGTGTGATTTGAGGATTGATTGTAGTCTCTTTTTCAGTATGTTTTCAATCTGTTCCTTTGAGTGTTTTTGATCTATGTTAACTGTTTGTTGGATTCCCAAATATTTGTACATTTCTTCTGGAGGAAGTGGTGTAAATTGGCTTTGATCTATAAGTGTAATATTTTTGGAGTCTTGTACTTTTCCTTTTTTGACATAAACAAATGCACACATCTCAAGCCCAAATTCCATCCTGATGAATCCGCTGAAGCTAAATACCAGTTCCAGCAGTGAGGTGAGCTGTTCTGAGTTCGACGCATATAGTTTCAGATCGTCCATGTAGAGGAGATGATTGATTTTCATGGATGGCTCCCTGGATATAGTGTAGCCACAATAGCTGTCATCAAGTAGACTACTAAGTAGATTTAGAGCCAAACAGAACCATAGCGGGCTGAGACTGAGTATTTTATATGCGATGGGCAAGCAGGAAATTGGTCGGTAATTTCGGGGGTTTTCGACTTTCTCGTTTTTGGGCAGGAAGTAAGATATACCTTTTGTGAAGAAGGGTGGTATCTTTTGTGAATCTTCCATGGATTCATTCAGTTGGTTGGTGAACTTTATCAATTCCTGGTGCTTTCCAATTAGCCAGTTTATGTGCGGCGTCTTTAACATTCTGGGAAGATATCCGGATATCCTCCATTTCCTGAGTGTGAGCCGTTCTTTCTTCCTCTTTCTTGATACAGAACGCATTTTCATCATGTTCCACTCTGGTTCCCCACAATTGTGTCCAGTATTTGTGAATGTTTGTTTTATTGGGTGGAGTGTTCATATATTTTGTTTCTTTCGATCCCAAGTTTCGGTAGAATAGCTTTTGATTTTGTTGGAATATACGATTTTCTTTGTATGTTCTTATTCTATTTCTCAACATTTTGATTTTTTGCTTTAACTCCTCCATATAAGATGACAGACGCTGATTCCTGTCAGTTGAGCTATAATTGGACTTAAGTTTTTTGTGTATTATATTTTTTATGCGGGTTGTGGGCTCAGGGCTATTGAGGTAAGCATGAATCTGTCCAATTTCCTTCCTAAATTTTTCTATTTTGCATTGTATTCTATTAACCCATGGAGGTTCTGTATTTGTTGTGTGTTTCTGTTCAATAGTTTCGGAGTGTCTCAGTGGAGTGCCTAGCAGTTCTAAAACAGTAAGCGCCGAGCAGTACATCAAATGACATGTGTCTTTCAGCGACGAGCAGTCTCTCAGTTTCTCCTTAAGGGCATTGTTGCTTTGCGTAACGGTCTCATTTGCTTCCTGCGATTACCTTAATTTTGGGAGAATAGGGCGATTTTGGAACGGTACTCCAGCATACTTTAGTTTGTTTGCTTCTAATGTGTTTGCAATTTTTGCTGGAATATCTTCTGCTGCTACTTCAAAAATGGTTGATCTTCTCTGTACAGCCGCTGGTTCTACGTTGGGGTTTTGATTTTCCTGGTTACTATTATTATTTTTATTTTTTTATTATAGAGCATCGACTGCTTTGGTCATTAGCTCTTCTAATTTGGAGGAGGGAAAACTCATGTTCACCCGACGTATAATCGGGTAGTGTTGGACTCCTTTATGGCCTACCAACCAAAAACCTCCCCCAATATTTGAGGCTACACTTTTATATTCTCAGATACAAATTGTTCGCTTTTAGGAACTTTAGGAGCTTAATTTGCTGGTCTGTTGTTGATGTGCATGACTTAACATCTTTTGCAATCCCCATATCTAGACGGCTGCGAGAAAGCAGTGGGCATTCAACTATTAGATGACTTACGGTGTTTTGTCTTCCGAATTCACAGACAGGTGGGTTTCTACCGAGAAGAAAGTGAGAGCTGGTCAGGTTAGTATGTCCAATTTTTATCCGGGTAATTATCACTTTATCCCTACGTTTTTGAAGTTTGTATTCTGTTGGTTTGAGTTGTATGTTTGGTTGTATTTGTTTTAGGAAGTTATTATTTACAGTCCATTCTTCTTGCCACCTGTCCATAATTTTTTCTTTTATGCTCTTTTTCTGTTCTTCTAGGCCTTCATCATTTTCCTCTGTGCTGATATTTAGAGAGGACAGTAAAAGTGATGTTCTTATAGGAAGTGATAGACTACTAATTCGTTGGGTATGGAAAGGTGTCGCTGGTGCAGATAGTATTTCATGAACTGGATTTGTAGGGTTGTTAAGAATTTTACAGTAGTAATTTGACATTAAGTTTTGCCTTCTGTACCGAAGTGGTGTTACTCCTCCTTCACAGCATAATGAAAGGTAAGGGCTTGTTCTGTATGCACCTAGAGCTAATCTTAAGGCAGTACTTTGAATATGCTCCAGTACTTTCAAGTTAGATTCACTTGCCGAGCCGTAAATGATGGACCCGTAATCCATTTTTGATAATATGTACGTCTTGTAAAAATTTATCAGTACAGTTGTATCAGATCCCCAATTGATATTGGCTAGGGTTTTTAAGATATTTAACCTTTTTTTACAGTTCGCTGCAAGCTCTTTTATATGGTCTTGCCAAAGAAGTTTCTTGTCAAAAATGAGACCCAGGAATTTGGTAGATGTTTCAATCTGGATATTATTGCCATACAAGTACAGCATGGGTTCAGGATGACTTCTCTTTTGCTTGCAAAAGTGTATGCAATGTGTTTTAGCTACCGATATTTTAAAACCGTTGTTTTCCGAATACTCTGCGATGGCATCTATGCTATTCTGTAATGTGCTGACTATATCTTCCATAAGCGGCGAGGAGTAAAATATCGCCAGATCATCCACATACAGACTTTTTTGTACTCTTTCGCTTACAACATTTGTCAAGCCGTTGACAGCTACCAAGAATAGAATTACACTCAAGTTTGCCCCTTGAGGGATTCCATTTTCCATATAATGCCTTCGTGATGTTTCCATTCCAACTCTAACGCTAAACTTCCTTTCACTCAGGAAGCTTCGAACAAATTTCGGCAAGTTGCCACGAGAACCCCATGTATGTAATGTTTTCAAAATCCCGTATCTCCATGTTGTATCATAGGCTTTTTCGATATCGAAGAATATTGCTACCGTATGTGATCTCTCAGAAAAACTTTTTTTTATGTAGTTATCCATTAATACGAGTTGGTCGACAGTGGATCCTCCTTTACGGAAGCCCATTTGATAATTTGATAATAGTTTTTCTTTTTCCAGATGTTGCAGTAGTCTTACGCATACCATTTTTTCTAGTATTTTACCTAGACAACATGTTAGTGAGATGGGTCGATAGCTAGATGGAATTTTTGCATCTTTTCCGGGTTTTGGGATTGGTATTATAATTGCATTCTTCCATTGTGTGGGGTAAGTACCGTTGATATATATTTTGTTAAATAAATTTAATATATATATTCTTTTATTTTCAGGTAAGCGCCTAAGGAGTTCAAAAGGGATCTCATCACTACCTGGTGCTGAATTGTTGGTGGTTGATATTGTTTCCTCAAGTTCCTCTAAGCTGAATGGTATATTATATGGTATGGTTTCTCGTGTTTCGAAGTTTATCGTTATGCTTTCCTGTATGGTTTTAAGTTGTACAAAATTTGGGTTATAATTATTGGTGGCACTCACTGTTGCAAATGATTTGGCAAGTTCTTCTGCTGTATTATCTTCGCCCGTAATTTCTCTACCGTTTATAATTAATAAGGGTGAGGTCACTTTGAAGCTATATCCCTTAATCTTTTCCCAAATTTCTTTTGCTGGGGTATTTAAGTCGATTGTACCGACATAATCTTGCCACGATTCTCTTTTGCTTTTCACCAAAAGAAAACGGGCTTTGGCTCTGAGTCTTTTGAAGTTAATCATGTTATCGTTGCTCGGCATTCTCTTAAATAAATTGAAGGCTCTTTTCTCACCCATAATAATATGCCCTTATGGTAAACATCGAGTATACGAGGGACCCTTACTAAGTAACCACCACATGGCGATCCTGCAAACTAATGGGACATGGTAATTATAAAATAGTTATGGTGGAATTAATGGTAAAATAGATATCGCCACTACATGGTTATGGTAAAATTAAAAGTATAATAATTATCCTGTAAAGTAAATGATAAGTTATGGTACAATTGATGTTATAAAGATAGAACTATATGGTTTTCTACTTAAATTTGGGACCTTGGAGAAAAGAAACAATGGGAGGTTCATCAACCAAACAGAAAGCAAAAGAAACAGGAATTGTCAATAACACTTTCATGGTACAGCAGATAATGTTGCGATGCACATCATGGTATTACTATACATTATAACAATAGCTTTTATCTGCAAGTTCATTTGGTCAGTATGGAAAACACACCGAAAAGCGTTGAAAAGAGATATCAACAGAAGCAATGCAATAAAGCAGGCAACAGGAACTCTCAGCGTATAAATAATTTGTAAGTACACATGCGTTCTATTCTAATGAACAAAGTTTTTTTCTTAAATGTCAATAACGTGGGAAGATTTTGAGAATAAATTACGATTGATTGTAGAAGGAGTTAATAAACAGGGGAAAAGGGTTTTGAAGAGAGAAACTCCTAAAAATCCTGATATACATATAGAAGTAATTAGTAGCATAGTAGGTCTTTACAATAATTTTACTAGATTAATAGCCAAAAATTTAAATTCAATACAACAAGAGACTTGTAAAAGTTATTCAAGTAGGATTAGGGATAAAGCTGAAAGGGCATTTCAAGCGTTACATTGTATTATAGACATACCTACCTCTATATTTGAGGAAATTAATACGGTTGTATTACAAACAATAAGCAAACAGTTGAAAATGGCGACAAGTATGAACGATTTTTTTAATTTTGCGAGTAAAGTTTTACCGAATGAGTTTAACGGCGAAGCGAGTAAATTACAGTCATTCTTAGACTCATTGGATTTACTACAGACAAACACGAATGGTAATGAGGAAAATGCTATCCTATTGATAAAAACGGGATTAAGAGGAAAAGCTAGAAGTTTAATCACAACGGAAAACTCCATTGCAGACATCAAAGATAAACTAAAAGCAGGGATAAGAGGAGACAATCCAAGCCTTCTCCTAGCGAAACTGGGCAAAATACGACAGAACGGAAAGGATGTAACACAGTATGCAACAGAAATAGAGAAACTGGCGGAAATATTACAGGCAGCATACATATCAGAAGGGATGCCTGAAAGACTATCTGAGAAATATACGAAAGAAGCAACGATTAAGGCAGTAACTATGAATGCCGCAACGGATGCGAGCAAAACGATAATTGCAGCGGGAAGTTTTGAAACAACACAAGAAGTATTATCAAAATTGGTTTCAGTAGAAGTTATAGTAGGACAACAACACGTCTTACATATGAAAGATAACAGGAATTTCTTCGGGAAATCAAACTTTGACTTTAGGAATAACCACCGGAGAGGAAACAACAGAGGATTTTACATTGGGAATCAGTCAAGAGGAACATTTAGACAGTATAATCAAGGAAACAACTATGGCAAATACGAAAATTTTAATAAATATAGGAAATACAATAATAATGGAAATTACAAAAATCGAGTCGACAATAACGTGAGAATATGCAAGATAGAAGATACAATTGAAGAAATGAGTAAACAAATAGCACTGCTTAAGAAGGAAAACTACGATTTAAGGATGGAAAATAAAGAACTAAAAGAAAAAACAGAATTTTTGCAAGGAAACATGACAGATACTCAGAAAAATTTTAGAGAGAAAAATTTAATAATACATGGTATAGAAGAAGACAACGAAGAAGATGAGGAACAACTAGAAAACAAATTAGAAGATGTAATGAACAAGGTTAATAACACAGTAGATGTTAAAACAGATATTTTGAAATGTAAAAGATTAGGAAACAAAACCAGTAACAAAAATAGACCAGTATTAATAATGATGGAAGATGTGAATAAGAAAGTAGAGACTTTGAACGGAACGGATAAACTAAAAGGAACAAAAATATACATTGATGAAGATTATCCAAAAGATATATTGGAACAGAGAAAACAGTTAATAAGATACATGAAACAGGCGAGAGAAAGTGGAGCTAAAGCTAAGATAATTGAAAATACATTAATGATTAATGACAACGTGTACAGTTTAAAAGAATTAGAAGAAAGGAAGAATCAGTTTGAAATACATACAGGATGGAACAAATCCACATATAAGGAAAATAACGAAACTGATCCGAAAATTTTGGATAAAATTTTCAGCGATAAAAGTTTTAATCAACTAAGAGGTAAATACATTGTCTAGTAAAAATATGAAATTTGATCGATTTGGAAGAATACGATTTTAAAATACAGTATGTAAAAGGTATAGAAAATTACACGGACAGTATATCGATAATATCCATTGAAGAACTTAAGGATTTATACATAAATAATTCACATGTCTTGGCAATCACAAGAGCACAAACGCAAAAAGAAAACGTACAAACAGCAAAGGATCAAAGGAATAAAGTGGAAACCAAAGAAGTAGGAATACAAAAACCAGCAGTAGTAAAAGTTTTAAATAACCTTGAGGCACATAAATTACCAATTTTACACTTTGAAAATAACCGTATCTCGCTTAGGATGAGCATTCGGATCAAAAACAAATTGAAATTTAGTGAAGCCTTAAATACCGGTTTACACAACTTCGACCTAGGACGAACGTTGGAAAAGCTTGAAGAGCTATCGGTAAGAAATGAAGTAAAAAGAATGAAAATATATACAAATGATGATATATTCAAAAAGTGCACAGTAGAAGAATTTATAGAAATAGGAAATCAAAGGTTAAAAAGTATTCAAGTATGTATATGCGACGTACCAAAAACGGTACAGAAGAAAGAAAAGATCCAAAAAATATTAGAAAGATACCACAATGATCCAATGTTTGGGGGACATGTAGGAAATAATAGGTTATTAAAGAAACTAAGAGCAAATTTCAAGTAGAAAAACATGGAGAAAGACGTAAGGAAATACCTAAAAAATTGTCATAAATGTCAAGTGAATAAGGCAAAGCCCAGTAACAAAGAAAAATGTATTATAACAGATACATCTATAAAACCGTTTGATATTATTTACATAGACACAATAGGCCCGTTTGTAGAGAGTAACAACGGAAATCGTTATTGCATTACGATATTATGCGAATTAACTAAGTACGCAGTTATGAATAAGGCAAAGCCCAGTCACAAAGAAAAATTTGTTATAACAGATACATCTATAAAACCGTTTGATATTATTTACATAGACACAATAGGCCCGTTTGTAGAGAGTAACAACGGAAATCGTTATTGCATTACGATATTATGCGAATTAACTAAGTACGCAGTTATGATACCAGTTCAGAATAAGGAAGCACACACAATAGCAAAAGCAATTTTCGACTACTTTATACCAAATTACGGATTGATGAAAGAAATAAGAACAGATCAATGGACGGAATATAAGAACGAAATAATGAAGAATTTAGCAGAACTATTGAATATAAAACATAATTTTTCAACAACATACCACCACGAAACAATAGGCAGTTGCGAAAGATTACATCGGACATTTAACGAATATATAAGAAATTTTATCAAAGATTCTAGGGATAATTGGTGTGAGTTTGTAAGAATGTTCGCATATTGTTATAATACAACACCAAATACTTATCACGGATACACTCCTTTTGAGTTATTATATGGGAGAAAACCCAATTTGCCAGAATTTTTAAACGTAAAAATTGAATCCCGCTACAATTTTGAAAAATATGATAATGAATTGAGATATAAATTACAATACGCTAATGAAAGGGCCAGACAGTTTTTAATAAATAATAAATTAAGTAGAGTTAATAATAGCGAAAACGTTTCTTCACCCGTAAATTTTAAAATAGGGGAATTAGTTATTCTAAAAAATGAAGCAAGAAACAAATTGGATTCACATTATCTAGGTCCGTTTAAAATAACGGGAGTCAAGGGGGTAAATTGTGAGATTACATCTCCAGAGAAAAAACAACAGACCGTTCATAAGAATCGATTGTTTGTATACAATGAGCGAAAACAATTGTAAATAAGTGAAGTGTGTTGATAAACGAACAAGTAGTGTTTACTAAACAAAGACAAAACAAAAAAACATTCATTAAAACAGTTTAAGATATAAGTGTTATCGAAAAATTAAAATGATAATTTTTCTCTTCCAAGAGGGGATGATGTAGTGATCCCTAAAAGACATTAAAGACAAAAGGACACTACCTTAGAAATAATATTTAATCTAATATTAATTATAGTATTTAAGGAGCATCGGCCGACCATACCCAATGTCATTCACCAAAGAAAGATTGTTTTTGTTATTTTATAAACAGACATGTATAGTTTACATATCGAGGTCGGCTGTGCAGAAAAACACAACTATGTTTCCTATATAATGGATGTGAACGAACCAGGATGAGATTATTATTATTGTTATTAATACTTCGAATAAGTCGTTTGATATAGTAGTGTATTTTTAAATGTATTAAACTTGAACCCAGTGATTTTATAAATGTGTCGTTGTTTATTCTGTTCCCGAACACAGGTTGCAAGGTAAGGGGTCTCGTCCTTAATAATATGCCCTTATGGTAAACATCGAGTATACGAGGGACCCTTACTAAGTAACCACCACATAGCTAAGGAAGGGTTATGTCAACCCTGGCAGATCCCTGCATCCCAGGAAAAGGCTGATTACAAGGGGGTTTCACCTGGTAGCACCAGGGAAACATTCGCGATTTCATTCCTTTAAGCCATCGACACGTTATCTTACACCTTCTCTTGGGTTTTGTTGGAGTGTCATTTGGTTTTTTAACACTAGTTATCAACAGTATTAAAATTTCCAGCGGAGCCACGAAGATGCAGACTTTCGATGGTTGCATTTCTCCATTCGGCTGCAGAAAGCTACGCACAAGCAAACAAGCAAGCAACAAATAAGCAAATCCACTACAAAAACATTTCATCAGCCTCTTTTTCATCAAATATCCATAGATCAACAATTACAGTACCAAAAATTGACGAATATATGGTTCTATTCTGTCTGTCCATTCTTTAGTTGTTTTATTATGGGAGAGAATGATGGGCTCCTCCCTTATGGTAAGTATTATCCAATAAAAATATTTTCACTGAGTAGTTCCCTAAAACTCAGCAACTACATTTTTATCGCCGTGAGTTTAAATATACAGGTAAATATTGGAGTGTAAAAACACTAGTGGTTATTAATGTATGCGCCAGAATTCATTTCAAATTATTTGAAATGTAGGTATTTCTCGTTGAATCAACAAATTAATTCTGAATTCGGCCGACGTAACTAAGCGATGAATTATTTGAAAACTCGGTGTGTGTACATATTAACAGTTGTGTGGCAGTATAAACGTTCACAAATTTAAAACGTATTCCTTTTGATCCGTTTTCTGATAATTAATTTCACAGATGGGGTTCTACATGACATATGAGGTATATAGAAATCAGGTTGTTACAATGAAGAAATTAATGAATTGAGAAGTATTCGATGTAATTTGAAACTGATTTGAAGAGTTATATTTTATTTAGAACATTGGGAGGCCAGTATGGAAAATTGGTTAATCCTAACTAAAATTTGCACGCCTGATATTTCGAGTTTTGCTCAAATTTTGCAAAAAAATGTCAAAACAGGACACATGTATGTTACGAAGGGCTGAATTTTTATCGTTATTCCAAACTTCTTTTTCCATCCCTCTAGCGCTCAGGACCACCCCTTAAAAAACCATAAACGGCATAACGTGTTAAGTGATACATCATTTTGAAGCTATGTTCATTGACAGTACAACCGTGTTATTTTTTTGATTTGTATCCAGGGACATTATATTTTTACCTTCCAGTGTATACTTGAGAAAGTTTATTTGGTGGAAAATTTATTCTCAAACTTTTTTTCTTAGATTTTCTTCCACGGAAGATCGTCATACGTAATAGACTGGTATTCAGCTTCAATATAAATTCAAAATTGACTGCTCCATCATTTTCCCAATAAGAGAAAAATATGCATTCACATCATATGTAGGTATGTCCCTAAAAGAAAATTGACGTTCCTTCATACGCAAATTCTTTACAAACTTTTATCATATATTCTATAAAAAGTTCTCGAATAACTCCGTCAATAAAGATTGTCCGATGTTTGCGAGAATATAGGGTAAACACAAGTTTGAAAAACTTTTCAGTTCAGAAATTAGGTTCACATTCCATTTATTATTGAATATGCTTTTATGAAAGTATTTTCAATATTAAAGTTTTCTACGAGTCTTCTATTGTACCATTTTCTCAATTCCAATTCAGAAAAAATCAACCACTATCATCCCACATACAAAACATTTGATACATTACATCTAAGTAATATAACAATCGATAAGGTTTATGTACGTTACCACTAGACGTATGAATTATTAGGGTCTTAAGCTCTCATTAGGGTTGCCCGAATCTTAACTAAAGAATTATTAAGGTTAGCAGTGGTTACCAGTGGATATATTAACCTTTACCCAAAAAAGTGGATTGCTACTAGTGTTCTTGAGAGAAAATATGAGATGACAAAATTATCAAAGACTATAACAAGTTATTACTAAAATATAATTTTCACAGTATACTGAAATAAACTATCTGAATAATATCGTAGGTCTACTCTTTATTCATAGTCACAAAAAAATATCAAACTAGTCTCTTTTGAGAAATACTGGAGTATAAAAATAAATAAATAATCGCTGCTTATATAAGGCATTATCGCCGATGATTACCCGTGCTAAATAAAAGAATTACAATCGTTAAACTATATCTGGAGAATAATAATTGAGAACAATACCTCAGGGAATAACATGGGGTTCTTTGTATTATTGTCTCCTTGGTCATATCCGTGAATAGTCGCCACCGAATATCAGAAACTATAATGCTGAAGGCGATCGTAAAAAAAACGTTATAGACGTAGCCAAAACGCGGAAAAATATATGTACAAAACTAACGTAGAAGTAAATAAATAAATAGTCCAACTAGTACAGGCCAATCGTTTATTGCGAATAAGGAAATCGGCAATACGAAGCTCCTGTTACAAGTGAACACAAAAGAAAATGAGTCAAATATTTAATTTGAATTACAGCTGTGTGCACAAGAGATGAAAATCCCAAATTTTTTTCCCCTGAGAGAAACAATGTATTGTTGTGCAATGTTCTTCAATTAAAAATTTCGCAGAGCGCTTTCGGCATTAAGCCATCATCAATGCGGTCACTAAAAATTTGTGAATTATCTTTCGTAAGTTCGATAAAATTGATACATACTTGTCAGAATTCCGAGACAGGGGCCTCCAAATGTGTACATCTATACATTTAACTGTTTGGTGGTTCACATTATTGGTTTAAAAACAGTATTAAAAATACAAAAAAATTGAAATTCAGTAAAATGATTCAGCAGATCTGAAACATGCATTTTTAGGTTCGACCATTTTGCCAAGTTGTCATCAGAGAATTATTCACAAAAATTGCAAAGACCATGATTGTCACTCCATTCTACCGAGTAAGTTCCGAATCGTCGGAGCATAGACAAACATTGTGGTATGATATTGTCAAATGAAGGGATTTCGCGACCCTCAACAGATAGGTACCCACCATCTACCAAAAATAATAATTTTGGAGACAGACTTGATGTCCGTCTGGTGAGGGTGGCGAAATCCATAGAAACATTGGGATGTGCCAGACACGCGAATGCCCGAGAAAAACAATAAAGCGCTGTTATGGACATTGTGCGCGATAAATACGTTTATATTTCTGTTGTGTGGAATGTGATTCGCTTTGACGTTAGATGCTATTGTTTGTAATGTGAATTGGAATTTAGAACAAAGGGGTTGAAATGAAAATAAAGTGAAACAAAGTGACATAGCTCTAGGAAAATATATAATTGATGGGAAATAGAACAAGTAATGAATGAAGTGTGTGAATGGAGGGATGAAGAATGGTGAGAAGTAAAATCAAAGGAAAAAGTAGGAAGTGTGTGGAAAGTAATGAATTCAAACATGCGTCTAGCAAACACCACTGTATAATGAAATGTGAAATGCAATATAAGAGGAGGTCACCCTAACTGTAAAGCCAACAGCCGACTAACAAAAATAACAAATTTGGAGACAGCTTTGATAGCTCACCGATAAGGGCACCGACCTATAAAAATTATAACATATGATAAATGTGAAATGCAATGTAATATTAATTACCAATACAAACATATTGTAGGTATAAAACGAAAGCGTAATCGATTTAGTAAGAATTATAATATGGTATGATCATACGAGCTTTACATGTATGTACCCTGTATCACAAGCCGAATGATTATCTAGAACATTGTAAATACCATACTTATCAATGCTTCGATATGGGATTCCAGCCCAAATCAAGCCGCAAATGTTCAATAGTACTAACATATAAATTAATAATAGTAGATATAACTTATATAAAATCACTTAATAATCACGATATAAGTCTTTATTGAGAGGTGAATCAGCAAAACGAAATTCTCTGTTATACTTAGCTGGATGGCACGTTTTGGGTTCCAACCAAACGTCCACAAGGTCACAATCGGGAGTAATCTGGTAAAGCTTCAGGAATCGTCTCGGCCGGGAATAGTTTCTGCTAGTATATAGCAGGTCGAACCAGGTGTGAAATCATTCGTTAGAGCGACCACCTGTTTTTTCCTATGATCATCAACCTTTTGGCGTTCTTACAACTTTTCCTGTTCTCGATTGCCGTTTCGATTAATATTTCGTTAAATTTTTTGTTATCTTCGGCAATCTTTTTTCTTATGGTTTTACAGAGTTCTGTGTATTCTATTTTCTGAATGTTGTTATTTGTCTTAATGTCTTTGTGCTTCTTTAGGAGTGCTCTGGTCTCCTTAGACAGTTTCTTGTGTTGGTAAGCTTGTCTGGGGCCTCCTACATCTTTGGCGAATCTTAGGATAGTTTTCATCATTTCTGTGTTGTTCCCCTGTTCTTGCAGCATTTCGTGGTGCCGCGACTGGTATTGATCGGAATTCTTTTTAGCTTGTTGAGATTTATTCCTGTTGCTGTTGGCTTACTTACCAGTCTTGTGTTGAGGACAACTTCAGCTCTGATTATTATGTGGTCACTACCCGTCCTGAATTTATTGAGGACATTTACATCTTTGATAGTGTTAATTTTATTGAATAGAACACAGTCGATTTCATTTCTAGTGGTTCCATTGGGGGAGTGCCATGTCCATATTCGGTTGGTGTTTTTCTAGAAGAATGTGTTGGCTATTGACATGTAGTGTTGATGTGCGTGTTGTTAATCTCTCCTCTCTCCCATTTCTGTTCCCAATTCCAAAGTTACCTATGGCTTGTTCTTGATTATTTCTTTTTCCCACTTTGGCGTTGAAGTCGCTGTTGTCATCGTCTATTAGGAATCCTACGCCACTTGCTCTACCGTTTGGTGTTCCTTGGTAGTAGAGGATATTGCCTGACTCTAGCTCCAATAACACTTCAACTTTTTGTCTTACCTCACTGATACCTATGATGTCCCACATGATATTTTCTGCCTCTTTTTCCAGTTCCACTATTTTGGCCTGGTTAGAAAGTGTGCGGTAGTTATAGCTGGCTATGAATAGCGATGTAGTTTTACATGGGTAGTGGTTTAGACTCCGCGTATTCTTAGCACCCTCTGCCCTCCTGGTTGCGCCCCTGGAACTAACTATCCCAGGGCCATTCGGGCCTACGAAGAATGAGGGCCGTGGTTTATTTTGTCCTTTCATGCTTGGGATTGTGAGGCTCTCCTTACCACGCTGCCTCAGTGCGGGTTGGTAAGGGGCGAGGGATGCCGTCCGCCAGTTTTCGCCATTTACTGACGGACCTTGTGCCCCCAGATTTTTTAGTGGAACTTTTTATTCATGGAAAAAGCCCCTACTAGAGTGGGATTCGAACCTCCGTCCTTCAGGTTGAAAAACCCAAGTTTCGGCGCTCTAACCCACTCTGCCATCTGGCAAGTTAAGTCACTTCTTGCTCGAGTCAAAAATAATTAATAAACATCAGGTAGGCATCAAATGAAATGTAGCTTCTGTCATTCTGACGATGATACGTAAAATCGAAACAATTGTCAATTTCTTACAATTTTGTAACATTTTTTCAGTCCGATTAAATTAGGATAATTTTAATTAGTGGACTTACTGTATTTATTTACCCAATAATAAAACTTGCGTTGAAATATCTAACATCAAAGTAAATCCAAGTATGTCAGAGTCCTCTGTGACATGTATCAATGTAGCACAAATTAACGGCACTAACTTAACTCATTGTTTTATAAACGTTGCTATATTTCAATCAGAATGCAGTCGCGATAATAAGGTTCCTTTAAAATTGTACCTTTATTATTTATTCCACGATTTTCTGCATGAGGAGTGCTTTTGAATCGTTATTATTATTAAATATACCAATAAAATGATCTTATTATACCGCTATTTATCGGAGAAAGATATCTGCGTGATCCCTCCGGTTATTAGAGCTAAGTTATAGGTTCGGAATATAAATAGAGATTTTAGTTGATGTTTAACTCTTATTGCTTCCTCGCTTCCTCCAGTTCGGGTTCGGCGGTCTGTAAGTACTTTAAACATTGTAATTGGAAGATGAGAATGGGAAAAGCACTGTTTTCATAAATATCGTTGGAGAAATCGTGAAAGGATCCATTTTAGCGGCGTGTAATATTACACACCACCTTCTCTTAATGGAACAGTAATGAAGGAGTATTAAATTTAGTGAAAGTATCATAATATGAAACCAATGTTATTTAAAACGTTATATTCACACAGGGTGGCTTACACATTTTTGCAAAGTTTAAATAGAGATAAGTTATATGATTTGAGATACAGTGATAAAAAAATACAAATAAAATTGAATAAACATCTATGCATCCACAGAAGTATTGTACATACTTGTATGTGGTGAATATAGGCAGATGTGTCATAATTGAAAAAAAAAACAAAAAATGCAATAAAAAATAATATAAATCAATTTTTACATTATTGTATTTCAAACATACATTTCGTATATGAGTTTACTCTTCTCTGTTTTTGATTCGGCATTCTATTATTTTGTGTATTTTTGTTTTGTCTGTTTTTTTAACAAATGTTTCAAGTTGGGTTTTGAAGTGTTTAAAATAAGTTTCATCGATAATTCTTTGTGGTAGTTGCTCGAATAATTTAGGTGCCAAGTAGGAGTAACCTTTTTGACCTATTGTCTTAAGAGCGGTTGGTATACAATATTGGTTATTCGATCTTGTCGCGTATCTATGATTTTGAGTGGTAAGTTCGTATTTATTTGTATATTGATGGCGTCCTATCTAAATAATGTATAATTGTCTAACATCTTATATTTGTGTTTCAGTATAGACTAGTGAGCTTGAATAACTTGAAGGTTTGTTGAGAATCATTCGGAGGAATCGCCTTTGAGACACCTCGAGGGCATTTAGATAGTTCCTTGATACTCCTCTCCCACCAACAATACCATAATTGAGGTGTGACTCAACCAAACTGTGGTACAGTATTGTTTTACATTTAAAACTCAATAATTGGCTTACTTGCTTAAATCGAAATAGGATACTCCGAAGCTTTTTAGTTAAATATTCCATATGATGGTTCCATCGTAAGTGATTGTCAGTGTAAATACTTAAGTATTCAATTCTTTTTGCAGGTTTAATTTAAAAACCTTGGTGGATATTAAGATTGTGTTTTGGCAGAGACGTTTCATGACTACTGAAGGGTAAGTATAAAGTTTTGTAAAAGTTTATTGAGAGTAATCTGCTGTCGAACCAGTCTTTGAGTTTTCAAATATCGTTTTCAATATTTTGAGATTATACCAGTCATCATGTTTGTAATAAATCACAGTATTGTCCGCGAAGCTGATTATTTTTTCGATTGTTCCTGTTCAAATAGGTTATTTAAGTGAATTACGAATAGCACCGGCCCCAATACTGTTCCTTGAGGTACACCACATTTAATGTTGATCTCTTCACTCACATGATTTTTAAATTTAGTTTTTTGTGTTCTGCTTGTTAGATAACTTTTGAATAAATTATGAGCTAAACCTCTTATACCCATATCTTCTAGTGTATCTAAAAGTATGGAGTGGTCGACAGTATCGAAGGCCTTTTTTAGATTCAAAAAAACACCAATAGATGGAGTGCTTGAATCCAAGGATTCGTAGATGGTTTTTGTTAAGGAATGGATTTCATCATTGGTGGATTTTTTTTCTCTAAAGCCATACTGGGATGTCGACAGCAGATTATAATTTGATAGGTATGTCGTAAGTCTTTTTTTATAATTTTTCCAAATACTTTGCTTATTGAAGATAGAAGTGAAGTATGCCTATAGTTTTAAATATTTTCTGTATCTCCATTTTTGAAAATTGGAGTTATAAGAGCTTTCTTTGGAATCGAAGAAAATATGCCTGATTCGAAGGATTTATTTATGATGTCCGTCAAAGGTTCACATATGCATTTTGCAATAATCTTTAGAGTTCCAGCTTTCATTCCATCAAGCCCAGGAGCCTTTTTGTTTCATAAACTAATTATTGTATTTTCAACCTCAGTAGTATCCGTTGGTGTAAGAAAAAGTGAATTTTTATCTATATATTTTTTACTTTTGTAAATGGAATTTTGTCGTATGTTCCTTGGCAATGTTTCCCCCACATTCGCGAGGAAGTTAAATATATCAGCAGTATCTTTTGGATCTGTGACGATCTCATTTTTCTCATTCATAATATTATTTATTATTCTTCCTGTCTTGATATTCAAAATTTCATTACCAGTGTTCCAGAGTATTTTACTTGCATTTTGTTCTTTTTCAACTAATTTTTTATAATAATTTTCTTTGGCAGTCTTTATTTTCTTTTCTGTTTCTTTTTTTTTCGTTAAATAATCAGTTTTCAAGTTTACATTATTTGGATTTTCTTTCCGTAATAAATATGAACGATTTTTTTAGTTGATGTGTTTTATCAATGACTTTGTTATCCAATTTTTCCTTTTACGTTGACTATTTTTTAATCCTGAAGCTTTGAGTTGATTTTTGTACACATGTGTTTATGATGTTGATGAATTTTTCTGTTGTCGATTCGATATCATGCATTGGGTATAATTTATTTTTCCAAGTTAAACCATTAATTGCTTTTTGTAATAATTGTTCGTCTACTTTTTGATGTAGTCGATTTATTTGAATTTTATCTATATAGTAAAATTTTGGTTATGTTTACTAGATAGACCAGCGATTCAAAATTATATGTTTTCGACGTTGTCGAACGTACAGTTTTTGAGATATACTATTAATTGCTTTTTGTAATAATTGTTGGTATACTTTTTGATGTAGTCGTATTATTTGAATTTTATCTATATAGTAAAATTTTGGTTATGTTTACCAGATAGACCAGCGATTCAAAATTATATGTTTTCGACGTTGTCAAACGTACAGTTTTTGAGATATACGGACAACGTGTATTTTTAACTAGGTCTTCTTCAAACCAGTTTCCTGTTTGCACCGTTCCTTTTCGATATATTTTGTTGGCAGTGTTCTAGCATGAAAGATATAAAATAAACAATATACTTCTAAGAGAGTTGGTTCATCCCTTACAAAATGTGATGCAAATATAGAATGCCTGGTGCAAAAACATTACCTCAAAAAACCGTAAAATAATTATTAGCAACAATAACGAACAAAAAATGCAATGGTGAAGCGAATAATTTATTTTATTTTAGGCCTTAATTTTTTTTCATGGCAGTAAAATCATATTTTTATCATAACTTACTCAAAATTCCACGAAAATCAACCAAGAATGGAGCAGGATATTTTCTTCTTCATAAACAGTGGTTCCTCTACTGCTGGAGATAGGTCTCTTCAAGTTTTTTCCAGATATCTCCATCCTGCGCTTTCTGTGTCCAATTTATTTCCGCCGTGTTTTAAATATCGTCAGCCCATCTCTTCATTCGCTTACCCAATTTTCGTTTATTTTCCCAGGTTCTCCATTCCAATACTACAGATTTCCATCTATTGCTGTCTATCCTGGCCACGTACCCTGCCCACTACCACTACAGTCTGGCTATTCTTCCGGTTATATCTGTTATTCAGGTTCTTCCACTGATCTCTTCGTTCCTTATATGATCTCTCAAACGGACACTCAGCACTTGTCTCTCCATAGCTCGCTGCGTGCATTGTAGACGATGTGAACTATTTTTTGTGAGGTTCATTGTTTCCAACCCATAAGTATTTACTGGAATTATACACCCATCCTACACTTTCCTTTTTAGGTTCAGGGGGACATCTCTGTATATATCCTAGTTTTTTAATGACCCATTCTTCGCTGCATTTCTGCTTTTTGATTTTCTTTATCAATTCTGAATTTATACCCTAGGTATATATTTTCGATCTCTTTCCCGCCCATTGAAAGTTGGATATTTTGCGTGCTGAGGATTTTTGTTTTTGTGATGATAACCGTGAGTCCTATTTTTTGAGAAGCATGGTGTAGTTGTTTGATCATACTCTTCAGTTCTAACGGGCCTTCACTTATTAGAATCACGGCGTCTACAAAAGGTAGGTGGTGGAGTACTTGCCATCAATTATAATTCCTTCTCTTTCTCAGTTTCATCTTTTGAATACCTACGTCTTCTAACGCAAGCGTGTATAAATTGGGTGAAATGGTGTCACCTTGTCTAACTCCTTTTACTACTTCTATTTGATCCGTTTACAGGTCCTCATCTAATATAACTACTATTACTGATGTTGAGGGGCCCTATATATCTTGAGTCTATCCTGGCGTTATCGAAGGAATGCATAATTGCCCAATATTCTACTTAGCCGAAAGCTCTCTTATAGTCGACAAATGCTAAGTGAATATTGCATTCGTTTGCTTCTTCAATCAGTGAACGAAGAGTTTGTATATGATCGGTCATGCTGTAGCCTTTGCTCCCTATAAACATTCTTCAAGGTGTTGACGTCTTTGCTAATAAACACAGAGGTGGTTTTAGTAAGCCTCCAATTGATGAACCCATTGCTTTAGATACAATTTTTGGTTGGATAATCATGGAAAGAGTCAATCATATCTCTAATCAGATAGCTCATTCGTTTTATATATGTATCGGTTTAAAACGTTTTCCGACGTCTTCCGATTTCCAGTCTCCATATGTCTCTATAATTCCATAGATCGTCTTCAAGCTCCCTCTCTCTTATTTCTTTGTCAATACCCTCCCTCCAGCTTTTCCTTGCTCTGCCTTGTTTTCTTTTACCTCTAGGTTGCCAATTTAGAACCTGTTTGGGAATTCTCTGTTCGACCATTCGTTGTACATGTCTGAACCACACTAATTGTTTGTTTCCGATATCCTCGGTAATGATGTGTATTATGCCCATAATCCATTTCGGTGGCTCGTAACGTTTTTTTTGTTGTGGTTTTCAGGAGCCATACTTCGGAACCATAGGTAATTATACTTTTTACGATAGTGTTATAGATTCGATTTTGGCTTTCTTTCGTAATGTTTTTATAATCTTGAGCAATCAATACCTGGTCGTCTGCGAAACAGGATGTATACAAGGTAGAGTCACTTAGAGGTATAACCATATTTTTAACTTTTTCTTTCCAGTTTTTTAGAGCTCCTTCGAAATATATTTTGAAGAGCGTTAGTGATAGACAGCACCCTTGTTTTAGTCCCTTCGATATAGTGAATCTGGATGTTACTTGTCTTCCTACTTTGATGTTCGTTAAAGGTTTGTTATACATACTTTTAACTGCTGTAATTATTTCATATTGGTGTCTCCTAAAGTTTGCCGGAACACTATCGTAAGCTCTTTTGAGATCTACAAAAAGTAGATGTACCTCTTGGTTTCTAGCTATCTTTTTCTCAATTACTTGTTACTTGAGTAAGGGTGATTATATGGTCAATTGTAGATCTACCTTTTTCTTGCCTTCCTCACAGTGGGCTGTGCCATGCTGTGAGTTCATGTGGGACTTTCACCGCACTTAACCACCTTCCTCTTTAACACCTCGGGAGTGTACGTATACTGGAAGGACTTATAAATCATGACATCAGTGTACCTCCCAACACTAGCTTCCTACTAATCCGTCG
The DNA here is from genome assembly GCA_963921935.1 of Galeruca laticollis. Classification (NCBI taxonomy): domain Eukaryota; kingdom Metazoa; phylum Arthropoda; class Insecta; order Coleoptera; family Chrysomelidae; genus Galeruca; species Galeruca laticollis. The sequence continues at coordinate 112,211,418 of OY998177.1, read as the reverse complement.
TCCCTTTCTTGCCCAAAACCAGTTCCCTGTATTTTGGGCACTGCATTGAGTCCGATCTGTGTCCATTCATCTTACATGATAAGCACACCGCTTCTCCTTTACATTCACGTGCCATATGGCCCTCTAAGATGCAGTTAAATCGAGCCCTGTCCCATTCCTTAATTTTGCAGGAGTACGTATTATGCCCGTACTCCATACACCTGAAGCATCGGAGAGGGATGAACCTCTCCCTTACCTTGTAGATCTACCTGCTCGGAAGCATACCTGCTCTTCTGCTTCCTTGTCCTTGTATTCTTGCTCTATTCGATTTTTTAGAACTTTTCCATACGCTTAACTTTCCGAGGTTGTGACCGCTATGCCCCGATAGTTCTCACATTTGGTTTTATCTCCCTTCTTATGTATACTTGTCATATATGAGATTCTCCATTTTTCTGGGGTTTCGGCTAGTCTAACACATTTTTGGAATGACACCGTGAGTTGCTGATAGAGTTTCTTTGTGCCGTATTTTAAGAGTTCTCCTGGAATATCACCTGGTCCTGGCGCCTTTCCATTTTTTAATTCTTTACATACATTTTTTATTTCTTCCATTTTTAATCTTACTGGGTATCCTTGTATATTATTATTTTGAGAAATATGGACTTGATATTTAAATTCTTCACGATTTTCGGTGGATATCAGTTCAAAATACTCTTCCCAATCTAGTGATTAGATGGACAATATTATTTCTTTTCTTTTATTGCTCCGTAGATTTTTTATTATTACGTATTGATTCTTTGGCAGTATCTTTCTCAGGTTTCGTTTCTCTTATGACCTATTTTTTCTTAACTATTGCTTGGGATGCTTTCTACTCTACTTTGTCTTCTGTTTTCTTTGAGCTTAGATATTTGTGATGTTTTCTCTTCTTATCTTTTATGTCTTCCTCAATCTCTTCATCCCACCAGTATGGTGCTTCTTCCTTGTTTTGTTCATAGAGTCCTAGGCTTTCACAGGCTGCACCACGGATACTCTTCTTCATATTTTCGTAGTATTGGTCAACATTTCTAAACACTAGATTTCTCAGTTTCTCATTGAGTCTACTCTGGTATAATACTTTACCGCTTCCATTTTCTAAACTTTTCAAATTGTATCTTCGTTCTTGGAATTCTGGGGTCTTGTCCGTCCCATGTTCTGTTCTTGGAAACGTGTTTCTCACTGGAAAAATACTTTTTGTGCATAGTAGGTAATGATCACTCCTGCATGTTGGACCTCTGCCAACTCTTACGTCTTGTAGTTCTAACTGTGTTCTTTGTTTCATCGTTGCATAATCTATTATTTATTTTAAGGTCCTTGTATCTTCAATCCAAGTGTACTTGTGTATTGACTTGTGTTCATAAAATCCGTTTGAAATTTTTAGACCGTTTTTAGTGCATAGTTGTATTAGTCTTTGTCCATTGTTACTCACGATGTCCTCTCCATATACTTTATCTCGGTCTCTTCTCCCTACTCTACTGTTAAAATCTCCAAATAGTATATGTTCCCTAGAACTTCCAATTTTTGTTATTTCTTCATTAAGTTGTTCAAAGAAATTGTCTTTGATGTTCACTAAAGCATCATCGTTGACTGCATATACTCCTATAATAGTAAGTCCATATCCCCGTATACATATATTGACTTTAATTATCCTTTCACTTATTGGATCCAATGTTGTGATATACTTTCTTGTTGCTTGTAAACTATCAGATTCAGTGGTGGCTTGTTTAGAAGATGAAGAGATGTTAGTATGATTTGCAGTGTGAAAGTTTAAGGAGCTACAGCTTGGATGGGGAGAATCGATACGGCTACAGCTTGGTTGGGGAGAATCGATACGGCTACAGCTTGGTTGGGGAGAATCGATAGGTGGAGGTAACGGAGCTAATAATTGTGTAGCTGTCAGCTTTGTAGTTGAAGTAGAATCTTTATCAAGTTCTTTGCCTAAATCCTTGTTCAAATTGGGTGTCGTAGATTCATATTCTTGTATATTTAGTTCTCACTCTGTAGTTTCTGAGGGAGCAAACATCCACTCAGAAAAAATTTCAGGATTAAGCGGATAAATTCCAGATATCCTGAAACCATTTATTGCAGTTTGCATAACTGCCGATTTAAGAAAAGCCTCACCAAAGAGTTCTCCCACTTCATAAATTGTGACACGTCTTCCAAGATGCTGGCGCATCCATTTTCTTACTTCTTCTCCATAATATGTGTTCAAGGGAGCCATAAATGACACGTCAAGTGGTTGTAACCGGTGCGTAGTATGCGAAGGAAAGCATATGATAATAACGTGATTTTCTCTGGCGAGATTTATTAACTTCAGGCTTTTTCTATGGATCACGTGACCATCAAGAAGCAATGGAACAGGATTTTCTGGTGTCGGGTGAGTAAACTCGATGAACTTTTTGAACCACTTGATGAAAATATCTGTTTGGATCCATCCACTTGGGTGGAACTCAGCAAATGTTCCAGGAGGATCGTGGTCTAGGAGCTGCGCATTTGGAAGCTTTATAGAAAAAATCAGCATTGTAGGCATATAGGAACCACTTGCGCTCATACATATTTCGGCGGTAACGAAGGTTCCTCTTTCAGCGGAAACCAGAGTATCAATTTGTCGTTTTCCTCTCATAGAAATAACTTTAGATTGCTTGTTGGGGACAGTTGTAATTCCCGTTTCATCAACATTCCATATGCGCTCAGGAGGAAACTTGTGTTGGTTATAAACTTGTGTTAACAGAGTGAAAAACCCTGAAGCTGCTCGGTTAAATCCTATAGCTCGTCCAAATGAAGTAGCATCTGGAGTCCTTAATCGAAGATTTGGATGCCGTGACAAAAACGAATAAAGCCAACATTAACTAGCCATTTTCTTTTCTGTATTAAAATTGTGGTTGATGTTATTCTGCACGGCTAGTTCGTGAGCAAGAATTCTTAGTTCAGATGAAGTAAAACCGAATAGTCTGCTTTCCATTTGTAAGATATGCGAAGCTAGCTCATCCTCTTGGGCAGCGCTAAACACAGGCTTGTACCGACCCAGACCTAAAATTATTTTTATTTTAAATAAGAAAACAATATAAAACAAAATCAATTAAAGGTAATTCCTACCTTTCTTACTAGCTTCGTCAACAGAGTTACCATTTCTTACTTTTTCAGACGATCTTCTAAAGTGGATTGAGGAACATTAAAACTTTGAGAGGCTCTTTTGTATCCCACCCTATGTTCTAGCACTTCAACTATTGCATTTTGCATGCTTTCTTGATCCCATGACTGACGAGTAGTTTTTCTTTTATAATGCGACATGCTGTAGTTAACTGAAAGCAAAAGAATAGCTGTAGAAACTGGAAGTAACAAAAGGTCTGATAAAATCGGATACCCGGTTTTGTCGATTTTCGGACTACCCGGTTTTGTCCAACTCGTAAAGAAGATATTGAATATTATGTAAATTTTTAGGTTATGGAATAATATCCAAAATTTTTAGCCAAATTAAAGGTAATATATTAGGTTTACATGTATTAAATTTTGAAGTGGTCATTAGTTATTCAGCAGAGGAAAAAAAACTATAAACTTACCTTAAAAATCGAGTTTGCTACCCCAAAAAACAGGCGAGGTCTTACTGCTCCGGCACAGGTTACTCAAATGATGTAGAAATGGATACACGTGGCAGTTGGCGGTTTAGGGACACTAATTTTAACATTGTCTGATAGATGGCAGCAGTTAGTTAGATGAATTAAGGGGTACACGGTTTAGTCCAACTCTCCCCTACATTACTGTGCAACAACCTGTGCCTACTCACCGACACCGGTCTAAGCCGCCTTGCGAATCCAATTATGTTCAAAAATTATTACTATCAATAAGAAACGTTTATGCATTAATTTGTCGACATTTGGAGAAAAACCCGCATATTTTATTTGGAGGAAAAGTTACTTTTCATGACTTGCTCTCTTTAACGAGCGCGTCATAAAAAGTATCACTTTTCCTCCATATAAAAAAATATACTATTACCTCGTTTTTCATCTCTTTAAAAAAATACAACGAATAATTTGCTGTGATTTATTCTTAATGCACGTAATCCCGCTAATGCACGATTTGATGGAACACCCTGTATCTGTTGGGTCTGTTCAACGTGGGAATTTATCACCTTTCAGTTAGTATTAGGGTTGCCTATATCTAACTCTGATAGTTTGCGAGAAATTTTAAATTAGTTTTTTGATATTCAATTATTTGCTGACATCTAGTTACCTATGACATGATGATACTCCGATGGAAAGTTTTTAAAAATTTAAAATTTGTTACTTTGACCGTAAGTGCTTTGTTGTATGATTTATTATTGATAAATTAAAGGTTTCTCAAATTAGAATTTTATTAAGGGTAAATACACCATTATTGGGCATACAGATACAATAAGCTTCAAAATTATAAAAAAAATAACTACAAAAAATGTATAGAAGGTGTTCAAAGTGACGCCCATTTTGTTGGATACAAATTTCAACTCTATTAAAAGAGTCATTGCTCACTTTCTTTAACATTTCTGGTGTTACTGTTTGGGACGCTCTCCTTATCCTATCCTTCATGTTCTCAGGAGTGGTTGGCTCTGTATTGTAGACAATACTTTTTATGTAACCCAAAGAAAATAGTCAAATGGCGTCAAGCATGGCGATCTTGCCGGCCAAAGATAAGGACCCCCTCGCCCAATCCATTTTTGTGGAGAAATATTGTTTAGGTAACGCCGGATAATTACACTGTAATGAACAGACGCACCATCTAACTGCACCCACATTTTTGGTCTTGTAGCTAGTGGAACGTCATCGAAAAGTTCGAGTAGTTTGTTACGTAATAATTTACAAGATTTTCTTCCAGTTAGCGTTCCATTGAAAAAATAAGGCCCTTCTATGTGGGTTCCAACGATTCCTGCCCATCCATTCAATGACTAACGATGTTGATGATCAACACTTCGGAAGTAATGCGGATTCTCGTCGTTATAGGAATGAAAATTATGTATGTTTACTAAACCGTTTTTATGAAACGTAGCTTCATCCGTAAACAGAACAAAATCAAAAAATCTTCAGACCCTGCCACTCCATAACCCATAAACAAAACTCAATACGATTTTCAAAGTCCCTATCAAATGGTTGTTGGTGCATTTGAATATAGTAGGGATGAAATTTGTATATTTCAATTAACCTAGCGACACTTCTCTTGCTTATACCTACTTGATCATTAATACATCTTTGACTAGTATGTGGATTCTCAACAAGCGCACCCATTACTTCAAATTCTGAATCGTCTGTAATTGCAGATTTTCAACTAGAATTTTTTGTATATTGCACGCTTCCAGTAGTTTTGAGTACTTGCAGTAGTCTTTTAAAAACATTTCTGTTAGGATGATCTCTATTTGGATACTTTTGAGCGTATAATCTACTTGCTAAAAACCGTTCTCCTGACACTCACCAATAATTAAGATCATATCTATACTTTCTTCGTTAGAGTACTGTTTCATGTTTAACCAGGGATTAATAACTATGTCAATTATTAAAACTTAATAATACATCAACACTATACAAATACAATACACAAATACACACTATACAAATTTAAAAAATGTATTTGACAGATGGAATGGTATTAAAATAATATCTAGTTGATTGACATTTCATAGGTAACTAGATGCCAGATGAGTGAATAATATTAAAAACCAAATACAGTACACAGCCACCCATTTCAGAGGACATGAAGAATAGGATAATGCGAGCTTTTTAAAGAATAACACCAGAAATATTAAAAAAAAATAAACAATATTTTTTTCAAAAGGGTTCAAGCTTGTATTTAATACGATAGGCATGATTTTGAATACTTTCTTTAAATTTTTTGTAAGTTTTTTTACTAATCTTAATGCAAAGTTAATTATTGTGTACCCTTAATAAAATTCTGATTTAATAGAAATTTAATTTATCAATGATAAATCATACATCAAAGCACTTACTGTCAAAATAACAAATTCTAAATTTTCAAAAACTTTCCATCGGAGTATCAGCATGTTATAGGTAACTAGATGTCAGCAAATAATTGAATATAAAAAAACAAATTTACAATTTCTCGAAAACTATCAGAGTTAGATATAGGCAACCCTAATACCAACTGAAAGGTAATAAATTCCAACGTTGAACAGACCCAACAGATACAAGGTGTTCCATTTAAATTAAGCCAGAAATTTATGTATTGAATGGTTAGTGTTATACTGTCATTTTAAAAACACCCTGTATATTATAGCATACCAGTAAATATTGGAAACAGAATGTTAAAAGCTTTTAGTGCGATAGTGTAAAGCAAATGTGGTTATTCGTTTTTATTTTGAAGTTATTGTATTTTTTCGGAGGGTCTACAAATTATGTAAAATCGATTTATCCTGGAAACTGAACTAGATAGGTATAGGGAAATTTCAATGAATTAACATCATTTTTCATAGTACAATTCAAAAATGTGATAAAATACAGGGTGTTCCATTTAAAGGAACCTAACTTTGATACGGCACGCTTTTTTGGAGCACCCTGTATATACCAAAATATTTTTAAATTATAGTCCTAAGAAATCTACCTAATTCTACGTCTAATTTTATTTGCCGTTAAGTCGCCAGAGAATAGTTCATTCATAGTGCCCCACCCTGTATATGCTTCATGAAGTTAATCTTATTAGTTGGACTGATTTTGAGAGTCCACCTCTGGTGATATATGTGAATTAAAAACTTCCAGACTAACTTCGTTTTATTTTTGCGTGTTTCATGTCAGAGCGGCGATACGCTGGCGATATAGCAAAATAATGACTTTATTCGAACCACATCAGTCACTGACATGTCATTCACTGGCACTGTAGATTAGTAAATCCAAGAATAAAAGTTTATTATTGATAACGACTGTTCGCGTGGAATAAAAAAAACTAATCAGTAAACCGAATTAAATAAAAGCCGACCCAAGTATTATTAAGTGAGAGTATAACGAACATAAACAGAGTAGTTTATTGAGCTGTATTAACCCAGAATAGAGTGAACGAGGTAAAGTTTTTTAATATTTAGTAATAAACTGCATCAACTGTCTAGGTTATAAGCAGTGGTAATGTTTTAATATAAATTAACAACGACAAAGGAACAAAAATAATCTTCGCAGTTAGAACAACAAAGTTCTAATACATTGGCTATGTTTCTCGTGGAGGAAAATACCATCTTCTATAGCTTATAATGCAGGGTAAGATCCAGGAGAAACGAAGAATTTGTAAAAGAAGGTTGTCATAGCTGGAAATTCTAATTGTCAGGTTTGGTTGCCTCTCCAATCAACTATTTCGAGCAGTAGTAACAAAGATTCGTATTGCAATGATGATTGCCAAGCTCCGTAGAGGAGATGGCACGTAAAAAAGAAGAACAATATTAAGAAGAATTTTTAGGGATATGTCTTGGAAAATCCAGACAATACACTGATCTCTGATATTCCTCAATCAACAGATACTCGTAGGAATATTGGGTATGGCCGAGTCGTAGTTTGAACAAACTTTTCTCCAATAATTTTTTTGTTCAATAATACACTTTAAGTCGGATCTGTTGATTACATTTTAGGAAAGGGGAAGGAATGTGCGGCGCAAACATATTAGCGCGGTCAGGGGCGCTATTCTTCTACGAACTGGAACCTTTGGGACGAATATTGTTTCGTTACGGCCGGTAATCTCAGCAAATTAATTACTGATCGCATTTGAAAGTTCAATAGTATGGTACAGTTTTCCTGAACTACTAGCTGTACTAACTGAGTCTGTGTCCAGAGGAAAAATGTTTCCCAAAATCTGCGCGCAATAGTTTGTATTTATTTCTGCAGAATATATACTTTACTGCCGTCCTAAGCCCAAAGGGCGTAAGTCAATATTGGGTAGTCTTGAGATATTCAGCATTTTGTAATAATTAAATCAGCACACATTTTGACCCAACATATTTTTTTTGGCATTAAATTTTCATACGGTAACGATATTTGAAGTTTATTAGATTCAATAAATATTTCGATATCAAGTTGAAAAACTGAGATACGCCTATTTTGCTAATGATTTTTATCCAACTACAATGAGATACGCCGACAAATGAACAGTAAGTAGTAATAATAAAGAATGGAACCAAAATTTATTTCTCAATTTAACATAACGGATATTAGTAAAATATTTATACAATACATAAAAAAACCATAAAACCATACAATTTTCATTAGTAAAAATTAAGAAAAATACATTATCCATAAAAGTCACGGACACTAACGACTCAAACAAAATGATGAATTCGCATGTTACATAATGCACATCAAATATATTGTAATACACTTAAAAAATATCGACAAAAGCAAACAGTTTTCTACTCTAAAAATAATAAAACCACAAAACCATACAATTCTCCTTAGAAAGAGTCCAACAGTTTTCTAATATAAAAAAATAAGTTATCCAAACATAAATGTTACCCATCTTATACTGGAAGATTTTCCCAAAATGTTAGGCGATTTTTTGGTATAAGACTTCCTAAATTATTCAATATCGAGATTTCTTTTGAGAAGATATACCAACCACCCGATTACAGCGTTCTGGTGGATCTAACCTCATATTTTTTGTTACGGATGCTCTCAGGAAGTTTATATCAAAAAATTCCCCATCAAAATCTGTCTCATATTTCATATTTAATGACTTTCGTTCAAATTTAATATGAACCATATCATTTATATATGGCCGTGGTACTATCTTGTTCAATATTTTCTGAGATGAATAATCAACCCATTTGTAAAAGTTTGACAGATCCATACTCAAAACGTCAGTATGTTTCGATGTCCCTTTCACAGCACGTGTCAAATCTGGAAAGTCATAAAGCTTATTTCCCATTCGTTTTATGGATAATTCAACCTTATGGTGAAACGAATCAGCTGCCATAAATGTATGGCCCGGCTCAAAATATTTTAGTTCAATCACATCGGCATTTATTTCATTGGAATTAACGATATACATTAAAAAGGAAAACAACGCCCAAGTCTTATTTTGGGCGGTGCAGTTGTCTAACTATAACGTTATCTGAGACACATCCCTCTTAGTTAAAAAAAAAACTATAAAAGGTGCTTATTAGCTCCTCTTTGTTTCGCTCAAATAAAGCTTCATGCCAGAGGGCAGCAAATACATTGGAGTTAGGTTGCTTTTTACCAATTGGTACAAAGTTATCATTATACACTGTTATTCTGTTGGTAAAAACGGCACTTTTGAACGTCTCCAATCTTGGTAACATTATTACCTTTTCAAGATCGGCGCAGTAGAATACTTTACCAACATCTTCAGTTTTCTCCGCAGCTTCTCTATATTTTCCTCGGGCTTTCGTGGCTTTGTCAATGTGTACCTTCCACTTACTGCAAATATCGCAATCTGTATTCAGATTTTCTTTTGAGTGATTTGGGTCATGTAGCGTGAGCTCCTCGCATAACTCACACTCCTCGTGACCTAATTAAACAATTGAGATATTAAGTTCTTTGGCGACTGTCCTATATTTTTCATAAGAGCATTTAAAATTTGAATTTTTTGCCATAAAATCTGCAAACATGGTTGTAAAGTTTAAGTCACTGGGAAGATACATACGGTTGGGCGCGTGTTCGCGACGATAGTGAGAGACAGTCAGGTTGAACGATAATATATGGGTACGTATCACTTCGTCGTCCATTTTATTATGTGGCTGACCTCTATTTCTTCCATCTTGAAAAGCTACCATGTGGTTCTTAGAACGTTGCATTACAATACGTAATACCTTATCGTTATTTTTTTTAAATCCTAAGGTAGCTAAAAGAAAATTTAGACACTTTTTGTAAAGTGCCATTGTCATCTTTTAACGAATATCTAAATGATTTTTGCCTTCGGTGATTTTCGATGTATGCCGTTGTTCGTTGCTTTATGGGTAAGGTTGGTATGATGAAGCATGAATTATTTTTGTTCTTTTTTTGGCATTCCCCAATATTCAGAATTGATAATTATTCGTTGCTGTTCTGAGATTACTGTCTCACACCCCTTTTCACAATTTTCTTTGCACGATTCTTTCAAAACACCATGAAGTTGGGCTAGTGCGGCAGATTTTTGTTTCTTCCTTTCTTTCACAGATAACGCGTACCGTTTCCTTTTCCGAATTGTCCCTTTTTTCGTTAGTTCATTTTCATTAGTTACAGATATATTATTATTTATAAAATTATCTGAACTCACAGCTACCTCTGCAGTAATATTAGCGCACTGATTTGTATTACTATTACTTTCTTTCATAGTTGAGGATACTCCTGCACTAGATTCTGGCAAGGTTAAAATTTCTTCGTCCGATACCTCTTGGTTATGGCATGAACCATGCTCGCTATCATTATCATCACTTGGAATGTTATCTGGATCATTATTCGAAGAAGATGTCTTGGGTACTTTGTCTTTAATTGTTTTAAAACGTTCCTTTGTTTGCTGGTTTAAAGCTAACATCAACAAATTCTTTCCTCAAGATTCCTCCATTGCTCAAATCTGAAATAGAAAGTGGAAAACGGTACAACACTAATAATACTAGTGTAAGTAGTCTACATAATATTTTAGAGGCGTATTTGCTACCTAACTGCAAATTTATTTTTTAGGTTATGTCTTAGTGGTACAAAATAACAAATTTACTAAAATTGACAAATCATTAAAATTGCATCAAGAAAGTACCACTTTTATAATATAGTGAGATCTGTAAACACTTACCTAATTATATCACACTAAAACCCGCTTGATGTTATTCGTCTACAGGAACAAATCTTTACCGCAAACTTGTAAACAGAAAGACTAACTGCTAACATTCACGGCCATGTACTCCGGATGTTTATGCAACCAGTAAAATATCCTACTCAAACTAGACGTATATCAGAGATGCGCCCATTTCGCTTACCACGACTGAGTTAAGTCTAAATAGCTTGAGATTTTCGGTGATTTTGGATATACGTCTATTTTTACTAATGTTTTTGAAGGCTTAGTACGATGAGATCCGGCCAAATTTCTTAATAAAATTAATAGATGGGTTATAAAGGAGTCTTAGCAAGTGAAATCTAAAATTCGTAAAGAATTGAGATACGCCCTTTGGGCTTAGGACGGCAGTATAAGCTTCCGATGTCTCAGTCCAGAGAAGCATACTGAGTAATATAATGGTTGTGGTAGTAATTTCTTCAAAGGTATTCACAGCTAATTGTATTGACTTTCACTGTATAACCATTTCAATGGAGTTGGTGTTGATGTTTGGTGTAATTGAATAACCACAGAAGAAGGTGATTGGTATTTGGAGGTTCCAGAACGCATTGCATCCTGCAATCTCATGTTTATTAAGGGTTTTGTTTGGTCTACCCACCTGTACCTGTACTAACGTTACTTTCTGTTTTAAAAGAAACTGTTGTACTCGTTGCTGAAGATATTATCTTTGAAACATTATTAGGAATATTTCCTGCATATGTGATGGTTTTATAAGTTGTCAATGAACAGTTAAATCTAGGGAGTTCTCCACTGATAAACTGTCTCCTTAAGTGATAATTGTAAAGATCAGCAGATATAGTTTTCCTGGTTTTCTATATCATTGCACAGTTATACTGATCTTAATTGGAAAAATGATATCCAGGATATCACCATAGGGCTAATAATATCTAAGCTTCAATATCACACCTTCTTCTTTTTTCTATTAACATATATTAAGTCAATCACAAGTTAGGTCACTTCTTGGTCTAGCCAAAAATAACTACTAAACATCAGGTAGGCATCAAATAAAATGTTACTTCTGTCATTCTGACGATGATATTGATTTATCGAAACAATTGTCAATTTTTTAGAATTTTCAACAATTTTTATTATATTGTGATATTAACTAGAAACCGTGAGTTTCATTTAAAACATTAATATGAGGAGATTCCACGAAGTGAGGGTCGAGACGGTTTATTTCATTAAAAAATCTCTGGGAGAAGATTTGACCCGACTGTACCAGAAGTTACTACAAAAAAGTTACAAAACATCACAAAACATTTTGGTTTAACCAAGAATCCCTTAGGAGAAGGTAATACCAAATTATGTGAGTATAAAATGTCACATTAAAACACCACAAGCACAAAAAGCTATAAAATGTGCTCAACGAGTTTGAATAAAAGGAGAATGTAAGAAATGGTTCAAAGTTGGAGACTCCTTAGACGACTACATAAAAGTTGTACATTCAGAACTCACATTACAATCACATCCAGTAGAATTCGACTGTTTGGATGACAAAATTAGAGAAAGTGTCAGCACGATGAAGCATAAGAAATTCAAGAAACAGGAAAAAAAACTACAGAGTATTGAACACACACAACATAAAATTCAATACTCACCTACATACCAACACACTTTGCACCACGATTTGAAAACCTTTCAGACACTAATTTTACAGATAGTGAAATATAATTTTTAAATAAAGGTTTAAAGTACAGCATACCACCAAAATTTATGAATAATATTAAACAAATTATAGCTACAGAGTCAGAAATAGCTTTAAAATCTAATTCAAATAATTTTCTTTATGAGAAATTAAAAATTGCCAATTTAATCAAAAATATTGAACCTTCAAAAGTTAAACGTCAAACAAAAAATGACATTACAGTTTTAAATGCAATCAAGAAGAAAGTAGAAGATAATAACCTAACAGTTACAGAATCTGATAAGGGGAATGCAACTGTCATATTGACAGCTGGAAATTACAATTCCAAAATATATAACTTTATTGAATCTAGCGACGTAAAAGTTCTTAAAGTAGACCCAACAAAAAAGTTTCCTAATAATGTAAGGGATATTGTTAATAATTCAAATTATCTTTTAAGTGATTACGAAAAAAGGTCTATCATACATAAGAATCCTCATTGTCCACAATTATATGGAAACGTTAAATTAAATAAAATAACGAAACCAATTAGACCTGTAGTTTCTTATGGTAATGCTCCTAATAATATTTTGGCAAAGAGACTCAACAATATACTTAATAGTTACGGATATGAATCTCAGTACTCAATTAGAAATTCAATAGAACTAATCAAATAGTTGAAAGCAATCAACTTCCAAGAAACTGTAAACTTATTTCGTTCGATGTGACTAATATGTTCACTAAAATTCCTCCTAAAGAATGTCTAATCCTTGTAAGAAAATTACTAGAAGATAAAAATATTAATCCAGGAATAATATCAGATATACTTAACTTATTTGGTGTATGCATTAATCAAAATTATTCCACTGTTGACAATAAGATATATATTCAAAATAAAGGTTTACCAATGGGAAGCCCTATATCACCTATTTTAGCAAACATTTCTATGGACAATTTAGAAAGAAAGATCTCTGAAAGTAATATTTAGAAAAATGTTTTATTTTGGTATAGATATGTAGATGACATATTAGCTTGTTTTATGGGTAGTGAACGACAATTAGATGTATTTTTCAACCACATCAATAATTTACACCCCAAAAATTGAATTTACATTAGAAATTGAAGAAAATAGCTCAATCAATTTTCTTGATTTAAAAATTCAAAGAGTTGATAATGTACTTGATTATTCAATTTACCGAAAACCAACACCGACTGATGTGACAATTCCATTTAATTCCAATCACCCCATGTCCCATAAACTAGCGGTATATAATTCAATGATACATAGAGCTTTTTCATTTCCTATGAACAAATGTAATTTTGATAGAGAGGTTAATACAATTAGACAAATAGCAACATCCAACGGTTACCCATTAGATATGATAAATAAGCTAATTAATAAAAAAAGGAAAAAGTGGCATTACAATTAATATTTCCTAAACAAACTGATGAAATAAAAACTCATAAAACCATCACATATGCAGGAAATGTTTCTAATAATATTCCAAAGATAATATCTTCAGCAACGAATACAACAATTTCTTTTAAAACAGAAAGTAACGTTAGTACAAAATTGTTAAATGTAAAAACAAAAATACCACCTTTAAAGAAGTCAGGTATATATAAACTCAAAAGTTCAGAATGTAATGCTGTCTATTTGGGTCAGACCCTTAGGAATTTTGAAATCCGATACAGTGAACACTTACGAGCATACTAATTAAAACAACCAGATAAATCCCACTACGCAAAACATGTACTTAAATTTAGGGGTTCTCCACTAATAAACTGTCTTCTTGAGTGATAATTATAAAGATCAGCAGATATAGTTTTCCTGATTTTCTATATCATTGCACAGTTATACTGAACTTAATTTGGAAAAATGATATCCAGGATATCACCATAGGGCTAATAATATCTAAGCTTCAATATTTGTAATATCACATCTTCTTCTTTTTTCTATTAACATATATCAAGTCAATCACAAGTTAGGTCACTTCTTGGTCTAGCCAAAAATAACTACTAAACATCAGGTAGGCATCAAATAAAATGTAACTTCTGTCATTCTGACGATGATATTGATTTATCGAAACAATTGTCAATTTTTTAGAATTTTCAACAATTTTTATTATATTGTGTTATTAACTAGAAACCGTGAGTTTCATTCAAAACACTAATATGAGTAAATTCCAAGAAGCAAGGGTCAAGACAGTTAATTTCATTAATACAATTAAGTTCATTTCATAAGTAGCCCCCTATGTAGAGAATATTTACGAAATTTACACATGAAGTTTGTTATGATTTCCGATATATGGGACTGAGAAACATTAAAATACGAATTAAAACGATCTAGTTCTTCTGTAACAAAATAATTCATATAATGATCCGGCAGTAAAAACATTAAAAGGTTTTCGTACTCGAGGAATCTCATCAGCAAACACCCTAAGTACACCTTAATTCCTTTTCCGCTCTTTGATCATTCTTATCAACGCTTTGCACCGAACTAGGCCACGTTATCCTCCCAGAAGGTTAACAAGTCCCAGAGGCCTTATCTTTAATCACTCTCATTAAGTTTATATCCTCCTAAATCAACATGCAACTAACGTATTTTTCAATTTTATTGAAAGTAGCATTTAACAGACATCTTAATGTCACTTTAAAATGAATACGTGGTGTCGATATAAACATCGTTTTTCTTATACGGGGTCATTCTCATTAGAGGAGCTGTTGATATTGGCAGACACAATATTGATGACAACATCCTCATTTTTTCATTTCTTCGCGATATTCACTTTTCAGCAGTAACACGTTCAGTTATCATAAAAACTCATTTTTGTTAATAGGAACTGAATTGTTTCAGTACAAAATGGATTAATTGAATTTCCATGTATGGTTAAAGGAAAAGTTTCCCTTTCATATCAGAACATGCTATTTCAAGATGACATCTTGCGAATTAATTAAAGAATCCACTACATCGCGGACGAATTAATATTCTCGAGCACGCACAGGATATTATATTTATTATCGACGTGGCCAAGTCGTAAAGATAACTTTATGTAGATTTTAAGGGTCCCGACAGGATTCTTGTTCAAATTTAGTGTATAGATTATTGAGAGAATCTGAATTTTATTAATGAATTGCCTGAAAGCACGTCAAATTATAGAGCAAAAAATCAAATTTATCGGACGAGGTGTTGAATAGATTGAAACCAATATATTGTCAATTTCCTAAAAAAATGGAAAAATTATTTTGAACATTATTTCATACCAACAGATAAATCTATCATAAATTTGGAGTTAGAATTTGATGAAGTATTGATGTGAAATCACTCGGAATTCTTATATTCAAGATTGTTTCATTATCGTTGATATTTAAATGCCAATAGTATGAGCTCATGCCATGTATATGTCAAGTTCTTTTTGGTTAATAAAACTTAGTTTCGTGAGGTGATCATTATTATTTATTAAGCAAAAAATGCTAAAATAATAAAAAATGTGAATATATAAATTAATGCGATACATACGAAAATGCAATTCAAGCTTGGAATTCCGTTTTGTAGCCACAATGAAGCCAGGTTAAATTTGAAAATATCGAAAAATGTTGCTAAAAAAAGTTGATCAGAATTAAAAACTACGCTTAAATATGCAAGTACATCCATTTAAACCAAAACTCCAGATTATTTTATTTTATACTAATATTTATATTTTTAATGGACATTTATCTCTTGTGATTACGAAACACATGATAACATTTTAGTTTTTCGATGTTTTCCAATAATTTTGCGAATAAAACGCGTAATAAATTCATATCCATTTATTTTGCAAATGAACTTAGTTCACCACTAACAGAGAGAGAGAGAGAGAGAGAGAGAGAGAGAGAGAGAGAGAGAGAGAGAGAGAGAAGTTCGTGAGTGAATTCTATTGAATGGAGTATTCTTGGGAGAAGTTGAACTTTCCTTATGATGCCCTGGTGTAGGAGTGGTTTCCTCTTCAGGGCTGGGTTGGGGGTGTATTGGGTGATTTTGTGCGCGTTGACTGAGAAACTGAGTTGGGGGTAGAAAAGGTGTCTAGCAAGAATTTATTTAGAAGTGTCTAGGAAAAATTTGTTTAAAGGTGTATAGAATAGAGAGTTGGATGGGCTTTTCGCTAGAAAATAACTGGAGGGTTGTTTGTGTTGGGGTGTATAGGGAGATGATGTTTGGAAGCAGCGAAGCTCAAAAGTGTGCAGAGATGGTGTGACAAAAAGTGTCTAGGATGGGAGCTCAAATGTTGATGACGAACCATGTGTCGTTGCCGATACATAGATATATTAGTTGGGCTGTCTAGGTGTCAGGAATTTTAATGTAAAAGGGTGTTGTTAACTGAATTTGAAAGAATTTGAAATGTCTCCGAAATTGAGAAGAAATATAATGAAATATTAGAGATTTAAGATTTTTATTGGTTTTGGGAATTTACGAAAGAAAAGTGTATAGGAGACATTTTTCAAAAGTGTATGGAATATGATGAGTTGTTGAGATTTGATGAAAGTTGCGGTGACGTGCCTTCGGTGGTTCAGCGGTAAAATGATAATATTAAATCTAAAAATGCGGGTGTGTCGATCGTCGGTCCATTTGGCTAGTGAATAAATTCACAGAGTGTAGTACAGGAAAACTGCGAAAACCTGCCACACCGGCGAGTTCACCACTAACCGCATTTCTGTATTTATGTCCTTGAAACGTAGACGTATCCCCTCTTCTCGCAAAGTATCTTACACCTGACTTCTGATGAGCATATCAGTTGAGTTTTGACTGCCTGCGAGTACAGATGTATCATCCGGAAATCGAAAGATCAACGTGTGTCAGAGTGGGTGAACTTACTTCACCAACGCGCCCAGTCATGTAAATATTTTTCAATTTATTTTATCGCGTACATTTTCACGCTTATAAGTTAGTTGTCTAGGAAACATAGATAATTCCGTCTTATTTTCATGTCAAAATTTTTGAAAGAAGAGGACTATGAGCGGGTTTTCCTCGAACTTTCTGGTGGAGATGATGTAAGTTTACATGAAAGCGATTACGGATGGAAATCAGATTCATCTGATGATGAAGAGGAAAAAATGTACTATTCAGACCATGATAGCAGTTCTTTCCAAGATTTCTATTATGAAGATGACCAGCAGAGGGATTTTTTTTGGGAAAAGATAATGAAACGATTTGGTGCAACTCAAATTTCTCAAAACAAAACTGCCGATTGAGTTCTAAAAATATTGTCAAAACATTTCCAGGCCCGAAAGGCACAGCAAAAAAATCACCACAGAGATTGATGCGTTTCATCAATTTTTCAATACTGATATGATTGATGAAATTGTGGAGTATACAAATCAGTATATTACAGAAAAGCAGAGAGTTACAAATTACAGTAGACCAAGAGATGCCAAACTAACTTCAAGAAATGAAATATGTGCCCTCATAGGATTGTTGTATTTGACTGGATTGAAAGGTTTGCAGCACACCAATGTTGAAGAAATTTGGAGTAAGGATGGTACCGGATTGATTGCAATTAGAGCTTGCATGAGTAACAAAAGAATTTTGTTTCTTCTTAGGTGCATTAGATTTGACAATAAGTCATCACGGGTCGAAAGACAAAAGCACGATAAATTGGCAGTAATCAGATCTTTACTAGATGCTTTCGCTGATAACTGTAAGAGAAAATATAATCACAATGAATTTGTTACAATTGACGAGAAGCTGGTACCCTATAGAGGTAGGTGTAGCTTTATTCAGTATATGCCGAAAAAGCCTGCAAAGTATGGTTTGAAAATATTTGCAATAAATGATGCTAAAACTTTTTACACCTCATCTATAGAAGTTTACTGTGGAAAGCAGCCAGACGGTCCATAATTCACCTCAAATAAGCCTTATGACATTGTACATCGTCTAATAGACCATATAAGAGTCTCGAATCGCAATTTGACAATAGATAATTGGTACACAAGTTACGATCTTGTTTTATCACTACTTGACCATCAGAATGGAACAGTCCGCAAAAATAAAGCGGCAATTCCCCCACACTTCTTGCTTCATAAGTCAAGAAAGGTTGGTACTTCATTATTTGGCTATCAATATGAAATGATTATTTTATCATACGTACCGAAACCGAACAAAGCTGTTATATTACTGTCATCCATGCACGATGAGGGTTCCATTGATGAGACAACTCAAAAGCCTCATGTTATAATGGATTATAATATGTCGAAAGGGGGTGTAGATACTTGTGATCAAATGTAGGAAAATATTCTGTTTCTAGAATAACAAGAAGGTGACCATTGTGCTTATTTTTCACATTTTTGAATATATCTGGAATAAATGCTGAAGTCATTTTCAGAGCAAATCCAGATAATAAAAGTATGAAGCGGAGAACATTTTCGAAGAATCTTGCATTTCAGCTTATGGAGAAAATGTATTTTGAACGTGCCAAAATCTTTTCCCTACCCAAAAACATTCGTATTTTCCTGGAAAAATTCAGAAGTTTGCCTGAAGGGGAGTGTCCCATACGTCAGCTGTAGAGAAAACGATGTACGTATTGTGACAGAGCAAAAAATCAAGTTACGACTAGAAGATGCGGATCTTGCTCTAATCATGTTTGTAGAGGGCATTCAAGAGATGTCGTACTTTGTTGCAATTGTGAAACAGAACAAAACAAACAATATGATTCAGAGTGATTTGTCAAGGATTCCTGGAAATACATCATTGTGTTAGTTTCAAGTTTTATGTTCTCATTTTCCCCTATTTTTTATTATCCCTAGTTAAAGTTGATTATCATGATTTTTAAAAGTAATATGTTCCTATATTTCAATAAATCGATATAAGCAGCCATGGTTTTGTTGTTTTAAAGCAGTATTTTCGAGTGGTGATCTGAGTTCACCACGCGCCTGGTCGTGTAGATTTCCAAAGCGCGCCCGCTCAAGGGTTAATCGTTCTATTGGAAAATTCGCGTAATACATTCCTTATCATTTGTTGAGAAATTTCTTGACAGGTTTCTAAAATTATTCTCTCCAAGTGGTCAATATCTTGAAACGACGGTATCTGGAGAACTTTTTCTTTCGGGTAACCCCATAAAAAGTGATCAAGGGGGTTAGTTCAGGGGATCTACCAGGCCAAAAGAGATCAGATGTGAATAACTTTACCATGAAACAAATTTCCAAGATAGTTCTTAAAATTTATTGTACCGTGGCATGCGGCACCGTCTTGTTGGTACCAAATATAATAACGTTCTATTAGGGGTAGTTCGTCCATGAATTCATTGATATGAGTTTGTTGAAACAGTACATACCGTATGGCATCCATAGATTCGCGAAAAGGTCATAATTATTTCTTATTATGAATGCCACATCCCACGTTCGTCTTAAACGAATATTGTTCATGAGACTTTAATACAAAATTGGGATTTTCCTCAGACCACCAGCGACAATGTTGCGACGAGACAGTTCTATTTGACGAAAATATCGCCTCATCGGAAAAACTATAAGCCTCGTAAAAAGGGTCCTCCCCTGACTCTCATTGGATGAGAGAGCAAAAATCAAAGCGCTTATCATAATCCCTTTCCTTTAATGTATGTACGATTTTTGGTTGGTATTTATTTAGTTTTAAAATTCTTGCCACTGTATTTTTACTAACATTTTTTTGTAACAATGACTTTTGTACAAGATTATGAAATCTTGAATTTTATTGTTTACGATACCTTTAAAATATGGAAGATATTTGTATGCGTCCTTTTTTTATTGTATATATTAAAGGCGTAAATTCATTTTAGTTAATAGCGTTGTAAAAATATGTTGCAGAATTGATAAGATCTTTATATTGTTGTAAATTCAGAGGATAGTTCCATTTTATTCTCAACTTTAGTTAGATACCTTTAAAATATCACATTTTGGAACAATAATTGTAAATTGTTTTGTATGGGCATAGAAATAGCACATTTTTGAAAGTCGACATCTTGTCGCATTGTCCTATAGTTAAGAAGTTAGGAAAAGATCACGTTTCACCCTATTATATATTGTATTGTAAAAACCATAAATTTAGTGTCACTTCTGCATGAATTTAATGGTCGATGGTCGGAAGATATGAAAGACATTTTGTGAATAACCTTTCTGAGTAAAGAGGTTACAATTGCTATTGGAGTATTCCATAGAAATTTATCTATCTATTGGCGGCAACCATAGCTGATTCTTGTCTAGGAACCCGACAAGTCAAATGATACTGGCAAATAGGAAATATTTATTTAAGTTTGGTCAACTCAATCCACGTGTAAATACGCCCCTCGCAGATTTCTATTTAACACGTCTCACAACGTGAAGAAATCAGTTTCTCACTCATCAGTTCTACACTCATTGAAGCGAGTTCTACACTCATCGAATCGAGCTCAACGCTCAACAACAAAGTTAGTTTTTCACTCATCAGTTCTACTACTTATCGACGCGAATTTTACACTCATCGAATCGAGCTCAACGCTCAACAACAAAGTTAGTTTTTTACTCTCATCGAAGCGAGTTCAATATTCTCGATAACAAAGTTTTACACTCATCGACGCGAGTTTTTCACACTCATCGAATCGAGCTCAACGCTCAGTAACTGTAAGATACTCCCTGTATATATATTTCTGTATATTTACTTTTATTTAATTACATGTTTTTATATGATACATACCTTATCGATATATGGACGAGTTTTGCAAAAGCCCTATACGAATAAATACGTTTCACATTAAACGTTGTTTTATTTGTAATTAGTGATTATATTCAAATTAATATTTTCATATATATAACAATAACAAAGTTAGTTTTAATATTCATCAAATCGAAACATAAAGTGTCTTCCGATCTGAAACCACCCAAGTTCAGCATTCACAACTTGAACTTGTAACATTTTGTAAATTTGTATATAATAAATTAATAATTTCGAGATTCATTTTGTCAAGTTAGGATTATTTATCTAGTTGAATGTCTACGCCAGTTGACGAAGTTCAGCTAGAAATATAATCAAAAACAAGTTTGTTTTGCGCAATGACTATTTTGGATTTGCTACAACAGCAGCATTACATCTAACCGCAACCAATTTTGTATGTTTTCCAATAAAATTATTTTTAATACTTCCAGTTCTCCTAAATTTATGTACTATTTTCGTTACAGTTGATTGGGTTATATTTTTATTGAGATGTATATTATTGAAAAAATTTGCTGCTTATCTATGTGTTTTATAGTAATCTCCCACAATCAAAATAATTTCTATTTTGTCTTCATCAGTTAATAATGCTACAATTCTCAGGTGTCTTATGAATTCTAACTCTGTTTTAAATTTACCGTCAACATTTCCTCCTAACCACAAATTATTTTTTTGTCAGTGCATCATAGATGACATGTAACTACAATTAAATTTATATCATTGTAAACATACATTTTAAAGATAATTTTATCGATGTAAATGAATGTAATCACATATTTCAACATAATTTCTAATTCTGATCAACATTTTTGAGTAACATTTTTCGATATTGTCAAATATAAAGGTACATTACTCTTGAGTAAAACTCATATTTTTTTTTTACAAATCTCGACTAAAAAATTTTATACTTGATGACTGTATTTCAGGTTTTAGATAATGCAGAACTTTTAATGAGGAATAATTTTGTTCCAAAACTAATAATAAAAAAGTTTTCCAAATGATTCCATCTTAGGGGGACATTTGTATACAAGCTGTGAAGCTAATTATTGAAAATTGTAATTTCAAAGCAACTACAGCAGACCAACATAGAGATTAATACATAAGGCATGCTTTCATAAACTGATTACACTCACAACTAATTCGACAACGGATTTTATAAAATATCTCACTTTCACTTGAAAAATCTGAAACCCAAGCGCTAACCCTAGAATCAGCACAAAAATACTCTGAAGCTTACAGAGCATCACCAGACGTGGTTCACGAAATAGAAACCTCCAACAGCAATGCTGGACCACGGTCTAGAGATGGACCCTCAAGACGTTAAAATAGTAACATGGAATGCCAATGGAGTTATGCAACATTGAGAAGAGCTGCGAATGTACTTGGACACAGTAAAAATAGACATTTAGTTTAGTTTCAGAAACTCATTTCTTAAATGAAAGTTTCCATGTTTTCGTATCAACAAATCTGTCGAAGTTGTTTTATGCTATTCCCAACGATAGATTTTCTGTTTAATTAATTATTTCAGGAAGGCTCTCGAAGTTGAAGTCGCTTCAGTCTCTAACACTTCGATAGCATTATAACTTATACAATGTACGATTCAAACTGTCCACCACTTTCCGGCTACTAGTAATATTTTTTATTGCCATTCCCATATAAATATGTTTGGAAGTTTTGATATTACTGTTATGAGTCACGTAAATTAAATCTTGAGCTAAGGAGTTGAAAATGTCAGAACAGCATCGTCTACGAGTATAACCTCCAATTACGGATGCTACAAAATCAGACGAAAGAGGTGATACTGTACATTCCCTCTTCATCAATCTTCGACAAGTCAAATTGTCGGGTAGTTTTGCTTTTTCAATGTCCATTATCTCTTTGCGCAAAATGGATGCCGCCGCTTCTAATACCTCTTGATCTTTTAAGTGGGCAAATAAGGAACCAACACCTAAACAAGCAATATTAGGACTCGATTCTTAAATTTATCATGCACTTTCTTTTCTAAATATGATGACGAAACTGTTGAACATGATGGTTCTTTTGGATCGTCATATATTTCTCTGAATGATTCATTATACTGCTTATATAAATATGACAAGAAATAACAACGTCCTCTGTTGATTACAGTTTCCTTTATGAAAGTACTTATTTCGTCCAAAATTACCTGATGTTTCTCGCGATCAGTATGCCACGATTATCGTATAGGACTATTCGTTATTAAATTTTATTTGGTATACTTTGTGATAATGGATCTTGTCATCAGCTGTAGTTTGCAACTTATTAACTATTTCTTTGTATTTATCGGTATCCATCTTTATATTTCGCAAAGTAATTTTTTCAGAATATTTTTTTCCAGTTGTATGTGAATGCTTTGTAACATTGACTGTGATGACACGAATCATCAATATCAATGGGTAAAACATCGTCTTTATGATGCTTTCCTAAGCGCAGCAGAATATTCCTACATTTTTTCATCGTTTCATCAGTGAATAAATTCACTTGGTCTGCTTTTTTTGTAGCACAAAACACACACCTAATTTCATCAGACATAATAATCTAATGATAAACAAAATTAAACTGAAATCTCTAATACAGAAGACCTAATTCGTGATTTTATGTTGAAGCTAAGTCAAACGAATGTATAATCACCTTTGTATAAATGAAAAAGCCGCTCAAGAAAGTCTTAAAAGGTAATAGCTCAACTACAAAAGCAAATGGATGGGCTGCAATCACCAGTTAAAAACAATACAATAATATATGAAACAGACGAAGAAGAATTAGCCATGGAAACAGAATGGGTGCTGAAAAAAAGAAGGGAAAAGAGGAAGGAGATGGATACTTCTCAAATTTAATTACCAATCGAACAAGCTCCTTCCAGCATCAAAAACCCTTCCAATGTCCGAAAGATGGTACCTAAACAGCAGTACCCCCTCCAATAATAGTGAGTGAACATCAAAGACAACTCAATGAAGAAAGTGTCGAACATCAAGTTACAATGATGAATAATGACCAAATGAAAATTGACGTTCAATACGAAGAAGACTATATATAAAGAGGCGGTAGGAAAAATAGAAAACTACGAATGGCACTCACATGAAGATGAGAGAAATAGATCGTTAAAAGTAATGGTTAGAAGATTGCACCCAACGTGCCAACCAGACGAAATAGCCATTGGTCGGCTTACAGCGGTTTATTTAAATCTAATAAAAATTTTAATTCTAATTTTCGATGATATTTATCACTTTTTAAGATAAATATCATTATCATAGAAAAATAAATGGTATTCTTAATCCTTCTGATATTATTTCACTTGTTAATTCATACCCATGAAACGAGCTCATTACTTAGAAGGGCCACAGGTATTGATCATTTGAAAATATTTGCAGATACAAATTTCACAAAATAGGAGTTCCTAGACCTCAGTTGGTCATATATTAAGAAAGGAAATAGAAAAAATAATTCAACCTATTCGAACAATAATTGATTCCAAGTCATTTCTCTGAGTGTAAATTCTCCTCTATCATCCCCAATCTTTTGGCTTCGTGAGTTGCGGAACACATGACTAAGGGGATAGTAATGACATTATATTTCATAATATTAATTATCCCATAGGGCAGCCGTCAACACCACTTTGATATTTGTTACTATTTACCTTGTGCAGGGTAGATAATGAATGGAAATGGGTTTTGAGTTAGAGGGGAATGGCTTGAATACCAGATTAGTTGACTTTCCGGGGTTGGAAGATTCGGGGGACATTAATTATCATTAAGAATGATTATGGAGTTTTTTATCACCACGTGGTATTGGAGGGAGATTCACATAGCAACAGAGATGGAATTTGTAGCAAGTTAAATAACAAATTGGATGGGAAATATACAAACGGGAACATGTTGTCTTCACCCGGTTGATTAAATACATTATTCAATCAAATTTATACTTTATTCTACATGGGAATATTTTAAATAAAAGCGAAAACATTGCATGCTGCCCATTTCATTCAAATATTTCAATTTGTCGTCTATTCAAAAATGTTCAACATTTCCTTTCTACATATTTACATATTAATTGGAGTAAATGATGTGGATATGTTTGTAGTCAATTCGAATTTTAAAAAATATTTGTATTTTGTACGTTCTAGTAGTATCCAGTTAAGGGTCTAAACAGTAATGCCAGAATTTGAGGTTAAAAATAATTGAGAAATTGAATATTCAATAGCTATTCATTTTTCACAGCACATAGTGTTCCACGAAGTTAATAAATGTTACTAAGTTAGTGCATGTGGAACTAGATGAAGCAACGGAACAGCAAAAAGGCGGACATATTGCTGATGCTGTGAAGACAGGCTACTGAACATTCTCAGAAAGTTTCGAACATGTTTTATGGGTTTTCCTACTACTTTTCACGATTTTTTGGAGAGCTCAATATTGTCCCACATTTTTTTCGGGTCTTGAGCATTAATAGGTAATTTAATTTTATCTAATATTGAAAATATCAGGGGAAAGTCGGGTAGTATCAGACATGATAACAAAATATTGCAAAACATATCTTTATTAAAAAATATGTTTAACAAATTTATAGTCGAATGATTATTTTAGATATTTCTTACATGTCTAAGAAAAGAAACAAACAATAACTTTATAAAATAAAGGAAAATCCTTCGAAAAAAGAAATTACATATTTTAATATTATGAAAAATTGGCGGGTAATACCGGACACAAACAAAATTGTGGATACTGCCGTAAAATATAAAAATAATAACAGTTATCACACTTGGAATACTTTTGACCTTTTTTCACGTCAGAACAAGCCTCATGAACTCAGTTTTTACACTCACAACACTGGATCCAGTCTCCGTCGGAGCATTCTTGACAGATGATACAATAAGTTTTCCCATTTTCCTGTTCTTGGGTTTCTTTAGTCTTCTCTTTATGCGCCTTTCTTTTTTCTGCTCTTGTGCAACGTTTTTTTCAACCAGATTAACACTTAAATTTTCCTTTACCCCTTCAGCCTTATTTTTATTTTTCTCTTTCAGCTCATTTTTGAATGGAGTGGAAGTAAGCACTTCACTTTTTTCAGCACGTCTTTTACTTGAAACTATTCTACGTTCAGCAGTGTTGGGAATTGGTGAAATTCCTTTTAGAAGATCACTAATACTTCTTTCATAAATCGTATTTGAATCCAAAGAATTTTTTGTGATTATTTTCTGCTGCGTATGGTTTGATTTCTTTGTTCAGAACATTGGGGGCTGGTTTTGGAAGTCGAAGGTTGGCAAGTTTCATTTAACGTGCACAGTTTTACTACTTTTTTTTAGAGTGTTTCATTTTCAGATATACCAGGAAGTTCTTGTTTGTTGAGCTTTGGTAGAGTTTTTCGTAAAGTTGGTATTTTGGAAATTCTAGGGAATCTATTGACTCGCTTTCTGTGAATTCAGTGGATAAATGCCGCTACACTCAAAACCCTTCTTAGATAAGTCCATCCTGCAAATTTTCGTAAATACGTCGTTCACCAGGCCTGCTATTTCATAATCACTAATTCTCATAAACTGATTTTGCCTCACCCATCGAGACGCTGCTTCATTGGAGGCATCCTTGAATGGCTTCATTACATACACACATCCAAAGGTTGCAGCCTATGGATGTAATGAGGAGGTTAGCTTAACATATGGACATGATTTTTCCGGACAAAATTGATGACTTATAAATCTTTATAGCTGTAATGCGCATCGACAATTAGATGAACTCGTTCCTCTTCAGAAGGACGTGTGAATTTTACAACTTCCTGAATCCATTTAAAAAATATGTCACCATTCATCCAGCCAGAGTCTCGTGCATGGAAGATGGCATTCTCCGGAGCTCCAATTTTCAGTCGGTCAATAATTTTTTTCCTAGGAAAAATGAATAGTGGAGGACTGAATTTATCTTCTGCTGCATTGATACACAATAAGAAGGTTATAGTGTGGCCCCTTTCTCCAGAAGTCATTTTGCCAACTTGTTTCTTGCCTTTTATTGATACGACTTTCTGCCGCCACTCGTGGACTGTATACACACCGGTTTCATCAGCGTTGAAAGTTTTATTGGCTCGAAAGTTATATTTCTGCATTAAATCTTCGAGTTTGTTAAAAAATCTTGCAACTTGTGGTCGATTGAAGCCTTCTGCTCCCTGTAAACTTGTTGACTCGGCATTTCTTAAAGACGGCTCTGAATGGCGCTGGAGAAAAGTGTAGTAAAAGTCTTTTTCAGCAGTCTTTTTTTCCCTGTCGAATCTATGTGGAATTTTTAAGCTCTCCGCCACATCATACGCAGTTATAAGAATTCTTTTTTGGTGAGGGGCATTAGGCGACTATCCAAATCCCGCATGTGGTTCACAAGCTCCTGTTTATAGTTGGCGGGAAATGTGCAGCGATATCGTCCAAGACTTGGAATTAGTTGTAGTTCTTCGTTATTTTTCAAATGTTTTACTTTATCGGGAAGAGTACCTTCAGGAACACCATAACGTTTTGCCGCATCTCTTATTGCTAACTCGTTATCAAGCACATTTATAACTGCTGTTCTCATATGCTCTTGGTCCCATTGCCTTCGTATATTTTTATCAATAAACTTCGACATTTCAAATGTTCTCTAACAAAATATTGAAATTATTCTGCGTACGGAAATACCCGAAATGTTTGTGTCCGGTGACACACCAAATGCAGCTAGCAATCAATTAACTATTTACGGGTAGGTATTTGTGATGCAGAGTATTGTGAACACATTTTTATACTTACTACTCATATATGCACTCATTATGTAGAGGACACCCACTAAACACTTACCAATTAAGAGAAACAGGACATCAACTTTAATTCTGTCCACGTGGAAATCCAAAATATTCACATATAAATGTTTATTGTCTGAACCCCACAGCGTATCGAGGTCAACTGAAGATATGTTGCTATACTCGATAGTCGAAATTCTGTAAAGTGACTCATCGCTCTTACTGTCCATAAAATCAGTTGCAGAAGCGAACTTCATGAGCGCATCATTTTTGAAGGGTTCTTAATAGTCCTGAATAAAAAATAAATAGAAAATGTTCTTGTACGCTCTGGCGTTTAAATTTGAGAGAACAGAAATACGAAATTATTATGGTAGGTATCATTATGTATATAAAGAAGTCGATAGTCGAAATTCTGTAAAGTGACGTCATCGGTTATCTACCGATTTAAAGTGAACTCCATGAGCGTATCATAGTTTAAGGGTGCGAATACTGAAATATCTGGAATTTCAATTTTTAACATTTGAAATAATAACTTATCACAAGTTGTTCATAAGTAAGTTAAAACAAAATAAAAAAATGTTTAAAAGTCAATTCCAACTTACTACTACTAAAACTAAAAAAAAGTTGTTTGTCAAGACCAAAATAAATTACCAATAAGTATAGGTATGTTGCTAGGTCACTTGTAAAATGTCTGACTAACTGGAAGCGGTATCACTCCCTGACGACTCCTCAGAATCATCGCTTTCTCCTCCTATATCGATAATGAGTGGTTCCGTCATTACTTCTACACGTATGTCTAAATCCCAAAACTTTATTTCTTCTTTTAATACGTGTTGAATACATTTACGCCAACTCTCAGCAGTAACGGTATGCAGCGCCTCGTCAAACAGTTTCTCAACGTCAGCCATTTTGAATGTACTGTTTTTTCTCGCAACATAATTTTTCACTTGGGCCCAAACCAGCTCGATGGGGTTTAACTCACAGTGGTAGGGAGGAAGTCTAACAACTGAGACGTTGAAATCTTTCGCCATTTCATCGACAACGTACTTAATATAACTGCTTTTATGTTTCCGTACGAGAGATAATAATTCAACTTTTAGCATTGCCTCGTTGTGCGGAATGCTTTTTCTCTCTAACCAATCAATTATAACCCTCTTGCGGCTAGCTGAAGTAGGTATTTGCTCCAGTCGACGAGAGTGGTATGAAGCATTATCCATAACTATCACTGAACCAGGAGTTACCTTTGTTAAAATTGATCTAAACCATGTTTCAAACCGGTTACCATCCATCTCTTCATGGTAATCGACAGTTTTTTTGGACTGAAAACTTAGTAATCCACCTTCTACAAATCCTTCCTCGCTGCCAATGTGAGTGATAATCAGTCGACGTCCTTTCCCAGAGGGAGCTTTTAAACCGGAAGAGAAACCCTCCATAAAGGCTTGTCGATTGCTTCGTATATTCATGTCTTGCCACACTTTTGACACAGTGTGGCCTTCATTTAACCATGTTTCGTCAAGATAATATATGTGCCGTCCTTCGTTACGAAACTGTCGTATCTGTTTTAAATAATTTCTCCTCCATTCCACAATGTCATTTCGTTCAATTAAGGCACTGTTTCTACTTCTTGTTTGGTAACGACAATTCATTAATTTCAAAGTTCGTCTCAAAACTTTATCACTGATGTTTGGTAAAGTATCATCAGCTTCTATTACCTTGCTCAATTTAGCTACCGAGGGGATTTCATTCCTAAAATAAAAAGAATGTATTTCCCTACGTATAGCATTCCGTGTTTGGTCGTCCAAAACAATTTTCTTTCTTCCCCTACTTTCCGGTTTACAGTTTTCACCTCGTTTTCTTGTCAAAGATCCGTCCCGCGATTTCTTTAGAATATTGTATATAGTACTCTCAGAAACTTGTCCATGGCATGCAGTCCTTCGTACACATTTAATATGAGGACTTTTTCTTCCCGAATTAAGTTGTTACGACGCCGTTTTTTATCGCCAACACCGCTACACTCCGCCATTATTGTCACTAAATATACCGATATAAATATTACAATAAATACCAATAATAACCGATTAATCACACAAAACCACAACACAAATACTGATGTTACGCCCATGAAGAGAATAAACACCTCACATAACTGTTTACTATCACTGTCTCATTCGCGTAGCTCGATCTATCTATCTCGTTCTCAAAGCCGGAACATTGAAGCGACTCTCCAACATTGTCAAATCGGCGAGTTTTTCACAACAAACTTTGCGTTCAAGAAATATACATAAACACTTTATTTCACATTTCAAGTAAACTAATTATTATTAGTCTGCTTGAAATTTGAAATAAATATATTAAATTGGTATTGACTTAATTACATTGCATCTTTTGTACCTGAAATATTGACACAATGGATTTGAAGTGTATTTATAAAATACAGCATTTCTCTCTAGAATACATATGGCAACTGCGCTTTAACCAAAGTGTTGATTAGATAGCTCTGACTCACTTTACACAATTTCGACTATCGAGTATACATGCATCTAAGTATTTCGTGCAATCATGCGATGGAAGCGGCAAAACGACAAATAACAGAAAACGGTAAACGTCCGATCATACCCGCTGTCCGATGCTACCCGACATTCCCCTAACCATTTCTCGTTGCCAAACACGTGACTATTGGCTACGTTCTAGGTGAGCTTATTAAATATAAATTTTCTATTATCAACTTGGATTTCTTGGAGAATGCGTCTAATCGATCAACTGATTTTCCTAACTCGATTGATAGAAAATGTGCATGAGGCAAATGTACAATCAGAAGTTTGTAGAGTACTTTCTAGTATTTTTTATTTACTTCTTTCTGATAAAGAAGTGTTGATGGTACTTTAATTGTCAACTGTACATTTTCTCCAAAAAGTTTTCAGTTTTCATCTGATTACGGAGTCAAATACCCCTATTTCAGGATTATTATCAGTTTAATAACCAATTATGTATCATAACAAAACTTTATTTAGTACAATGCGTTTAAAATATTGGCATATAACTTACTGCTGTGGTGAATGATAAACCAAACGGAGTCTACATTATACCTACCATTGAAAAATAAGTTGAACGATATGCATTGTTTGATGTCAAGTTTCACTCTACTTCAAAAGCGAATGTAAATATGTACAGAGTCTTTGATAGGGTCATTTGGAACATTTTTATGTCAATGTGACAGCATTTTCTAATAATTGATAATAGCGTAGCTACTAGTTTCGGCCTACATTAGGGTCATCTTCAGGCTACAAATTTTTTTATATAATTAAAGGGAAGAATTACAAAAGTCTCCAGCATTACCTGATTAAAAAACTTTTCCCCGTGCGTAACACACGTTAATCATCAAAAGGAATGCTAGAGGAAATAGGTGTGAAAATTTGAAAAATTGAAAATTCGACATCTGTTGAAAGTCTTGTGAATCAATGAAGAAATGTCAGCCCTTATGGCTGTTTTAAACCTTTTAAGTTGTTCAACATTTCAATTAACTGCAGTATGATGATAGTAAGATTCTTTTTTCAAGTTGTAAAAGTATTTCAATTACCAAATTTTTAATTTTCCAAATTTTCACACCTATTTCCACTAACATTCATTTTCATGATTAACGTGTGTTACCCACGGAAAACGTTTTTCAATCAGGTAATATTGGAGACTTTTGAAATTGTCCCCTTCAATTATATCAAAAATTTGCATGATAATTCGCTGTTTAGTTCCATATTCATAAATTCTCAACCTAATTTTCATTCAAATTTAAAAAGTCAATTGTCACTTGTATATGAGACGATTACCAACAAAAATAAATAAGCACCAATATCCCTAATTGCAATTTCGATTTTAATAATATTGTTTTGTACAGGTTCATTATGAAAAATAATATGTGAAACTGGTATCATATTGAATTTACGTAGGTTTCGTACTTTACTTAACTCACCGCTTATCGGTTCGTTACGCAAACTGTACTAGTACTACAAAATGAGTCATTGTTATACTTCTTTTACAATATACTATTCCTCGCCAATGTTACTATTCTCACTGGAAAGAATTTCTGCCTGAAAACCTACTGTAACAAGAAAATTTCATATTTAATATCCATTTAATGAATTACGAAGTGGACTATAAGAAACTGGTTCTTTAACTTTACTTAAACTATTCTTACTTTTAAAAAATTCAATACCTTCGAATGCATACAACTATCTATTATTTGATTCACTGTTTCAATGTTACATTACCTGAATTTATTTTATGATAATGATTGATAGCATGATCGGCGATACTCGACATTCTGTACATTCATATTTCAAGTGGGCTAGATGCTCTTTGAAGCGAACTTTACCAGAGCTGTTAGTCTGCCCAACATACTGTAATGTTTTGGTTATTTATTTAAACAATAAACGGGTGGGATAAATTTTAAACACACGATATGGCTACATACTAATTTATTTAAACACTAACTCACTAACACTTAATTTATATGTACTTAACTAATCACTCAAATTTAATTTATATACACACAAATACAATTATTAATTTATATCAACACTTTTATATTCACTTATTTACTGTTTATTTGTCAAGATCACTTTATCAACTGCCCTGGTCCGCTGATCGGTCCTTTTTATATACTAGTCCCTTTTTTACTAGAGAATTCTGGACTGCGGCTTAACCAAAACAAATGCCTTTCACGATATTTCTCGATTGCCGGCTCAATCCTTAAAAGACTTTCCGAGAACATGTGTATAAAAACTGTCACAATAAATCCCAATAGACCTTCTCAGAATTCGGCGCGCTCGCCATTTTTTTAACTCCGTTAACATAAGGCTACAGGACCTTACTTAGTATCTGCTTCGGTGTGCGAGTTCGTAACATTACCCCCTCCTTAAATGAAAGTTTCTCCTGGAACTTTTGTGTAGCCGAGACTGAATGTTTGAATCGGAAACTGACTCCATTTCTAATACTTTCCAATCTTATGTAAATAACAGGGCACCGTCTTCATCGGATACTGATAACGGGGGTTGTAGCTGCAAATTAATATCTGGACACCGGTATCTTGGAAGATAACCTCTACCATGTTCCTGATGACTCGCCAAGCCAACTGGTTACTCGCTATCTTACACATAGCCAGTTTCTTCACGTTGGATTCTAACACATGGTCTCGTAGGTTTCGAAGTGCTTCCCACAGATCGCGGTAGGTAGATCGATCTTGAAATTCATTTTAAGTTACCACGTAGAATACGTACCGCGAATTATGTTTCAGTTTCAGTGTCTTGACAGGGGCTGGAATCTGGTCTTCAAGTTTCTCCAATTGCCCTAACTTCTTTCGAAACACGGATAAGCGGGCGTGTGCCAGTGAATAATCTTCCGGAAGAGTGAACAAATCTTGTCGTTGTTCTTAAGTGACTCCATATCTAGCTTTCCCGGTACCTCCATACGCGCCCATAAATTCATCGAAGGTAGGGTCAGACACATCTTGGATTAGGTTTACTCCTTCCTCTAGGTCATGGTCTCCTTCGAATGGGGCTAGTCGGTTTTGGTGAACTACTTTTGGTTTTCCGTTGGGGATCTTGCTTATGCGATATATAACATCATTGATCCTTTTCTTGATTAAGTATGGACCTTCCCAGGATTTTTGTAATTTTGGAGAAAATCCTTTTCTCCTCGTCGGGTTGTGTAACGATACTTTGTCCCCTTCTTTATAACTGCTTTCTGCGGCCTGCGTGTCGTACCGACTTTCCATTCTGTCGCTGGCAACTTGAAGATTTGTTCGAACTAATTCATGAATATCGTCCAGCCTTCTTCTCAATTGTATCACGTAGTCTTTACTTGCAAGATCTTCTCCAGGCCGACAGCCAAATTCCAGGTCACAAGGGAGCCTCGTTTCACGTCCAAACAGGATTTTCGCCGGTGTTTCACCCGTGGACTCATTGACGGCAGATCGATAAGCCAATGCGAATAGGGAAAGATACTGGTCCCAATCTCTCTGATGGCTGGATACTACTTTGGACAGGTATTTTCCATTAGTCCTGTTCATTATCTTGACCATTCCATCTGACTGTGGATGTAATGCTGTTGTTCTGGTCTTCTTCATTCCCAGCTTCTCGCAAATCTCCTGGAATAGATGACTTTCGAAATTTCTTCCCTGGTCGCTGTGGACTTCCAAGGGCACTCCATATCGGCTGATAAATTGTTCCACAAATACATCTGATACAGTTGTGGCCTCTTGGTTCGGGATAGCGTAAATTACCACCCACTTTGTGAAATAATCCATTACAACCAGTATGTATTTGCCACCATTTTCGGTAGTCGGAAAAGGTCCAGCGATATCTAAAGCAATCCTTTCGAAATGGCTTCCAACATTGTACTGTTTCATGGGTGCCTTTCTCTTGCGATGTGCTCCATTACTAGTAGCACAAATCGTACATTCCTTACACCAGTCCTTCACATCGTTGGAGCTGTTCATCCAATAAAACCTTTCACGGACTCGCTAAATGGTTTTCTTCAATCCCAGATGACCTCCCGATGGACTGTCGTGTAACTTCTTCAGTACCTCAGCTACTTTTGTTCTCGGGATAACTAGCTGTCTCCTCATCTCAGAACTATCATCTTTTTCAGGGACTCTTTTCAACAGCCCTTCTTCCAGGACAAGGGAGTCCCACTGAGCCCAATACGCCTTGAGTTTTGGTGAAAATCTTGACACTTCTTGCTAGGTAGGTCGCCGATTTTCTTTCTTCCATTGCCGGATCATCTTCAGATGAGGATCATTCTCCTGATCTTCTCTGATCCTGGTGGGTGACCATTCCTTGTTGACTACAGTAGTTCTTGAAACTGCAGCTTCCTTAGATTCCACCTTGTTGCAGTGGGAGCAGTCTGTTGGGCACGGCCGTCTGGACAGGGAGTCGGCCTTCCGGTGACTCACACCAGCTCGATGTTCGAAGTTGAAATCATACTCTTGAAGTCGTTCAATCCATCTAGCGATCTGGCCCTCGGGATTCTTGAACTGCATCAACCACTTGAGTGCTGCATGATCAGTCCATAGAGGTACTGGTAAAAGTTTCATACGGACTTCACTACAGCCAAAAGTTCTCTTCTTGTGACGCAGTAGTTTTGTTCTGGTTTGGAGAGGACTTTACTAAAATACCCCAGCACTCTTTCTTGCCCTCCTTGAATCTGTGAGAGCACTCCACCAATTACTACGTTGCTTGCGTCCGTGTCAAGAATAAAGTCTCCCTCTGGTAAAGGGTATCCTATTATCGGCGCCTTGGTTAAATGCCTCTTCAAGGTATCAAGAGCCGTTTGACAAACTTCGTCCCATTGGAAAGCTTTTGCTTCTTCTGTAAGTCGAGTTAGAGGCTTAGCAATATCCCCAAACTTCCTGATAAATCTTCTGTAATATGTGCAAAGTCCAAGGAAACTCCTAATTAGATGTTTGTCGGTTGGTTGCAGCCATTGCTGAATGGAAGCAATTTTCTCTGGATCACCGCCACTCCTTCATTGCTCACTATATGGCCTAGATAGTTGACACGGTTTTGGAACAGCTGACATTTCTTCGGGTTTAACATGAGCTGGGCAGCTTGGAGTCGTTTAAATACGTCTTCCAAATTCTTCAGATGTACGTCAAATGTCTTCCCCAGTACTACGATGTCGTCCAAATAGACCAGGCCTAACAATACTTTCAGTCTCCAGCCTTTCAGCAAATTTCGTAAATACAACTACAAATACAATATTTCATTCGTTACTCAACAATGGTTTGAAAGTATTATTTGAATTATAAATTAAAATCTAACCTACACTGTTGAAAATATTAGTTGAACCGTTTGTATTATATTTGAGTTTACTTCGTTACTCAAGTGAAATATTATGAATTTGTAATGAGAAAATAATATTCAACATATGTGAACCTCTGAATATTATGCATTTGCACGTATATGATATAGGGTGAAATAGCTAGTCCAAAAAAAGGGGTTTGCGTGACTAAATGCAGTAACGCTCACGAAAGCCGGTAGATTTATACCAAACTCGTCGCATAACTTTCCTATTATCACTGTCCAAGCGCAATACTACAGAAACCGGCTGTAACGAGCATGCATTTATTACTAGAACTCTCAAGAGACATATTTCCAGGTGACAGTCGTCACCCGATAACTCATTCCTCATAATTTATTTTCTATTTTAAGTTGTTATTTCATTTTTTATATGCCAAGTAGAAAATTTGCATACATGCCATTTTAATTCGGAATCAATTAACATAATTGGCGACAGGCTGCAAAAATGAGGACACTTTATTACGAATTAAATTGAAAATGTGACTTTGAAATTATGTTAATTATGTAGGTTAAGTTTATAAGTTAGTTTAGGTCAAGAGGTAAATTTTTGGGGATCACAATTATGAGTTTTCAATATTTGTATAACAACGAAATGAGAATTAGTCACTTCTTAAATCCGGAACGGAACAATTCAAAACAAGCGTTTTATGTGATTTCTGAAAGATGTGGGTGCATCGATATGTTATTTTGAAATATATAACGAACATTTTTTCAAACAAAACTTTGGATAAAATATGTTTAAGTTTGCTGGAGAATGTGAGTATAGATGATAAAAAAGGAAGAATAATAACAATACAGTAAGCTATGAACTAGGAAACAGGAAAAGGAGGACCAAATTAATTTGGAATTCTCAAAACTACAGGACGAAAGAAAAGATTGGACACCAGAGGAGAAATTATACGAGGTAAAAGAAAGACTAAATAAGACGGCAAAAGAAGTATTTGGCAAAACAAAATATAATAAGCACTTCCGAAGAACGGATAGGTGGAACAATGAATTACAACAAATGATAAAGGAAAGAATAATAACATTTGAAAAATACAAACAAAGTAAAACACAAGAAAATAAAGAATGATATTTATTTATTTACTTATTAATACACTGTTTAAACAGGACAAACCCTACTACAGAACAGGAGCTTAAGTATATTGATTACAAAGAATAATATCACCAATAAAAGAACAATGCTTCAAACGCAGATATGCGGCAATGAAAAAATGTATCAAGCTGTTAACTTACACGATTACAAATCAAACACATCCTATGAAGTGGCGAAAATTATAAAATATTAGTTCGAGGGGTAGGAAGGTAAAACGTATTGACAACTCTTGAAGCTACTTTCGGAGTATTGAACTGGAATTTAAGAAGAAGATTGGAATCACTGATGTTGTTATTCACGATTTTTAACAAAAATATCAATAAGTGACAGTTACGACGAGAAGTTAAGTTATTCACATAATGCTTAGTTTGAAGTGTACCATTACGAACTTATACCGGTGGGTAAATGCTATCCATTTTAAAGGAAATAACCTCGGTTGAACTGAATCAAGTTTATGAATGTGTACGCCTTGAAATGGACTCCGAATAACATCTGTGTATTCAATTTTAGACCTAACATAAGCGTAGTACAATGCCTTCAAAGTGTCTTGATCATTGAAGTCACGCGAGTTTCGAATTAAGAAGCCATACATTTTGTTAGCAAACGAGAATATAGCCTCAATATGAGATATAAAAGAAAGTATGAAATCGAAAGCGACACACAAGTCAACAAATGTCGCCGGACGTTCAAGAACAGGATAACAATTCCTAATTTGATGTTCAAGCATTTCTTCTGTATATTTTCCTGACAAACCAACAATACACAATCTGGGATTACCACAGGAAAAGAAATAAAAAAAAAGGAGTTAAAACAGGCAAGTCAGATATTTGGAAATAATTTGGACAAGAAATAGCTGCAACCCAAAAAATAGATAACATAAGATTTTTGACCAGAATGAAGAGATTGAGAGCAACGAAAGGAATGAGAATATATACAATGAAAGATGAACACAACCAGATGAAAAGAGAAATAGGAGTGGTTCTGAAAACATGGAAATAGTATCTCGTAATAATAATACGTAAGTATGAGAAAATAATATAACGTAGAAAGAGAGGATGCGGAGGAGATAGAAGAAATTAGCAAAGAGGGAGTTGAAATGCTATAAATAGAATAAAAACGAGAATAGCTTGCGAAGAGGAAGGAAAAACATCAGAAATCATAAAAAGGCTGGATGAAAATGGAAAGTAATGACTGTGAGAAATATGTAAAGAAGCATTGAAAATGAAATTAATTGTCTCGACCCTTACTTCGTGGAATCTGCTCATATTAGTGTTTTAAATGAAGCTCACGGTTTCTAGTTAATTCTACAATGTAATAAAAGTTATTGAAAATTCTAAAAAAATGACAATTGTTTCGATAAATCAATATCATTGTCAGAATGACAGAAGTTACATTTTATTTGATACCTACCTGATGTTTAGTAGTTATTTTTGGCTAGACCAAGAAGTGACCTAACTTGTTATTGACTTAATATATGTT
Organism: Galeruca laticollis; assembly: GCA_963921935.1. Lineage (NCBI taxonomy): Eukaryota > Metazoa > Arthropoda > Insecta > Coleoptera > Chrysomelidae > Galeruca > Galeruca laticollis. Next base: position 112,173,121 of record OY998177.1, on the reverse strand, counting down.
AATATAAAAAAGAGGAAGAAGATGTGATATTACAAATATTGAAGCTTAGATATTATTAGCCCTATGGTCATATCCTGGATATCATTTTTCAATTAAGATCAGTATAACTGTGCAATGATATAGAAAACCAGGAAAACTATATCTGCTGATCTTTACAATTATCACTTAAGAAAACTGTTTATTAGTGGAGAACTCCCTAGATTTAACTGTTCATTGACAACTTCATATTGTGGGTTTCTTAAATGTCTTCTAATTTCCAATTCTTCGAGGAAATCCAGTTCTTGTTCCTTTTCACAAATATGCAGCACTTCTAGTTTTGTGTTAGATGTCAATGAATGATTGGTGTCAAGTAGATGTTTTGCGTAGTGAAATTTATCTGGTTGTTTTAATCTGTATACTCGTAAGTGTTCACTGTATCGGATTTCAAAATTCCAAACGGTCTGACCCAAATAGACAGCATTACATTCTGGAAATTTGAGTTTATATATACCTGACTTCTTTAATAGTGGTATTTCTGTTTTTACATTTAACAATTTTGTACTAACGTTACTTTCTGTTTTGAAAGAAATTGTTATATTCGTTGCTGAAGATATTATCTTAGAAATATTATTAGAAATATTTCCTGCATATGTGATGGTTTTATAAGTTTTTATTTCATCAGCTTGTTTAAGAAATATTAGTTGTAATGCCACTTTTTCCTCTTTTTTACTAATTAGCTTATTTATCATATCTAATGGATAACCGTTGGATGTTGCTATTTGTCTAATTGCATTAATCTCTCTATCAAAATTACATTTGTTCATAGGAACTGAAAAAGCTCTATGTATCATTGAATTATATGCCGCTAGTCTGTTTGACATAGGGTGATTGGAATTGAATGGAATTGTCACATCAGTCTGTGTTGGTTTTCGGTAAATTGAATAATCAAGTACATTATTAACTCTTGGAATTTCTAAATCAAGAAAATTGATTGAGCTATTTTCTTCAATTTCTAATGTAAATTTAATTTTTGGGTGTAAATTATTGATGTGGTTGAATAATACATCTAATTGTCGCTCACTACCCATAAAACAAGCTAATATGTCATCTACATATCTATACCAAAATAAAACATTTTTCGAAATATTACTTTCAAAGATCTTTCTTTCTAAATTGTCCATAAAAATATTTGCTAAAATAGTTGATATAGGGCTTCCCATTGGTAAACCTTCATTTTAAATATATATCTTATTGTCAAAAGTGAAATAATTCTGATTAATGTATACATCAAATAAATTAGGTATATCTGATATTATTCCTGGATTAATATTTTTATCTCCTAGTAATTTTCTTACAAGTATTAGACATTCTTTAGGAGGAATTTTAGTGAACATATTAGTTACATCGAACGAAATGAGTTTATAGTTATCTTGCAAGAGGATTGCTTTCAACTTTTTGATTAGTTCTATTGAATTTCTAATTGAGTACTGAGATTCATATCCGTAACTATTGATTATATTTTTGAGCCTCTTTGCCAATATATTATTAGGAGCATTAACATAAAAAACTACAGGTCTAATTGGTTTCGTTATTTTATGTAATTTAACGGTTCCATATAATTGTGGACAATGAGGATTCTTATCTATGATAGACCTCTTTTCGTAATCACTTAAATAATAATTTGAATTATTATTAATATCCCTTACATTATAAGAAAACTTTTTTGTTGGGTCTGCTTTAAGAACTTTTACATCGCTGGATTCTATTAAGTTATATACTTTGGAACTGTAATTTTCAGTCGTCAAAATGACAGTTGTGTTCCCCTTATCAGATTTTGTAACTGTTAGGTTATTATCCTCTATCTTCTTATTTATTGCATTTAAAACTGTAATGCCATTTTTTGTTTGACGTTTAACTTTTGAAGATTCAATATTTTTGATTAAATTGGCAATTTTTAATTTCTCATGAAGAAAATTATTTGAATTAGATTATAAAGCTATTTCTGACTCTGTAGCTATAATTTGTTTAATATTATTCATAAATATTGGTGGTATGCTGTACTTTGAACCTTTATATGAAAATTCTATTTCACTATCTGTAAAATTAGTGTCTGAAAGGTTTTCAAATCGTGGTGCAAAGTGTGTTGGTATGTAGGTACTTACAGTTTCATTTGCACCACGATTTGAAATATATAAAACGTTACTTTTTGGTTTCTACTCAAAATCAATCATTCTATGTTTCTGTTAAGTTTTTGTTATATAATTCTTTAATAAATAATATGTTTGGACAGAGCAAGACTTTTCATTTAAATTTCCTTTTCAGTAATCTAACTTTTTTGAATTTGGTTTCAGTTTTGTAGAACTTTGTCATCAGCTGCACAAACACTCTTTAATATGACTCATTATATGAAAATAAATAATAAAAGGATTATTTGATCTACATCAATTAAACTAAAATAAAACCAAATTGAAAAACGATTTTACTCTTAATTAAAAAAAAGTACAATCTTCTATTTGAACTAGCATTTATTTGAAGCAAACCAATTATTTTTAAAAAGTGAGGCATGATTATTTTTATTTCAAAAATCCATTGTGTGAATGAAACAACTCGAGTTTTGATGCAAGAAATTATTCAGGAATTTTGAACAAATGTATCTCTTGACTGAAACGAATCACAATTAAAAAAAAACCGGAGAGTGGATATTTAAAGAAATTTATTGTTTTATTTGAAATAGTAATACTTTAAAGTAAACAACGCGAGTTTGCACAAAAGAAATTATTCTGAAAAAATTCATTGTTCCATTTAAACAACTCAAGTTTCAAAACTAGAGATGGTCATAACGTTTCGAAGAAATTAATTGTTCATATTATTTGTTAGAAGTAAACAACTGGAGTTTGGACTTGAGATATAATTTCCTCAAATTTAATCACTTGAATGTTTATATAACACTACAATTAGTTTCAATGATCCCAATCTCTTGTATGAAATTTTAAACAAATCGAAATTTTAACTTAACACCTCCGTTCAAACATCAGATTTGTTTACCCTTAACAAATTTTCTTTTATTGAAAAAAATCTTTTTCAGAGTGTAAAACTAAAATCTACGGCCCCTTTTTTTTCATGAAGTAACCGTTAACGAAAACACTTACACCGACATGTTGGAGGAGTTTTTGTATCCCAACTTACAACAAGATGGAATTATAAACACTGTATATTTTCCACAAGACTCCTTAATTGCTCGAAATTCATTATAAGATCATTTTGGCAACATATGGATAGGTCGAGCTGGTCCCATCGAGTGGGCCTCATATTCCCCGGACTTAACCGTACCAGACTTCTTAATATGTAGAGGAGATATGCTATAATCCATTCCCTACAAACCTTCAGGAGTTAAGAAATAACATAGTAAATGTTTTTAATATCATAACACCAGAAATGCTGCATAATGCGTTCAGTATGTTTTGGATGAAATTAGGATTATGTAGAGATGCAGGTGGAGGTCACATACAACAACTTATTTAATAAATATAATTTTTTTTTATTTTGATTTGTTTTATGAATTAGTGTTTTTAAATGAAACTCACGGTCTCTAGTTAATTCCACAATATAATAAAAGTTATTGAAAATTCTAAAAAATTGACAATTGTTTCGATAAATCAATATCATCGTCAGAATGACAGAAGTTACATCTCATTTTATGCCTACCTGATGTTTAGTAGTTATTTTTGGCTAGACCAAGAAGTAACCTAGCTTGTGATTGGCTCAATATATGTTAATAGAAAAAAGAAGAAGATGTGATATTACAAATATTGAAGCTTAGATATTATTAGCCCTATGGTGATATCCTGGATATCATTTTTCCAAATTAAGTTCAGTATAACTGTGCAATGATATAGAAAACCAGGAAAACTATATCTGCTGATCTTTACAATTATCACTTAAGAAGACAGTTCATTAGTGGAGAACTCCCTAGATTTAACTGTTCATTGACAACTTCATATTGTGGGTTTCTTAAATGTCTTCTAATTTCCAGTTCTTCAAGGAAATCAAGTTCTGGTTTCTTTTCACAAATATGCAGCACTTCTAGTTCTATTTCTGTGTTATATATATATATATATATATATATATATATATATATATATATATATAACTCTTCTAGTCAAAAAAAGTTCTATTGCAGCTATTTTGCTTACATATACACTTTTCCACAAATGAATGTAACTATTTAAGTGTTGACATAAACTAGTAGGATTAACAAATGATGAATTACAAATAAAACAAATACAAGACATTTCTATCAAAATTAAATTAGATATTCGATTCATTTGAGAATAATATTTTCTTCAGCTTGGGGTTTTTCACAGAAAACATGAAAGAATTAAAAACAAAAATTATCAAAAATCACTTAACTTAAATTGAGTATTTCACTCAGCTTGCTGTTTCTCACAGAAAACATAAAATAAACGGAACATATTTTCCTAACTAGAGTCTCATAATTTCAGTCAGAAATGAAAAATTAAAAATAGGTTACTCTGATAACTTTCAAGCTACTATATTTTCTTATGGATTATTCACTATCCATACAAAATAATGAAAATGTAAACTTTCATATGTGTTCTAATAAATCACTTATGGGATCTTAGGATCGCTGCTGTTCCTAATTTTAAAAATATACCATTGAAAGAGATACCATATGTGCTGACATTCAAATGCATATTTGACATCAAGTATGATACAGGCTTAAAAACAAAACTGTATAGCCTTCAACACACTACATGTTTTATAATTGAAGTTACTTAAAATGACAAAAGAAGCAGTAATATTATTGAGAGAAGGACCTAATAGCATTATATAAGGTTGAACCGTTAAGCCTTTTGAATATGATATATCCAGTCGTCCTTTTTCCAATTTTTCTATGTCCCCAGGGGCCTGAGCTTGCAAAAATAGAGCATCTCTACATTGGGATATTGATGGCTTCCATTGCCATCTACCACTTATATGAGTGCGCCCTTTGGGTGGTATTAATGCCGCTAACAAATACAACCGTATTGAATCTGCAAAAATATATAATAAACTTGTATAATTTACAGTTGGAATTATGCATATGAAACTCGTATCCACGTCCTTTAACTGTTCTCTAAAGAGTTCATATGATTGTTTCAGTAAATGATTACGTTTCTCATAAACTGAGCCAAAGAGAAGATCAAAACGGCCACTAATATTTATAATTTGGTCTTGGTTCATCTATTTTTGCACATAATAAATATTTATCTAAAAATCGAGAATTATTTGAAAAAAAAGTTGGCTCAACAAACAAATTCGCATGCTGTTATGTCACTTTGCTTCAACAAAAATAAATAGACTTGTTTAAAACTTGTAAAGCATACATTCGGTGATATACATATATTATAAAATTTCTGAATGCGTCTCTTTGAATTGACTATAAAACAAGAAACAAGAATAAGTACAGAGACAGAAGTAAGTAGGTATCCATATGTTTATTTCGACACTTAGGTACAATATAAACAAAAGTACAGATCTACCAGTTGTAGTGCCATGAAAAGTAAAATTTGATTAAGTAATAATATAGGTATTCGTTTTTTTTAATTATCCAAGAGCTTAATATGAAAATATTTAAGTACCTAGGTAATAAATAAATGATTAATTTGAAAATTTGTGGGAACAAAAATATTATGGGGCTGTAGTTACAAGTAGGTACCTATATAGGTCTACTCACTTCAAACTAATAGGTTGTTTGAAGGAAATTTACTTTGTTTCATCCAAAGTAACATTTTTTATTCAAACAAATCATTGTTTGAATCAAAACTTCAATGATTTGAGAGAAAGTTTATTTGTTCAAAGTAAACCTGTTGTGGTTTCAATTAAGAAAGACATTTATTTGCTCGTTTGGCGTCAATTGTGTGTTTCCCTCCAAATGTATAGTAACTATGTTTTCGGCAAGACATTTCTTTTTCCCTTTGGGCGGTAATAGGAATAATGATCAGAGGCTGTGCCTTTTAAAAGTATTTATCAGCCCGCAAATAATTCAAATTTTGTAAATAAAATTCACTCATCGATTCTTAATTAATGACCTGCATAGAAACAATACAAATTTATATATACCTCTTTATGTACCTACTTATAAACACGTGTCGAAATACACAAAACTTAAAACAGTACCTACATACAGAGAACTCAAGGATTTATCTATGTAGACAACTAACCCAGTTGGTTTTGTACTGGAATGATATGATTGCCTCTCAAAATACAAATATATACATACCTGCAAAACACTCTCTTAGGTGGGACAATTCCCACACATCCAGTAAATCCATAAGTTGGCCACAGGTTAATGATGAAATCTTTTTTAATCTGTGACTTGGCAGTAAATGTTCAATTTCAAAGTATAACCGTTGTATGCATATACAATCCATACAAAACACCATAATATAAAGAAATTGAACTTTTAACGGGTTTTGTCTCTGATCGTATGCACGGTCCACGATGTAAACACACCTACTTACTTACTTATCTACAGTCCAACAACTACTATGACGAAACGAGAGGGGTGAGTTTTTCACGTTTCAATGCTCAGCGCCGTGATTGGATGTTTAATTTCTTTAAAACAAAGAATTTAGAAATGTTTATTTCAATTTCGAAGAAATATATTCTTTGAACCAATTATATGCAACAATGTAGAATAACATTATGGCATCTATACTTTCAAACAAATGATTCATTATTCATAAGAATTTTATATTTTCATTCAAACAAATTAATATATTTTTAACAAATGTTTTCTTTATATTTAATAATTGATACGTTTGAAAGAAATAAATGTGATCTTTAATTTCAAACAATTCATAATCTATATTTAAACAGTTCAAATTTCTTCATTCAACACTTATTGCTTTGAGTATACATTTGTTAGTATTATAAATTTTTTATGAAATAAATGTAATTGTTCAATTCAAACCAATCGTTTTCAGCGTAAATGAAAATTCTTCAAGTTAAATAATTGCTATATTTGAAAGAAAGCAATCCAAATAGTAATTGCAAACAATTTATAATTTCAATTGAAACAATTTGAATTTTTTAATTGAACACTCAATTCTTTTGCATTTAGTAAAAATTGTTAATTCTAAACAAATCATTTTCAAACAAATACGTTTACTTCAACCAAACAATGCTTTTTCAGAGTGTAGATATACCACACCAGACATTTACTCTAGGTGCATCCCTTTCAAATTCGTTGAACGCTCTTGGATTCTCATCTCCCCAAATCCTGCAGTTATTCTTATTAACTCTTCTATTAATATGAAATGTGGCTTGGTCTGACATTATTGGGTTCAAATTAGGCTGAAGTCCCTCCAGATCCAACAATGTTTCTGACATGAAATATCTTTGTTCAAATGAATGGTTCTCTATTTTTTGGAAAGTTTGTATTTTGTATGCTTTAAATTTAATAATTTTTAGGAGCCGGTGAACCTTATTGTGTGATTTGGAATATTTCCTAACAGATATTCTATTATTGTTAAGTGCTAGAATTTTCCTCACTTCCAGAATATCATTGAGCATATTGTCCTGGGCGTTTTCAGGTGTTCTCGTTTTCCTTTCTAGTTTTCCGGATTCTGTAGATTGTTGTACCCAAGTAAATATCGATTTTCGTGTAGGGTGATTTTTCTATCAAAGTATACATTTTCGATTAATAAATTTGATTGTATTCATTATTATACTTCATACAACATAAATAACCTTTTGACGTTTGTTTATGTCAGTTATATGTATCTGTTTCAAAGCCACCTTTCCGTAAAAAATTAACAGAAGTAAATTTCTTACGAACATTTTAGACGACTTTTGAGACTTGCAAATGGTGTCATAAGAAATTTAAACATTTCTTAGAATTTCAGTGAAAGCTGTTCATTAATCCCTTGTCTCATTTTCGAGTTATTGTGTTTCCAAGCTGTTAAAATGTGATAATCTACGTTTGGAAGTTATTGACATGGTTTCATAAAAAATTAAATCTTTCCCTAAAAACTTGAGTATATGCCGATAATGTACACATTTTTGAAAAGGAAAAGGAGAAAGTTCAAACGGTATTAAAAAATATAGAGTGTTGTATTTGAAATAAACCGATAATTTCGTTTCAAAAATGGTCATTTATTTCGGCGCTTTCGGTAACATATATACATCTAACAACTATGTCATTAAAAATATGAAGGAAATATAAGAAGTTTAGCGAAAACTGGACGTCGATATCGTTTTCCATTCTCGAGTAATAAGCCATCAAAATGTGTTACTTTATAGTGGAACACCCGATATTTTAGAAAAATAAGAGGAAAAACGAAGTAAGACAAAATTGGAATCAAACACAAAAGGGAAATTACGGGCGAAACATCTGTCAATAATGGAATAAAATATAAACTATTGAATGTGTATGCTCGTAAAATAATAGAGGTGGGTAATCCAAGAAAGGTGCAAAGAGGACAAGTAGACAATGGATTGACCAGATACAGGAAATAAGACGAAGTAATGGGAAAACTGTGAAAGTTATGAAAATAATTGCCTGAAAAGGCATACGAATATGCGAAGAAGGAGAAGACTTTTGCTGGAATGAATAATCTACTGAACAAGAGAGTTTTGTTACACGCAGTTCTATACAGTTTGATCCGTGTCTGAAATTTTGAGGAAGAAAACAAACAATTGCATATGATTTTAGTTAATTAATTCCATAAATAAGGGCTCTACCTGAGGAACGCCTTCTTACTGAAAAATCCAGGAACATTCGAAATCCAAGAAGAAAAAAATGCGTATCGAATCGATTTCGATATCTCAATATACGAACATGACATACATAATGTGACAAACTCACCACATAACAAAATGATCGGATATAAAGTGTTCATTATTAAGGGAGAGTGGGAGAATTGTACGCACCTAAGCAAGATGTACTTCCATGACTAGACCATTGATCTTATCATACTGGTACTTATAATAGATAATTAAAGAGCATATATTATTCTTTTATTATGTAAAAAGAAATATTTGTTTATTTTTTGTAGAACCAAGTACCACAACAAAAATACAAAAAAGTGTATTGAGCGCATTATTTTAAATATTTTTTGATCGTAAAACATGAAAATCCAGAGCTTTTCATAACGTGTTTTTTATTTTCTTGAATCCATTAGACATATTTTTATTTAACAGGGCACTAATCGCATAGATAATATTCAGCTCGATCAGCATCATTACATGCTGCATGATTCCATGGGAGCAGCCAACGCATCTTTACCATAGCTCCCTATTACGACTGAACTCCTCACAAATGCCACATACTTCATTAGGGTTATCTTTACGTTCAACATCGTAAAAATTTTCAGAATCGTCTTGGTCGTCGTCATCGCAAACAGCTTTGCTAAGATCAGATTCACTACTTATCTCTGACAACCATATTTTTTCCATTGTTACCAATTTCTTTTTTTTATATTATATTCTTTCTTCTTGTTATCTGTTGTTTCTTTTAACAGTTTAAACTTTCTTGGCTGCTGTTGTTTTTCTTTTCTCCTCAGCTTTTTCTAATTGTTCTTTCATAGGGGTCGATGTTAGTATTTCGGAACAATTTTTACTACGAGATTTTCTCTTAGGGTATTCAAGACTTGATTTCTTTTTTGGAATCGGAGCAAAGCTGAAAAACAAGTTGTCTGATGTGGAAAGATCTTTTACGATGAATTAACTGCGTTATACTGATTTACTGGAGATTCCCGTTATGTAGAAGGCCCAGCAGCGGGTATATCAGGTGTAGAAGCTTCGACTATCAGGAGTCTTATTTGATTTGCAGGTGCAAAATAATCCATGATGAATTTATCGGGGTTTAACGGATATTTTTTAGCAGTTTTGAAGCCAGAAAAAGCTTTCTCCATAGTAGCTACTTTTAAAAATGCTCCATTTAAAAGTTCAGCCAAGTCGTATTCTGAAATTTTTTCATGTCATGGTATGCTGTACATGAATTTCCCTAGAGAGTCGGTTTTTGAAACGATTACAAAGAGAGAGCGATAGAGATAAGCTTTATTGTCATGAAAAATTATACAATTTTATGGACAAAGTGAAATAATTTAAAAATAGATAAATATAAAAAAAGTATATAAGAAATAATATAAAAAAAATACAAAAATATATAACAAATATTGACTATACTAACAATACAAAACAAAATATATCAAAATGAAAATTTAAATTAATAATCAATGTTAGGTCCAGAGGCTGAAGGTGAATAAATTTGCTTTTACAGAATAAATAAGCTTCTAGCGATATATGACTGGAATTATTATCTAAAACTAGGAGAACAGAATCGTTTCCCGTAGGATTGACGTTATTTTCAAAATGTTTAAACCGTTCAACGAATAGCTACGAACTGATCCAACCATTTTTAGAGCAGGCGTAAAGAGCTCCAATTGGACCATTTTTTGTAGGGCTGGGGACATTCGCTTCCTTACTTATATAAGCATAGGTGGACAATAGTTACCTTCAGCACTAACTGCAAATACTGCGTTTATTTTTTATCCACACTTCGCCGAAATAATAGCTCCATATTTTTAGCACCCTTGTATCCATAAACTTTTGGACACTTTTTTTGCACCACAGTGACTCCCGTATTGTCCATGTTAAAAATCCTGTTTGGAGGAAACCATTACCACTTTTAGATTTTCAAGTCAGAATAAAAGGAAGCCGAAGTTTTATTTTAAGATTTGTTTTCAGTAACCCCTATAACCAGTCTTTACAGCTATTTGCTTTTCGGGTGAGAAAACATGTCTTATATCATGTTCTTTCGCATATTTGAATGCTAACCGACGAAGTTCTGTGGGCGTCAAACCATAAAAAAGCTTGGCAAGTGTAAGCACGTACTCCTTTAGTTGAGCCTCAATCTTTGCTTTACGGCTAAGGCACGATTATTAAGAATTTTCTTAACGTTGACGCTGGTATATGGAATGTCCGGCCAACTAATCTTACTTTTTTGACGTTTCTTATTTCCCTTAAAGCATGTATAAAGGAAGAAAAAATTCTCATTTAACTCTATATGGGGCAATTGTGCACAAAATCGCGCACAATTTCCCCGCAGCGCGTCATTTGCAAAAACTTGTCAAAACAGAAACAAAAAACCGGTCCAACATAATTTAATTAACATTAAAAGATACCTGAACACACATACTAAACATTTATTGAGAATTAACAGACAGCTTACCTTCTAAAATCAGATACCGCCAAAATTATAATCAAACACCAACACATGCGTTCGACCAATAACCTCAAACTAACTGTACCAGAATCGATTCCAAGTATACGTTTTACTTGATACATCGATTGCTAGGGGGCAGCACTTGTTAGATTCCGTAATATTTAACCTTCCAGTGGGCGCGTGGAGATCCTAACACTAAGAGGCAGGTGCGGAGTATGAATGAGCACCTTCTCGTGATTAAGGGGGATGCAATTTTGAGAACTATTCTCAGAAATAACACTTCCATGTTAAATTGGAACAAACATGAAAGCTATATTGAGGAAAAACAGTGAAACAAATGAAAAAGGAAACAAAGTAAAAATAATCTATTTAAAAACTAAAAGTACGCATATTACATACAATAAAAATACGGCTTATCATCTTTCCAAATATTCATCAGACATGAACGTAGTATGTTGTTAGCACATAAATGTATGACACTTTTTACAAAAATACCTCGTGGAACGATTTTTCCGCCGGTCGCAATAAGAACATCTTCTTTTTTCTGGGAATTCAGTCTCCGGCACTGCTCTACTTTCGGGTAAATTGCCTATCTCAGTTCCATGTAAATGCTTTTCTACTAGGGAAAAACCGAGATCCTGTAAACATTTTCGGCGTAATATACTGATTGATGGGTTATTACCATTATAAACAACTTGCGAGTTTATAACTGCGATATTTACACAGGAGTAAAACACTACCATCGGCCACCTCTTTGTAACTCGAGCGCAGTTATAAGTGGCACATAACTTGTCCACTACGTCCACTCCCCCTTTTATACGATTGAACGTAGTTAGAATTTTCGGTTTGTATGTATCTCCGTTTTCTAGATCTATGGGGTCATCGTTTGCATACTTGAAGCAAACAAAACCACTTTCTTCTTTTCTGAACAATATGATAACAGAATACACTTTTCTTTGAAAGCAAATATGCTAGACCTCTCTTGACGATTTTTTGATTTACTGTAGCTAAAGCAGAAAGGTTATACCCGTTCTTGCAGTTGTAAACAAGAAGTTCGAAAAGTTGTCGAACAGGGGCCAATTTGTCCAGCTGCTTCGTTTCTTCGCGGTCTCTTTTGTTATCGAACCTCAAACAACGTAGAAGAAACATTAGGCGTTTTATAGACATTGCCGTTGCTGGCTCACAGGTCTTCCAAGTTGAGATGATTTGCTTTATACGTACTAGCTATGTATAGAAGTCCAATTAAAGTACGAATTTCGTTCAAAGTTGATAATCTTGTATCTCTTTCGTGACTATAACTATCGAACAAATATTCAATACACATATTTGGGTTTTCTACAATCGGCAAATAGATATCATCATTTATAAAATAGCTCCAAATCTCTAGACGCGTCTTCAAGTTTTAGGTAGCCCTTTTTGGTCCTGGTTATTGCTTGATTATGTTTCCTTTTCGGGATCTGATGCGTGTATTAGAGGGAGCCATTGCTCTCCAACGCGTACCATCTCTTCCTGTATAACTTGATTCGTCTTTACTTTCGCTCCTTTTACATGCATCATGAAAAACTCACCCCTATATGTTATATCGTCGATTTCTTATTCTGTTTCATTGCCACTATTTTCTTCTAAACTTATCTCCTTCATCGGAACTCTCTTTGTCGTCTATTTCTGCCAGCTCTTTATCATCCATAGCCGAGCATTATTTCATTAGCTTCCTCAGTCGCTCCTGCTCCTTTTCATAGGATCATATTTTACTAAACAATGTAAACATAATTATTATGAAAGTAACTCCAGCAGCCGAGAAAAAATAATCGTATAGAAATCTATGTCTGTGACTTAAGGGAAATTTTTCGTACTGAAACGTAATAAGATGTTTGAGAAATCTCATTTCGGTCAGTTATAACATGATGAGGCGCTTAGGGAATGTCACTTCATATTGTATCATCTTATAATTTATTGCACTTTCTTTAAGCATCACCTGTATTTATCAGTTTCGGTATTTAGCTGTTATATGTTTCAGTACTAATATATGTGACTGTTATTAAACTTACCGTTAACTTGAGGAAAACAGGTAATCCTAACAGAAAAAGGCGCGGGCGGACTCTCACTCCACAGTACTGTAATATCAACACGTGTTATACCTGTGAATCCTCTGCATACACTGGGATTCAGTTAACCTAAATAGGAAGGTAGAGTGGGGCGAAAATCGCTAGCAGCATATTTAACGGATTTTCAACTCATAATTTCAAATTGCGGACTCAGAGTCCGCGCGCGTCCGTTGGAGGGTTAATATGTAAGCGAGGATTGCAATGCGCACAATTTCCCACTGCGCACAATTTCTCCACTCTCCCTAATACAGCAAAATTATCAGACAACAGCTGAAGGACGGTATTGGGAGACACAGTAGGGAACGAGACTGCCTAATGAATTTATGGAAAAAGCAAAAAAGACATTAACCAAAATTACGGAAGAAGTGAATGGACATATAATCAAAACCTGAGAAAAAAGTACTCAAAGAACTGTAAAAAAGTGGGAAAAGCTTTTAAAGAATAGACAGAGACTAAATGAAATGAACGGAGACTGACAAAACGGCTTGAAAAATGGCATAGCAAGATAATCCGAGTTACAGAACTAAGCAAGTACAATTACTGATACAGAACATGAGAAAATGGAAGGCAGACTATACCTTACCAGATGTAGAATATCCGGAATTATGGGACCCACTGTACAAGCTTTGGTGAGCTAAAAATCGATAGAGTTTGGTTAGGAGATGCCCTGAACAATATCAAATCATAAAATTGGTCACTTGTATACCCTCCAGAGGATATATCGTGTTAAGAAACCGAAATCTCTCCAAAAATGACCGAAAATGTTAAATATATAGATTTATGGGACCCATTATACTGACTGTGACCAGTTGAAAATCAATAGGGCTCATCTGTGAGATACTCTGAACTATACCCAATCATAAAATTGGTTAGGTTATGTTAGGTTAGGTAATTTGTAATTGTAATTATTTGTAAATAATCATCTATACATACATAAAATTGGTGACTTTATGCACTTCTTGGACTGTATCGTGCTAACAAGGTCATAACTACAAAAGTGGCCAACGACATACATAATTGTAATTATTTGTGAATAATCATCTATACATACATAAAATTGGTGACTTTATGCACTCCTTGGACTGTATCGTGCTAACAAGGTCATAACTACAAAAGTGGCCAACGACATACACAGGATTTTTTTCTAGAATCCCCTTTTCGTGTTTTTCTTACTGATGTTTAAACGTAAAAATAACTCGAATAAGTCGAAAATACCACCATTTTTTGGAGTAAAATAATACTTTTCTCGCATCGAAGGCACATTTTCAATCATTGTCATGTTAGAAATTTAATATAACTTCACACTCGGAAACTTTATTTTCTTGTTACATATTTTTGGCGTTTTCATTATATAAATAACTATTTCACACGTTTACACCTATCCCTTGTTCTACTTTTGACATGTATAAAACCAGATGATACACTACATTATAACGTTTCGCCCTCGTTTCTATCGATTAAAAGCCAATGGCCGATCTTCCGGTCAACTGTCAGCGTAGTGAGTAACAGTATCCGGTCAAGGATCCCCTTGGTGACGGGTGAAACAAGGGTCTTGCTCTGGTTTGCATGACTTGGATGAAGATAATTGTTTACGAATGTGTTAATGATATTAATATCGCATTTCACAACATGACTAATGGATAAATTAGTGGATAATATTCAAGCTATTCATTTCAGATTGTGATCGGGATAATAAAGAGTCCACTGCACGCGATAATATTGAAAAATGCACATGAAAATCGTGACTTAAATACCTGACAATCGTGAGGGAGGGAATTAATGCCAACGATAAACACATTATTTCATTTTTGAATCATTTGGATCGCAGCTTACGGGTATAAATGAATGAATATACATTCTATTACAATGGGAAGTTGAAACTATAATTAATAACTGCTAGAGAGGATCTCTCGTGAAAATAGTAGCATCACGCATTGAGGAAATATTGTTTTCGTTATGTGAAAACATTACCTACTTAATTTACTTTTTTAAATGGAACTAACTCTTTCTAAATAATTCCACGATATATTGAAAAAATAGTAAACAATTTAGAAGGTTGACAATTGTTTCAATATTACAATCATCGTAATACTGAAAGAAATAACAACTTTTTAGTATTTTTACCATTTATTCAATATATTGTGGAATTATTTAGAAAGAATTAGCTTCAGTTGAAAAAGTAATATGACCAGAGTCCATATTTTGTCGATTTATTTTATTTCGGAATAATCTGCTCATTATGTAATGTTATAAATCATTAACACTGAAAATAGTTCGGTTGGTTAGAAATGGAAGCGATTTCCTTGAGTGTGAATCAATTTGAGACAAAAGTAAAGTCTTACTCTTACTTCAATTGAAAATAATTATTAGGGTAAGTGAGTGTTATTCGAAATTTAGTTATAAACTAAACTCATAGTTCAGCATCCAGAGCCAGTGAATTCAAAATTTTAGATCATTAGAGATCCTAGTCATTTGTAACTTACCCTAAGGCTCCCGGGATATTATTAAGTTTAAAACATACATTAATCTCGGTTTGTTCTATAAATGCCTTCAAATTCATCCATTAATCGGAAAATTAAGCTTCGGCTCAAGTTCTCGTCTCTCTAGGACGTAGTGCCGAATTCTATGAGGAGTTCATGCTTTTAGTAAAGGTAAATTACAACCGGCCTGTTGGCGATTAGTATGAAATAACCACTGAATGGAGGCCGCAACCCGTCGACTGACAGTTGCCAATATATTTCAATTATCAGCTTTAGAAGTGTTATTTATAGTTAAGCATCGATATGGTAGATGGCGCTGTGAGTAGGATCAAAGTGAAATCCATCACCTATATTTGGGAGTTCATTAACTATACTAGAAGATATATTCGTGAGGTAGACTATATCAAAATGCATCATACTTGCAATAGCAAATTTCATTTTTAAACTTAGACAGAGGTCCAATACCGGCTATAAGAAGCACAGGGCTAGAATACAAATTGCAGGGCAAACATCGGATGAGTTTATAATGGACAGAGGAATAAAGCAAGGGAAGTCCCTTACTATTTATACATGTTAGGGAAAAGATAATTCAGAACATGAGAAAACAATGTGCACTTGTGGGTACAATAATTGAATACAGAAACATGGAGCCTGTAACTAATAATTTCAAAATTAGACTTCAAAAACTAATGAAGGTCTGGTCGACAGAAAAATGAGAATGGGAGTTAACATAGATAAAACCAAAATGTGATAATAAACCAAAATCAGAATCACCGAAATATTAGAGAAATAAAATAAGGACAATAATTAGAATGGATAACGACGTTCGAATATCTTGGAATTATGTGGACAGAATGCGAAAAAATAAATGAAGAGAAAACCAACAGGGCAAATAAATCAATAAGAATTCACTTCCTACTAAATGAAACAATAGGGGGACACTAAATTATTGATATAGTTGTGAAGATGGAAATGTATAACGCAATAATAGTACCAACTATAGAATATGCAGCAGAAAATTGTACAATTATGGAGAAAGATGAAACAAAAGTAAGCGCGATGGGAATAAAATACCTAAGAAGGATAGTGGGACAGGATGAATACTAAATATGTTAGAAAAGTAAGAAAAGAAGAACCAATTATATAAAAAAAAAAGAAACAACTTAATTCTGATGGACACATCGTAAGAATGGAGTCAAATACATTAATAAGAAAAATAAAGCAGGCATGGAACACTATTAAAAAAGGATGTGGGGGACCAATGATGAAATGGATGCACCAAATAAAGAAACTGTGAGTATAAGGGAGAAACGTTGAGAGGATATGAGGAAGATGGCAAAATAGAGAAGATATTGGTACAAATGGAATCCAAAACCCTATCCGGCAACTGGAAAAGTAAAAGTAAATGAGAAAAAAGAGACATTCAGAGAGGATAGTACAACTGTATAAAAGAAGTTCTATGTGAGTATTCCCAAGCAGTATTATTTTCATTGCTAACAAGAGACGATCACAATATATTCATTACAACTTCACTACTCGTGTGGAGTCCAAATGAGGAATATTTTGTAGGCAATTGATTTCATGAGCTTAGTATTTTAAAATTAAATTGGTAACATAAGACTCACGTGCTATTTTGTTTCAATTAATGTGTTATTTGTAATAATATCTCTTCACAACCATTAGTGACAGTGATAATTTCGAAATTGATGTTAACAATAGAATGTGAATATTCTTGCTCCAGAGTGAGAACATTAGAAAAGGAGCCATTCCGGTTCGAGGCGATTCCTTATATAAAATAACATGAGAAATGGCTAAGGTCCATTCTGGTCATATTTGGCTCAATTTAATATTAGTACAGTCATTTGGTAGTTTTACCTGGAAAGTTTTCCGGGAGTTTTGAAAATTGGTGATTCTATAGATTTCGACGTGCTCTTTTCGAATTTTCACTTTTCCACCTCGTATCTTTGCCGCTCGCACCGCCATATTGGGAAAAATGGCGCTCAAATATAGTTTTTTGAGAATAACTCCGTTCCAACTAATTTTACGATGAAAATAGTTATGTAATGAATTAAACTAGAGAAAATTTCCTACAATTTATGTGGTGACCATTTTTTTTGTAAAATCAATAGTTTCAGCGTACGAGAGCCGCAAATTCCACTCCAACACGCGTTTTGGCCAAATAACTCATTTCCACACCACCATGAGGCAGAGTAAGTGGCGCGTTTTTTTTTGTGGTATACCCAGTAGGCTTAATCCACTTGTAATGCACTATTACAAAATTTATCGCATTCTCCTTCGCTTCGCTATTTTTGATGGACCCGGTTCTGAAAGTTCATCGTCTTGGGTACTGAGCGAAATGTCACAAATAGAAGTTTCTCCCACGTCATCCACGATGGAATCATCAGCTCCGTTGTAGTCCTCTTGTTCCTCGATTTTATCATACGTTTGATCGAGAATAGAATCTGTTTCTTTCTCCTCATCGCTTTCTTGTAGTGGAACGTGCGAATTATCACAGGTACCATTGCAATTGGTGCATATAACAGAGCACTTTAAACCAGCCTTTCTGCATCCACAGCCTCCCCGACATCCCTCTTCGATTGGAGGATATTGTTTTGTCTCGTAGACCGTGGAGCGAATATCATCTAAAACGATTGCTGCTGCTGTTTTTACAATACGCAGTCGTTCGTCTGCCTTGTTATCTATTTTTTGATCGTACCAGGCTTCTGTCTATAACTTTTACCCTGTGCTTCGGAAACAAGCCACAGGAGCCTTATTGGCAGTGAAGGCAATCAAAATATCGTCACCATATTTTTTCAGGAGTTGCGCTTTCAATGTTCTCATGTGCGGGCGGTAATCACCTTCAATTTTGGCCATCAGTTCGTCCATAGAAAATTGATACCCGTCAGAATTCTGCTCGAGATAAGAGTAAATGTACTGCATTGCAGTTTTGATCTCGTTTGCATACGGACCTCTTTTTTTGATTTCTCCAGTTGGAGGTGCTTGGTACAATTTTTTCATTCACGAATTATGATATTGTGCATTGACTGCGACCAAATCATAAACATGCTCGAGACGGTTAACAATCGGTCGACCCCAATTATCATTACGAGCTCTAGCAAGCTCTGAAATGGTCTCTTTCATCGATAATTTACTCACGCTGTACACAATATTATGATCGCGCAAACGCGCCTGTTTTTGTTTCGCTATAAACTCTGTTGTTATTTCAGCACTGCACAGAAAACAAAGATCTCTGAATGAGAATGTTGGGGTAGTGGATCACAGTTTCGCGTGAGAAGTCGCGACATCGCTTCATCTACGCAATGAAGCAGAGATTAATTTCTCATTATTATATCGTTTTCGACACGCATCGTGATCGACTATCGATTTTAGTCGCTCCAAAAGTGTACCCTTGTTATCCTTTCTTTGAATACTTGACTTACGAATAGTCTCCAATCCTTTTTCCTTCACTTCAATCACCTCACTTCCTTGTAATGAATTTTCAAAAATGAAACAGTTCACGTCCTTCGAAGCCATGGCTCTGAAAACGCGAACGACACTGTAGAACGTTAAAATTGTACTGATGATTTAGGCAGAATATTTGAGGTGTCCCTTTATACCTGCGATGAACCTTATAGGCAGTAGTAGACCGCGTTTTCAACACGTACTGAAATACTTTTCGTTACTATATACGAACAACGCGTGTTGGTGTACACGTGCCTTGGTTTGCGGCTCTCGTACGCTGAAACTATTGATTTTACAAAAAAAACGGTTACCACATAAATTGTAGGGAATTTTCTCTAGTTTAATTTATTGCGAAGCTATTTTTATCGTAAAATGAGTTGGAACGGAGTTATTCTCAAAAAACTGTATTTGAGCGCCATTTTTCCGATATGGCGGCGCGAGCGGCAAAGATACGAGGTGGCAAAGTGAAAATTCGGAAAGAGCACGTCGAAATCTATGAAATTACCAATTTTCAAAACTCCCGGAAAACTTTCCAGGTAACCTACTTTTTGAGCACCAAATGACTGTAATATATGCGTATGCGCCGAATTATGATATATCATGAGGCAGCCATCAATCATCTGTGTCGTGTGCGCATGTCATCCACCTTGAGCCATGTAACGTCCAGCTCAATCAGTTGATGCCGTTGCGTGTATTGACAGAATTGGGGCTAAAAAGTCATATCAAAATAATAAAAACATATTATTACACAATAGGACATAAAATTGAAACATAAAAAAAATCAAAATAATAAACTAATTTGACAATAAATTTTTTTCTCATATAGGTACGTACTCTTAAAATATATAAAATATGGAAAGGTATATATATATATATATATATATATATTTTTTCTATATTCTTTAATAATATTTGCCCCACTTTCGGTTGACAATTATAATATATCTAATGTGTTTTACTAATTTTATTATGATTTTATATATGAATATGAATTTATATGATGTGAATTTTATTTGTTGCTGTCGTCACATATGCCCGGCTCTATAAATATTAAATGTTATATTATGAAAGATCAATCAATACACAATCAATTAACTCACTCTTAACTCTGGGAGGGATCAAAGATTTCAAATAGGAATTCAAATTTTATAAATTTCCAAATAATTTTCCAAATTACGTATTGCACTATTCAAAATGTAAAGTAACTGTTTGTCCAATACACTGTAAGACAATTAAATTCTTATTACATATATGAAATTTACTGTCAGGAAATTAACCAAATGTCACTAATTATACTAAATTTCCTCTAGCATAAAAATTATCAAATGAAATGAGAATGAATATAAAAAAGGAACCAAAGAGATTTAGAATTCAAATTTATATAATCTATTATCAGATAACAATTACAAAATTAAAGCTTTTCAAAAAATATAAACGCATAAACCAAACATAGAACTTTCGATAAAACCTTAATATTAAACAACCTATAATTAGAAATTTCCTATCTAAATAATTTAACCAAAAGTTCAAAATGTCTACTTTTATAATTGATATATGTCAATGTAAAATGCGCGAATTTCCTTGTGAATTGTCTGTTCCAAAATAGTCTTCACTTGACGTTGAATTTTATATATAAGTAACGTTCTATAATTTCAAAGAAAGTATTTAATCATTAGATGCATCTATTTTCGAAATATTTTTACTCAAGGCCTATTTATTATCGAGAAATAATATAGATAATATGGACTGGACTCACCAACTAGGTTCTGGTAGACTCGTTCGTATTCTAAAACACTTTTTAGAAATCCAGGAACAACTTTTCTAAATCAATAATTTAGAAACCGGAAAAACCACTCGCACTTTAACGCTGTAATTCTTTGCGAATAATACACGCACTGGCTTTACAAAAGGCAAAATATGTTGAACTGATAATAATCATACAAATTACTCTGATATACTGAATTGAATTTGAGACAACTCTTATTCGATGATTGTCTCGAGGGAATCTAAAATAAACTCTATTTTAAATAAATTTGAGACAACTCTTATTTGATGTTGTCTCGGTGGAATATCAAAATCAACTGACTAACTGTTTCAATAAATAATTCTCCTCTCCTTTGGTTACCAAAAATCCTTTTTTTTAAAAATACAAATTTACGTTTTCATATACAAAGAGAGATTTTCATTGTTTTAGTATAAATGCCATTTCGCTAACAGAGACATCTGTATTCTTGTTTTCAAATCATTTCAAAATCTATCTATCCTTAAGTCCATTCTGCATTAATGTCATACGAAATTGAACTGTCAAATTTTATTGGTATATTGAACCTTTCAAATTATTGATAATACAGTGTTTATCACTAGTATTACAACCAAATAAGCACATTTTCTTTATTTCAATGTTTTCTTTAAAATTTAGATAGAGGATATGTATTAATATATATATGTATATATATATATATATATATATATATATATATATATATATATATATATTAATACATATACTCTATCTAAATTCTAAAGAAAACATTGAAATAAAGAAAAATGTACATATTTGGATGTAATGATACATAGATTTTATAAAGATTTTAAAAAAAGAATACAGATGTCGCTGGTAAAAAAATTACAATTAGAATAAAAGAATGAAAATCTCTCTTTATTATATGAAAACATAAATTTGTATTCTTTTTCTTTGGTAACCAAAGGAGAAGAGAATTATTTATGGAAAAAGTTTAGTTAGTTGATTTTGAACCCCTCTCGAGAGAACATCTAATATGAGTTCTCTCAAATTTGCTGAATAATATAATAGTAATTGATATATTAAAATAGCATCAGATTATTATAATTAGCATGATAAGATCAGTGCGTGAATAATTCCTTGAATAATTATATTGAAATAGTGTTAGTGAATTTTCCGGGTTCTAAATTATAAATTTAGAAAAGTGGTTCCGGCGATTCTAAAAGACGTGCTTAGAATCAGAACGAGTGATCCTGATACCTAGTTGGTGAGTCCAGTCCAGATTTTATAAATTATTTTTCAAGAATTAACAGGCCTTTAAATAAAATTAAGATAGATGCATCTATATCACATTTTTGAATACTGACAAAATTAACGATAAAGATATATAAAATTTCACCTGAGGAGAAGAGAAAATTTTTTTGAATAGACAATTTTATCGCATATCGTTATTTGACATTTATACACGTCAAGTGTAATTTTCGACGATTTGAACGTTTAGAATAAGTAGTTAATTAGGTTGTTCTTCTAGTATATAGGTTGTTTTTTTTAATTTTAAGGTTCGTAGAAAGTACGATTATTGTTCTTTATTATATTTTGGGAATAATAATTCATTTTCACTTGTTATCTGATGGTATATAATATATAATTTTGATTCCAACTCACTTTGGTATTAATTCAACTCCTATTTCATTGAATTTGAAAAATTTTGAATCCTATAAAACTTTTGATATAATCAGTGACATTTAGTTAATTTTCAGTGACAGAAAAATTGTAGATGTCATTAGATAATTTAATGGTCTTAGAATATATTGAACAATCAGTCACTATAGATTTGCAATAGTATAATTGACAATTTTGGAATATTCTTTGTAAATTTATAAATTTAAAATTTTAAATTATTAATTTTTTTTAATCTTTGAACCCTCCCTGAGGTGAGAGCGAGTAAGTCGATTTTGTAGTAATTTATCTTTCAGAATATAAAATTTCATATTCATCTGAGCCGGGCATAATAATTTGACAATTCCTGTCAAAATTTCAAATAGGTTATATTCAGTGATAAAGGTGTTTTCACATTAGTGTAGTTACTACCACGATTGTAACGACAGCATCTAATAATCAAATTTCAAATAAAATCATATAATACATAATTATAAAAACAGTAGAACATTAAAAATATTATAATAATTGTCACCCAAAACGTGGGGTGATTAAAACTGTGCATATAATTATAAAAATATTAAAAATTTATTGACATTATTATAAAAAAATATTTAAATATTTACGATGGAACGAAGAATGACGTTAAGAGATGGTAAACAGGTAGGAGTTGAAAGTGGATCCGATGAAGAAAGGGAAGAACAGGAGGATAGTAGACGGGAACCCCAAGGAGGAACAAATAGCAATGATCATTGGATGCAACAATTTCTTTTGAAAATGAATGAGAATATGAATAGGAAATTTGAAGAAAATAGGGCAGATATGAATAGTATGGAAAAGAATATGCGAGGAGATATGTATACAATGAGGGAGGAGATTAAGGGGGATATTAACAATATCACAGGAAACATGGACAGGCTGGAAAAGAAAATAGAAGAAGGAAAAATTGAAAATTTAAAGGAGATTAAGAAATTTAGGGAAGAAAATAATGAATTTAGAAAGAAAATTGAAAAGGTGAAAGAGGATATGAAGGGCCAGAAGAAAAATTTGCGCATGGAAATTCAAAAAATTGGCATTAAAATCAGGGAAGATACAAACAAGCAGGTGGTAGAAGAAGTTCAAGAACTAGGAAGATGCCTAGAGGAAAATTTATCTGGAGTAATTCAAGTAGAAGTGAAGAAACAAAATGAGAATTTAATTGAAGAGATACAGTCCATTAAAGTACAAGGAAAAACAAATGAAGAAGTAATGCAAATATATGAACAGAATTTGAATAAGAAATTTAATGATTTAAATGGAAGGATAGAGGAACAAACAGGAACGTGTTTTAAAAGGAGTGAAAATATAGACAAATTATTTAACCAGGAATTGGAGAAAATGAATAGAAAATTACATGAAACTGTAGAAGAAATAGAAGATAATCTAAAACGGAATGGAGGTGGAACGATGTATACTGGAAATATTGACTTTGGAGTGAAATTTGATGGTAATATAAATGTAATTCACCCAAAAGTATTTATCAAAATAATCAAAAAAAGGATGAGAGGAATAAGGGACATTGTAGAGAAAAAAATCATTATTAGAGGAATGTTATCTGGACATGCTTTATTGTGGTTTTGCAATAAAGAGGAACAAATACCCGATGTCGAAGAATTTGAAAAACAATTTTTAAAATATTTTTGGGGGGAGATACAACAGGCGAGTTTCAGAGAGAAACTATACTTTGGGAAATTTGATTATAACCAGAGTAAAAATTTCAATGCATATGCAATGAAAATGTACAACAACGCACAGTATTTGGAGCCAAGCATGCGAGAAGAAGAAATGGTGTTATATATTTCCAGACATTTCAACCAACAAGTATCTGAAACTATAGGGATACAAAATATCAAGACGATGGAAGGTTTATCAAATTATTTACTCAGACATGAAAGAAGTAATAATGAAAAAAAGAAATGAAATTAAAAATTTTAATGGAATAGGGGGAAATGGAGATGGACATTACAGAAGAGATATGAATAATACATATGAAAATAGAAACTATAGAAACAGGGATTTTGATAACCGAAGAAATGATAGACATGTAGACAGGAATTATAGAACTGAAAATAGAAATTATAGAAATGAAGACCGAAGATATGGAAATGCAAATAAAAATAATGATAATAAGTACTTTGAAAATAGAAGAGATACCAGAAATTTGGACAGAAGAAATGATAATGAAGACAGAATTGAAAATTGGCGACAGGATAGACGGACAGGAACAAATAATTATTATGATCGAAGAAACTTTGAAAGAAGAAATGATGATAAAAGAAATGATACGTTGGAAAACCAAGACAGACACTATGATAGAAGAAATCAAGAAATAGGAGACAGGAGACAAGTAAACATAATACAAGAACAAGAAAGATATGAGGATCATAGTCAAACTGTAGATAGAAATTTTACTTAAACCGCTTTCACGTGCATAATATTATTTTTTCTAGGTACGAACATCCAAGAGAATTTGTTGATATTGGGGAAATTGGGGAAATGCATGACAATTTAGGTTTAATATTCATTAAAGGGAAAATACAAAATATAGGATGTAAAATTCTGATAGATACAGGATCAGAAGTAACGTTGATAAGTGAAAGGATTATAGACAAGTGCAAAAAAAATAATATTATGGTGGTAAATACAAATAGATTATCACTAGTGGGAGCGAATAATAAAAAACTATATGATACAAGTAAAATGATAATTGAGGAATTACAAATAGGAAATAATTCGTTTAAAGTACAAATGCTGGTCGTAAAGAATTTAATTTATGATATAATATTAGGTTCCGATGAATTAGACAATCACAAAATGATTATCAATTATAAAGAAAAGTTGATGAATTGTAAAGGAGAAGATATTCATTTCCTCAAACAAGAAACAAACAAATTAGAAGAAGATACATTTTATGTAATGAATCAAATCAATGAAGAACCTAAAATAGATTTAAATTTGTGTAAACAAAAATATGTGAAAATTGTAATGGAATTGATAAGACAATACAATAGATTATTCAATGAAGAAGTACAAGTAGCAAGGAAATATATACATAAACTGGAAATGAATAGAGATATATCGAATTTCAAAGTAAGGACATATCCAATTTCATATAAATTGAAGGATGAAGTATACCATTAATTAGAAAATATGTTAAAAGATGGAATAATAGAAAGATCAAATTCACCATATATTAATGCAGTTACGTGTGTACAAAAAAAATCTGGAGAAATAAGAATATGTTTAGATGCAAGAAATATCAATAGCTACACAAAGAAACAATACGAAAGTCCCATGAATATCGATAGTATATTTGGTAGAATTACTAATGCAAACATATTTTCAAAATTAGATCTGAAACATAGTTTTTGGTTAATTCCTTTAGAAAAAGAAAGTCGGAAATATACTGCGTTTATGATAGATGGAGAGGTATATCAATTCTGTGTGGTACCTTTCGGATTACAGAGCTCATGTGCAGCTTAAGTAAGAACACTTCACACTATTTTAAACAAATATGAAAATTTCATACTTCATTATATAGATGATATCCTTATATATTCGGAAAATGAAGAAAAACATCAAGAGCATTTGAACATTATTTTCGAAGAACTAGAAAATGCTGGATTAAAATTAAACATAGAAAAATGTAAATTTTATCAAGAGGAGATAAATTATTTGGGATATGTTTTGAACACTAAAGAAGTTTCTATGGATCCTGATCGAATTAAGACAATTTTAGAATATAAACAACCAACAAATTTGAAAACTTTAAGAGGGTTTCTAGGAATTTTAAACTATTTCAAACGATTGATACCGGATCTTAGTAGAAAAGAAATACCATTAATTGAACTATTAAAAAAAGGTGTAAAATGGCAGTGGAATGACAAACGGGAAAAAGCATTTAGAGAACTAAAGGAAGATTTTACAAATAATCTCAAGGTATATCACCCACAGTATGATAAACAATTTATTTTGAGAACAGATGCATCAGTTGATCGTTTTGCTGGAGTACTGATACAAGAACAGGAAAAAGGAGAAGTACCTATTAGTTTCATATCTAGGGTTACTAAAATGCATGAAAGGAAATATTCAGTAACAGAACTTGAAATGGCAAGCGTGGTATTTTGTATCACTAAATTGAGATTTTTTTTATTAGGAGCTAAATTCATTATAGAAACTGATCATTCAGCTTTGACAGCTATGCTTAAAAATAGATATGCGAATAATAGAATACATCGCTGGATTTTATTATTACAAGAATATGATTTCGAAATAAAATACATTCCTGGAAAACAGAATATTGTTGCAGATGCTTTAAGTAGAGAGACAGGAACCACATTTGAACGGAGAAAGTATAAAATTGGTATGAATAGAATGCTACAAGAGGAAGGATTATATTCATTGGATAGAATTAGGAAAGATCAACAAAATTTGGAATCAAATTATAAAAATAATGCTATTAATATAGAGGAAATATGGTATAAATGTCTGGAAGATAGAGAAGTATTTGTAATTACACAAGATTATGCAAAGGAAATTTTGAAAAATTTACATGAAGAACATGGACATGTTGGGACTAGGAAGTTATGGATGCTTTTTAGAGAAAACTATATAAAAAAAAGGATTTAGCAATTGCCAAAAATATTTGTAAACTGTGTGCCATATGTCAACTAGCAAAAGAAAAAAATTATCACAATAAAAATTTTACAAAATCAATAGTTGCACAGAAGCCATTACAAATTGTTGCTATAGATTTCATAAGCAATTTAATACCGAGCATACAAGAGAATAAACACATATTTGTTATCACTGATATTTTTACGAAATTTGTTAAAGTTTACCCATGCAAAAGAACCAATGCAAAAACTGTGATAGAGATTTTAAAAATGTACATTAAAAAATATGGAACGCCAAAAACAATAATATTAGATCATGCAACTTATTTTGAAAGTGAAAAACTAGCTAAATTTAGTCAAAATCAAGAAATTAAGTTGAACTTTATTAGCATTAGGAAACCATCGTCAAATCCAGCTGAGAGATACATCAAAGAGATAAACAAGTACTTACGAATTTTATGTAATCAGGATCACTGTCAATGGGAAAATAATTTAAATCACGTAGAAAGATTCCTTAACCAAATACCTCATGGTGTTACAAATGAATGCCCAGAATATTTATTTACTGGCACAATACCCCAAAGAAATTGGATAGTGAATCGAAAATTGGAAATGGAAGATGTTTTGAATAAGGTGAATGAAAGACTGCAGAAGCAAGCTAAAAAATATATTAAAAGGATGAACCAAAAAAATAAAAAGAAGACAGTTTTTGAAAAAGGAGAATTGGTGATTGTAAGATCATTGCAAGTTGCAAAAAGATCAGAGAATAGTTGCGCAAAATTATTGCTACCGTTTGAGGGACCTTATGTAGTAGGTAACGAAGGAGCACAAAATAGTTACCAATTATTAGACCCCATTACGGGAAATGAAAGAGGAGTTTTTAACATAGAACAGGTATATAAATATTATACTTAACTTGGAACAAATGATATTATGTTACGTGAAATTTTAATAGATATAGTAGATTTAAGAAGTTTTATAGGAATTAGGAATAATAGTTTAATTTGATTGAAGATAAATTTTAGAGATAATTATTTGAAAGATATAACTATGTTACTAAGATATTAGTATGATATTTGGCAATTTTGAAAGATAAATTATAATTATATGCAAGAATCGATTTATCATTCTTTTATTAGGGGGATTTAATACATATACTCTATCTAAATTCTAAAGAAAACATTGAAATAAAGAAAAATGTACATATTTGGATGTAATACTAGTGATATACAATGTATTATAAATAATTTAAAAGATTCAATATGCAAATAAAATTTGACATTACAATTTCAAATGACAATAATGCAGAAGATACTTAATGATACATAGATTTTATAAAGATTTTAAAAAAAGAATACAGATGTCGCTGGTAAAAAAATTACAATTAGAATAAAAGAATGAAAATCTCTCTTTATTATATGAAAACATAAATTTGTATTTTTTTTCTTTGGTAACCAAAGGAGAAGAGAATTATTTATGGAAAAAGTTTAGTTAGTTGATTTTGAACCCCTCTCGAGAGAACATCTAATATGAGTTCTCTCAAATTTGCTGAATAATATAAAAGTAATTGATATATTAAAATAGCATCAGATTATTATAATTAGCATGATAAGATCAGTGCGTGAATAATTCCTTAAATAATTATATTGAAATAGTGTTAGTGATTTTTCCAGGTTCTAAATTATAAATTTAGAAAAGTGGTTCCGGCGATTCTAAAAGACGTGCTTAGAATCAGAACGAGTGATCCTGATACCTAGTTGGTGAGTCCAGTCCAGATTTTATAAATTATTTTTCAAGAATTAACAGGCCTTTAAATAAAATTAAGATAGATCACATTTTTGAATACTGACAAAATTAACGTTAAAGATATATAAAATTTCACCTGAAGAGAAGAGAAAATTTTCTTGAATAGACAATTTTATCGCATATAGTTATTTGACATTTATACACGTCAAGTGTAATTTTCGACGATTTGAACGTTTAGAATAAGTAGTTAATTAGGTTGTTCTTCTAGTATATAGGTTGTTTTTTTAATTTTAAGGTTCGTAGAAAGTACGATTATTGTTCTTTATTATATTTTGGGAATAATAATTCATTTTCACTTGTTATCTGATGGTATATAATATATAATTTTGATTCCAACTCACTTTGGTATTAATTCAACTCCTATTTCATTGAATTTGAAAAATTTTGGATCCTATAAAACTTTTGATATAATCAGTGACATTTAGTTAATTTTCAGTGACAGAAAAATTGTAGATGTCATTAGATAATTTAATGGTCTTAGAATATATTGAACAAGCAGTCACTATAGATTTGCAATAGTATAATTGACAATTTTGGAATATTCTTTGGAAATTTATAAATTTAAAATTTTAAATTATTAATTTTTTTTAATCTTTGAACCCTCCCTGAGGTGAGAGCGAGTAAGTCGATTTTGTAGTAATTTATCTTTCAGAATATAAAATTTCATATTCATCTGAGCCGGGCATAATAATTTGACAATTCCTGTCAAAATTTCAAATAGGTTATATTCAGTGATAAAGGTGTTTTCACATTAGTGTAGTTACTACCACGATTGTAACAACAGCAAATAATAATCAAATTTCAAATAAAATCATATAATACATAATTATAAAAACAGTAGAACATTAAAAATATTATAATATATATATATATATATATATATATATATATATATATATATATATATATATATATGTATATATATAAACATAAACATAAACATATTAAATTTATTTTACATATGAGATTCACTACTTTTGAAATACCTAGTATTTTTTCTTTTCATTTAAAATAACCGCTTGTACCTCTAGGGTAATTAGCGGAGTAGCTTACGTATACATACAAATTTTCAATAAGAATTGTAACAGTTTATGAAAAATGTTTATGCTTTTCAGGAAGGAAATAATTTTCTGAGGATTGCAATTTTCTCCAATTGTCTCTTGAAGGGTTCTTCCTATATTAAAATTTCTTTTCTCAGTTTAATATGATGGACACACTAATGAATTATGAGACACGGTTATAGTTTTATCACATAAGGCACAAAGTGAAATAGGCTCTCGAGTCATTAGGTGTTCGTGCGTTAGCCTGCTGTGTCCGAGACGGAGTCGTGTGATTATGAACTGGTGCTGACGTCTTTTTGTGATGTATTGCCATTTTCCTGTTTTGGGTTTTACTTGTTGGAGTTTGTATGTTGTTTGTTTCCATTCAGTATTCCAATTGTTAAGTATCTGGTAGCGGTTTCAAATCTGATGCAGTTGTGTGGTATGTGGACGTGTTCGGTTGACTTGCTGCGGTACGGGAGAATGTGTCTGCTGTTTCGTTGCCCTCTAATCCCATATGGGATGGGACCCATAGGAAATCCATATTTTTATTAAGATTACTAAGGCTGTGTAACTCGTGTTTGATGTATGGAGCTATTGCATTTTTTGAGTATATCTTGGTTAGTGAAGCTACAGCGTTAAATGAGTCGTTAATTATGAGGTGTTTGTCCTTGGGGTTATAACGTATAAGTTTTGTGGCCTCTAGAATTACACGAAGTTCGCCTGTAAGTATGCTTACAGTGTCTGGCAGTTTGACTGTTATTATCTCACTGGGTGTTACCACAGCTGCAGCAACTCCTTCCATGGTTTTAGACGCGTCAGTATATATCTCAGTGTAACCTTGAAAGTTGAGAGTTGAGAAGGGATTGTAAGAACAGTTTTAAGAAGATGTGAGGTCTGGTATCTTGTTTTCTGTATTGTGAAAGAGATGTGTTAACAGAAGGAGGACTGATCAGCCAGGGATGAGTAAGTTGGAAGATTGAAGGCCAGTTAATTACAGAAGGGAAAGTGTCGTTGCTAGTGGTTTGCAAATATTGGTGAATTCTTTCGTGGGAGAGTTTGGATTGGCCCCTACTCCAGCTGCATACGAAATACTAAGGTACTGTCTTCTGTATTTTAGTGGAGCTTCACAATTTGAACTATTTGTGAGGGTTGTACGGTATGCCACTAGTATTAGTCGTAGTGCATTGTTGTGTAGAGTGTATAATGGTCTTAAAACATTTGGTGTAGCTGAAGCGTAGGCTACACATCCGTAATCTATTTTGAGTCTGATGAGTGTTCTATATATCAGTAACAATAGTTTTTCTTCAGCTCCCCAGTGTTTATTTGATGTGTATTTTAGTATGTTTAGTGCAGGTTGACAAGAGAAGATCATTTTTTTAATATGATTTTTCCAGTTTAGATGTTGGTGGAATATCATGCCAAGAAATTTTATTTCTTCATCATATATCATGATTTTGTTATAGAGTTTTAGTGGTGGTCTTTGCCTTCTTTTTCTTCTGGAGAATATTATGCATTTTGTTTTATCAGCTCTAAAGGTCATGCCAGATGTTTTTGACCATAGTTCTAGTTTATGAAGTTGTTCTTGTAGCAGATTAGCTGTGCTGCTCAGGTTTTTTCCTTTCATACATAGAATCAAGTCATCTGCATATAGTCGAGCTAGTATGGGTGTATAAATATTTTGTGTAATGTCATTAATCGCAATAAGAAACAGTGTTGGGCTTAAAACCGCGCCATTTTCTTGTGTTTTTGTATTGGAAATTGTTCCGGTCACTTTTACTTGAAAGTTCCTATTTGACAGAAAATTTTTGACAAAAGCTAGTATGTTGCCTTGGTATCCCCAGTTTTGTAGGTTTAGGAGAATTTTGTGGTTTGCCAAGCTCTGTGAAAAGCATGATTGAAGTCGAAGGGAATTGCTAGACATTTTTGTTTTTTGTTGGAAGCTTCGTGTTTCACTTTTACTTTCTAAATCGATGATATTGTCCAAAGTTGACCTATTAGTACTGAAACCAGATTGTTCGGGTATAAGTTGATTATTTGCTTCAAGACATGCGTTGCATGTGAGTGCTATGGGCCTATATGATTCCGGTAGTAAAGAAGATATGTTGGGTTTTAGAATAGGTATGACTATTGTTTTTCTCCAAATTTATGGAAATATGTGATTGGACCATATAGAGTTAAATATTTGCAAAAGAAGCTTCTTAGCACTGATTGGTAAGTTTTGAAGAAAGATAACTGGTATATCATCTGGGCCGGATGAAGCGTCCTCGAATTCTTCCTCTGTTATCAGAGTGTTTATAGGATGTTAATAGTCTTCAATATGTATGTCTAGTTTCTCTTCGTTCAATTTATAATTAAGAAAATCTGCATCGTTTATTTCGCTGCTAGAATTTTGACTAAATAGTTTTGCTAGTACTTCAGCAATTTCTGCATTATTTGTGGTGATGTAATTGTCTTTCTGTAATACTTTTATTCCGTTGTTGGTAGAACATTAGGAGACTTTTATAATTTTTATCCATACAGTTGAGACAGGAGTCTAGCTATTCATTGATTCTACATATTTTTGTCATGATTCTTTTTGTTGGTTTTTATTGACAAGTCTTGAATAGGCTTTATGCTTTTTGTATTCTGAGAGGTTATCGGTGGTTTTTTATTTACGGTATCGATACCACACGTGCTTGCTTGCTTTGATTGCTCTCTCGCATTCAAAGTTCCATCATGGTACGGAATTGTGTCTTTTTGTGTAACGAGTTTTGCCGATTTCTTTGTATGCCGCCTTCAAAATTATATCGGTGAAGCTGTTTATCGTAGAGTTAATGTCTGCAGAGAAACTAGTATTAGGTATGTTATTTTCAATACGTGATGCAAATCCAGTTTGCTCTTTTTAGATTCCATTTTGGTGGAGGATTAATGATTTGTGTTGCTGGATTATGATTTATATTTTTTATAATTAAAGGAAAGTGATCACTGTCAAGTTGTGTTACTAGGTTTGAAGTGCACATAGTTAAGTCTATGGCCGAGAAAGTGCCATTAGATGCGTTGAAACGAGTCATGCTTCCATTGTTTAACAAAGCAAGATTAGAGTTATCTATAAAGTTTTTTTCTCTATTTTTCGACCTCTTTCATTAATTTTTTGTGAACTCCAAGAGTAATGATGTCCATTAAAGTCTCCCAAAATAATACGGAGACGTTGTATTTGATTTATGAATATTTCCAGTTCGTTTCCCTCTAACACGACATCTGAAGGTAGGTTCAGGTTGTATATGTGTAATTAGGCTTCTTCTATTCGTACAGCTATTGTTTCAAGGTTTGTTTGAAGATCTAGTGGTGTTGTCTTCAAATTAGATTTTATATAAATTGCAACACCCCGGATTGCTGTGCTTCGGTTACAATTTTTAGAAAAATTATGTAGTTTTTAAGGATGCGTGTTTTGTAGTTTTTGAAGTGCGTTTCTTAAAGTGCTATGATGTCTGGTGCGTTTTCGGCTCATAATAACTTTAGCATGTTTAGATGGATATGATATCCAATTAAATTCCATTGTAATATTCAGTTGAAGATTAGTTTTAAGTTTCAATAGGTGCTTCACTGAAGGTATCGATGTCCAGATGTTTTTCCAATTTTTTTCTTAATTTAGTGCAGCGAATTTGTGTGGTTCTCTCGGTTAAGTATGTATAAACTTGTAAGGGCAGTTTGATTAGACCCTGTATGTTTGAAGTGTAATCTGTTGGTAAGTTTATTTTATCTGTGTCCTTTAAGCCGTATAAATGTTCGAGCAGACATTTGAACTGATCGATGTTGAGTATAGGACGGTGGGTTTGGTCTTCAAAAAATTTTTTAGCTGCTGTCATGTCTTCTGGTTCGACTGTAAAGTTAGTTTCGGATGTAGTTTGCTTTCTTGCTTTCAGTGGACGATTTGGTGTTTTAAAATCTGTGCTTATGTCATCAGATGGTGGGAGCTCCTCGCTGGATGGTGATACGATTTCCGAATGTTTTCGTTTGTTGGATAGTTGTTTGTTTACTGTGCTACTGCTGTCAATTATTTGGTCTTCCGTAGTGCTGGCGGTAGGCGTCGGGAGACTTAAAGAGCCTGGTCGAAAGATGGTTGGTGAATTTAGTGAGGTAGAGGTAATCATGTTTTGAGGGTTTGTGCTTGGAGTGGAGGATTCAACGGTATTAGAATTTTTTAGCTGTACTGATGGTGTGCGCAGTGAATTGTTTGAGGCAGTGAGAGCTGCTGGTTCATTAGGGACCAACTGTGTATTCGGGCATTTCGTTTCTTGGTGTCCAGTGAGTTTGCATTTGAAACATCCCTGAGTGTCTTTTGTAATGAATATGCGATAAGAGGAGTTATTATCGCGAATGTCCAGGAAGTCAGGGATTGAAAGGGTGACAGGTGTTGCTATATATACTTGACGTCTAATACTTAAAATGTGTGTATGCCGAATCTGTTGCACCAATTCGTAGAAAGGATAGTGGAGATGATAATTTTAGTCCTATATTTTCGAGCTCTGTAGAGATAGTTTCGTGCGAAATTGTAGGGCATACGTTGGATAAGACAATTCTCTCCAAGGGAGTTAATAGTCTTCTGGCTTTGATTTTTTCTTTGTTAACGGTAATTTCGCCATGAAGATAAACGCATACTCTATTGTTTGGTATCCTTGATGAAGAAAGTATTTTTTTTGGTTCTACAACTGGTCCTTATTGAATAAGGTAGTCCTGAAGTTTAGCTCTATTAATGGCGTTGAAAATAGTTGCTTGATCTTTAGTAGGATATTTAGTCGGGGTTTGGCTTAAAACGTTGGAGTATGATTTCGGCATTATGTTGGTAATGTTTGTAGAATTTTCGGGTAATGGATCAAGTCCACAGTTATCAGGTTCCATTTTCGTTTGATTTATAGCGAGTTTTCATAATATAGATTAGTGTGCTTATAAAATGTAGGTTACTCACAGTTTTATTATTCTATCACTTTTACTGGACTACACTACTAGTTTTTGCACAGGTAATTAATATTAGATTTTGAGACCAGCTAGTTAGTTTGTCGATATATACGTCCGTTCTGTTTCGATGTCAGAACGATAATCAAATACCCATTATTGTATATGAGATATATCTAGTATGTGTCAAATTGACTTAGTTTCGTATGATATTTCACACAGAATATAATAAATAATAGAAAATTCATGTCATAATATAAAAGAAATATTTCAAGTTGAGATTAGATGTCACTGTGGATATCCAATTAGTAATAAAACAATAACAAATCTCAATGTTCTATAGAATTTTTGGAATATAAACAATGCAGGCCAGGAAACAAATTCAGTTTTTTTTTGTAATACAGAAAGAAAAAATTGCAACTAACTCATAATGGGTTGTTGATTGAAAAAGGGAAGTCAGTTTTATTGGAAATCTCGAACGGAGAGTATCTAAATTTAAAGAACTCTCAAAATATAGGAAACGTTGTCCATGTCGTATTGAATAGTATTATCCATCTTATGATCTGTTATTCGGTCTACGTTTCTTGAAGAATATATTTGTGATTCCATTTGATTACTGTATTTAATTTCAATTTTGTATTGTTACAGATAAGGTATTGTATTTTGTAAAAAAATTGGGGTTTGTTTAGTGATCTGTAGGTTTGATATACAAAAATATTGGAATTTACCATACTGATCAGGTTATTTGTAAATGATTTTGAATTGTTCTATGTAAAATAAATTTACTTATTTGAATAGGAGTATTTTAATTTGCGACACTGATATGTCATGATTATTGGTAACAGATATATAATTTAAATATATTAGAAATGCCAGAGTATCATTGAATAGCCTCTTATAATTAAATGCATACATTCACAGAAAACAATTGGGTGAATATCCGGAAGAATAATAATGAAAATTATAATTCATATAATACTTCAATTTCATAGAAATGAGATAAGAGAGATTATTAGTAGCCGGCAAATATTCTGACTTTGAGTGTCAGTGTTTGAATGCTGTTACATATGTGTTGATTATTCTGCATCTACAATATTGTCGGAACCAACGTGGAGCAATATTAAAAAAACTGGATACATTTTGGGAAAGGGCAAGATTAATTGTGGAAACGTTCGTAAACATTAAAATGTGGAGGAAAATGACATTAGAGATGGAAAGCAGGTTGAAGTAGAAGGAAGATCAGAGAAAGAACATGAGGATATGAGACAAGAGAGACAGAAAAGAAGAGTAGAGAAGATCGGTTAATGGAATTTTTGATTAGTATGGATAGTATGAATAGAGGGAAATATGAATAGCATGAACGAAAAAATGAATAGGGCGATGGATGGTATTAGGGAAGATATGTGTAAGTGGTGTGATGGAATGAAAGGAGGTTTTAAGAAAATGAGTAGAACATCGGTCATGATGATGGAAAATATCAATAGAATAGAGGGGAATGAAAAGACGGATAAGATATTAGACAACATGGATAGCATGATACAGGAAATGAATGGGCAGGGCAAGATGAATGTAGATATGAATGAGACCATAAATATAAATGTTGATACTGTAGAACAGAAAACATGTAATGAGTTGGAAAAGAAAGCGGATGAGGCAAAAATAGAGGAACAACGGAGATCTGGAATGTTGGGAAAGAGAATGAGGAAACTAGAAAGATTACAGAGGGGAAAGAAGAAGTGAAGAAGGAAACTGAGAAAATAAAAGATATTGATTTACAGGAAATAGCAAGCGAGGAAGTTATTCTAATTTGTCAAGAAAATAAAAGACTTAAATGGTAGGATAGCAGGACGACCAGTGACATATGCTAAAAGAAGTGATAATTTTGGCAAACAATGTAATTGGGAATTGGATGGAATGAATAGAAGATTACATGAAACTATGGAAGAAATAGAAGAAACCATAAGACAAAATCGAGGACGAATAATTTAGACAGAAAATGTAGAAAGAGGAGTTTAACTGGATATAAATATGGATATAATTCATGCAAAAGTTTTCATTGAAATAATGAAAAATTGAATAATGGTAATTGAGGGTACGACAAAGAAGAAAATAATAAAAAGTAGATTCAATAATATGGATGAATTTGAAACACAAATATACGATGAAAATAGTGAAATATGTGACAGAGATTATAAGAAGGACATAATTTTCCACCAAGAACAACACGAAAAAATGGGTTTTAGGAACAAAATCCTGTGTTTATGTCGTCGTCTTCGTCTTCGTCGGCCACTTTACGCTGGTGTCTTGTTAGCACGATACAGCCTCCGGAGTGCAACAAGTCAACCATTTTATGATTGATTATTGTTCAGGACACATCACAGATGAACCCTATTGATTTTCAGCTCACCAGATCCAGTACAACGGGTGCTATGGTTAGGTTAGGCTGGGTTTATAATGAGTGCGTCAAAGAGGCCCTCCACTGCGACTCGCGAGAGTCTATTGTGGCTCATACCTATTCAAATTTCACCAAACAAATTCAGCTTCTTAACGAAGCCGATTAATTTGTTCAGTGAATGATATTTCAGGTCCGAGAGCGAGAGAGTGGCCCTGCCAAACATCAGATACCTGACTTGAGCCGCGGCGGGGCTGGCACAAATTATATGCTCTGCTGTTTCATCATCTTCCAAACAAAGACGGCAAATCGGATCGTTCGACAGTCCAAGTTACAGCATATGATGATTCAAACGACAGTGGCATGTTAGAAGGCCTGTTAGGTACCGTAGATCGTGTCTATTATAGCCTAACATTCGTTTGGATACATTATTCGAAGGGTATATGAAGGACTTTGAATGAATCAATCCTGGTATATTATGCCAGAAGTCTAAAACTCTTCTTGCAGTCCAGGTATTTAGTGTTTGTTTGACAACACTTGTTGCGATGCCAATTGTAGGTTCTGGTCCGATAAAGTCATGAGCGGCACCCTCTTTTGCAAAAGAGTCCACCTTCTCATTACCATCCATACCAGAGTGGCCAGGGTTCCAAACCAGCGATACCCTGTTGCGTTCTCCTATTGAGGCGAGTCTTTTTGGGCAGTCTAGAACCAATTTGGACGTTACATGGTACGAGCTAAGTGCTTTCAAGGCCGCTTGGCTGTCCGTGAAATTTTTTATTGATCTGTGTGTGTGGTTGGATTGCCCCAAACTCTCCACACATGAAGAAATGGCATAAATTTCCGCCTGAAATACGGTTGCATAGGATCCCAGAGAGGTTGATATTTCTGTCCTAGGTCTTCGACCGCATACACCCGCACCAGAGCCTGAGGGTGTCTTTGATCCATCAGTGTACCAACAGATGTCTGCTCTTGAGAGTTTATCCTTGCGGAGGACCCATTTATCTCTATTTGGAAATAAGACGGTATAAGGCAGATTATAGTTTACTGTTGGGGGCATTATATCAGACATCATTCCCAGAGCACTATGACTTCTGGTGGCCGCTAGCATTCTACTCTGCTCTGTATAAACCTGTTTTGTGCATTTAGAAATATACACAATTCAATATGCTGTCCATCTGGCCTCCTTTTTCAGAAGTATATGGAGAGGAGGAAGGTCTAGGAGGATTTCCATGGCTGCTAACGATGTGGTGCTGATAGCACCAGTTATAGCCAAACTAGCATGTCTCTGTATGCCAGAGAGCTTTGCTTGTGCCGTTTTCTGTAAAGCTTTTGACCAACAAGCAATGGCTCCGTATGTGATCATTGGTCGAACAATCATCACATATATCCAATGGATTTGTTTGGGACCCAAGCCCCAAGATTTTCCGCAGATCCTGCGACATGTCCACAAGGACAGTCTGACCATATGGATGACTTTTTCCAAGTGAGCGTTCCAAGTAAGTTTTTTATCTAGGATGATCCCCAAATATTTTACTTCCGCTGCAAATGGGATAACCTCACCATTATAGGAAAGTGGCGGAAGGTCCGCCAAATTACTTTTCCTAGTGAAGGGAACTATTACAGTTTTACCAGGGTTAACAGACATCTGTTCCCTCTGGCACCAACTGTAGACATCGTCCAAAGTCCTTTAGAGGATATTGTGTGCAACCCGTCCTGACTTGGTTCTTGCCAGAATGACAAGGTCGTATGCATACGCTTGTAGTTCTACCCCTCTTCTCACGAGAGTACCAAGCAGGTCATCTATCAGGAGTGACCATGAAAGGGGATATAACACTGCTATGGTACTAGAAGTATAAAATTTTATCATTTTTGGAGAAATTCAAGTTTGTTAGCACGATACAGCCTCCGGAGTGCAACAAGTTACCAATTCTATGATTGGATATTGTTCATGACCTATCACAGATGAGCCCTATTGATTTTCAGCTCACCAGAGCCAGTACAACTGGTGCTATGGTACTTGAAATACTACATTTTTGTCATTCTTGGAGAAATATCAGTTTGTTAGCACGATCCAACCTTTGGAGTGTTCACAAGTGATCATTTCTATGACTGGATATTGTTGAGGGTGTTATATAGATGAGCCTTATCGATTTTCAGGTCACTGGAGATAGTACAACGGGTCCTATGGCACTGGAAGGGCCACATTTTTGGTAATTTTTTGATTAATTGCGGGTTGTTAGCACGATACAGCTTCCGGAGTGTATA
The DNA here is from genome assembly GCA_963921935.1 of Galeruca laticollis. Classification (NCBI taxonomy): domain Eukaryota; kingdom Metazoa; phylum Arthropoda; class Insecta; order Coleoptera; family Chrysomelidae; genus Galeruca; species Galeruca laticollis. The sequence continues at coordinate 112,133,369 of OY998177.1, read as the reverse complement.
CATGTGACCAATATTATAATTGGATTTTCTTAAGTGTGTGTTACAGATGAACCGTATTGATTTTCAGCTCACTAGAGCGAGTACAATGGGTCCTATTATTCCAGATATACTACATTTTTGGTTATTTTTTGAGAAATTTCGGTTTGTTAATACGACACAGCCTCCCAAGTGTATACAAGTGATAATTTTATGATAGGATAATGTTCAGGGTGTCACACAAATTCGGAAAAGTTAGTTTTGATCTTTAAAACCGTTTATTTCTTATATGTAAAGTGAAATACCAAATATAGTATATAAGATATTGATAGATACAAGATACTTGAAATTGGTTAGTTGATCGGAAATTAAACGTTGAGGAAATTATGAATAAGGTGAATGGAAGATTACCAAAACCAGGTAAAAGATATATTAAAAGAAATTAAGTAATGAAAAAGATGGAATTGGAGTGAATGGAGATGGATATTACAGAGAAATACATAATACATATGAAAATATAAATTATAGGAACAGGGATTTTGATAATAGAAGAAATTATAGACATGTAGATAGGAATTATGGAAATGAATAGAAATCACAGAAATGAAGAACAAAAGTATGTAAATTGAGATAATAAAAATGTTATATCAAGTGAAAATTGATAAAAAGATATTATAGAATTAATAGCGTTGTATTGGGATTCAAGGTATGATATTTTCAGGGATGAGGTTAAAAATGAATTTTTATTAGAATTAAAATGATGTCTTTTTGTTTTAAATTTAAAGTCCGGTCTGCCCTCTGATTTATTTGAATGGTAGCAGTATTTTAACCGTACTAAGGTAGCATAATCATCAGTTACTTCAATTGAACGCTGGCATGAAAAAAAACTTTTTGGTCACTAGTGCTATGCTCCCAGTGATTAGAATGATTCACATTTCGTTCTTAATTATTAAAAAGGAATCATTTTCGCAATATTGAACTCAAAATTTCTTACATTCAACGGATATTACATTACTCGATTTATCATGAGTTCGAGATAGAATTGTATTGTATAATATAAAACACTGCCGACGAACAATTGAGCGGAAACTTGACGAATAGTTTGGTCGTTAATACACTGCATTAAAAATAAAAGAAATACTTCGCTTTCGAGTTTTGGCATAGTGCTGCAGTTTCAATATCCATAAATTGTAATAAAATTTAATGGAGTGTGATCAAATTCTCCAATGCAGCGTTTTAATTTATGGAAAAATTAGAAAAATCCAATACTGGAGTAACTTTTCATTCAAGAGAAATGAGAGAGTTTGCACTTTCCGTTTATCTATTAAAGAGTGCTGTAATTGTCGCAAACAGAATTCACAGAGCATGAATTATGTAATTTAAAAATCATACTTAAATTATATCTTCTAGTTGTTGATCCAATTTAATTTTTGTGAAACTTAGATATTGATTAAATATGAAGTAGAATCACTTGAATAAAGAACATAAAATAATTAAATTGGTGACTGCACGTTTTTTCACTGATATCTCAGAAAAGCAAGTAATGAGACTTTTTTTCAATATATTTGATAACTAATTCCCATTTCTCGTATCTATCATTTGACTGAAAACATTATGACCTGGTATGGATTTTTAAAGAGAGATGAAGAAGTTTGCCCCCTTTTCGATGAATTTCAAGAGTGCAGGATAATAACAAGTCTTGCTTCTTCTACATTACTATTTAACCTTCCAGTAGTCGCGCCAATTTTTTTCAAGATTAGTCGTCCCGGTCTCACACACCAGGTGGGGTTTAAAAATAGGAGATTATTGTTTTTATTTTTTTTGATAGAATATTATAGTGAAAAATAAATCGCTATATTGAAAAAATGTATTAAAACTTTATTAATTGAAATATAACGAAGGTTTCAAAAAATGCACACAAAAAAATACTACTAACAAACATAATTCTATAAAAACAAACTGTGCTTCCCTGCAATTGGGATACACACAGGGAATATGCTCTAAACACAAATACGTATTGCATTTATAACAAAAAATCTAGTTTTTCAATTTTTTCCAACCCGCAGAGGGTACATATACCAGGGGGTAGCAGGCTTCCTGGAAGCTCTCCAACTTCTGTATTAGTCATCCATTAGTCTTTTTCCACTCGCAGAGGGTACATATACCAGGGGGTAGCAGTTTTCCTGGAAGCTCTCTAAATTCTGTATTAGTCATCCATTAGTCTTAGGTTTAATGTCTTCGGAAGATTCATAAGAGTTGCGCTCATTTGCAACAGAAGATGGATTAAGGAAAATGTCGTCGACTAAACCCTTTTCATTGGGATTGTTAGCTTTGTATGTAATTTGACTATTGATTCCTGCAATATTAAACATGTTGTAAAATATCACCATGGGCCATCTTATACTGTTACGGGAGCAATCGTATGAAGCACACAACTTGTCGACAACATCCATACCCCCTCTTGTTTTTTTATACAAAGCGTCCAGAAACTTTGCTGCCAAATGGAAAATACAGTTACTAGAGGTGATTTTAAGTCGATTTAGCTCAAATTACCTTTATCCGAAAATGCTTCCTAAGCGAGCTACAGCCCTTTGAAGAAGACGTCCTCATATGAGTTTTCTTCATATTACTCAAAAATACCGTTTTTCACATCCATCACAAGCGTGTCAGTTGGGGGGGCCAACAGGTATTTTTATTAAAAAAAATTTACTTTCAAGTTTTTTACGTATCCGACACCGAATTTGGAAAATTTAAGATAATTTTCATAAAAAATTTTCTCTTCTTTCAAATCGATATCATGAACCGTTTTCGAAAAAAATAAATTCAATCTTTTTGTGTTTCTTACATAACATCATGTTGGATTATAATCTGTAATATCAAGATGGCTTTGAAAAATCAACAAGTGGTACAGATACTAATAATAAAAGTCGTAAGTATTAAGTTGCTTACATTGTTTTGGAAATTTTAAATTGATTTTATTTCGTGAGGGTATAAAACAACAATTAACGTTAAAAAAACAAAGTTAGAGATAATTACCAACAGAAATAAGAAAATTAATTTTACAACAGATGCTCTACATGACGACCATTTGTCTCAATACACAAATTCATCCTTTTCTCTAAAGATCGTCTAATTTTTGCAAAAATGAACTGAGCAACCGTCGTGCATGAGCCATAAATTATTTCGAATCATCAGGGGAACCTCATCTATTAATTCAAGTAGAACATTTTGTAGGAAATTAAGATATTCTTGTCCTGTTAAACGGCTAGGAAGCTATACGGGTCCGAGAAGCTGATTATCGATTACACCTATCCAAACATTCAAACTAAATCTTTGCTGGTGCTTTTTCTCTACTGTTGCATGTGGATTATCACCAATGTAGGCATGATGAAATGCATTATGTAAATTAAAAATTCCATCCATCTCTGGAAAACGTAGATTCATCGCAAAATAAAATATTGAAAAAGAAATTAAGATCCTGATTTTTTTTGTTCCGCAACCAGTTTGAAAAATCTATGCGGGCAGGCAAATCACCATCTACCATGGCATGACCTTCTTGAAAATGGAAAGGATGAAGGTTTTCTTTATAAATAATATTCCATATGGAAGACTTGTAAATGCCAGAACACATAGCAGCGAGTCTTCTGGTGCTAACCTCAGGATTATTTTCGATTTCAATCAAAATATCGTCTTCGTATTCCATCGTCACATCAGGCCGTCTACCAGTTTCAATTTTTTAGGTACTACTGCGACACTTTTTCTTAATCTTTGGTGTACGGCTACAAATGTTGCGCGAGCAGGATGCCTTGTATTGATATATCCGTCTATCCTTTCCCAGCTTGGGGTCTCAGTTATCTATCAAATATCTCCATGTTTTGTCTTGATTAGAAGAAAACCATACACCAAAAAATAAACTCACTCTTGCAATGGTAATCAATTGTAATGAAACCAAGAGCGGAGTAGACCCATTCGACCAGATGTGTTCGATTATTAATTCCAACCTCAAAACTGGCTGGGAGAAAGAGTTATCGGAAGCATAAATTCAATCGTCGCTTATACTTCAAACACACAGAAATAAATCAAAAAACCATTACGTAGGTATGCCGTACCATACCATTTATTCACCACATAATATACAAAAATCAGGACAGAAATGATAAAAATCAGACAATGAGTAAAAACAGTTATTTAGCAAAAATTGCTTACTTAATTTATAGAAAGATCTAACAGAGAGATTTCTAATTTTCCTATTAAAACTAACAAATCTATTGTATAAGCTTACAGCAATTTTATTGTTTGCACTTATTTGTGAACGAGAGAAAGGTTTTACAATGTTTTTAGCAGATCGAGTACCATAAGCATGTACATCGGCATGTGTCTCATACATTGGTAAGTTCCTATGAACAAGGTTTATTGTCTATAGAATATACATACACGGAAGAGTGAAAATATTATATTTTATAAATAGATATTTGCAATGTGTGTTCGGTTTGGCTCTATCAATTATGCGGAATGCCGTTTTCTGCAATCGAAACACTCTCTCCATACTACTTGAATTACCCCATTGAACGATTCCGTATGATAAATGGCTGTGTATTTTCGCAAAGTAGACCGTTCTTAGTACATCATCATTGAGGCAATCTCTTAATGGACGCGACGCAAATATTTGAGATGAGAGCTTGGAACACAAGGCATCAACGTGAGGTGACCTGTTAAGGTATATATCAAGTACAATACCCAAATACTTTACCGGTTCTGATTTATTGAGTAATCTACTGGATGTAAACATTATATCCGGAGTTTTAGTAGGATTCATCTTAAGTTTGTTTGCTGAGAACCATGTTTCAGCTTACATTAAATTTTCTGCATTCAAAGCTTCCCCATGCTTTGTTGCTATTATTGTATCGTCGGCAAACAGGTAACACCCTGTTTGTTCGAAAATTGCAGGTAGGTCATTAATATATAACAGAAAGAGCACTGGGCCCAAAACAGAATCCTGTGGTACACCATTCAATGTGGTCATCAGACTTGATTCTGAGTCCCCGCAGCTTACATACTGTTTTTTGTTTGTCGGGCATGAATTGAAAAGATCAAGTTCTTTATTGCGTACGCCATATAATTCTAGTTTTTGTAGCAGTACATGCTTGTTCACACAGGCAAAGGCCTTGGTAAGGTCACACATAATAGCGATAGTATTTTCCCCCTCGTCGAGTCCCTCAACTATCTAATCAGTCAGTGCACTTATTGCTTTAGAAGTAGAATTACCTTTTCTAAAACCAAATTGGGCCGGAGATATAATTAGTTTATGTTCACAGTAACTCACCAATTTATTCTTAATTATTACTTCCAATACTTTCCCAACAACAGGAACAATAGAAATCGGTCTATAGTTATATAATAAGGCTTTATCGCCTTTTTTGAATGTTGGTGAATTTTTGATATTTTGATGGAGTCTGGCCAGTGTCCTTCAGAAACGCATTTATTATAAAGTATGGTGAGCGGCTCAACTACTGAGTTTATGGCGGCTTTCAGCATCCTACTATTGAGACCATAATAATTGATGCAATTGGAATATTTTAATCCTAAAATAGATTCACGAACATCCATTTCCAGAATGGAGGACATAAAGAAAGAAAAAGTAGGTTTATTCATCTTATTAATAAATGACATAGGATGTATGTTACGATCAACAATGCCATTTACAATACTATCCGCGGTAGAGCAGAAAAATGCATTAAAATTATCTGCTGTAATGTTGCTGCTTGTTTTTACAGTATTATTAGTTTTCCTCTCAGAATTTACAATCCTACGAGCTGTTTTATTTTTATTGTCTGAATTTTGGATTATAGCCGCAAACACGTTGCGTTTTTCATCTCTTAAAGTCTTCTTATAAGTAATTTTCAGCTCTCTATACAGGAGCCAATGATGATAGGAATTACTCTTTTCAAACCATTTCTTTGCGGCAAATACACCCTTTCTCAGTTCTCTCAACTGTCTGTTGTACCAGCCGATACCGTAACATTGATTGTTAACCAATTTGAGTGGAAAACATGTATCAACCAGATTAAGAAGTTGATCAAGTATAACTCCAGCAATCACATCTGAGGTCATAATTTCAGTTATTACAGACCACGGATTTTCACTTAAAATATCAGAGAATTTCTTAATTCTTGGGTCTGTAATAATTCTCCTTCTAAGAACTGGCTCATATGAGTTTTGTATACCCAATAGGGATAGGAATAACACTTGATGATCTGCGATATAAGGATTCAACACATCAGTAAGCAGTTCGTTCCGATCTATGTTTGTAATAATATTGACTAAACACGACTTGGATGTGGGGGTTATCCTTCTAGGGACATGTATTAGAGGTTTTAACCCGTATATGCTCATGGTATTTCTCAGATCAGAAGAGTGCACATTGTTGCTATCCAGATCAATGTTTGAGTTCGCCATCAAAATAATACCCGAATATTTCCTATGAAGTAATTCGATTAAAATTTCTAACATCCTTAAAAATATTTATATCACCACTAGAGGAAGACCTGTAGATATTCAAAAGAACACATTTTTTATGTATCTCAAATCTACAAAACTCTGCGTGAAACGGCACACAGAATGTAGAAACATCAATAGCTTTTAAATCAACCTTACAACTGGAGAAAATTGCCACACCCCAGTGAAGAGAATTTTCCCTACAATAAAATAACGTTGAATGGTAATTATGTAAATGAATTAGTTTCAAATTATGTTCATTCAACCAATGTTCAGAAATACATAAAATATCCATAGGGGTTGATTGAGGATGTCATTGATTTTATTGCTTAAACATTGAAATGCATATGCAAAATGGAAATTTTAGGAAACATACATTTATTAGCCGTTTGACATTGGTTTAAATGGATTTTGCCGAAAAAACTCGTTGATATATATTAATTGAGGCCAAATTTCAGCTCGAAGCAATTTTTCTGAATTAATTTATGGTATTGATATCTAGAAAGAAGTATATTTATGAGGAAACCGTGCTCTGAGCTGCCTGGCCTCAATATTCGAATCAGCTGTCTTTAGGTGCTCTTTTACATCATCAGTCGTAGTATCCGGATGCCAATTTTTAAAGTGGTAATGTGTTACAAACTCTGATTTCGCAGCTTTTACAGACAATTTATCGTCGCAAATTGATCCGATCAATAAATTTTTAGGTTTGAAGTTGATTTTACTGTCCATAATTGCTCTACTTGGTCCTGGGAGCTTTTGATTTATACACTACTCCAAGAATTTAACGCACCACCAAAAAATAACCAAAAATTTAAAGTAAATTTTTGTCTAAACTGCTTGTCCGATTTGAATGAATTTTTTTTTGAATGACAGGTTGACACTTCCAGAGAGTTAGTGTACTACTGTATTTGCATACAAACTTATTTTTGCATAAATACGGGGTGTTGCAATGATAACCTGATTTTTTCATAAAATTTGTAACACCCTGTGGAGTTCAACAGTAACAATATCAACTTAAAATTAAAATCAAACTGTAGCTTTATCTTTTTGTAACATTTTGTTTTTTGATTTACTCTATTATCTTGGCCACGACAAGAGAAAATCAATTTTATAGCATAACATGTTTTTTATTAAAATTTATAATAATAAAAGTGAGTAGCAGGCTATGAAAAACAATAAGTTACAGTAAATTGTCATTAGCTAAATACAGGTGTCAAAAAGTATTTCATAGAAGTGTATTTTTAGTGTTAGCCCTTACGTTTTTTTATAAAAACCTTTATTTTAATTAATATGCAACGTGAAACACGAAATCTTACTGGCGAAGAATGTGCTCAAGCATTAATATTGTTCCAGGAAGGCTGGAATTACCGAAGAATTGGTAGACGATTTAATGTATCCCATACAACCGTTTCACGAGTTATACAAAGATATAGAGACACTGGAAGTCATGGTCGTAGACCGGGACAAGGAAGGAATCGAATAACAACCCCTAATCAGGACCGTTTTTTAAGATTATCGGCATTAAGACAACGTTTTGTAACAGCCCGGACCCTTCAAACCCAGCTTCGAGATGATACTGGTGTACAAATTTGTGGTGAAACAGCTCGTCAGCGACTACGAGAACACAATTTGAGACCTAGAATTGCTGCTCGGGGGCCAGCTCTAACTAGAGATCATCGAAGAGCGAGGCTGAATTTTGCCATGGAACATCGTAACTGGTTAGAAGCGGAATGGCAACAGGTATTATTTACGGATGAGTCAAGATTTTGTTTGTACAATAATGACAGGCGCATACGTGTATATCGACGCCCTAACGAACGATATGCTCAGTGTAATTTCTCAAATAACACATTATTTGGAGGAGGATCTGTGATGGTCTGGGGAGGTATTTCTTTGACTGGTCGCACAGAACTTGTGGTCATAAATAATGGAAGCCTTACAGCTGAAAGGTACATATTGGAGGTTTTAGACCAACATGTAATGCCATATGCGCCATATATAGGGCAAGGATTTATGTTGATGCACGATAATGCCAGGCCTCATGTTGCTGGAGTTGTGAGGAATTATCTAGAGGAAGTTGGCATCGATATCATGGCATGGCCAGCTAGAAGCCCTGATTTAAATCCCATAGAGAATCTTTGGGAAACTCTTGGGAGGAGGTTACGAGAGGAACGGAACTTGAATACCTTGGAAGACGTGGGGAGGCGACTGATTGAAATATGGGAAGAAATTGACCAAAATGATATACGGTCGCTTATTTTGAGTATGGCCGTCGGTGCCAAGCAGTTATTTCTGCCAGAGGCGGAAATACTCGCTACTGACTTTTGTTTACGTTTTGTTTCTTTGTTTTTCGTTGTTAAAGTTGAATAATAAATTTTAATAAAAAACATGTTATGCTATAAAATTGATTTTCTCTTGTTGTGGCCAAGATAATAGAGTAAATCAAAAAACAAAATGTTACAAAAAGATAAAGCTACAGTTTGATTTTAATTTTAAGTTGATATTGTTACTGTTGAACTCCACAAGGTGTTACAAATTTTATGAAAAAATCAGGTTGTCATTGCAACACCCCGTATTTTTACAAAAATAAGTTTGTATGCAAATACAGTAGTACACTAACTCTCTGGAAGTGTCAACCTGTCATTCAAAAAAAAATTCATTCAAATCCGACAAGCAGTTTAGACAAAAATTTACTTTAAACTTTTGGTTATTTTTTGGTGGTGCGTTAAATTCTTGGAGTAGTGTGTTTACATAGTCAGCACATAAGTTAGCCATTTCAGCTAAATGAACAGCTGATAGTATATCTTCTGGAGCAGTGAAATTGTTTGCTGAAACATTATTTGAAGTGACGCGGTGAAGTGTAGCCTCCTATTTGTTGTATGATTACGTATATGATCAAACTAAGTCATTGTCATCCAGGACCCTGGATAAGAGAGCAGCTATATAAAAATAATATGCATCGGAATATTAGAAAATATATACGCGATATTTTCAATGACTCCCCCAAAGAGAAAAAACTAGTGTGCCACGATAAGAAACGCAGAACTCATTTTCACAGTCCTAGTATAAAGAGTAGTATGACAACGACATATTGTAACCTTTGTAGGAAACCAATACGTGGGAAAACCCAGGTGATATATGCTGTAATATCAAGAAAGGACATCCTGTGCATATATTGTCCTAAAGTACAAAAGTTAATAAAGTTTAGGTGATCTTGTTAACGTCTACATTATTATTATACTAATCACTGTTTAATAAACTTGGAAACGTTTTCCGTATTATCGATATGTTATTTTTATAATAAAATAAATTACTTTGTCACCTGAGAACATGACAAATAAAAAAGTGACCATTAGTTCATCTCTATCGTCGATGCCCCGTTTCCCAGCATCACAATGCCACGTCTTTGAAAGAGACTACCGAAGACTAAAAAATACGATGATCCAGTATTGATATTTGTTTAACACAGTCTAGTATTCTAGGGATAAAGGCGTTTTTCAAGTCAACAAAGCACGTAAATGCCGGTTTGTTGCATTCAGTTTATCTGATCGTGAAAATAGCGTCTTTGGTAAAGCGATTTTTTTCTAAAGACTCGTTATACTTGAGCCATTTTTATCATATAGGCTGTATTTTTTTTAATATAGTCCTCTTTGGAAGGTGCATGTATCAGTAACAAAATTTATTCTCTAGTCTCTATTATAACGGAATCGTGAAATACTTAATCTACATCGCATTTTCCATATTATGAAATAGATTATTCAAATAAATAACTTTTAGAAACTTTCCCTCGTGTTCATTGGAATCCCCAGTTCGTCCCAATTATCTATTTAACCAGTTATATAAATGTAACTGAATCATTGTTATCTTTCGAACCGGGAGTTCTACTAATTTCGAATTCATGATACGTTGCCACCAATTTCTCACTATATCCAACACGAATATAAGACAGAGATAGGGAAACTTATTGATTCAAATAATCCGCCTACGTTTGGTGTGATGCCCTTCGGTTAGAACAGATATCCACAAACGTGACTTTCCAGTGAGATTAGCGCACGGCAGTCGAAGAGCGGGTGCATGTCGGCCGGCTGACCCTTAAAATTGATGGTTCAGTCCTTGGGAGGCCAACTTTACAAGAAGTCAGCAATATGGACAATAAATTTCATCGATTAAGAGAAATATGGTGGCTGGGTTGTATGCGTGAAAGATTTCTCGCGATTTTCGGTTTATATTGCTATTGTTTTTCATATTTATCCCTTTTGGATCGCGCTAAAGTCTACAAGCGAGGAAATTTTGCGAGTAATTTCTTGTGGGAAGCAAATATTGTAGTAGAATACGAAATGAAGATAAGCCAGTAACTGTTGCAGGAATTTTATCACTTATATTTTTCATGAAAAATATGGGTGCCATCAATAACAGCTGTTAAACTCATTAGCTGGTTATAGATTTTCATCATACGAGTGTAGCGAAATGTATAAATAAATATTTCTACTTTAGTGTAAATTGATTTGTTCAACAGATAACTCATTTTCGGATTCGTCAAAAGTTAGTCAACTGAAGTATTACTAACGCCATTTACTACACAAATTTTTCGATATTCCAGCAGACAAGAACCATTAAATACTACTAAAACACTCTCAGACAATACCGAAGCGTCAGAAAATAATTAATATTGTGAAATAGTACTATCACACGAGAAGACGCATATTAAACCGGCTTAAATGATGTAGAATTTTGACAGCATCATAAATAGCACAAAAAAACGTTGGTAGTAATGGAAAAGCTAGGGCCCATTTCTCCTTCTCCCTGTTGGAGTCCATAAAAAGTAGAAGGAAAAAATATGAACTTAGTGAGACATCGCATATCTTACAAAAATGCAACTTGCATTAAGATAAACGAGAGTGGGATGAAAATCCTACAATTAAACGTGAGAAGGAGTATTACTTGCCATGACCTACTAGACGCAACAGCAAATAAATTAAGAATGCGATTTAGCAATCCAAGAATTCGAAAGATACCTATAAAACATAGAGTATAACATGAAGGAAACTAAGAGAAAGACCATCGTTGCTGGCGACTTCAACGCTAAGTCTCCTGAATGAGGATCAAAAAGGAAGATAAAAGAGGGGCTATACACACATAGTAGACAGCAAAAAATAATTTAGAGGTACACAATGGAGGCAATAAACCCACATTCAATAGAAATCAACAGAATTCCATAATTGACATCACCTTCTCGTCAGACAATGGCAAGTCTACATCAACTGATATACTTCGAGACAGGAAAGCCGGAAACTCATGTATCTTATACACAAAATAAAAAAATGTGACAACATAACAGGCCAAACATCGGTAGCTTTACACATCCATACCGCATAAAAGGAAACTGTAAAAGAAGGGAAAAATACTGGTGAACCACCGAAATTGCTACACAAAGGGCAGAATGCATCAAGTTGAGACAACGAAGATCAAGGATGGATGAAGAAAATGCAGAAGAAGTCAAACAAATTGAGCAAAACCTGAAAGAAGTACAAAGAGAACTGAAGAAAATGATAAACGAGAGCGAAGCGGCTGCATGGGAAGATATGTGCAAAAGCGTGGAGCAAGACCCATGGATAAAAGCATATCAAATAATAATAGGAAAGATAAAACCTAGATCGATGTACATCTTAGATCAACTACGAACGGAAACGATTAACAGGCTCATTGCAAAACAAGGAAAAAAATATTGGCTACCAGAGAAGGTCAAGAAGATCTTATTCCCGATGTAACGATGGATGAAGTCAAAGATGCCGCTCAGAAACAGAAAAATAAGAAGGCTCCTGGACTCGATGCGCTGCCAAATGAAATCCTTAAGTTAGTGGTAAACTGTGCACTAGAGTGTATACTAGAAACCATGAATGGCAATATTAAAATAGGAATATTTCAAGTCGCCTGGAAAACAGAAAAATTAGGCAAAGAGGATGAGCAACCCACGTCATATTGACCTATCTGTCTCTTGGATTCGATGGGAAAATTTAACGAGCACATATTGGCAGCCAGAATAGTACAAAAGCTTGCAGAAAAAGAAAACTTGTGACATTATCAGTTTGGTATAAGAAAGGGGAAATGGACAACAGATGCGGCAAAAGAAGTAATTAAAATAGCTAGGACGGAAATGGGACAAAAACCAGAGGACTAGAAGTCTGTTAGAAGTCTGTGTGCTCTAGTAACAATATGTATTAAGAACATCTCCAATAAAGCATCATGGAATTGTATTTTGAAGGAACTGGGGAGACGTAAACTATATAAGGAACCTAATTACCAACTTTTCCTCAGACAGGAAAATAGGAAACTGCGACGGCAAAGAATATGAGATATCAGAGGGAGTTCTGCAGGGCTCTATTATGTAATATATTATGACGGAATACTTAAGATAAATGTAAACACGAATATAAAATTATAAGCCAGCGCGGATGACTTAGCAATAGTTGCTACAGGCAGGTCAGAAGAGGAACTAATGCTAGAAGTAAACGAAACGCTTTTTAAAATTAGTAACTGGTTCGAACTTATGCTGGTCCCTGGAAAAACGGAAGCAGTCTTGCTAATTGGCAAAAAAGTTGAGGCAACCAGTTGATTCACCATAGAGGGAACATTCATAAGACCCAAAAATCATATGAATCACCTCGGGATCCTTCTGGATAGAGGACGTACTTTTAGGAAGCACGTTGAATATATTGCAAATAAGGCTAAAAAGACAACTACGCTACTAATGAGACTGATGCCTAGAAGGGGGAGTGCATGGGGATACAAACGAAGGCTTTTAGCATCAGTAGTGGAATCGATAGTGACGTAGAGATCAAACGTATGGGGAAGAGCTATGGAAGTCAAAATTAACTAAAAAACGTCAACACAAGTACAACGAACATTAGCGATCACGATATGTGGAGCTTACAAAACGATATCCACAGAGAGGAGCATGGTTTTGTCAGGAATTATCACAATTAAAATCCTAATTGAAGAAAGGCGCATAATGCTGGGTAAGTCCAAAACAGAGAAAGCAATCGAGAGAGAGGAAACATTGAGTAGGTGGCAAAATGGGTGGCAGAATAACGGAAAAGGGCGATGGATGTATTCCCTAATACCTGATATCAACAAATGTATAAAACGCAAACACGGCAATATCAACTACCACCTAACACAAGTCCCGACGGTGTCTTTCATTGAATAGTTTTGAAACCACTAGCATATTGTATACTCCCATGTTTTATAAGTTAAGTTCATATTCGGTCCGATCCAGGCGACTTTCTTCTCTTCCTATCATTTACACATTTTGTTCTGTGATCCATAACGGTGATGCTCCATATCATTGGTACATTTTTTCCAATGTTCTCTATTAATGTTATTCAATTACCAGCTGACCCTGTTTCTCATTTTCACATATAGTCCCTTAGTTTCGGATTTTTCTCTTTATATATTGTAAATTGAAAACACTTCTATACTGCTAATACTTTAATCCTCCTGTGGAACCAATGTGTTTCATACTCGTTTGCTTTTGGTTACTTTTTTCTTACCAGTGCCTCTACAGCTACTCCTCAGATGCGGTCTATGATCGTTTTCCAGGTCTGTTATGGTTTCCAAATTGTGCACATAGAGTTTTTGTGTTATCTGTTATTATATAGGCTCTTAGTTCCTTCATTCTTTATGCTTTCTATATTCAGTCGCTTTTCAAGTATGCCGTTTTTTATGTCTTCGAAGATTTTATTGCAAACTTTGTTTCATTCAATGTAAGTCCATGATCCGAACCTATATTAGTTGATTAATTGATCCTAAGTCCTATGATCCTAGGGTGAATTTCTTTATTGGCTTTAATATAATCGATCATAGAACTGCGACCCCTACTGTCTAACAATGTGCTTTTGTGTTGTATACGGTATTCGCAGTATTTGTTGTGGAATAGTGTCGAAACATCAGATTGGACACCTTCTATTTCTCAAATCACAAAATGTGGGATTGTATCCTGTATATGAACACTATTAATTCATTTGACATTCCCGAGGAAATAAGGTTTCCGTAACGAATTCACTTGATCCTTTTTAACCATATTAAAAATTGAGATTCAAATTGTTAGGGTGATTACTCCAGAGATTATCCCTTCATATTTCAACGCATAATTAAAAAGGCGATATAAAAAAACCTACGTCAGTACTGAAACATCTTTTTAACACGTTACATTATCATTTTGATACATTATTTTCATAAATAAAACGCATGATACTTAATGAAATTAAAATACGATTGTATTAAACAAACAACCTCACAATGTGAATGAAAAAACAGTTTTTTGATGTTATCACAAAATTTATCTTCATAGAAGTTGAAACAATGTCGCATGCTGAAATGAAATAATTATGAGTTTTGATAAAAAGT